>CM043318.1:90313399-91513399 GCA_023736055.1 Quercus glauca
AAATAGGTTTCTTTTTCCTCTAGCAAAAAGGAATTATGTAGGATTTGAATGTACGAATTATAAGTAAAAGTTGTATATACACAACTCTTTTAGACAAATAAAACTCCGTATTGTCAAATATTATTGCATGTCTTTGTGTGCTGAGAGTGACAAATTCTTGATGTCTATCTTTTTTTTTTTTTTCCTTTTGAAACAGATTATCCAGCACCATGATTTTTTCCTGGATGAATGTCTCGGTGAATATTTGCTTCTTTTCCTAAATTATTTGAAGGTTAGTACTATTTTTTATCAGCAAAGCTCGAGTGAAACTCTAGTTTCACTTTTTTTTTTAATAATCAAATCAACTCTAGTTTCATTTTGGATTAACAAGTAAGATGATTGATGAATATTATGCATTTACTACTCCTTATCAGCATGTTTGGCCTTGAAAATTTGAGAAGAGCACATATCATAGTTAAAGAGTTGTAGGTGTAAAAGAAATCATACTATACATTTTCTTTGTATTCAAGCCATTTAAAGACCTTAATTTGTTCATGATATTATTATAAACTACTGATATCTTTGACTTGAGATGTCAATTTATCAAAACCTGAATTTTCATTTGAAAATGGACGTAATCCAATAATCACTAAGCCCCACCAGTAAAACATTGTTTTTGAAAATGAGGAGGACAATTAATTGTTATGCTGATATTAAGAACTTGATTTCTAATTTTCTTTTGTTATCTTTGGAGTTTATTCTTAATAGTTAGATTTTTCAAATGCAGAAGGTGGAAGAGCAGAAATTGATGTGCCTACAGTATGTACCAGCAACTTAGTGATTGACATCATTTATCATTGAGATTCTCAAGCTAGAAGAATTGTTGGATGGATTAGTTGGGAATTGAAAAAATCCATCAAGGGCAGTTAATTTAACTCCCAAAAGATCAAAGATCCTATTTCTATTCTGTAAGTAGAGTGACACATAGGCATCATTGTTTCTCTATTTGTATGTGTTTCCTGTGTGTATGTGTCTCTCTCTTTCTCATTCACAGTTTTTGTAGCAAATTCAAGAGGGAAGTTAATGTTGAACTTGAGAGCAACATTAAAAATGGAAACGGTGACATCTTTGGGATTGCGGCTTCTCCTAATAGGGATTTCAAATTTTCCGAGGATGAAACACATAATTTTTGGGGGATTGGTTCGGTGCCATTATCTATTTCTTCTATAAATAATACTACAAGTACTTTGGTTTTGTTACTTTCTTTGTAAGCTAAGGACTTTTGAATTTTCGGGGGGGGGGGGGGGGGGGGGGGGGGGGCATAAAGTTAGATAGGTGGCATGAGCTGGTTCTCCTTGTAGTTTTTTTATTTTCCCCTCTCTGCATAGTACATATTTTGAGTGAAAAGTACAAGGAAGAGCAACTAGTTATGTGAGATTCATTTGTGATGTATCATTGTGTCCTCTGTGATCTCCAATAATTAAGGTCATCAATTGGGTGTTTATAAGTTTTTTGTTTTACCCAATGTTTAATTGGTATCTTTCTTATTGTCAATTTGTTTTAAGCAACAATGGCAACACAGAAAATTTAAGCAGCACAAGTAGGCCAAGGTGATTGAAAATGAGGATAGGCCTCCTGGAGCTGTGCTGCTTGTAGGGACAAGGCTTCTGGAGAGGTTGAGAGGGGTGCCTCTTTCTGCAAACAGGTCAGTGCTTAATGTGATATGCAATTTGGTATTTTCAAGGGTGAGTTTGGACATTATATGAAAATTATTATCTATTTTTATGCCAAAAATTTCATTATACATTGCAATACCAAGATTGACTGCCACCAATGCTGTTGATGGTGAAGTTATGAAAGTATTGAATCAATAATGGATCCAATTTTTCTTCTCTGGCTCCAATATTAGATGGACCTCTTTGTGTAAAAACTGGGTTATAGTGACCCATATAATTCTTATGGAAAGGCCAGAAACATCTTCAACTTTCTTGCAATTAATTATACTGTACATGATGTCCGTAATTTAAATTTCTTATGACAAAAGTATTTATGACTAGAGGAATTGCATAATGTGTGCGTGTGTCTATGTTGGATTGTATCTACCTATACTGTTAAGAGATGTTTAGCATATCACAAAACTAGGCCAACCAAGAACAACTTAACTGGTTTTAATTGTTTTTAGCTCAAAAAACTGGTTCAAAATTGGATGAAATTTGTTCCTTTAAAATCCTAGTTTTAACTTAGGTTCTTTCAAATATACATTCTTTTCAAAATCAAGTTCTGAATTTGATGTTTTCACATGCATATTCTCACCATAAATCTAGTTTTAAATCAGAAATTTTTGCATGCATATTAAGTAAAACTGGTTTTGATATGATTCTAGACAAACATGAAATAAAATAAAGCCAGTTAAGTTTTGTTTTTGGTTCAGCTTGTATCGATAGACAGTGGAGGTTGTGGCACAACAGTAAAAGGGCTTAGATATGATATCTTTTTATGTGAGATTGATGTGACATGGTGACAACTGTCCAAATCCATGTAATTCCCTTTGGAATCTCCAGCTACATCCCTGATTAAGTTGATAACATTTAAAAAATGATGAGTCGCACTAGAGCTCTTTTGTCATGGTTACACTTGCTCCCTCTGTATGAAATTTTAAATTGCAATTGAAGTTCAATTAGGCAGTCATTTGTGATCCTAACTTTGGGGACCCACTATAATTTTGATCTGAGTTCCCTTTTGAGTATTTGAACTTGGTTAGTAATTGCAATGGCTAATTCTACTGGCTCTCACCGCCAGGTTCATTTGCGAGGCTCAGTGAACATCTTGCACACTTACCAAAGAGAGTAGTGTATTCCTTTAATCTGATTTTATGACTTAATATTAATAATGCAGCAATTCAGGCAGTTAAGACAAGACACTGTAATTTATTGTGACGAAATTCTCCTAATATATTTTATTTCTTTTAACAAATGCTGAATACTATGCTTGTATTCATCAAATGTGCATATATATTCACAAATTATTGGTGAATATCTCCTGTACCACTAAATTGTCTTTGAAAAGGTTGGACTGATTTTAATGGATGGCTTCTTCAATCATTGTGTTTCTCATTCAATTTTGATTTTTGTCAAACGTTTATTGGGCTTCCGTACTCTTTATGTTATTTCCAGTATCTTGCACCTCTATGTTCTTTGTTAAATCATTTCCATATCATTAATTGTCATTTGCTGTGAATTTCTGCTGCTGATACTACTGACATCATCCTCACTACTGTTGCTGCTGCTTGTGCTACTATAGATATTGTTTGTTGCAGCCTGCACATGGTATTATGGTCTATACTAGTTGTCAAAATATTTTGAATGTGAAGATCTTTCTTCCCTATTACTTGAATCAAAATAATAGTCTCTTGTTTCATTTTTCTTTTTTATTTAGGGGAAGTGGGAGACCTTTGTCAGACCGCACTGAATTAATGCTTGAAGATGGCGTAAGGGAGCTTGTTGATGATCGGGACATGGGCACTCAAGCATCAGCAGGTCAGTCAGCTGGAAGCTCAACCATTACTAGCCTGACCTCTCGAATTGAGAGGCTACAATTATTCTTAAAACCGAAGAAGAAGAAGCCACCTGGTCTCAGTCAGGAGGCTCTAGATTGTTTGCACCTGGAGGTTTTCAGCAACAAGGTTGAAGGGGCGGTATCAAGAGCTTCTCAGGATTGTAGTATATGTCTGGAGATGCGCTTATACGCTTGCCATGTTCCCATAGGTTCCACTCTGCCTGCTTGGGTCCCGGGCTTCGAACTTGTGGTGACTGCCCATATTGTCGTAGAAGTATATAGTAACAAGTCACAACAAAGCATCAAAGAGTTAGATTTTTTTTACTTGAAATGTTTTTGTAATCTGGGTTTCCTACACGTGTGAAAGTTTTGGGACTGACCAAATTATGTCCTTAATTTGTAATTGTGTGCATATGTAATTATTTGTATCTCCTGCTCTGTTGTACAGACACGAGAGAAAATCTGGTCTCATTGTATTTCTTGACTGTTATTTTTGAATTTTGAATACGTGTTTTTGTGTTTTTTACTGATGTAGATTACCTTTTGATTTCTCTCCTCTATTCAAGAAATTTAGAAGGTATTGACAGTCAAAACTCACAGAGCCTGTGAATGATGTTGGAAAGATCCAACAAGTGGTATTGCGGCTTGGACACCTATATTTATCTGAAAATAAAATAACATAAATTGAAAATGCTTTTAACTTTTATTTTTTTGGATAAAGTAAAAAAATGCTTTTAACTTGAACATAAATAGAATAGACTACCCGAATGAAAGGAGAAGAGAACAATTATTAAACATATGCTTTGGTCCTTGTTCTATTTTTTATTTTTATAATTGCCAACATAACATCCATGTATAAAAATTGCACCATGGAAAATCAAACACAACTCAGTTATCCGACCCTTGGCATGATGTTAATTATGTTAATCCAAACAATTTTCTTTCTTATTATCTTTGTGTTTCTTAGCAACCAAATAGATTTTTGTACTCTAAAGAACTTTGAAGAAAAACTGGAAGAGGCATTAAGTTTATCCGTCTAGCTGTGTGAAAGAGAAATAGAACGCGGGAATTTGAAAACCGAATATTAAAGAAAAGAGAAGAAGGTGAAAATTTATATATAAATTGATTATGGGATCACGTAAAAGAATAAATGTTTTTTTTTTCTATTGAGAATGCTAAATATTTTTACACATACGCACGAGAAGAGAGGAAAAATTCTAAAAGAAAAAAGAATAAATATTGATGTGGCTATATGAGAGTTCAAAACGGCATATAAAATTATTCTTTAATTTTGTGCTTAGTTGGCATTTAATGGCTACCTCATTGACAACAATGAATGGAAGATCAAACTAAAAACAAGCCTAAACATTGGGCATTAAAATTCATAATTTTACATTTTAGGGATCAAAATGACCTCAAACCCCACCATCCCCCCTCCACCACCCCCCCCGCTCTCTCTCTCTTAGGGATGGCAATTTTGCCCCACCCCGCTTAACCCACCCCTCCCCCGCTTCACCCCGCGCGGGTTTTCCTCGCCCCACAAAGGTGATGGGGCGGGGATGGGGCAAGATTTTAGCGGCAGGGATGGGTTTAGACTTTTTAGACCCACCCCGCCCCGCCCCTCCTCGTCCCCGCCCCGTCCGCATTGCTAAGGATTATAATTGTAAATTTTCATACCCTAAAACCTTACTATTTAAATAACATATTAATATTAACTTATTTTATTCTCTCCAATGTGGTTATCTACCTTTATTTTGTTATGTGTTATATTATGAATTTTGTTTTTCTTTATGATTGTCTTGTTAAATACTTGGATATACTATTCAATTTTTTCTAAAAATTGATTTGATTTGACGAGATAAATTAAGTTATAATTTCAAGTGTATTTTTATTAATGAAATAGGTTTCATTAAAAAAATTTGTACTAATTGTAAGGCAAATTAACAAAAAGTAGAGTTTTACGGGGTAGGGCGGGGCTTCGCGGGGCTCCAAGGGGCGGGGATGGGGTGAGAAAATTTTTCCCGTCATGCGGGACGGGGCGGGGATGGGGAAAGACAAAATCATGCGGGGCGGGGACGAAGATCCCATCCTTCGGCCCCGCCCCGCCCCATTGCCATCCCTACTCTCTCTCTCTCTCTCTCTCTCTCTCTCTCTCTCTCTCTCTCTATATATATATATATATATATATATATATATATAATTAGTTGTTCAAATTAAGAATTCTCACGTGTTACTCTTTAAAGATTTTATTAGATGTATAGATGGTACTTTTGGTTTATGAAACATGATCAACAAAGCGTGATTTTTATATAATTATATTTAGACTATATCGCAATGTTATGATGGATGGATTGGTCTTATTTTACTATAAAATTTAAGTAATCATGTGGTTTATGAATTTGAAGAGTTATATATTGCAAGATTCGTTCATATGATGAAATAAGGTTTACTCTTTACATTTTATTTTATTTTATATTTCCACTTTATGATATATGATTTATTAATTATGATCTATTGCATAGTTATCTTTATATACTTTTTCACTTAGTTTCAATTGTGTGGAAGAAAGAGACGTGAATCTATGTTTTGGAAGATAATATACCTATAAGTGTTGAATCGCATTTATTTGTATACTAATAAACAAAATATACATGATTAGAACTTGGTCTAATAGTTCTCACACTGTAATTTTTTTTATATAAAAAAATTATTGCATTGTATTTTCATACATATTTCACTATATATATATATATATATATATAATACCCCACTACAAAATTTATTTAATTTGTTGGTTGTTACACCACAAAAAATAATTTCAAATAACACATTGACTTTTAAAAATATACAATCTAATATATTAATTCAATAATTATCCAATAAAATATATTCATATCAAAATTTTCAGCGCATCACGCGGGTCTACTACTAGTTTCAATCTAATTGACGAATTAAGCCCAATTATTTACATTATTAGTCAATTGACATTACCACAATTATTTACATTATTAGTCAATTGACATTACCATGTATATAAAACATGGTAGCAAAACCCCACTCCATCAATCACTGTCACAAGAAGGCCGGAAATGTTTATGGAGAAAAAAACCCAAAACCAGGAAAAACTCTCTACAGCCTATAGCACTAATGATCTACTAATTAAGAATAGTTGCAATATATATCACTTACAAAAACCCTCTTAGCTAAGCAATGACTATGTGCTCGATCTCCCCACTCTTGCTAGCAACAAATTCCTCTAATCTTCCACAAGTTGAGACACCAACCACTCTGATCAAGTCTCCTTGATCACTTCGATGTCTCTTGAAGATTTGGATGGGAGTTACGTTGATTGGATTACTTGTCTTTTGACTTGCCCTTCTTTAATGTGCAATTTCATTGATAAATCTCTTATTGGGTTAGGTTTTGATAATGAAAATTTTCAGTTGCTCAGAAAAGAATTGTCAGTGCCTGCATTAAGCCCTTATCTTGTCAAAGGCCCACAACCCTTGAATTGTACCATGCGATAAGCATCCTTGAAGAGAATTATGGCCTCATAAATAATGATACTGAGATATTGAGGCAATCTGAAATTGCTACTACCAGTATTTCAAATGAAATTGTTGAGGCTGAAAGTACATAGAACTACTGAAGCATGACAAACAAAGTGGAGCATTAAGTCACAATTCCTCCAGTCGTGGAGGTTGTGTGCTTCTTGTAATCTTTTGTTGTCCTCAGCATCTTTTTGTCACTTGTGGGAAAAGGTTTTTTTCTTTTTTCTTTTTTCGCATCTATAGGATGATTTAAGAGTGCATGGTCCAGATTGCCACAATATTGATGTTCTTTTTTCTTTTGGGTTGTATGCTATTGGCGGAAAAATTATATATGCTGGGAAATGGACCTGCATACTTCTCGGGCCCAGTCTAGCAGAGGTTCTTCTTTTGGATTCCCCCCGTGTGTGTGTGTGTGAAATATCACTAAAATAAGTTTAGAAATTTAAATGGATAAGATTAACATTAGTGAATTCACAACTATTTAAATTTTTATGACTTTTGTGTCACACGTTGTCAAAGAAACTAGGTATGAGCAAAAAGGTCATATTCTAAATCAATTATTATTATTCTTAAATAAAAATAGTTTTTTTTATAAAATTTATAAAAATAATCGATAAATTCAATGAACTTATACTTTGATATATATGCAAACTTTATTGAGGTAATAGCCTAAATTAAAAAAAAGGCAAAAATTACATTTTCATCTTTATATTTTTAGGTGATTTTACTTTGGTCCCTAACTTTGTTTTGCATCTCTTTTAGTTCCTAAAATTAAAAAAGCGATCTCATTTTTGTTCATATTGTCATCTCATAAACGAAAATAGTCTATGTGGCAAACAGAGGGCATTGTTGGCGCACTAAAGGTTGATGTCAGTATTAAAATAATAATAATATTTTATTTTATATTTTAAAAATGCCACATCGTCTTTTTTTTATTATTTAATTTATAAATTTTAACTAAATGAAAAAAAAAAAAAAAAAAAAAGGAAGAAACGGAAATAAAATCCAAATATCATATAAATTGAGATCTATCTTTATGTTGAGGAAGAACAGTCAAAGAACAAGAACCCAAAAAATTCAAAACCCAAAAACATCTAGCTAATCGAAACAACATTGTTCTTCCTACTCTCCATCCCTCTAGCTAAACTCTGAGCACCCAAAATTTTCAAAACCCAAAGAATACAAACCCAGAAAATTAACACAAACCCAGAAATTTCAAGCACAAACCCAGAAAATCAAACACAAGAACACAAGAAAATCAAACCTAGAACACACGAGCACAAACCCAATTAGATATGTATGAAATCGGATCCGACGGGGACACCTACCGCGGGTCGTGGAGCTCCGATCGGAAGCACGTGTACGGAGAGAAGCATTACGCGAACGGCGACTTTTACAAAGGGTACTAGAAACGGAACGTGCGAAATGGGCAAGGGCGTTACGTTTGGAAGAATGGGAACGAGTACGAAGGGGAATGGAAAAACGGTGTGATTTCGGGTCGTGGGGTATTCAACCCGCCTCAGTCTCTCTCAATTGAGCTTATTTCTAAATCTCAAGCTCTCAGCTCCACGTTGTCCTCCTTTAGTACACACAGGATTTCCGGCAGTCAACTTCTCCTCTAGACAACGGAGGAATTGCTTCCCACCTTGAAAACGAGAATCATCATCAATCTACTGTAAGCTTCTCTTGCAATGCAATTCGTTTGGTCTCTGTTACTTTTTCCCTTCGTTTTCTTGGCATCCAAACAGAGGAGTATTATGTGTTTTAATTTTCAAAATCTCCCTCTCTCTAAATTTCTCTTGATTTGACCCTTGTTTGATTGCCGAGAAAACTGAGTAAAAATTTGATAATTGCTTGTATCTGTTTGATGTGGGTTCATTGTGAAGTGCGTACGAAAGGTGTTTGTTACTTTCCAGAGCTTTTTCGTTTTATATTTGGCATATTATTCAACTTTTTTTTTCTTTTTTTATGGAATAAAGAGGGTAAGTCTAAAACAAAAGGTCATTGATTTGCAATTTCCACTTAACTTCTTAAGAAAACTGAAGACGCGTAGGAATTTCTCTGCTTTAAAGGCTCTTTTCCAAGGAGTTCATTCCTATTTCTCTTCCTAATTGTTCAATCAATCTGAGCGTTCCATTCGAATTGCTCTATTTCAAAAGAAAACTTTTTTTTTTTTGGGAGTGGTTTACTCATCTCTTGTACTTCTCATTTTATCACATCTCTGAACTTTCCAATCTTCTCCACATAGATCTTGATGGCTTTCCCGACCAATGAAGGAGACTCCTTTTCTTCTTCCACTCACAAGTGGGACTATGATGTCTTCTTGAGTTTCAGAGGCGAAGATACACGCCATGGTTTTACGAGCTATTTATATCAGGCTTTGCGTGACAGAGGTTTCAAGACTTTCATCGATAACGATCTCCAAAGAGGTGAACAAATTTCAGCGGAACTTATCAAAGCCATTAAATCGTCAATGATTTTAATTATCATATTCTCTCAAAACTATGCATTTTCCACTTGGTGCCTAGAAGAACTTACCGAGATTCTAGAGTGTAAGAAAAATGGACAAAAAGTTTTACCAGTTTTTTACAAAGTGGATCCATCTGAAGTACGCAAGCAAGAAGGTAATTTTGGAATAGCACTAACTATGCAAGAGAAAAAATCGAGAATAACATAGAGAAAGTGCTGAGGTGGAGGGCAGCTCTAAAGGAAGCAGCTAGTTTGTCTGGATGGCATTATGAGGATGGGTATGTATCTAATCACTACTCTTGTGTCTTTTTATAGCTTTCAAACCTCTAATGGTTTTGTTATGACCACTAAATACCAAATTAAGAAAATATTTTTTTACAATAATATCTGCTACTATTAACTACTAAGGCACTAAAGGCTAGCACAAATAGAAGGATTTGATCTTAACAATTAAGAGTTTGTCTAGCACATTTTTTATTGTTATATTTTTACTCGATTGGAAAATTAAAAACACATCGAATGTGCTTTCATCTCATGAATTTACCTTTCACCCACACTTATGAGAGAAGGAAGTGTTGTTGAAATCAATGCTCGTCAACTTAATAATTTGGTAATTTTTTTAATCATTTTATTTTCGAAGTATCAAAAATGGGTTAGCGACATAGGATGAAGGGGTAGCTAGTGGCATGAGGCGAAGAACAAGAAGAAGGGGTAGTGACACAGTGCTAGGAGGAAAATTTGAGAGAGAGAATGAGGGCTCAAAGAAGGAAAAAAATGCACATTTAAGTCTAAAATTAATTATAGTCTCACATATATGACTATGAGTTACATGCACATTTACTTTATTTAAAAAACGTGTCACTTGCAAGTCACACAGCTAATCATCTTGAATTTAGTTCATTTTCGTTTTTATATTTCTAGCTAATCTAATTATGTTTCTTATGCTCTTCAATTGGCAGTTATCCTGAATGTCACTTTATACAAGGAATTATTAAAGTGGTATCAAGTACTAAATTAAATAGCACAAAGTTGTTTGTTGCTAAATACCCAATTGGAGTAGATTCTCGTGCAAAAGATGTAGAATATCTTTTAGATATTAAGTCAAATGATGTTCGTGTGGTAGGGATTCATGGCCTTGGAGGAATAGGAAAGACTACGATTGCAAAAGCTGTTTATAATAGAGTTACTGAGCATTTTGAAGGAAGTAGCTTCCTAATGAATGTTAGAGAAAATTCAAGAACCGATTGTAGCATAATCAAACTACAAGAGAAACTTCTTTCTGAGATCTTGATGGACGAAGAAATCAAGGTGCACAGTACATTCAAAGGAATCAATGTGATCAAAGAAAGACTTTCCTGTAAAAAGGTTCTTTTGATTCTTGATGATGTGGATAAATTGGACCAAATAGAAATTTTGCTTGGAAAATGTGATTGGCTTGCTAATGGAAGTAGAGTTATTATAACTACTAGAGACAAACATGTGCTAACCACTCTTGAAAATGATCCTTTAATCTACAATGTTGTGTACTTGGATCGACATGAAGCCCTTCAACTCTTTAGTAAGCATGCCTTCAACAAAAATGAACCTGAGGCAGATTATTTACAACTTACAAATCAATTCATATGTTATGCCAAAGGCCTTCCATTAGCTCTACAAATTATAGGTTCTGGTTTGCGTGGAAGAAACATTCGCCAATGGGAAAGTGAATTAAAAAAGTATAAGAATATTCCTAACGAAGATATTCAAAAAATACTAAAAGTAAGTTTTGAAGGATTGAAAAAATATGAACAGGATATTTTCCTCGATATTGCATGTTTCTTCGTAGGATTGTCCAAAAATTATGTTGATGATATCTTAGCTGCTTACGATTTATATCCGGATATTGGTATTTCAATACTTATTGATAAGTGTCTCATAAGGGTTGAATGTGGCAAGTTATGGATGCATGACTTGCTACAACAAATGGGTAAAGAAATTGTTCAACAAGAATCAGACGTGCCTGGAGAACGTACGAGGCTATGGTATTATGAAGATGCTTTGGAAGTTCTTACAGAAAATACGGTATAACTTCTTTTTCTTCACTTCTTTTTTAAGCAAAAAAAAAAAAAAAAAACAATTATTCTTTTTCTTGTTAATGTTGAGGAAAATCTAAGTTTATCATTAGCCTCTTTTTTTTTTTTTTTCAAATCATTATAATATTGACAAATCCTATTGTGCAATGTGTTCCACTCAATGCTATATCCAAACAGGGTTCAAATAAAATTCGAGGCATAATGTTGTGCTCCGATAGAACAGAAACAGTGACATTGGCAGCTTACGCTTTCAAAATGATGATAAATCTCAAAATTCTTATAGTTAATAATGTGCACATTTGTGAAGAACTTAAATTTCTGCCAAACGGATTAAGGTGGCTTGATTGGCCTAATTATCCTTTCCCTTTACCATCCAATTTTTGTCCTCAAAAACTTGGTGCACTCAATATGCCATATAGTCGCATTCAGTTAGAGAAGTTACTTAAGCAGGTATGGATGTCTTTAAAAATTATGTTTAAAATTTTAATTTAAAGTTTGTTGAAATAATTTCTATTTTTTTTTCCTTTCAGGGGGTTCAATTCCATAATTTGAAATGTATTAAAGTCATGAAATGTGGGTCTATTACGAGATTACCTAATTTATGCGCCCCAAACTTAGAGATATTGGATCTTTCATATTGTGGAAATTTAGTTGAGTGTCATGAGTCCATTGGATTTCTTGATAAGCTTCAAGAATTGGATCTTACAAGTTGTAAAAAACTTCAAAATTTTCCAAGCCATCTCACGTGGAAATCTCTCCAACTTTTGCATATTTCATATTGCTCAAGTCTTGATGTTTTTTCTTTCTTATACCAAGTCGAAAACTGGTTTAATGGTTTGTACCACTATTGTTGTAAAAATGTTATGGATCTTGCAGATATCATCTATAAATTACAACAGGTTGAGAGATTATGTATATATACTAGCAAATCGAGACCCTGGTGTAGTAATCCTTTTGATATTTCAGATATAGAGGGGTTTCTAGATCTGAGTAATGTTGGAAATCTAATTGAATTAGATTTTTTGATGAAGCCTGATTACTTTTCGGTATTGGAACGACTATATTTAAATGAAATCAATATTATTATCATCCCGAAAAGAATCTCCAAGTTTACTAGATTAGAGACGCTTGAAATACAATGTTGTAAGTATCTTCAGGAAATTCCAAGGCTTCCACAATCTATAAGACAAGTGTTTATAATAAACTCTCATTCGCTACATCCACAATCATCAAACAGATTGTTAAGTCAGGTATTTCTCTCTCTCTCTCTCTCGTTCAATGTTATATAAAAACACTCTTTTTACCTTCTTGAAAATACATTATTAAATTTGTTTGAATTTCTTATTGCAAACAGTTTGGAGAATTTTGGTACCAGGAATATGAGATTTTACAACCACGACAAAATCCGATGAATAATGTCCAGAGATATGAACTTATACTACCAGGATCAGTGATTCCAAATTGGTTCAATCATCAAAGTGTTGGAAATTCCATTTCATTCTGGATTGGTCGTGATTTTCCAACATTTGTTTGCTGTGCTGTTTTAGAACCGAAGGAACAGCTTTGTGAACTTTATCTTCAAGTCTTCTTGAAAATTAATGGGACAGAAGTACGTGTTATTGGTCCTTTCGGAGGCAAACGGGTTACAGATATGATGTCTAATCATGTATGGTTTTTTAACGTATCTCGTGAATTTCCTGGGTTCAATCTATATGATCAGAATTATGTTGAGGTTGTAATTGAAACCATTTCTTTGGATCGAGTTGGGCCAGGAATTGGTCCATTTCATATCGTAAGGTGTGGGATCCATGCTGAATGCATTTGTCTTGAGAGATTTGGTGAATTCGAAGCAAATAGACAGCACCAAGATCAAGATCACTCCACCGACACGTTCCCACCTACTTCAATACCTGCCTTCCCCATTTGTTCTTTTTCAAACTCTGTCACCCAACTCACCCCTTCCCCTTCCCCTTTCCCCTTCCCCTACCTTTGATTTGGAGCTTTCAGATTCATATTCAATGGAAAGAACATATAATGATTTTGAGTCTCCTTCGACGGGCTTTCATGTTGATGGGTGCAACCAAACACTCCCGCCTTTCCCCACCTCTTATTTGGAGCTTTCAAATTCAAATTCTATGGAAGCAACAAATAATGATTTTGACTCTCTTTTGAACGGTTTTCATGTTGATGGGTGTCATTTGAGTGTGTCACAGTACACTTCTTCCATGGGAAGAAATTATCAGCCTTCTCAGCCTCAGGTCATTGTCCTTGACCAAGATCAAGATCACTCCAACCAAATGCTTCCGCCTTTCCCCTCCTCTTACTTGGAGCTTTCAAATTCAAATTCTATGGAAGCAACATATAATGATTTTGATTCTCTTTTGAACGGTTTTCATGTTGATGGGTGTGATTTGAGTGTGTCACCGTACACTTCTCCCATGGGAAGAAATTATCAGCCTCCCCAGCCTCAGGTCACTGTCCTTGATGATACTAGCCACATTTCTTTGCCATCTAGCACGGAGCTTCTGAATAATATGACATACAAGTCCGAATTATTGGGTCTGCCAGATTTGGGAATTGGCTCAACTGTTAGTGAGGGGTTTCATTTGGGTTCTTCTTCAATGGCCCATAACTTTTTCAACGATGATGACTCTGACTTCAATTTGTATTCACCATCGAAGAAAATGAGAACATCTTGATTGAACTTGGACGAATGAATATGCCTCCATCAGAAAAAGAACCTTGAAACTATTTTCTTCTTCATTGTTTCCATTCCATTTCTTTTGCATTTGATGCCAAGGTATGTCTCTTTTTTTTAGTTGCATTATTTCATTTGCATCTTTGGATGCTCATTCATTGGATTGGGTACTAGCATAATTTGAATAGAAACTAACACAAAGAAAATGCAGAATAGATGAAAGAAATTAGTCAATGTGATTTGTTGCTAAATTATTCTATAAAAAAAAACCCATTAAGTTGTAGGAGGCAGTAGACAAGTAAAATATTGATGCTTGTAACCATGCAAAGATTTGGATTTGGGCCTAGTATTGTTAAAAAAAAGAAACCAATGGTAACAGACCAAATGGAACCTCCTTCCACATAATTACAATATGGAAGATGAGGTCATGGTTTAAGATATGCATGAATGTGGCAATATTGTCTTTGGAACAAAGTTATAATTTTCAAAAAGAAGGTCAGAATATTAGAATACCGAAAAACAACCTCTTTCAATTTTTAGACAAATTATGAAAACAAGCTGTTAAATATTCATCCCATAATCTCTATCTCTAATAATGAAGTCACTCATATTTCTTGATTTATTTAAATTTTGAGTTTTAGTCTATTATTCCGTTGTTAGCATAATATGTGAGCATTATGATTTTTGTCTATTAGTTTGTTACTAACCAGCACCAATTCTGAAAATTCAAACTTCAGTACGCATGACCTTGTGCTTATACCATCCTTAATTTCATAGAGCAAGAGGTTTTGAAATGGATTTGACTTTGCCAATAGTCATAGTTTCAAGGTCCTTTGAACACAACATTACATTTTAAAAGCTTTCTTTTTAAAATTGTTGCTTATAGTATATATTGTCTCAAATTTCATAATATTGTAAAAATGTTGGGAATTATATGCGGATTTCTGGTATTAGCTAGTTTGTTATGGATGATTTCCTGACTATGAGTGAAATGTGTCTTTGTTATTGATTGTTGGACTCATTGAAGTGATGATTGAAAATCTGAATGTGCAGAACTAAGCTAAGTTTCTATGTGAAATCCTACTAACAAGGTTTTGTTCTTTCACATCAAGTTGTTCTTTGACCTATGTAATAGTGGAATATTTTCTAGCTTGCAAAAGTATACCAATATTTTTTTCCCATAAATTAATGCAACTCATTATGTTATAAAATTCAATTGGATTACGCTTGGTGTCTTTGGAAGGGAATTTAATCGTTTTTTTAAATTAAAATTCATAGCATTTCATAAAAATTGATAATGTTCTTGAGAAAAGAAATGAATCAACTGATAAAGTATTGAAACCAAAAATTGACCCTATGATTTCAATATTTTTTGACAATATTAAGAAGTAAAGAATTTGATCTAGCATATCATGGAATTATCAAATCTGTTAGGTCTGACCAAGACATTCTTGCAGGAACTGGAAAAAAAAAAAAATTCCTTTTAGGTGAGAGCTTTCTGATTAACCAATTTTTTGAGTCAGTGTTTCAATTGAAGAATGGCCTAGTTACTTATACATTTGGATCTGGAATTAGGGCACTCTTTTTGGTTGTTTCTTGTGTCATAAGTCATGTGATTATTCATTTTTGCATTGTTATTGATGCATGTTTGTTTAATTTAATGTCCAGTTGAAATGTCAATTGTTGTTGCCTTATATATATATATATATATGTATATTTTTTTGTGCTGTTGAATTTTTATAGGTTTAAACGGCTGTGCTTTACCCCCTATTTAGATGGTTTTTATTTGTATCTTCCAACATTGAAATTAACCTCATGCAAAATACACCATAGATGGATTCAAATTTTTTTTTTTTTAAATCTCTTGGAAAATAGACAATTGACAATGAAGAATAAAATGGAGTCCCTCAACATGTGTGAATATTGATCAAAGAAACAAACAACAAAACCAATACATGTATAACTTTCATTGCACTTCTCGGTGGCTACACAAGTTGTGAATGTATAGAACATCCTTCTTTCAATGCAATCCTGCATCTAACCACTAAGCAGTTGCATTTGGTTCTGGATGGATGTCATAACAATATAAATTGCTCAGTTATTTACTGGTGTTTCAATTAGAGAATAGGGACATGTCTGTCAATCCAAATTTGCTGTTAAAGTCACATTGGGGTGTTTTGGTTTGAACCTTTCAAGTCTATGGAGTATTTATTTTTAATTTGCTAAAACAATACTGCATTAGGTTAGTTGCTCAATGCTCATTTACGTCCTACTGGCCAAAATTTAAGCTACTTTAATTCCCAAGTGCCTTTGGTTGGGATTTGTAGAAGAAAATAATTCATAGTTATTGGTCAAAGAGTTTTTCCAATATAATATAAAATAAAAGCTTTTTATTTGTTTGTTTCTTTTTATATTAATTGCACATACTTGAATTAATTGGGATGACAGGGCCACAACTTCATAATTGTTGGAATAATAGTTGTAGCTGCTGATGAAACTACTTCATCCTTATAAGTTTTGTTATTTTGGTGCTAAAAAATAATCACTCTATTTTGCAGGATTCTCTGTTCTGGTATTTCATACTAATGGACTCCACACTTGGTGCAATTGGGTATAGATGTAAGTCTTGTCTTTGGTATTTGACACCCTTATTTTGTAGACATTATAATGATCTTAATGCCCAAAAAAAGGTTTTATAATTATCTGCAACTATGAGCAGGTCGTCTATCCCTTTGAAGATTATAGCTCTATACAAATTTCATCTCTTACCTACTTGCATATCTTTTGTAAATAAATTAATAGGATTACCTCCAATTGCAGTTTTCTACTATTCTGTGGCACCTTCTTACTAATTTCACTTTGAGTTAAATGTTGAAAGGAATATTTTGAAATTACAAATTAGTATCACCTTGAATTCACCCTCTTGTAGGAATACCTTGCTGTAGCGAAAAGAGTAAACAATGTTCATGAGCTAATGGTTATGATTTTTTTATCCAGTACGAAAAATATACATGCCTTTAACTGTCTTACATTAAAATGCTGAGGAGAAGAGATCACTTATATTGTATCTTTCCCCTTTTGTTAATTTTGCACTCGTTGTAACCAACGAGTATGGTAAAATTAAGTACAGACAAGGTTAATTTTACATGTTAATGTTCCCTCCCTTTTGAAAAATTCCCATTCATTTACTTGATTAGTCTAAGCAATTCCATGTTATTTGGACTATGATTTGTCAGTTAAGTTCCATTTTAAAGAAAATTTTATGCCTTTTACAAACAACTTTCATTTAAATGCCACTTCAAAATTTCTTAGTCAAAATTACTTGGCCATGATAGGCACCAGTTTCTAGTGGAAGACTTTCCATGCAAGGATGTGGTTTCTCTGTCGATTTTGCCTTGAATTTGCACAACCATTTCTAGAATTTTAACTCAAGTTGTTTTCCCCATGTGTTGCAGCCCATGATGAATCTAAGCAAGCATTGTCCAATGTGATATAGAGTTTTTGCTAATAATTTTGAAATTTTCACTTTCTTGACTTATTGCAAATCCAGTAAAACCTTATATCTAAATTACTCTTGTTTAAACAATAAAATTTCTGTTCAGATGACTTTTGCCATCTGCAGTAAAACTTCTGAACTTTTGACTTTTGCTATCTGCAGTTAAACTTTTGTCTTGTTATTACAGTTATCTGTCATATGTAAATTCCAATCTTAGCCTACTTCTACGTTTAAATGTGCATATAATACAATATCTCATGTGACTGATGTGATGAAAAAGCCTGTTTTCAAATATGTGAAAGTAAATATTTTTTGACTTATATAAGGGACATATATTGGGTAAAAATGGAAATATTGACCATTATTGCAGCGTAAAGGGAGTCTATGTTTTCTTGGTTCTTAACATTGCTTTTCCTACATCTAGGCTAAGGTCATGGCTGGTGATAATGTAGTGAGGTAGTTGCTTCAAAAGGTGACACAATGTTATTTCTTACCTATCAAAAAAAAAAAAAAAAAAAAAGGTGACACAATGTGCATGCAATGTGTATCTTGACATTTAGGAAAGGTATAAGTAAAGTCATGGTTGAAATTTTGACATTAGATTATAGCATCAATGAGGTCGTATCCCTAATTTTGCCTTTGACAGTCTCTATTTTAATAATGTAAAGGACTTAATTATTAGCTTAATTTATCACAAACACACACATAAATATGTAGTTCATTTTTTTTTTCCTTTCTATATGAGATAGAAATCCTACTCTAGCATAATCTAAATGTATGAGTGTGTAGCCCCCTCTCTCCATGCCACCGCACAAGAACTTGTACTTATAGAGTGACCATAACACAAAGGGTGTGCGGTGATATAAATATCTAGTTCATATTATTATCAATATGTGTTAGAACACACAAACAGAAACAGAATAATGTTAGTGTTGTGTTGTATCTTCCCATGATTTGCCCATATTAGCGTGTTTGCAGTGTCATAACCATGGCCCTTCTTGTTCATGCTGCATAGATTCAAAGTTAAAAAATAAGGTTTGAATATATTAGGTAAAAAAAAATTAATGTGGATTAAGTTGTTTCAAGTTTTCACATAGTCAATGACTGCAGCATTTTAGATCTAATATATTTTTTAAGCGTTCTTGTATTGTTTTCCACATTATAATTTTATGATTCCATCTAATTCTTTTCCTTGCTTTAACAAAATTTTGGTGGGTCTATGGACTGATTAATGATCCTTATGGTGACTTTTTGATTGCAAAGATCTAATTTTGTCAGAAGGTATATATGTTGCCTTCGTTTATAATAATTATGAGTTCTTCAAATCTGTTTTTAGATGCTTACAATATATATATATATATATATTTATGTTTTATAGGAGACCCTCACTCAGGATTATGATTCCAAGTATTGAAGGAAAATGTACATCCTCGAGGATTGGACTCCTAGCTTCCATACAAGTATTGCTGGAGCAAGTTGGAGCACTGAAGAAATTCTTGATGACATGAAAAATTATGGCCACAGTGTTCAGGTTTCGTTATCATTATGCACTCAATATAGAATACTAGTTTTATTTAATGAAAAGTTTCTTTTAAAAAAAAAAAAACCTTGCGGCCTTCTACAATTCTTTCTTTGATTGAATTCTTACTTGAAGATACCTGTGTCAGAATATTCAAAATTAATAAACTCTGGCTTGACAAATCATTCCCTTGAGTATATAAAAGGTGCTAATGATTTTGCGAGTAGAGAGCTCTTAATCATATCTGACCTGCTAAAAGTATCTTATCATGCTAGTGAAATCATAATTCTAATGTTAATATGAATTCATTTAGGTTTTTACGTTACTTTTATGTCCAAAATTTTGTCATAAAATTTAAAATACCAAGTGCACCAATATTTTTCTAAATATATTAATGCATACTATCAAGTTCTTGAACATGATTAGCACATAATACATGACAAACTTAAGATTGCAAAATGCGTAGAAGAGGTATGCTAAATAAGTTTCTTTTTCCTCTAGCAAAAATGAATTATGTAGGATTTGAATGTACGAATTCTAAGAGAAAGTTGTATATACACAACTCTTTTGGACAAATAAAGCTCCATATTGTCAAATATTATTGTGTGTCTTTGTGTGCTAAGAGTGACAAATTCTTGATGTCTATCTTTTTTTTTTTTTTTTTTTTTGAAACAGATTATCCAGCACCATGATTTTTTCCTGGATGAATGTCTCGGTGAATATTTGCTTGTTTTTCCTAAATTATTGAAGGTTAGTACTATTTTTTGTCAGCAAAGCTCGAGTGAAACTCTGGTTTCATTTTTTATTTATTTTTATAATCAAATCAACTCCAGTTTCATTTTGGATTAACAAGTAAGATGATTGATGAATATTATGCATTTATAACTCCTTATCAGCATGTTTGGCCCTGAAAATTTGCGAAGAGCACATATCATAGTTAAAGAGTTGTAGGTGTAAAAGAAATCATACTATACATTTTCTTTGTATTCAAGCCATTTAAAGACCTTAATTTGTTCATGATATTATTATAAACTACTGATACCTTTGACTTGAGGTGTCAATTTATCAAAATCTGAAATTTTCATTTGAAAATGGACGTAATCCAATAATCACTAAGCCCCACCAGTAAAAGATTGTTTTTGAAAACGAGGAAGACAATTAATTGTTATGCTGATATTAAGAACTTGATTTCCAATTCTCTATTGTTATCTTTGGGGTTTATTCTTAATAGTTAGATTTTTCAAATGCAGAAGCTGGAAGAGCTGAAATTGATGTGCCTACAGTATGTACCAGCAACTTAGTGATTGACATCATTTATCATTGAGATTCTCAAGCTAGAAGAATTGTTGGATGGATTAGTTGGGAATTGAAAAAATCCATCAAGGGTAGTTAATTTAACTCCCAAAAGATCTAAGATCCTATTTCTATTCTGTAAGTAAAGTGACACATAGGCATCATTGTTTCTCTATTTGTATGTGTTTCCTGTGTGTATGTGTCTCTCTCTTTCTCATTCACAGTTTTTGTAGCAAATTCAAGAGGGAAGTTAATGTTGAACTTGAGAGCAACATTAAAAATGGAAACGGTGGCATCTTTGGGATTGGGGCTTCTCCTAATAGGGATTTCAAATTTTCCGAGGATGAAACAACATAATTTTTGGGGGATTGGTTGGGTGCCATTATCTCTTTCTTCTATAAATAATACTACAAGTACTTTGGTTTTGTTACTTTCTTTGTAAGCTAAGGACTTTTTGAATTTTAGGGGGGGAGGGCATAAAGTTAGATAGGTGGCATGAGCTGCTTCTCTTTGTCGTTTTTTATTTTCCCCTCTCTGCATAGTACATATTTTGAGTGAAAAGTACAAGGAAGAGCAACTAGTTATGTGAGATTCATTTGTGACGTATCATTGTCTCCTTTGTGATCTCCAATAATTAAGGTCATCAATTGAGTGTTTATAAGTTTTTGTTTTACCCAATGTTTAATTGGTATCTTTCTTATTGTCAATTTGTTTTAAGCAACAGTGGCAACACAGAAAATTTAAGCAGCACAAGTAGGCCAAGGTTGATTGAAAATGAGGACAGGCCTCCTGGAGCTGTGCTGCTTGCAAGGACAAGGCTTCTGGAGAGGTTGAGAGGGGTGCCTCTTTCTGCAAACAGGTCAGTGCTTAATGTGATATGCAATTTGGTATTTTCAAGGGTGAGTTTGGACAATACATGAAAATTATTATCTATTTTTATGCCAAAATTTTCATTATACATCGCAATACCAAGATTGACAGCCACCAATGCTGTTGATGGTGAAGTTATGAAAGTATTGAATCAATAATGGATCCAATTCTCTGGCTCCACCATTAGATGGACCTGTGTGTAAAAACTGGGTTATAGTGACCCATATAATTCTTATGGAAAGGCCAGAAACATCTTCAACTTTCTTGCAATTAATTATCCTGTACATGATGTCCGTAATTTAAATTTCTTATGACAAAAGTATTTATGACTGGAGGAATTGCATAATGTGTGCGCGTGTGTGTATGTTGGATTGTATCTACCTATACTGTTAAGAGATGTTTAGCATATCACAAAACTAGGCCAACCAAGAACAACATAACTGGTTTTAATTGTTTTTTGCTCAAAAAACTGGTTCAAAATTGGATGAAATTTGTTCCTTTAAAATCCTAGTTTTAACTTAGGTTCTTTCAAATATACATTCTTTCCAAAATCAAGTTCTGAATTTGATGTTTTCACATGCATATTCTCACCATAAATCTAGTTTTAAATTAGAAATTTTTGCATGCGTATTAAGTAAAACTGGTTTTGATATGATTCTAGACAAACATGAAATAAAATAAAGCCAGTTAAGTTTTGTTTTTGGTTCAGCTTGTATCGACAGACAGTGGAGGTTGTGGCACAACAATAAAAGGGTTTAGATATGATATCTTTTTATGTGAGATTGATGTGACATGGTGACAACTGTCCAAATCCATGGAATTCCCTTTGGAATCTCCAGAGAAGCCACATCCCTGATTAAGTTGATAACATTTAAAAAATGATGAATCACACTAGAGCTCTTTTGTCATGGTTACACTTGCTCCCTCTGTATGAAATTTTAAATTGCAATTGAAGTTCAATTAGGCAGTCATTGTGATCCTAACTTTGGGGACCCACTATAATTTTGCTCTGAGTTCCCCTTTGGAGGATTTGAACTTGGTTTAGTAATTGCAATGGCTAATTCTACTGGCTCTCACCACCAGGTTCATTTGCGAGGCTCAGTGAACATCTTGCACACTTACCAAAGAGAGTAGTGTGTTCCTTTAATCTCATTTTATGACATAATATTAATTGTGCAGCAAATCAGGCAGTTGAGACAAGACACTGTAATTTATTGTGACAAAATTCTCCTAATATATTTTATTTCTTTTAACAAATGCTGAATTCTATGCTTGTATTCATCAGATGTGCATATATATTCACAAATTATTGGTGAATATCTCTTGTACCATTAAATTGTCTTTGAAAAGGTTGGACTGATTTTAATGAATGGCTTCTTCAATCATTGTGTTTCTCATTCAATTTTGATTTTTGTCAAACGTTTATTGGGCTTCCGTTCTCTTTATAATATTTTCCAGTATCTTGCACCTCTATATTCTCTGTTAAATCATTTTCATATCATTAATTGTCATTTTCTGTGAATTTCTGCTGCTGATACTACTGACATCATCCTCACTACTGTTGCTGCTGCTTGTGCTATTATAGATATCGTTTGTTGCAGCCTGCACATGGTATTATGGTCTATAGACTAGTTGTCAAAATATTTTGAATGTGAAGATCTTTCTTCCCTATTCCTTGAATCAAAATAATAGTCTCTTGTTTCATTTTTCTTTTTTATTTAGGGGAAGTGGGAGACTTTTGTCAGACCGCACTGAATTAATGCTTGAAGATGGCGTAAGGGAGCTTGTTGATGATCGGGACGTGGGTACTCAAGCATCAGCAGGTCAGTCAGCTGGAAGCTCAACCATTACTGGCCCGACCTCTCGAATTGACAGGCTACAATTATTCTTAAAACCGAAGAAGAAGAAGCCACCTGGTCTCAGTCAGGAGGCTCTTGATTGTTTGCACTTGGAGGTTTTCAGCAGCAAGGTTGAAGGGGCGGCATCAAGAGCTTCTCAGGATTGTAGTATATGTCTGGAGATGCGCTTATACGCTTGCCATGTTCCCATAGGTTCCACTCTGCCTAGGTCCCTGGCTTCGAACTTGTGTTGACTGCCTATATTGTCGTAGAAGTTAAATTTTTTTACTAGAAATGTTTTTGTAATCTGGGTTTCCTACACGTGTGAAAGTTTTGGCACTAACCAAATTTTGTCTTTAATTTGTAATTGTGTGCATATGTAATTATTTGTATCTCCTGCTCTGTTGTACACACACGAGAGAAAATCTGGTCTCATCATATTTCTTGACTGTTATTTTTGAATTTTGAATACGTGTTTTTGTGTTTTTAACTGTTGTAGATTACCTTTTGATAACTCCTCTATTCAAGAAATTTGGAAGGTATTGACAGTCAAAACCCACAAAGCCTATGAATGATGATGGTAAGACCCAGCAAGTGGTATTGCGGCTTGGACACCTATATTTATCTGAAAATAAAATAACATAAATTAAATATGCTTTTAACTTTTTATTTTATTTTATTGTGTGGATAAAGTAAAAAAATGGTTTTAACTTGAACATAAATAGAATAGATTACCCGAATGAAAGGAGAAGAGAACAATTATTAAACTTATGCTTTGGTCCTTGTTCTATATTTTATTTTTATAATTGCCAACATAACATCCATGTATAAAAATTGCACCACGGAAAGTCAAACACAACTTAGTTATCCGACCCTTGGCGTGATGCTAATTATGTTAATCCAAACAATTTTCTTTCTTATTATCTTTGTGTTTCTTAGCAACCAAATAGATTTTTGTACTCTAAAGAACTTTGAAGGAAAACTGGAAGAGGCATTAAGTTTATCCCTCTAGCTGTGTGAAAGAGAAATAGAAGGGGGGGGGGGGGGGGGGGGGGGAATTTGAAAACTGAATATTAAAGAAAAGAGAAGAAGGGGAAAAAATATATAAATAAATTGATTATGGAATATATATATATATATGTGTGTGTGTGTGTGTGTGTGTGTGTGTATATATATATGTATATGTATATATATATATATATATATATATATATAAATTGATTATGGGATCAAGTAAAAGAATAAATGTTTTTAACACATACACGTGAGGAGAGAGAATAAGGTCTTAAAGAAAAAAAAAAAATGATGTGGCTATATGAGAGTTCAAAATGGCATATAAAATTATTCTTTCATTTTGTGCTTAGTTGGCATTTAATGGCTACCTTATTTACAAAAATGGATGGAAGGCCAAACTAAAAACAAGCCTAAACATTGGGCATTAAAATCATAATTTTACATTTTAGGGATCAAAATCAAAATGACCTCAAACCCTACCATCCCCCCTCCACTACCCTTTACATCTCTCTCTCTCTCTCTCTCTCTCTCTATATATATATATATAACAGCCTAAGCCCACTTAGAACAGTGGATTTCCACAATTCAACTTTAGCCCAAATCAATAAATTTATAAGAGGTGGAATCCAACACCAAGCGTGGGCCTTGCATGAGGATGAAAATAAGGAAGAGAGTCTTAATATTACTGAACATGTGGGAAAAAGTCTTAATACAAGTTTGCCCGAGGAGGCCAATGATACACAGTGAAAGACACTGTTCACTCTCTTCTCTCTTTGTTCTGGTTCTAACTCTTCTTTTCTTTTATCTTTTATGGCTAGCCCCTTTTCTCTGAGAACCATCTTTTTCTTATATACTCTCCCCAACTTCACATCTTGACCTTCCATCTCTACCTACCCAATTTTTCCTCTTGACACTTGTCCCTTTAAACATTTGAAGAAGGTGGTAGAGATAGTTTGCTTAGTTGTGAGTTATACTGTTCAGGTCACTTCCTCATCAATGCAGCTGATAAAGCTGTTACCCACTATTTAATGCAGAGACAGCAGGCCACTCCAAACTGGAAACTTCCACTACGTTCGCTGATTCTCTCCCTTTAGTCCACCTTTCCCATCTGAAGCACCTTAGAGTCTTTTGTCTCACCCTATCCTCTCCTCGGGCGAATTCCCTCTTCATGCACATGATGCCCCCACATCAGTACTGCAACTTATCCACCCTGTCCTTGGTCCTCGAGCACCCACATATATATATATATATATATATATAATCGACTGTTCAAATAAAGAATTCTCATGTGTTACCCTTTAATGATTTTATTAGATATATAGATGGTACTTTTGGTTTATGAAACATGATCAACAAAATGTGATTTTTATATAATTATATTTAGATTATACCACAATGTCATGATGGATGGATTGGTTTTATTTTACTATAAAATTTAAGTAATCATGTGATTTATGAATTTGAAGAGTTATATATTACGAGATTTGATCATATGATGAAAAGGTTTACTCTTTACATTTTATTTTATTTTATATTTCCACTTTATGATGTATGATTTATTGATTATGATCTATTGCATAGTTATTTTTATGGTGTGGAAGAAAGATACGTGAACCTATGTTTTGGAGAAAAATATACGTATAAGTGTTGAATCACAATCATTTGTATATTAATAAACAAAGTATACATGGTTAGAACTTGGTCTAATGGTTCTCACACTGTAATTTTTTTCATATAAAAAAAATTATTGCATTGTATTTTCATACATATCTCACTATATATATATATATATATATATAAATAGTACCCAACTACAAAATTTATTTAATTTGTTGGTTGTTACACCACAAAAAAACTTCTAATATAAAAAATAATTTCAAATAACACATATTGACTTCTAAAAATGTACAATCTAATATCTTAATTAAATAATTATCCAATAAAACATATTCATATCAAATTTTTTCACGCATTACACGGGTCTACAACTAATTTCAGTCTAATTGACAAATTAAGCCCAATTATTTACGTTATTAGTCAATTGACATTACCATGTATATAAAACACGGTAGCAAAACTCCACACAATCAATCACTGTCACAAGAAGACCGGAAAAGTTCATGGAGAAAAAAAACCCAAAACCAGGAAAAAACTCTCTGCAACCTATAGCACTAATGATCTACTAATTAAGAATAGTTGCAATATATATCACTTGCAAAACCTCTTAGCTAAGTAATGACTATATGCTCGATCTCCTCACTCTTGCTAGCAACAAATTCCTCGAATCTTCCACGAGTTGACACACCGGCCACTCCGATCAAGTCTCCTCGATCACTTCAATGTCCCTTCAAGATTTGAAATTGCTTCATTGATTCTCAGACACCAGCAACACTCAAGAACTCACAAGGGTTCAATATGTGTGTGGTATAGAATATGGAATTTTTGAGAGGGAGAAGGTAGAGACTAGCGAGAACAAGGGAATTTTCTCTAGGGTTTTTGGTTTCTCTCTGACTCTTCAATATGGGAATTCTAGGTGTAAAAAATCGTGGGATGTAAGGGTTATATCAGATTCAAATGGTTCTAAATCAAGTATTGTAGAGAAGGGATAACTATTTTCTCATAGGTTTTGCAAATTTCGCTTGATCCGTACAAAATTGATATCCAACTAATTTTGAAAACTTGAACTCACGTGACCATTAGATTGACACTTGAACTAATTTTCCAATAAGAGTGAAAGAGAAAGTGAGGCCCTGAGTGAGTGAGTGAAGCATTGGTCATTGTTTATGTGAAATGTTGTGAAGTAGTGAGTGAATAAGGTTTGATATTTGAGTGAATAAGCTTTGTTTGCTTCTCAACACTTTTAATTTTATTATTCTTCCAATTTACACCCTTATTTTTTTATAATTATAAACAAGGTCATCCCTCTACCAAAACATTACTTCCATTTGAGAATATTTCATTCATTTTTTTAATCCATTTGAAGAAATAAAATAATAGATTGAAAAGAATTTCAAAAAAAATATTTCATCTATCCTTGTTAAGGTTGTAAATGAACAAAGTTGTTAATAAAAACTCGTTACAAAGCTTTGACATTTGAGGGAGTTAGGGAGTGCGGTTTGACATTTGAGTGGGAAACTGAAACAAAGCTTTGTTTACTTCGCAGGACATTTCATTTTGATTTTTCCAATTAGCACCCTTATTTTTTTTCTTATAATTATAAACTAGGTCATCGGTGAAGTGATCACTCTACCAAATACATAAGTTAAATTTATAAGGGAATTTCTTAAAGTGATCACTCAATTGAAAATTGTATTTGAGAATATTCCATTCATTATTCTTTTTTTTTTTTTTAAAGCCAATTCAAGATTTTATTTAAACAAAGTAAATTATAGATTGAATAGGATTTTATTTAGAAAATTTCATACATATTTTTCAATAGGTATATAATAGATTTTCAACTTATAATTTTGTTTTATGATGATTACACTTTATCATTAGACCAAAACATTAATTGGTTTTTTGTGTAGATTGGATTTGAACCTCAAATTTTTTTCTTTGACTATAAAAAACTTTACCAGTTGAGCTAATGAAATCTACTCTCCATTCGGATTGAAACTTTAATATATAAAAACACCATAATAAATGCCATAATATTAATAAATAAATAGAAAGCCATAAACAGAAAACTCAGCGTTTTTTGTTTACTTCATTTCAAGAATGCAACTGCATGTGTGCACTGATACAATGAAGAGTGATGGAGAGAATGTTATGTTATGGTTCCAATTTTCAGTTCCTAGATTTGATAGAAATATACATTATGTTTTTTTTTTTTTTTTTTGAGAGTGAAAATATAAATTATGTTAGTATTAGTATTTGGCCAATGAGTTCCAGCTTAGCTTTATTTATTTATTTTTTTTCTTTCAATGTATACAATATGAAATCAGATCACTTATCTCCAAAAAAAAAAAATTGATACAAAATTACGGTTATGCTAGTCATGGTTTCTTTTTTCTTTTTTTCTCTTTTTTATTATTATTATTATTTTTTTTATACAAGATAAAATTTCTACTTTAGCATAATTTAAGTGTATATGTGTGTGAAACTCCCTCCTGGAGACTTGAACCCTGGCCATTGCCCCCCACACCCCACAAACACTTATACTTACAGAGTGACCATCGCACCAAGGGTGTGCGGTGGTGCTAGTCATGGTTTCAATTGAGTTAATTATGATTGTAACACATCTAAAACTTGATCTTTTTTAAATAAGTTTGATTGGATGTCTTTTGAAATACTCCACTATCAACTATTCATCTTATTTTCACCCAAGTTGCGAAACTGGAAAAAATGAGTTATTTTTTGCACAGCTTGTTCATAGAGTGCGGGTCAGTAATTTTGTATCATGTATTGAGAACTCTATAATATAACAATCCATAACATTTGTCGAGCTAATTACCTTTCTCTGAAAATATTATAATATCAACTTACACTTGTGCTGCGGATGAACTCCTAAATGAGAATATCAACTTACACTTGGGCTGCGGATGAACTCCTAAATGAGATTGTCTATGAATCCTTGCGAAACAAGCTAGAAGTTGAATAATCTCTTGAAAAAGATTACCTATGAATCCTTGCGAAGAAAACTCTAAGTTGAATCCACTGATAAAATAATGTGTTTTATCTTGTTAATATTTTTGACGTATTGAAAATATTGGAACTAAAGAGAATTCTAGACAAATTAGAATCTACTACAAAACAAAAGGATTTCCTCCATCTAGAAAAAGTTGCCGATGGAGTACGATCATGACCATTGACAACTTCTTATCCCATAAAATATATTGTGTTGGGTAGAGTACATGATAAAGAGGCAATATTTAAGAAGTTCCAATGAGATGATACAAGTGTAAGTGCTTGTGAGGTGTGGGGGCAAAGGCTAGGGTTTAAGTCTCCAAGAGAGAGTTTCGCACACATATACACTTAAATTAGGCTAGAGTAGAATTCTATCTTATGTGTGTATATATATATATATATATATATAAAAGAGATGATACAAGTGTTAATGTGATATATATGTGTTGTTCCCTTATTAGGTATGGATGAGGTTGGCAAAACAATCGAATTTTTACACTATTTTTGTGCATTTTGTTATTAGTTTTCTCCAATATTTTAATAATTTTAATTGTTAAAAATTATAATACTTAGTGTTATATTTTATAGAAAAAAAAATAGAATGACAATAAGGGTGGTATAGTGATTTGATCATACCATATGTGTTTACAAATTTGAAAATTAGATAATAGTGATTGATATAAACAGACATGTTTCATGTTTACTCAATAATGCAAATGTTGCTTTGATTAAACCAAAAAAAAAAAAACCTTCAAATATTTTTTTTATAAATTCTTCTGTAGGGTCCGAATTTGTTGGGCCTAATACCGACTTCGTGTTATGGGCCCAACAAAGTCCCAACAATGAATTTGTAGAGAGTGGGTAGAGCAACTAAGCCGGCCTTGGATTTAGCAACGATTCGTGTAAGTAAGAACAATGGCAAGGTAATTATGATTAATGTTTCATGGCAAGTCTCTTTTGTCCGAAAAGGTTCAATATTTGAAAGTTTTAGTAAATACAATTTTTTCCTCCCCCTTTCTGTGAGGCCTTCTTCCCTTATATATACATCCCTTTCCCATCTTCACCACACACTTGTCCTTCATCTAGGCGCCCACTTGAGTACGAGTCACATCAGCCGTCTGCTTTAACTTGCAATGAGTGGTGGTGGGTGTAGATACACTGTTCAGGTGTCTTCTCCACATAAATGCGGCCAGGAAAGTTGCTGCAGTGCATTAAATGTGGCGATGGCAGCTTTATTGGTAAGATATTTCATGATAGCCACGCAGCTAGACATGCCCATAGCTTAGTTCTCGCAAGGAAATCCTCAGCATATCTACTTGATCACATTCTGGGCAGATCCGTTGAATATGGCGTCTTCGGCTCGACCGCGATGTCTTCGGACGGAGCGTTTGTCTCTTATGGGTTGCACTCTCATCAGGATGGCAAGGTGTTGATACTTTTAACCTCTTCGGGCAGAGAGCCGCATTTGGACTGGGCCCCCGGCCCAACATACGGCGCCGAGCTTTCTCATCCACAATAGCCCCTCAAAATTCCACTTTTTCCATCTCATCCGAAGAGGAAAAGCGGGATTTTGACCTTTTGATAAGTGAGGGCACGGACTCCTGACACCACACGTGTGCGCATGATTTTGGGCGCCTTCTTTATTGCCGCTGCCGTCGCGCCGTTTCCGAGGCGTCATTAATTGCTCCAGGCGGCGTCTTGTCCCTGGAATCTAGCTGCTTATTTCAAATCAACGGTCGAGATTCTTCTTAAAATTTCGGGCGGGATGAGTCCTTTCACTTTTCCTGCCACTATATAAAGTCCCAGAGAGAATTGTCTTCTCATTTTGCAAACTTCAGAACTCCCAGCGAACTCAAGCGTTCAGACTTTCAAAGCCCTTCCTGTCATCCGCTTCAACTCATTCTAGAATCCGCTGCGATTTCCCCGCAAGGCCAGAAAACATTCTCTAATTCAGTCCGACGTAAGTTCCCTTCTTCGAGATTTTTGAAATCTGTTCAGGCTGCCTCTTCGGCCATTTGTAAATTTTATCCAGTCACCGTTCCGCATTTCCCTCGCTTTAACCTTATTAACGATGGGTAGATTCGAATACCTAGTGGACAGTCTATCCCAGATAGAGAAGTTTAAGGAGACATATCGCATCCCTCGGGAAGTGGGCTTGAGGTATTGCTCTACGGAGGGATTGTTACTGGATCGAGAGGTGGGGGAGGTGATAATCCCCATTATCGCCTTCCTGGAGGGAGGAATGACCCTCCCCATGGGTGAGGTCACCAGAAGTTACCTTACTGCTCATAGGCTTAGTCCTGACCAGTGCGCACCCAATACATTTAGGATTTTAGGGGCGATTGATGACCTGAACTGCCATTTAGGCTTGGGGTTAACCTGGCACGATGTGGTACACATGTACGAGTGTCGTACCAAGGAAGGGGCGGGATACTATTTAAGGTCCCGATCCGATGTCGTCAGACTCTTCTCCTGTCTCCCCAAGTCCAACAAAGGGATGAAGGACGATTATCTGATCGTCTCGGTGCCTGGCATGATGGGATTCATTGCCCAACCCAGCCAGGAGCGCCAGGTGGGACATTCCCCCTTGAGCTTTACTTCTTTTTTTTTGCTTTTAGCTATTCGGACTCCCTTTCGTCATATTGCAATCCTCTGACAGTTCTATCGCCATGTTTTCAGATAGAAGGCACGTGGCTCCTCGGCTGAGTCTGACGAATACCGCGGCTTTGAATTACCTTCTTCGGTCGGAGATTTTCGTGAGTGAAGACGGACAGCTTAGGTCTGTTCCTCTCATCCTTGGCTACACCCCGAAGACTGAGCTTCAGCCGAGAGGCAACGCAATCACACTCGGGGATCGCCGCATAAACCGCATTAACGTGGCAAGGAAGAACTTTTTGGCGCCCTTCGACCTCGCCCCAGTGCCCCATCCTAATCCGCAAGGCATACCGGTGCTCATTCAGCCCTTTCAACAAGTTCCCATTGAACCGGTAGCAGAGGAGGAAGAAGTTTCTTCTACCCCTTCGCTTGACCAGCAGATCGATCAGTTTAAGTTTGACGAAGAGTCTCCGGAGGTCCAGATTTTGTCTGCCGACGAGGTATTCGACAAACACTCGGTCGCTCCGCTCCTGAACACAGCCATGCCGGACGACTCAGGAGAGGAGGACATGCAGAGCCTATCAATCCTGTTGAAAAACAGGAAGTCAAAGGATGCGGCCAAGGGCATTGGCACATCCCAGCCCAAGGTTAACCTTCCGCCTCCACCTCCTCCACCTCCAACCCCCCGAGACCCCGGTCTAAAGGCAATGCCTAACCTGAAAAAGAAAAGGGTGGTGACAGAGGTGACGGACGTCGAGGAGGGGGAAGTGGTCCCTCCGAAGGGCCATAAGCAGCAGAAGACGACTCACGAGGCGAGGGGCAAACGGGCCTCTTCTGTTGAGAGCCGGGAAGAGAACTTAGCCGCGGATGTGCGGCGGAAGACTCAGGCCTGGTCTCCAAAGCTAACCCTGGATGGCGCGGCCATCCCATTTGATGCCTCCATAAGAAACTACGCTGGAGGGAAGGCTGGGTGTATAGCCGAAGCGTTGGAGAAGCCGCTCCTCCTCCCGAGGGACATGGAGTCCTATCGGCGCTTCAGTGAACAGGAGCTCTTTCTGTCCCTGAAGAGGGATTTGGGCATGGTAAGGTTAAATGGTGTTAATTTGCTTCCTTTATGTGCGTTCGCCACTTTACGAAAAATTCATTGGTTGCTATGCAGATCGCCCAGCAAATTTACGTCGCAGAGGAATGGAATAAGGACAAAGACATCAAGATGCAAGCTGAGGTTCGGTCTAGGGAGGAGGTCGAGATAGCCTTGGGCAAGGTGAAAGACGACTGCGCTCGCCTCTCCGAGGAGCTGAAGGAGGAGGAGAAGGCAAGGAGGAACGCGGAGGCAGGCCTGAAGACTGTTGAGAAGCAGGCCGAAGACCAGCGGCAGAAGCTATACACCACCGAAATCAATCTGGAAACAGAGAAAGCGACAGTGAAAGAGCTTCGGGCTGAGCTGGATAAGGCCAAAGACGCTGCTAAATTGGCCAAGGAGGACGCTCAGTTGGCCAAGGAAGCAGTTGAGGCCGAAAAGCAGGCTGCCTACCTCCTGGCGGTGCAAGAAACACAAACAAGACTGGCCGAGGAGCTCGCTAAGGTCTGCAGGGAATACTGCGAGATCACATGGGGCAAAGCCCTTGATGCGGCTGGAGTCCCAGCAGAGTCTGCCCTCAGGAGACCTGAGAGCATTTATTACCACCCTGATATATGCGAGTTGACAGATGCCTCAGAGGCTCCCTCGGCCGGCCAGGATCCCCCCGTTCAAACGGAGACAAGCCAAGCGCCCCCTCAGATCGGAGATGTGGGCGATCAGCCGAAGATTGACCCAGCGCCTCAGAATAAGGATCAGAATGCTTAGATAGTGTAGGATTTAGGACTTTATGATGAATCTAACTTTGTAATCAATCTATCTTTGTAATGAATCCATCTTTGTAATGAGTCTACCTTTATGATGAATGAAACAGTTTGTTTTTCTCTCATTCCTCGTGGCTTTTATGGTGTATGTTTGTCATTATAGCTCACCTTGATAGTTCGATGACTAATAATCAATTGCCAACCACAGTAATCTTTCAGACGTCGCTAAGCACGGCCTAGAGGCCACAACAGTTAACGTAATTCAGCTTAAATTTGCGTTTCACCCAACACCAGGTTAGCCTAACAAAGTGGTCAAGAATTAACCAAGATTATCTGGTCCAAGGATCGCGGGCATAATTGGATTTAAGTTTAAGCACTTGTAAATTGTAAAGGAGTGTTAACTAACCCGAATCATCTGGTCCGAGGACAACAGGCATGATCGAATTTAAGTTTAAACACTTGAAAAATCGTAAGGGAGTGCTAACTAACCCAAATCATCTGGTCCGAGGACAACAGGCATGATCGAATTTAAGTTTAAACACTTGAGAAATCGTAAGGGAGTGCTAACTAACCCGAATCATCTGGTCCGAGGACAGCAGGCATGATCGAATTTAAGTTTAAACACTTGAGAAATCGTAAGCGAGTGCTAACTAACCCGAATCATCTGGTCCGAGGACAACAGGCATGATCGAATTTAAGTTTAAACACTTGAGCAATCGTAAGGGAGTGCTAACTAACCCGAATCATCTGGTCCGAGGACAACAGGCATGATCGAATTTAAGTTTAAACACTTGAAAAATCGTAAGGGAGTGTTAACTAACCCGAAACATCTGGTCCGAGGACAACAGGCATGATCGAATTTAAGTTTAAACACTTGAGAAATCGTAAGGGAGTGTTAACTAACCCGAATCATCTGGTCCGAGGACAACAGGTATGATCGAATTTAAGTTTAAACACTTGAGAAATCGTAAGGGAGTGTTAACTAACCCGAATCATCTGGTCCGAGGACAACAGGCATGATCGAATTTAAGTTTAAACACTTGAGAAATCGTAAGGGAGTGCTAACTAACCCGAATCATCTGGTCCGAGGACAGCAGACATGATCGAATTTAAATTTAAACACTTGAGAAATCGTAAGGGAGTGCTAACTAACCCGAATCATCTGGTCCGAGGACAACAGGCATGATCGAATTTAAGTTTAAACACTTGAGAAATCGTAAGGGAACTATCACAACAAAAATGCAATCATGACTCTGAGGAATTCATTTAATAGTAGTACCTTTTGAGGTTATTTACATTCCATGGCCTGGGCACTACATGATTATCCAGGTCTTCTAGGAAGTATGCACCAATGCCGGCCCTCGAGGTGATGCGATACAGACCTTCCCAATTCGGCCCCAGTTTTCCCCATGCTGGATTCTTTGCATTGCCTACCACCTTCCTTAGGACCAGATCACCAGGTTCGAGAGGTCTCAATCTCACATTGGCGTCATAGCCCTGCTTGAGTTTCTGCTGGTAATGCGCCAACCGAACCATTGCGTTTTCCCTTCGTTCATCAATCAGATCCAAACTCTTTTTCAGCTGCCCATCGTTGTTGGTTGGGTCAAAAGAGCTGGTCCTGTAGGTCGGGAATCCAGTCTCGAGAGGTATGACAGCTTCAGCCCCATAGGTCATAGAGAAAGGGGTCTCCCCAGTGGACCTGCGAGGCGTAGTCCTATATGCCCACAATACATGGGGCAGTTCTTCCGCCCATCTACCCTTCGCATCGTCCAGCCTCTTCTTTAGCCCGTTAACAATGACTTTGTTAACAGCTTCGGCCTGCCCATTTCCCTGGGGGTAGGCGGGGGTGGAATATCTATTTGTGATTCCCAGCTCGCTGCAATAACTCCTAAAAGCTTTACTATCGAACTGAAGCCCGTTGTCCGAGATGAGGGTATGTGGGACTCCAAATCTGGTGACAATGTTTTTCCAAATGAACTTCTTCACATCTACGTCCCTGATATTTGCTAGAGGTTCAGCTTCTACCCATTTGGTGAAGTAGTCCGTTCCGACCAGCAAATACTTCCTGTTTCCTGCTGCCTTAGGGAAAGGGCCTACGATGTCCAGCCCCCATTGAGCAAAAGGCCATGGGCTGGACAGTGGATTGAGGTTACCGCCTGGCTGATGTATGTTCGGCGCAAACCGCTGACATTGGTCGCACTTTTTTACATATTCGTGGGCCTCTCTTTGCATATTTGGCCACCAGTAACCCTGAGTAATGGCCCGGTGGGCCAAGGACCTACCTCCCGTATGGCTCCCACATATCCCTTCATGCAATTCTTCCAGTAGTGACTCAGCCGCTTCAGGGTGCATGCACAGTAAGTACGGGCTTGAATAGGAACGTTTATAAAGTTTTTGTTCCTCGGACAGCCAGAACCTTGTGGCTTTTCTTCGTATCTTGTCCGCTTCCCCTTTTTCCTCGGGCAACACGTCATCCTTCAAGAACTTGACGATAGGATCCATCCAGCACGGGTTGGTTCTGACGCAGTGAACTTGGAGTGACTTTTTTCTTACTTCCGTAGGTTCCTGCGTGTCCTCAATGAGGATAACCCTCGGCAATGCCTGTGCCGAAGAGGTGGCGAGGGTTGCTAAAGAGTCTGCGTGTGTGTTGCCACTTCTGGGGATGTGCTGCAGGTTAAAATATTCAAACTCTGATTGCAGGGACTTAACTAGGTTCAAGTACCCCTGCATCCTCTCATCCTTCGCCTCAAATTCTCCCTGTACTTGGCCGACGATTAATCTCGAGTCCGAGAATACTTCAACCGACTTTCCCCCCATCCTTCGTACCATCTTCATCCCCATCAGTAGAGCCTCATATTCTGCCTCATTATTCGTTGCTGAGAAATTCAGCCTTAAAGCCTTTTCGATGGTAATCCTTTCTGGGGTTATCAGAACAAGCCCCACTCCAGAGCCCCTTGGATTTGACGCGCCATCAACGTACACTTCCCAGGGCGAGGGGCTCCGTGAGGAGACCATATCAACGGCCCTTCTCCCAACGTCCAGCATTGGTGTTATTTCCTCTAAAGGGGGCTCTGTGAATTCTGCAACTAAGTCCGCAAGGACCTGACCTTTCACCGACGTGCGGGGCATGTACCTGATATCAAAAGCCCCTAGTATCGTCCCCCATTTGGCAATTCTTCCTGTGTAGTCGGCGCTTCGGAGTATTGCCCTCAGTGGGAGTTGGGTAAGGACTATGACGGTGTGAGCCTGAAAATAGTGGGGCAGCTTCTTGGTACCCAGCACAACAGCCAGAATGGCCTTCTCTAGGGGCAAATAACGAGTCTCAGCTTCCTGCAGCGATTTGCTCACATAATAGACCGGTTTTTGCACACCACAATCCGTTCGGATTAGCACCAAGCTTACTGCGCTAGGAGCCACAGCAATGTAGGCAAACAAGACTTCATCTGGCTCAGGACTGGACATGATGGGAGGTCTAGCCAGGTAGTCCTTAAGTTGCTGGAAAGCAGTAGCACATTCCTCCGTCCATTTGAAATCCTTCCACTTATTGATTAATGTGAAAAAAGGCCTACACCTGTCGGCTGATCTGGAAATGAACCTGTTAAGGGCAGCGGTCATCCCAGTCAGCTTTTGGATTTCCTTGGGGTTCTGAGGAGCCCGTAAGTCGTTGATGGCCCTTATCTGATCGGGGTTGACTTCGATGCCCCTGTGGGTGACCATATACCCCAAGAACTTGCCCGACCCAACACCGAACGAACATTTGGAGGCGTTCAGGCGCAATCTGTGTGCCCTCAAAATTTCGAAGATATCCCTAAGGTCCCCAATGTGTTCTGCGATAACCTTGCTTTTAACCACCATGTCGTCAATATAAACTTCCATGCTTTTGCCCAGCTGTGGCTCAAACATTCTAGTCATCATTCTCTGATAGGTAGCCCCGGCATTTTTCAAGCCGAACGGCATTACCTTGTAGTGGTAATTCCCTACAGGAGTTACAAAGGCCGTCTTGTTCTGGTCGGCGAGAGCCAGCGGTATCTGATGATAACCTTGAAATGCGTCTAAAAAAACTCATCCGTGGATGCCCAACAGTAGCGTCAACAAGTTGATCTATCTTCGGCATGGGAAACGGATCCTTCGGACACGCTCTGTTGAGGTCAGTGAAGTCCACGCACACCCGCCATTTCCCACTTTTCTTTTTTACCACCACTGTGTTGGCCAGCCACTCGAGGTAAAAAATTTCCTTGATGGCCCCTACCTGCTTGAGCTTCGCCACTTCCTCCCTGACTGCATCTGCGTGTTCCTTCGATGGTCGCTGAAGTGGTTGTTTCTTGGGGACTATGGTGGGATCTACGTTTAGATGGTAACAAATAAAATCTGGGCTTACTCCTGGAGCTTCCGCAAGATCCCATGCGAACACATCAACGTTTCCCCTGAGGAATTCTATCAACTCCCCCTTCTCCTGTGGAGGCAGCATAGACCCGACCTTAAAAAACTTCTTTGGATCGTCATTAACAACTATCTTCTCTAAGCTTTCGCACTCTGCCTCCCCAGCTGAGGCTTCGGTTTCCGGCGCCGAAGGCTTTAATTGCTATAAACTCTCCTTGTTACAGTTTGAAGGTTCAGCATGCTGCTTGTGTTGGATCGCTGCCACTAAACATTGCCTAGATAAAGCCTGATCCCCTCGGATCTCCTCGACTATCGCTTCGGAGGGGTACTTAATCTTCTGGTGCAGTGTGGAGGATACAGCCCCAAGGGTATGAAGCCAAGGTCTGCCTACTATAGCGGTGTAGGGCGAGTAAGCATCCACTTCTATGAAATCTACCTCCACAGTCTCAGGACCGGTTTGCACAGGCAGTTTGATCTGTCCCTTCGGAATGATCACTTTGCCATCGAAACTGACCAAAAGGGAACTGTATGGAGTCAAGTCCTCAGGGGACAAGTTCAGCCCCTTATATAGGTCTGGGTACATTATCTCTGCAGCGCTGCCCTGATCTACCATCACTCTCCTCACGTCGTATCTGCCTATCCTCAGAGTGACTACTAGGGTGTCATCATGCGGCTGTATAGTACCTGTTTTATCTTCTTCCGAAAAGCCCAAAACTGGGATGTCTGCCCTAAGCCTCTTCGGCTCTCTACCAACCCTCTCCGAGGGCACCCGGGCAACTGACAATACCCTGGATGGGCAAGACCCTGTCCTTCCTGGTGCGGCAAAAATAACATTGATTGTTCCCAAGGGAGGTTTTACAGAACCGCCTCTCCTGGGTCCCGTGCTTGTTTGATTTCCCTGGCCGTATGAATGGTGCAGGAGGTGCTTTAGCCTGCCTTCGCTGACCAGCTGATCCAAATGGTCCCACAGGCTCCTGCAATCCTCAGTAGTATGCCCATGGTCAAGGTGATACTGGCAGTAAAGATTGTGGTTGCGCCTTTCAGGGTTTCCTACCATCTTGCTCGGCCTCTTGAAGAATGGTTCGTTTTTTATTTTGTCTAGGACTTGGTGTACCGGTTCGCGAAAGACCACATTGACTGCCTGGAAGTTCGCTGTGCTTTGTCCGGCCCAGTCCTTCCTCGGCCTGTTGTGACTCTGCCTGTCCGACCTGAAATCCCTCCCTTCCTGAGGGATAACCTTCTCCTTCCCCTTGCTTTGCTGCTGATCTTCCTCAACCCTTTTATACTTATCAATCCTGTCCATCAACTGGCGTATGCTGGTAGCAGGCTTACGCGTCAGGGAAGTTCTCAAGGGGTGTTCAGTGGGGAGGCCCAACTTGAAAGAGCTGATGGCCACCGATTCACAATCCTCCTCTATCTCGTTATACGTTTCCCAGAACCTATCTGAGTACGACTTCAACGTCTCACCTCCCTTCATGATAACAGATAGCAAAGATGCCACGAATTGAGGAACCCTTCGGCAGGTAACGAAACGAGACCCAAAAGCCTGAGTTAGCTCTTGGAAAAAGCTAACTGTGTTTGTTTTCAGACTATCAAACCACCTCATGGCTATTGGTCCTAAACTTGATGGGAAGACTTTGCACATGAGGGCCTCGTTCCTGGAGTGAACAGCCATCCGCTGATTAAAATGGCTCACATGTTCCACTGGGTCGATCCGGCCGTTGTAGATGGTAAATGTAGGCTGGTGGAAACGTCGAGGAAGTTTAGCATTCTCGATGTTACGGGTAAAGGGGGATCTGGAAATCTGATCCAGGGCTTTACTCATAGCATCGTTCCCTGCGTCCCTCGGTAAGGGATTCTGGGGGTTCTTTTCGCCATGACGCATTTCCTCATAGGTAAAGGATTCGCTGACCGACGTTCGATGTTTCTGTCTGTAGCTGACGTCTTGTTCGTCCTCGGAATCTTCCTGAGAGTACGAGGGACTGCGTTTCCTCTTCGCATGGCGTAACTCCCTCTTTAGCCTATCGATTTCCTTCTGCATGTCTTTGTTTTTCTCTGCATGGGACGTGTGACTCTCCCCATGCGACTGGTTCTGGTCATCGCGTGCGGTGTGTACATTTCCTTCACGGTCCTGCCTCCGTTCCAGATGAAGGAAGGGATCGGTGTGCTTAGACGACCTGGACTCAGCTGGTCGTTGCCGTGGTTCAGCCATCTTTTGAGGTGTTGCTTCCACTTTTGCTCAAGTTGTTTCCCACAGACGGCGCCAATTGTAGGGTCCGAATTTGTTGGGCCTAATACCGACTTCGTGTTATGGGCCCAACAAAGTCCCAACAATGAATTTGTAGAGAGTGGGTAGAGCAACTGAGCCGGCCTTGGATTTAGCAACGATTCGTGTAAGTAAGAACAATGGCAAGGTAATTATGATTAACGTTTCATGGCAAGTCTCTTTTGTCCGAAGAGGTTCAATATTTGAAAGTTTTAGTAAATACAATTTTTTCATCCCCCTTTCTGTGAGGCCTTCTTCCCTTATATATACATCCCTTTCCCATCTTCACCGCACACTTGTCCTTCATCTAGGCGCCCACTTGAGTACGAGTCACATCAGCCGTCTGCTTTAACCTGCAATGAGTGGTGGTGGGTGTAGATACACTGTTCAGGTGTCTTCTCCACATAAATGCGGCCAGGAAAGTTGTTGCAGTGCATTAAATGTGGCGGTGGCAGCTTTATTGGTAAGATATTTCATGACAGCCACGCAGCTAGACATGCCCATAGCTTAGTTCTCGCAGGGAAATCCTCAGCATATCTACTTGATCACATTCTGGGCAGATCCGTTGAATATGGCGTCTTCGGCTCGACCGCGATGTCTTCGGACGGAGCGTTTGTCCCTTATGGGTTGCACTCTCATCAGGATGGCAAGGTGTTGATACTTTTAACCTCTTCGGGCAGAGAGCCGCATTTGGACTGGGCCCCCGGCCCAGCATACGGCGCCGAGCTTTCTCACCCACATCTTCTTATTTGTTTCAATTGTTGCAAAAGAAATTAAAAATGAATAAGAATATCATATTTTAAATCAATTATTTCTTATATAAATCTTAGAAAAATGACATCGAAATTTTATTATACTTAAATAATTATTGCATTATTTATAATAATTAATACAAAATAAATGTATACCTATCCCATTAGCAATTTTCTTAATTATATAGAATAAATACTACAATGTTGGTTCCACACACACACACACACACACACACACATATATATATATATATATATGTATGTATGTATGATGCATGTATGTATGAAATTTAACTAAAATAAGTTCAAAAATTTAAACGGATAAGATTAACATTAGTGAATTCACAAATATTTAAATTTTTATGACTTTTGTGTCAAATGTTGTCAAAGAAACTAAGCATGAGCAAAAATGTCATATTCTAAATCAATTATTATTATTTCTAAATAAAAATAGTTTCTTCTATAAAATCTATAAGAATAATCATATAAATTCAATGAATCTATATTTTGATATAAATGCAAATTTGATTGAGGTAAAAGCCTAAATAGAGAAAATCTCAAGAAACGCGCCACAATGCAATATCTCCTGCTTTCTTTGCATCAATTATTATTACTAATGTGTAATTTCGTGCACATGCATGAGTACATTTAAAACAATCACAATCACACACAATAATTTACTTACCACAAAAAATAAAAAATTAAATGGGACACATGGTGCAAAATTGAACTTCAATTTAGAATCTAATTGAATTTAGACTCTTTGATTTTTGCACCTAATAATTCACTTGACACACAAATTTAAAAATTAGATGAGACACGAGGTGCAAAGTGTAATAAAAGTCATAGTTTTGGTGCAAAACATGCATTCAAAAAGTTTAGAGTGCAAAATGTAATTTAGGGTATAGTTTAAGGTGGTAAAATGTACCTTCCTTTAACTAATAAATTAGCAAAATAAAATAAGTCCCTTTTTATAGAAACAGATAAAAAAAAGGCGAAAAGTCACTTTTAGTTCCTACATTTTCAGGCGATTCTCATTTTAGTCCTTACATTTTATTTTTACCGCTTTTAATCCTTATCCTGAAAAACGCTTCCCGTTTTGGTCCCTGCCGCTACATCAAAGACGGAGAAAGCTGATGTGGCAAACGGTAGGAATAAATAATACTAAATTAATGTTCACGTGGCCTAAATTAATAATAAAAAATATTTTTTGGCATTAAAAAATGCCACGTCAGCATCTAAATTAAAAAAAATTTAATTTATTAATTTTAACTAAATAAAAAAAATTAAAACAGAATTAAAAACTAAAAATTATATAAATTGAGATCTAAGTGTGTCTTGAACAAGAACAACAAGAACACAAACCCAGATCCAAGAACACAAACCCAGAAATTAAAAAAAAAAAAAAAAAAAAAAAAAAAAAAAAAAAAAAAAAAAACCCAAACTCAAAATTCTGAACAAATCAAACTTAAATTCTCTACTTTCAGTTAAAGCACAGCCATGAATCAAAGTAGAAATTCTTAAACCCAAATTTTAATTTCCCTACAAACTCACCCAAACTCAAATTAGCTACCAAAAAAAAAAAAAAAACTCAATATTGGTAAAAACCCAGCAAGATTGAAACCCAGCAAACTCAGGTGATCTTTCACAGTTTTTAGCAAAACAAACCATGCGACTAAAACCCAGTGGTAGAACCCAGATCGACATAGAAACCTGGTGGCAGAAACTGAGATCGGCATCCACAAACAATCCCAAAACCCATATTGAGGAGACAAAACTAGATCGGCGGTGAGATTGGTGGACTCGATTGACCTTGCAAACTGAGAAATCGAACTTAAGAACTGGTTGCGACGACGATGGTGGAGTTAGCGATGAGAGAGTCCTTGCCGGCGAGCATGGCGCGGAGAGCGGACAACTCAGATTCAAGGGCGGAGACACACGTCGAGAGGGTGATGGATGTGATTTTTCGGGCGACATCGAGCTGTTTGAAAGGATCGAAGGGCAAAATTTGCAAGACCTCCTCGGGAAGATCGTAGTTTAAGGCGCCACGCCCACCAACATCTGACTCATTTGCTAACATTTTCCAAATTCCAACTTTTTTTACTTTTTATTTTTATTTTAATTTTTGGATTTGTGTTCTTGGATCTGGGTTGTGTTCTTGTTGTTCTTGTACAAGACATACTTAGATCTCAATCCATATGATTTTTAGTTTTTAATTTTTTTAATTTAGTTAAAATTAATAAATTAATTTTTTAATTTAGATGCTGACCTGGCATTTTTAAATGCCAAAAAACATTTTTTATTATTAATTTAGGCCACGTGGACATTAATTTAGTATTATTTATTCCTGCCGTTTGCCATGTCAGCTTTCTCCGTCTCTGATGTAACGGCAGGGACCAAAACTAGAAGTGTTTTTCAGGATAGGGACTAAAAGCAATAAAAATAAAATGTAGGAACTAAAATGAGAATTGCCTGAAAATGTAGGGACTAAAAGTGGCTTTTTGCCTACAAAAAAATTATTGCATGGATTCCAATTTACTCAATTAGTAAAAGTTATTTTACATGAATAATTAAAGTACCTAATAAGTCAAAATTGCTCATATTTTCAATTATCAACTTAGAAATTAGTAGGTTAGTAACACTTTAGAAATTGTTCATTTTTCAATTAATCCCTTGGTATTGGAGATTTTAAAAAATAAATATGAGATTGGTATTAAGAGAGGAACACGTCTTAAAAGAGAGTGGTATTATTTAGATATTTTCCTCTTTCTGATCATTTGGCATCGTCATCTCGGTAAAAGGTAAAGAATCACTTGCTAGTTTTTCTCCGTCAATTAGTAACCGAAGAAGGTCAAATAAATAAGATTCTTTATTGATACTTGCCCAAAAGTCCCAAAAATAAAATAAAATAGAAATATATCCATATTCAGTTATTATGTGATTAAACACTTCTTTATTCGTTCCCGTTTTGAAGTTTGAATACTTTTATTTCCATGATTCAAAACAAAGACGGCTTGCTCTGATTGATCTGGGGTAATCAGGAAATAAATTTACATGGGCTAAAGAAAGATGGGGAAGTGCTGCTATTAAGGAAAGATCAGCTAGCATGTCTTGTAGACTAGTCTTCCCGAAAGCATTTGTTCAACACTTAGGGGTTTTAAACTCAGACTACCTGCCTATCCTTTTAGACAGGGGCAGAGGCACGTTGTTGGGTGGGGGGGCCATGGCCACCCCAAAAGTTCAAAATATTTCTATAATATATGGTCTGAAACATTAGTTGGGGTCTTGAAACTTGATAGTTGGCCCCTCCAGAATATATTAGGTGGCCCTCCAAAGTATGGACTTTACATCTAAATAGTTTAAATCCCGTCCAAATATCACTTGGGTTTCTTACTTTTTAACTTTTGTCTAACCTACGTGTGCAAGTGTGAAAACGTGCACTATGCAACACCAAACTTTATTTTGTTCTTCTTCTTAATAGCCCATGCAGCAACACACTAAAAGTCCACTAAAAGCCCATTATCATGAGGGGCAAAGAAAAGAAAAGAAACTGAAAACGAGTACTGGGCTTTAGTGTGGTTTTTTTTCTTTTTTTGTTGTTGTTCTTTTTAATCTTTAAACTTCAACCTTTACTTCTCTTCATCATCATCATCATTTTTTTTTTCTTTTTAAATTAGATATAATTTTCTCTCATCATCATCATCATATATTATTTTTTTTTTTCAAAATTGATTTGTTTTCTTTTGGGTTGAACTTTGGTGCCAAATAAGTTGTTCCAATAGTGATTTGTTCATAAAAGATAATTTGGGTTTGTTGCAGAGAGAAGATATATATTTTTCTAAAATTTCCCTTTTACAGTAGAATCTTCTCATGTTATGTATAATGATTTTAATAAATACGTATGTTATACATAGTATTAAAAATATATATTTTATTTGCTTAAATTTTCAATTGTCTGTTATGGTTGATTAAGTCTAAAGATAATTTTTTTTATTGTGCTTAAAGGAATATTAGAGGGATTATTAATTAACATAAAATTATATGATTTTTTCTAGATTAATTTTTTAGCCATTTTATTAAAGATTAAGGAGATGATAATGGATGATTTTATTCAATGAAAGATCAATTTCAAGCATAACTTTGATGAGAGATGCTAAATTCTTCATTAAAATATTTTGTACATCTTTATAGCAAAATAAATAATTTTTATATATTCATTTGAGTTTAGAAATATTATATTTTTTTTAATTTGATAATTATATATATATATATATATATATATATATAATATATTTACAAAATAACGGCTAACATATGAATGTATAATCCGGCCCCCCCATGTGGAAATTCCTGGCTACGCCCCTGCTTTTAGACACAAATCCTGATGATTGCTTCAGCCCCAGTCCTTTTCGCTTTGAAGCTGCTTGGATTCGAGATGAGAGGTGCCAAGAAGTGATTGAACAAGCTTGGAATATAGAAGTGTGGGGTTCACAGCTAAGTACACTTTGCAAGAAACAAGATGCTACTAGAGAAGCACTCCGTAAGTGGAACAAGGAAATTTTTGGCAACATACAAACGTGGATAAGCTCATTGATGCAAAAATTAAAGAAAATTCAAGGAAATACAAGCTTTGAAGAGAATAATAGATTGGAGACAGGCCTGCAAAATGAGCTAAATGAATGGCTTTACAGAAGTGAGGTGCTTTGGAGGCAAAAATCTAGAGAATTGTGGTTGAAAGAAGGGGATAAGAACTCCAGGTTCTTCCACTTATCAACAATTGTTCGCATAAGAAGAAACACTATAGAGGCAGTCAAGAATAATGCTGGGGATTGGGTCACAGAACGTAAGGAGATAAGGAATGTTTTTCTGGAAAATTTTAAGATATTATTCAGTGAAGAAGAGGTTGAAACTCCTTAGCAACTGGATGATCTTGTCAACCCTTGCATCTTAGATGTGGAGAACCAATTGTTATGTAGCATACCTTCTCCAAAAGACATCAAGAATAACTTATTTCAAATGACCTTAAAGCTCCTGGACCCGATGGTTTTTCTTGTGCTATTTTACAAAGAATATTGGCCAATAGTGGGAGAAACGGTGATAAACACGGTGACCTCATTTTTTGAAGTTGGCAGGCTACCAAGTGAGGTAAATAGTTCGTTAATTGTCCTTACCCAAAACTGATAACCCTTGCTCTTTAAATAATTATAGACCTATCAGTTTATGTAATGTTGTTTACAAAATTATTTCTAAACTGTTAGTGTCTAAGTTGAGGACTGTTCTGCATAAGCTTATATCCCCTTGTCAGTTAGCCTTTATTCACAACAGATGGATTGCTAAGAACCAGGTTATTGTCCAAGAGATGTTACATAGTTTTAAAGCAAGGAAAATGAAAGAGGGTTTAATGGCTATTAAACTAGATCTTCAAAAAGCCTATGACAGAGTTAATTGGAGTTTTATTAAAGTTGTGTTGATCAAGTTTGGTTTTAATGAGGTGTTTATCAATTGGATCATGGAATGCATCACATCAGTGTCTTTTGAGGTGTTGATAAATGGTGGCAAGTCAGAAAATTTTAAGTCGGAAAGAGGGTTGAGACAAGGGGATCCTTTGTTCCCATACATCTTTATATTGGGGCAAGAGATTCTCTCAAAGCTATTGGAGAAAGAGTTTAGGCACCATAACATTAGTGGTGTGAAAGCAAGCGTTGGAGGGCCTGCCATTACACATGTGATGTATGCTGATGACATTGTATTGTTTTCTAAGGCTTGTAGGAGAGAAGTTGCTACCATAAATCAGTGCCTTGAAACATATTGTAGTTGGTCAAGCCAAAGCTTAAATAGAAGTAAATCTGGTGTGTTTTTCTCCAAACATTGTTAGAAACAAAAGTGCATAGAAATTAAACAAATTCTTCAAATGAAAGGGCTTAAGAAAGACTATATATTTAGGTGTCCCATTGTTTCTATCTAAAGCACCTTAAAAGGACTTCAAATTTCTGCAAGACAAACTTGAAGCAAGGTTGATGGGATGGCGTAGTATAAATGTTTATCTTGGGCAGGAAGAAGCACTCCATGTCTGTGGCTCAGGCCATTCCCACTTACTCCATGTCTACTTTCAATATACCTAATAAGATTTGTGATAAGTTGGATGTAGCAACTAGAAGATTTTAGTGGAGGCCAAAAAAGTCTGAAGGGAGATTTGTAGCTTGGAGGGCTTGGGATAAGTTGTGCCAACCAAAGTGCCAAGGAGGGTTGGGTTTCAAAAAAGCCAAAGATGTGAATCAAGCCCTATTGGCTAAACTTGCTTGGATGATAGCTTCGAAGAAAGATAGCTTATGTATGAGAATACTCAGGGCAAAGTACAAAGTTAGAAATGATTAGCTTCGAAAAAATCCTCCTAAGAGAGCTTCACCAGTGTGGAAAGCAATAAAAGGGGCTAAAAAAGCTTATAGCAAAAGGGGCTAAAAAAGCTTATAGCAAAAGGGGCTTGTTATTTAATAGGAGATGGTATATCTGTGGATGCTTGGATAGATCCATGGATTCCTTGGGTTCAAGGGTTCAAACCTAAACCAAAAGATGAAAGCATCATCCAAAATCCTTTGATGGTATCACAATTAATTGATGCAAGTTGTCGTAGTTGGAAAATCAACCTCCTCTAAGAGTTGTTTAACCCAAGCTCAGTTCAAGCAATTATCCAGATCCAAATCCCATTAAGCCTAGGACCAGACAAGCTTATTTGGGTTCTAGAACAAAAGGGCAATTTCTTTGTTAAGTCAGCCTATCGAGCCTCCCATGATCTATCTCCAAGCAATGCTCCATATAATGTGCTTTGACAGAAGTTGTGGAGGCTAAAAGCTCTAGAAAGAACAAAAATGCTATTGTGGAGGATAGGACAAAATGCTCTCCCCACTAAAGAAAATATTGTGCTGAGAATTGGTGAAGGGGATCCTAATTGCGTGTTATGTGGTGAAAATATAGAAAATTGCTGCCATCTATTTTTTAAGTGCAATGTTGCCAGGGCACTTTGGTTTGCTAGCTGTGATGGATTGAGATCTAATTCCATACCGACCTCCACTAATAAGGACATTTTCCAATTCATAGTTAGCCCAAACAGCTTTTTGGGGGTGGTAGCAGCAAGGAATAAAGAGGATAATGAACTAAACTCATTAAGAATGATGATCACTTTAGAAGCAATTTGTTTCATGAGGAATCAGCTATTGCATAATGCTGGCCACATTGACATTATGAAGGCCTCCCAACTTATAAAGAAGAGAACATTGGAATATGCTAAGACCTTATCAAAGGAAAAGACTGTATCCAAGGACAAGAGCGTCGATGGTTGGAAAGCTGGAGAGGATGGATGGATTAAACTCAATGTGGATGTTGTTGTGTCTGAAAATAACACAGCTTTCGCGGTGGTGGAAAGAAATAAAAATGGAGAGGTGCTTAAAGTTTGGGCTAATAGGCATGAATGGTGCTCACCAATGCAAGCTGAAGCTACAGCTGTACATTAGGCAATCTAGCTAGTGCAAAAGGAAAAATGGCAGCATATCATCATTGAAGGAGATGTCAAGTCCTGTTTTGATCCCCTAACCACAACTAAATTGCAGTGTGATTGGTTCATTGCTACAATTATTAGTAATATAATTGATCTTCGTAAATTCATTTTGAAATGTAATTTTAGTTGGGTTAGGAGAGGTTGCAATATTGCTGCCTATGTGACTGCAAAGTATGCAATTAGATTTTGTAGAGCATTTTGTTTCAATATGTATAGTCTTCTTGTAGTAATTGCAGATGCTTGTAAGGTTGACAGCCTTTGTTTTGCTTGTTGAATGATAAAGTTGTTGTTTAGCAAAAAGACAGCTTGCTCTGATGTTGTGGTCAAACGTAACTGTTAAAGATACGAAGGCCTAAGACTGAGTTAAGGCCTAAATCCAAACCCATTTGCTGGGCAAGCAAAACCTCATGCTTCAATCTAATTTGGCATGCAAGTATAGAAATCTTAATTTTTCTTGTATTGCAAATTTTGTAATAAGTATTAATCTAGAACTAGCCTCTAAGCACGCGCGTGACGCTCCTCTATTTTTTGAGTAAATTTGAATAATTTACATCCATCATAATTTAGAATTGCTATATTTTTCAATCATAAAAATTCAGAGGCTCTTCTATTTTTTGGGTAAGGGTTAATTTAGAGCATTTATTATAATTAGGGATTACTACATTTTTTAATCACAAAAAAAAAAAAAAAAAAAAACCTAGGAGTGTGATGAGTATTATGTGTGGTGAAATAATTTTTCATCACACCCCTAGGTTTTTTTTTTTTATTGGAAAATGTAGTAATCCCAAATTATAATGAATTCTCTAAATTAACTCTTACCAAAAAAATAGAAGAGCCTCTGAGCACGCGCGTGAGCGCGTGCTCAGAGGCTAGTTTTTTTTTTAAGAATTTGAATTTCAAAACATATACATGTGTTGCATATTTTTAACTTAAGTATTTTTAGTAATAGTTATCCGAAAGTTTTGTTAAATATTTGAAAGTAGGGTTTTTTTTTTGGGATAAATTTGAACGTGGTTTTTTTTTTTTTTTTTTGATAGAAGTTGAACGTGGGTTTGAATGTGGTATTTGAAATTTTTTGGATTTCTTTTGAATATGATTGATTTCTACTTTTTAGTATATTTTTTTCTTCAAAAAAAGAAAAAAAAAAGAGATTTAAGGAAAAAAAAAAAAAAACCAAACGTGAGATGAGATTAAGGGAAACCGGTTATTGAAAAAATTAAAAAAAAAAAGTTAAGTTTTTATTTTTTATTTTATTTTATGCAAAGAAAAAAAAAAGTTAAGCCTTGATAAAAGAGGGAAAAAAAAAAAAAAAACTGAAGAAACTCCAAATCCAAATCCAAGCTTTATAATTCCATTGACATTATTGAATCCTTTATTCACAAACAACAAACTTCAACTCCCATTCTCATTCTTGGTACATGTTTCTTGGTTCTTCTTGTGCATTTTACATATAAAGGGTATGCCAATTCCTTTCAGATTTCATCAGGTTCTTTTCATTTCAAGACTCTTTTTTCTTGCCCAACTGCCATTGAAAACTCTAGCACTTTCTCGGATAGCACGTTTGTGTCAAATGAACTCATATCAACAAATAATTCACCTTTGCCAAATAACAAACTCTTTTTTTATGGTTGTTACATCCAGGCTGCATTAGTTGAGTACTTGACTACTTGGGTTCCCGTTGAACACAAAAGAGATAAGCCTATAATTAGAATGCAAAATTTTAAAGAAATTTTCTACGAAGAATTTAAGAACATACCTTCAATGAATTGTTTGGGTCTTAAATTCCTTTGCATTTACTTCAACTCCACCCTTTCTTCCCTATACAGAAAATAGAGAATCAACTTTGTTAGAAAATAGTTGCAAAACACAAAGTTAAATGAGAAAGAAAGAAAAAAATGTACCAACTGCTCATGTGAGGATTCTGTCAATGAATTTTCTGGTTCTTAAAGTTTCTTAAATTCCTTTGCATTTACTTCAACTTCACCATCTCATCACTATACAGAAAATAGAGAATCAATTGTGTTAGAATATAATCATATGACTCTGTAAGCAATTGCTATATACTTAAAGTTTGAAAGAGAAAAATGATACTGGAGAAGTTATTTTTAAAGATAAAATTATAAAATTGTGAAGGAATCTGCTTCTAAATAATAGGCAAACTTTTAGGAATAAAAATACCTAAAACATTTCTCTTTTTTAAAATGTAAAACCGTGTTGGTCAGTAGGTTATTAGTAGAGGATTCTGAAATCCTAAAATTTAGGATTTATTTTGCTTGAAATTGTTAAAAAAAAATAAAAAATTTGTGGTCCTATTTTGTAGGCAATGTTTTAGTAAAAGTTTGAAGTGTATTTTTACCGGATTATCCTTTAGTTTTTGGCCCTACTTAAACCTAGGGACTAGGGGTATTTTGGAATAAAAAAAAATTCGGTTCAAACAGGTGCAGCACCTTAAATAGCAGTATAGATAAAGTATTTTAAAAAAACAATAAAAGTGGGTTAGTGGACATTTACGTGTGTTAGTTTTTATTTTTATTGTTATCAATACATGTCTTTTTTTTTTTTTTTTAACTATCAGTACGCAGGGTTTTTTTTCATTTAAATAATAATAAAGTATTTCAGAAAAAAAAAACAATAAAAGTGGGTTAGTGGAAGAGTGTTCCTATTTTGTAGGTAATATTTTAGTGCAAGTTAGATACATATTTTACCAAATTATCCTTTAGTTTTATCTCTACTTAAACCTAGAGAAATAAGGGTATTTTGGAACAAAAAAAATTCGGTCCAAACAGGTACAGCTGCTTAAATAGTAGTATAGATATATACCAGAACAAGAAGAATATAGCAAATATGGGCCTAGCAGATTTCAAGTATTGTTGTTCAAAATGATGTGAAAATTATGGTTTAAAAAGTGCTATGAAAACACATATTTAAAGTATTTATAATGAAAAAGTGTGTTTGGTAGATGTGTATTAAAAAAAAAAAAAAAAAAGAGAGAGAAAAAAAAAAAAAAAGAAGAAGCTAACAAGCACAGTAAAAATATTTTTATTTTATTTGAAGAGAGAGAAAGTCTCTCATTTTACCGTTGCACAGTCCTTCCTCTTCTCTTCTCTCTTTTCTTTTCTCCCGTGCTCCTTCTCTCTTTACTTTTTCTTTGTGTCCTCAAAACCCACGGCTCGACCTTCTCTCTTGGTGGTTCTCATCTCCATCAAAGCATTCCAAGGTGAAGCAAGTCGCCCTCGTCGCCGTCAACAACCACTGCAAAACCCATGCATCAAACACTCTGGCTTGAACTCTGAAAATCCACAGATCTGACTGCAAATCCAGGTTTGAAGAAATCTTTGAAATTGTGCGTTAATGGGTTTTTAATGTCTCCATAATCTTCTTTTCCTTCTGCAGATAACATTTTAATTGATAAATATTATTATGAGATGAATTTTGTGAAACTTATGATGGAAAATTGGCTATGGAAATTCCGTGCGGTCAGAAATTTATACTGACACAAAGGGGTTTGACAGGAAAGTTGTTTCTATCCAATCCATTCTTGGGGTCAAATAAAGACAAAGGAAATGTCAGTGACCTAGCACTCTCTGAGGGTATGGAATGTATAATTTATCGGTCAGAATCTCGACAGTAATGTCTCTGTTTTATTCTTCGGTTGAAATAAGGGAAAACTCCATTTGTGTTAGGTGTAGAAGCTAGGCTAAGTGGTAGCGAAGCTCAGGTGGTGATGCAAGTTCGCAGTGAGCATAGTAGCCCCCTCTCGGGCATGCTCCTTATACAACCAAGCAAAGAGCTAGTGAGAGTCGGAATGGAATATCATATGTAGTGTAGAAGCGGGTTGGTTTCTTTAAATCTGAAAAATGCAAACACACCGACAAACCCAGATGAGAAAAAAAAGGTTTCCATGAAACAAGCACTTGACCAGATAGGCCTTTTACAATGCCCTTCATTAGCTCCAACAGTGCTGCCAAATCCGATTGTCCAGAGGCAACTACTACCCACAACAATATTATCAAACAGATTACCTGCATTCCTTAATTACACAAAGACCCAGCTCCCAAAAAATTTCAAAAAGAGAAAAAAAGAGAATTGAAGGAAAATGAAAGATCGGAATGAGATAGAGTCCAATATGTTGTGAAAGAGCGAGAAAGAGAGGAGTTTGAGGCGTTAGAGGAAAGCCAGGCGTGAATGGTAGGAGACACAGAAAGAAATCAAGAAGTCCTGGAGGCGTGAGAGAGAAAAGAAGTTTAGGAGGATTTGGATTTTACCCTCTTGAAATTTGGGAGTATTTAGATTTTACACCTCAATGTTTTGGAATTTGGATTTTATTCCCTAAATTTTTGGACTATTTGGGTTTTATTATCTAAAGTTTGGAGGTGTTTGAATTTTACACCCTAAAGTTTTTTAGGTGTTTGAATTCTCCCAAAACTTCAGGAGTAAATTCCAAATTATGAAACTTCGTGGTTAATTATTCAAACACCCCCCAAACTTTAAGTTGTAATTTGCAATTTACTCTAATTTGTATGATAACACAGTTTAATTGCTTGTGCATCAAAGCTGTCCCAAAACTGAGATAATCATTCGTGCAAGAACACCAAAGAAAAAACTACTAGCAGCAGACTATTAACTCATCTACAAATAGATAAATATCGTAATTAACAATAACAAGTATGCCTTCCCACTCATGTATTCAATGCACGGACAAGCAAAGAGAGTTTGCATCCTACATTCCAAACAAATACATGACCAGAAGCCTTAAAACTTATAAGGACAGATCTACTTACTATAAGGTTGAATATAACAAGGAAGAAGATAAATGAAAAAGTTATTTATCACTACTCTTTCCAAATCCTACCAGTCACTCTAAGCTTCAATTCCTTCCAGTCTCCCCCTAGAGAAGAAGAGAACTGATGATACAGAAAATCGTCAATTGAATTCCTTGTCAATACGGATGGATGGTGTCAAGTTAGCGGCTGTGTAATCCGGTAAAAGAGAATAAATAGCCTTGGAGTACACCGGTGTGGTGTGTCCCAAAGAGTCTCTAACGGGCCAGTCAGTAAGATTAAAGCTCAATTGTCTGGAGAATCACTATTTAGCTAGTAAGTTTATGTGTGTATGTTTGCGTACCCTTTTCTCTGATTCTTTGTGCCTTTTTATAGGTCTTTTCCCTTTAGGATGAGAGTAATTGCTGATCTTAATGGTTTTGGATCTGTTGGTTGTAAATGCTAGGGCGTTATAGATTTCAATGATCTTTTGCCCTTTGGTCCATAAGTTACGCTTTTGGTTGTCTAGTGTGTTACCTACCACTTGTATCATTTATGAGGATCTCTTTTAATGTTCTTTGTCCTCGTCCATGATATGAACGATGATCTGTCATCTTTTCTTTCATTATCATGACGAAGGTTATTTTTCTCCTCTTCAAGAGCCATGTTGTGTTGGATGATGAGGCTGTCAAAGCTGTCACTCACTATCCTCTGGCTATCCCTAATGCTTCTAGGTACTCCTTCCAACTCATCTTCCTCCCATTTCCACCAACCTCTAGGTTGTAGTTGTAATTCTTTGCTCCATTATCATCACCCATGAATCGCAAGAATGCTATGTAGACAGGAGCCATCTTGAGCTAGAAAGCTTCAAAATGCAAACAAAAGTATTGACCAAAGCAACTAAAGACCTATAAATAATAGAGAAATTCAATGATTAGTTACTACCCCAATTTGTCTAGTAAATGCAAGGATTAACTGAGCTATATGGATAAATGAGGCATATAACATACTATGAAGACATGTAGCTACTCCACCATCAACATTTGATAACACACCTTAATGTGGCAGAGACTATATAAGCCAATATTAAAAGTTGCCTTTAACATATTAGCATTTTGAATTATCAAGCTCAATACTTAAATTCTACATTGTTTCCATAAACAATGGGTCTACAGGACAAAGACACAAGTATTTCATCCCAAAATAGGAAAAACTATAGAAAAATCCCATATGTGTGGGTTTTATTACAATTTTATAACTAAATTGACTTACTTTTTTTCATACATGATTGGTTTTTTTTTTTAATCATCAAGCTTGTTGGTTATAAGATTCTAGTTCCTAAAAATAGGTCCACAAAGTACTGATATAAATATTTCATCTGATTTTAGCTGAAACAATGGATAAGAGCCTTCACAGGATAACAAAATTCTGATTCTATATATACACTAACTAGAGGATACATATGCATCTGACATAATTCTTCTATTGATATTGTACCAAGAGAAACAATTAACACCGATAAAGCAAAAGCAAGCAAAGAACTATAAAGAATATAATGAGATAAGGACAAGTAAGAACTATAAGTGTGAGATTCTTATATATATATATATATATATTCTTGATTATGTTTATGTTTATGTTCATGATGCTTTTATTAAATGCTATTTTCAAAAAAATAACCATCTTCCATCAAATTCCCCAAATGCTTGAATTAAAAATTGAAGGAAGATTTGATTTGCATTACAGAGAAAGAACTAACAATTTGTTATTAATTAAGTTTTTTACACTAATTTATATATTATGTCTTTCATTTTTCGTGTTTCCTTCAAAAAAAGAAGAATCTCACACTTATGCAATTTCTTTCAATTGTTGTAATTTTCACTATTGGGGGGGAGGGGGGGGGGGGGGTTAATGTATTCGATTTCTTCTTCTTCTTCTTCTTCTTCTTCTTCTTCTTCATGATATTTATATAATATATATTTTTTAAATTTAGGAAACCTTACTGGTTCTTTCACATACTTACGCTTTGAGTTCCCTATAAACAATGACATTTTTCTTCAAAACATTGTTTGCATATTTCATTGGTGCACTAATTGGTAAGGTAGGCTATATTTGGACAACTGGTAGAAGAAAAAATTACCTTATGTTATGGGTGACATGGCAATCATTTTTGGCTTTTTCTTTGTTTACTATGGATGGTCCTAAAATTATATTGGTAACTTAAAATTGTTAATTAAAGGACGTGTTCCTGTTGTTGTTTTCCTTAAGTAAATGCATCTCCATAAGGCGATGTGGCGCTTTGGTAGCCCTTTATTTGCTTAATCTTCAAGTTAGAATAGACTTAGTCAAATTTTTGTAATAGGTTAATGCCTTTAGTACACTACATTCTTATATTAGAGACTAAAAAAATGTACACTTTGAATTTGTTTGATTTAAATGAAATCTTTAACTAATTACTGTAAGTGAGAGATTGACTAAAAAGTGAAAGGGGGTATTGTTGAATCAATAATTATTGGATTATTCCTCTTGATCTATAGGAGAATAGTTAATATATGCATAAACCAGAAAATATATAATAATGATAATGATAATAATAACAACATTATTTTACAAGTCTCATGATCTTAGTGAGTATGTCTCATGTTTACATTTAAATAAGAAATGACATATGTTTCTTAGTAGAAAATAATACAAAAACATATATACTCTTTTTTATGTTTAGTTTTATGTTTATGTTCATAGAGCTTTTATTTAATTGTCTTCTTCCAAAAAAAAAAAAAAAAACTATTTGTTATCAAAGTTGCTATCACTATGTTCATCTCTTAGGCTTAAATTAGGAGTGTAATCTTGACTGTTGCTATCAGCATGTTCCTTGTTTCAGCATGGAGAATGTTCAATTAAGTTGCAAGTATCCTATGAATAGAGGCTCAGGTTGCTACGTATGCTTCTTCCAAAATTTGAGGAGTGTGTGCCTCTTTTAGTGCTCGAGGATTCCGTGTCAAATATTGTCCAAGTATCCTCTATTGGTATTCCATACGTTTCAAGGAAACAAATATAAAGATGAAGTATGACTTAAAAGGAGATAACAATGAAAAACGTAAAATGTGATATCCTCCAAATTCTCCCTCCCACCTTGCTTTCCATTGATCAACCCCATCAAGTCACAAATCACCAACCCGGTGGTTCGTAATGGCGCAGTAGTTTCCAAAATCAACATGCAACTGGTAATAATGTCTTCAATGACCAAGCAGGTTTGGTCCTTGACGAAACGCCCTCGATGGATTTGGAGGTGTCGTAGTCTTTGATTTCCTAGCAGTGCATAAGCATTGGGACTTGGTGGGAGACCAAAACACAGGTGGCGATTGGGAGTGCGGTGTGGGGGATGTCGTAGGTAGTGGTAGGAGGGAGGAGATTAGGGTTTGGGAGACTTGGGAGAGGAGAGAAGGGCAAGAGACGTTGAGGCAAAGGTTGATGTTGATTGGGGAAGTGATCCTAGATTTGAGCCTGAAATTGCCAAATTTCATGGCGGTGATCTTGTGGAGTTGGAGGATTAGTGACTCCATTGATGGGAACGATGACATCTTCCGAAACTATGTGTGAGAGAGATAAAGTTTTTAGGGTATGAGAGTAAGAGTGTTTTGCTTATGGATTTGTATATGTAGAGACACGGGGAAATGAGATAGTGAAATGTGTTGTTGTGAAGGGAGTGAGTGAGTGAGTGAGGGAGTGCGGTTTTGAGTGGGAAATAGAAACAAGTTACAAAAGCTTTGTTTACTTCACAGGACTTTAAATTTTTTTTTTTTTTCAAATAACACCCCTTTTTAAAAATAATTATAAACAAGGTCATCAAAATCAATGATCACTCTACCAATATTTACTTGTATTTGAGAATATTCCATTCTTTTTTATTTTTTAATTGAAAAAATTTAAGTAATGAATTTAAATTTAGTTGAAAAGCTTAATGATAATGGTAGTATTATAGGGTTGCATTATACTATAACTATGCAATTATTTGTTGAAGAAACTACTCTAAAGCTATATATTTGCTAATCTTTTTTTTTTTTTTTTTTTGAGAATCATATAGTTGCATAATCTACGGAAAGTAATTCATCTTCTTTTTCTTTTTTTTAAATAATTATTCATCTTAAACTATGAAACATTTACAATGTGCTAGTGTACATAAGTAAATTATGACATGTCATTAAAAAAGGTGGTGTCCATTGTTACATAAAAAAAAATGCAAAAAATGCAAAAAAAAAAAAAAAAAAAAAAAAGGCCGTTAGTGTAATTATGGTAATTATTAACAAATGTTTAATATAATTGTTATTTATTAAAGAAGTGCTACGTCGACAACATTTTCATAACAAATCCTAGTTGGCATGTTGTTATAGGTTTTTAATTTGAATCTACTATTGAAATTACTTTTTTGCCCACTAGTAATAGCAAGTAACAACCTGCCTTATAGGATTTGTTATGAAAGTGTTGCGGACATAGCATTTCTCTATTTGATATGTCACATTTTGAATTTATTTTTAGTTTAAAAATTTTTTGAAAACTCATATCTGAATCCAATCTCTTTGCCTTGCCAACACCAACAGCACCAAACTTGTCTCCGGCTAGATTTCTGCGCCGGAATGAATAGAGAACTTGGCAGCTGGTCCGATTACTGCTGGAGTGGGGTGAGTGTATGGCCTAGGTCGCCAAGAGCTTGAGTGGCATGGTGAAAAGGCCGCCTTTTTATACATGGGTTATAGAATGGAAGCGCAAACCTTTTGTTATAGAGAAATTAATCTCTCCATTTTACAAGTATGGACTCTACTCACCGAATAAAATGATTTAATAATGAATTCAATTGAGTACAAAAACCATCCTAGGCCATTACACATAAAGAGCAAGCCTACTAGTTGAAAAAATGTGACAATTGGAGAAATATAATTTGCACAGAGGTATGTTAATAATGGTTCTACCAAAGCAACTGTTTTTTTTTTTTGAAAATTGCTGCCAAATTCTCTATTCGTTGCAACGCTGAGATATCGCTGGAGACCAATTTGGTGCCTTTGGGTGTTGGCAAGGCAATGACATTAGGGTTCAAATTTGAGTAATTAATTAATTTTTAATTCATAATATGACATGTCCATTTTAATAGCTGATATGGAATCTATTTTTAAGGTTTTGTTCAAGAATTAATGACATGATATAATTTGAACCATTGAATTTTAAATAAGAGGTCAAGATTAAAAGAACCTTACTTGATAGAGTACCCGAAGAACTTTAGAAAATCTGAATCCGAAAGTATATAGTCTAATATTATGCATTTTTTTTTGGAATCTTTAATATTAAGTCATTTATAATTGTATTTATATATAAAATTATAGATTCAGATGAAGAGTTTAAGTATAGAATGTAGTTTAAGTTTAATTAAAAAATTCATATTAAAATAATAATGTGTAAATTATATGAGGTCTAAAAAGCGGAAAATTCTATAACCATAAAGTAACCCACAATTTTTTATCATAATTATCCACGTAATAGGCTGTGAATGGTGGAGTAAATCACAATCTGCCACACAGTTTGGTTTTGCGTATATTATAGATTTTCAAATTAAATTTACTTATATTCCTACAATTGAATATTTTGCCGTAATAAAGCCAACAACAATTTCTTTTTCCTTATTGGGCCTTTGGCTAGTTAGTGAAAAAAGAAAAAGAAAAAAAAAAGAAGAAAAATAGGGAGGGCTATAGAAACACCTACTTTAAGCCGAAACACAAGCCTACTATCTTTCTTTTTCTTTGGGCCAAAAGGCTATCCCCCCACCTTTGCTTGGCAATTATATATGTTGGAGAATGACACTAAGAGTCTGTTTAGATACTATTTATTTTGTTGAAAACTGAAAACACTGTAACAAAATAATTTTTAAATGTGTAAATAGTACTGTGAGACCTATTTTTAATTAAAGTTTTGGTGAAAAAAGATTTTTGTGGGTCCTGTGAACAGTGCACGGGACCTACTAGTAGTGCCTTTCCAATGAAATGTGTGGACGTTCAAAAGGGTAGTGGGTGGTTTGTGTCCCACGTGAAACCAACTTCTGGTAAAAAAAAAAAAAAAGGAAACGTGAAAACTCAAAACACAGACGTGAAACCTCTGAATCCAAACGCTCACTAAGGAAAAAAGGACTATAATTTCTCTTGTGTAACCCACTGAAAATATTGGAAACATGGTTAAGTGTTCTTATTTTGAATTTTGTATGTTTAATTTTGAATTTTGTACTTCTAATTTAGGTGTGCTTTTGGCTCAAAATTACAAAGTCAGCTTATTTTACTATTCAGCTTATTTTTGCTACTATTCATGAACTCCATTGCATTTTTTAGTACTATTCATAAGTTCTACTATACTATTTCAGCTAACTTTTATCTTTATCTACAGTACTTTCGGCAAAAAGTTTTCAGTTTTAGCAAAATAATTGTATCTTCTTCTTTCTCTTGATTTTTATTTTTTACTTCTGTTTGTTTTGATGGAAAATCTCGTGATAAGATAGTTTTTTTGTGTTTTTTACAGTTTGGTAGCATTAGAAAAAATGAGTTAAAGGAAAACTATTTTTGGTCAACAGAAAAAGTGTAGCTTATTTTTAGAAATTGTTTTCCACTTTTTATTTTTATTTTTTTTGAAAACGATCCTATCTCACAACAAACTAACTAAGAAAGGTTAATTTTTTTTTTTTTCAACTCATTTAAAATTGCTACCAAACATAGGAAAATGAGATACTTTTATATAAACATTTTTTTTTTTAAAATGACTTATTTTTAAAAAAAAATAATGGCTGAAACAAACAAAGCGCTACAATTTTGGTTGGAAAAAGAGAACACCCTCTAAAAAGCCACAATTTGGGTTGTCTGTCGCTTTTATATAGACCTATTATTTTTTCTCCATCATCCACAATCTGCCGTGTAAACAATTGTGGTAAGAATTGTGCATTTTTTTTTTTTTTGGTTACCAGATTTTTTGAAAAGAGATTGACATTTGATATTCTGCTATTTCAGACATATATTCGTTGCTAGTTTTCCTTTATCAATTAGTAACCGAAACAAAGGTCAAATAGTATTAAATTTTTTCTTGCTTCGATAAGAAATTCTACTTGCACAAGAATTCCAGAAACAATTCCTCTTGATTACTCAATTATGTAATTAACAGTTCTTTACTCGTTTCAGTTTTTAATCTTAAATCCTTTCATCTCCATTACTCAAACAAAGATAGCGGTAGCTTTTAAAAGATATAAGGCCCACTTCCAACCCTATTTGGTGTTGAGAAACACAATTAGACTATGGTTTTACTCAAACTTTAAACTAACTATGGATTAAACCCAACTGTTTATGATATTAGCCGATTGACATTATCATGGAAATAAAACATGGTAGCAAAACCCAACACAATCAATCACAACCACAAGAACAATGGAAGTGTTCACAAAGAAAAAAACCAAAAACTAGGAAAAAAAACTCTTTGGGGCTTGTTGCACTAATGATCCACTAATTAAGAATAGTTGCAATACATATCACTCATAATAACAATAGTTAGAAAAATATGGACCACTTAAAATATATATATATATATATATATATTAATCAAAAACACCAAAAATGATACAATTATATATGGACAAAGTTTAGCTACAAAATTAGTTGTAGTCTAAGGCTACGACCTTGCTTAATAAAATAATAGGACTACATAATTTGAAAATCTAACCGTTGAATTACATGTTCTTTACGCTCTTAATACACATGTCAAATTTTGTATCAATCAAATATTATTTACCATGTGATTTATAAGTTTATATTTTATGCATACTTTTAAACTAAAAAAAAACTTGCAATTTAAAAAATTTATTGATAACATAGTTATTGATCTTTAATTTTCTAGAAATTTTGCAAGCATGGAAGATATAAGAAGAAGATGTAATCCAATGGTGGATTTGTCAAAATTCAATTCCAATAAAAAGATATTGAGGAAGGTTGTAACCTTAGATTACAACCAATTTTGTAACTAAATTTTGTCCATTATATATTAGTAAAAATATAGAGATAGAAATTACTTTTAAAAGTTTTTTTTTTAAATTTTTAAGGAGAATAAATTATCTCCAATAAAATTTAGAGAATAATTATACGTTATACCACATTTGAAAATAGTTATATATTTCCATGTATCACGTGGATTTGGATAAATAACTCAGCGTTTTCTGTTTACTTCATTTCAATAATGCAACTGCATGTGTGCACTGATACAATGAAGAGTCATGGAGAGAATGTTATGCCCATGGCTCCAATTTTCAGCTCCTAGATTTGATTTGATAGAAATATACATTATGTTAGTATTAGTGTTTGGCCAATGAGTCCCAGCTTAGGCTTTTTTTTTTTCTTTTTTCCTTTTTTCTTTTTCAATGTATACAATGAAATCACATGACTTGTCCCCAAAAAAAAAATTGATTCAACTTATTTCACCCAAGTTGTGAAACCGGCAAAAAAAAGGAGTAATTTTTTGCACAGCTTGCTCATAGTCATAGTGCAGGTCGGTAATTTCGTATCATGCATTGAGAATTCTATAATATACCAATCCATGACATGTGTTTCGCTAATTACCTCTCTCTATTTAAAATATAAATGATAGAGAGAAAATATTATAATATCAACTTATTCTTGCACGGCAGAGAGGGATGGTAAATGGGTGGGTTGGGCGGGTTGGGCGGGTTTTGAGTTGGATCATAAATGAGTCAGGTGCATAATTACCCATTACTTATTTAATACCCATTTAAATAAGTATTAAATAACCATTATCTACCTAACCCATTTAATCACCCAACCCACCCATTAAACTCATTAAACGATTTATATAAATAATTACAAATACCAAGAACTTATTATAAAATTACCACATTCAAAATGAATATTTCTACATATTTTAAAAATCTAACGGTTGAATTGTATATTCCAAGGGAGTCAATACCGTACCGGAGGCTGTACCGGTTTGGCCAGCGGTACGATATATTTCAGATACCGGTCAATACCGGTGTACCGTTTCGGATTTACCGCTATTTTTTATATTTTTATATATATATGTATGTATGTATGTGTGTGTGTATTATAATAAATATAAAAGTTTACCATAAAACATTTCCTCAATTCAGAACTAATTATTCATGGTTTTAGACTTTAGTATCAATTAAAAGAAGAAAAAAAAAACACAATATAAAATATAGAAAGCTTAAAAGTTACCATTGCATACTAAAAAAACAAATAATACTAATAAGTTAATGTAAATAAATTACCATTCTGCCCTAACAAAAATTCAAAAATTACAAAATTTATAAAAAAATTAAAATTAAAATTAAAAAAAAAAAAAACTTTTTTCCGGTATGGGCCGGTACGCCCGGTACCGGCCGGTATTGCCCGAAATTGGCCGGTACGCCCGGTACATGGCCGGTACGACCGGTATTTTTTCCGGTACGAAACAGGGGGGTTTATGTACCGGTATGCTTGCTGGTACGAAATATTCCGGCCGGTACGGCCGGAACGGAACGGAATTGACTTCCTTGGTATATTCTTTACGCCTTTGTTGAGATCCAAAATATCATGAGTATCGAAATCTGAAACTAAAGGGGCCCTCGAAAGTAGGCAAAGCCCAATCTGCCAACTAAGGCCACTTAAAATGAGTAAGAAGAAGCCCAAACCCATGGCTGGGCAAGCTTTGGAGCCTTAGAAAAGGAAGGAAAAAGAAAAAGGAAGCTCAGTCCAGTCTTTGTAAGGAGAGTTTCCTAGGAAGCCCAGAAAGGAACAAGACCAGGATACCTTGGGATTGCCAAAACCATGGGATCCTTGGGAAATATAGGATGGGATCAACTGGGATTTGGACAGCTCATGCGAGCATGCTCATGAACACAAGGAACGAAGATAAGCATGTCTCATCAGCCGCCTATGGCTTAGAAAAAAGGCTGATGACTTAGGAATCAGCACTTGATAAAAAGAGAAGCCTGGTACCTCGAGGAACACAAGAGGGTGAACCATGAAGGAAAGTGGCTGGGGATTTTTTAGATTGACGGGAAGAAATCTACCCATTTAAAGAAAATGGCAAAAGGTGAAGCAACCAAAATGTGGGTCTGAAAAGAGGCATCTAGAAGCTTTGGGAAGAAATGATTGAAAGTCAGTCCTTAGGACCCCTCAAAAGAGGAAGGTCAGCTAAGGACTTTTTGGGGGGAAACCTCAAAAGGTGAATATAGTGAGAAAATAAGGAAAGGACCAGTCACCAATGTTATGTCAATGTTGCTAACATAACATTGGTTCTAGTACCCAAGACAACAAATTGAGGGAATCAGTGGTACACTAAAAAACCCTAGGAAGGTACTATAAAAGGGGATAAAGCCATCAGCAAAAAACCATTCAGCAATAAAGAATGAGAGCAAAAAGATCCTTTGAAAAACTTCTTTAGAATTCAAAAAAAGAGAAAAGAGGGAAAACATTGTGAGGGGTCCTAAGATAGACACTAGAGGATATACTTGGATTCAAAGAGATTCAAACTTCACAGGTCTTAGAAACCTACAAAGAGTTATCTAAGTCTGTGACTTTTGAACTTATTTGAACCTTGTGACATATCCCAGTGGAAGAAGGGCCCAATGTACCAAAACTCAAAAATAATAAAATATCGTTTATCTTTCTGAGGATCCCCGAAGTCTTTATTTACTTTTCATTTTATTCCTTTATTGTTCTTCAGCCATTTACTTTACAATACGTATATATTTTGTATGTATGAATGTGTATGTGTTGTAGGATCTATGTTTTGTGCACAACTTGGTTCATAATCAACCCAGTATAGTTGCAGTGAACTAAGCCCAGTCCACCAAACAAAAAGTACAAGACTTTTTGGTGGCCCAAGATTCTTAATTCTACTTGGGCCTGGGTATTGTTCAAAATAAGAACCCACAGTCTCTAATACACATGTCAAATTTTGTGTCAATCAAATATTATTTATTATATGATCTATAAGCTTATATTTTATGCATACTTTTAAACTACAAAAACTTGCAATTTAAACAATTTATTGATGACATAGCTATTAATCTTTAATTTTTTAGAAATTTTGCAAGTATGGAGGATATAAAAAGAAGATATAATATAATGCTGGATTTGTCAAAATTCACCTCTAATAAAAAGATAATGAGTATGATTATAACCTTAGGCTACAACCAATTTTATAACTAAATTGTGTCCTTAAAATATAGCCTCAATGAATAATAAGATGACTTAAAAAGGAAATTAAAAAATATCCAATAAAATTCATATATTCTGTGTTTGGTTGTGAAGAAAAATTTGTAAATCAAATTTTGTAATACCCAATTTACGGATCAAAGACAAAATGAAAATATAGCCTCAAAGAATTGAAAAGGAAATCAAAAAAAGATCCAATACATTTCACATATTTTGTGTTTGGTTGCCAAGAAAAATTCATAAATCAAATCTAGTTAATCATTATTAGATTTGCCAAGAATCAGTCCTTTTGTTGGTCTGCATGTGCTTCTCAGTATACACCTTTCCCCTCCAGTCTTAATGCAAGCCGTGAAGTGTCTCTAGCTGGCTCACCTTTCAAAACTCCCACTTTTGCTTCTTTTCTTTTTTTTTTTTTCTTTTTTTGTGTAGAAGAATATATGTGTGTGTACAAATTCATGAAAAGCATAGTGTGTTTCCTATTGGCAAAATTCTGGTTTTTTAGCATTTTTTTTTCACTTAAAGATGTAGCTCCTAAAATTGCAAAATTTGTGAAATGGAGGATTCGGAGTGACCCTTGATCATTTCTCTTAAAGAGTGAAATATTTGGCATTGGATTTGAACTGACATGCTTGGTATATAAGTCAAAATTAAAATCAATTTAGTAATTCAATTTCGCTAGTAGCTTTTGGAAGAAGGTTATACTTTCAAAAGATTATCTAATGAATTTCTACTGTCTGCAGTCATCAACATGAATGCAGAAACTTCAAGTTGCAACATATTTTTGTGACCTTTTTAATTGCCATAGTATGCTGAAAAAATTCAATATCATTGACCAGCTTTAACTTTCAAGGGTCTTGCTTATTGAGTGTATTCTCTCTCATGTCTATTTTTTTTTTATTTTATATATAAGTACCGAAAACTGTAGTTTCTCTCACTTCAGGGGATGCAAGGTACAATTAATCAGATTGTTCCTGCATTGCAGCTAGGTTATTTAATCCATAGTAGTCAAGCTGCATGTGGAACCTAGTGCAGATTTGTTGCCTTTCATTATCACAATTTTGAGATTGAAAATCATTGCCCAGACTTAGCGAGAGAAGTGCTTTTGATTGAACAATGCAGGTCAGCTTTCCACTGTGCTTTGTTTATTATCTTTTACCTTTTCTTTTGAGGAAACAGAACATTACTTATATTAAGAAATGGAAATGGAAGAATAAATGGAAAAATGTTCACAAGAACAGTAAAGTCTAATGCTTGTTCATTTAACAACATCCATCCATTTAATTATTTTAAATGCCACAGTAAGTGACTTATGGAGTCTTTTCTGGAGGAGGTGGGGCTGCTTGCATCTTGCCTCTTTTTCATCTCTAATAACATCTATGTGGGCTTGCAAGTCTTGGAATACAAAAAATATTGCTGAATGGATCATGCAATTACAGGGGGCCAAGTTTATCTCGTTCTGACTATTTGCTTGGATTTGTTATTATTTTTAGATTAGAAAGGCATTTTCGAACACATACTACGTTGCTTTTTTTTCTTTTTTCTTTTTTTTTTTTTTTTTTTCACTTTTAAACTATTTCTGCAATCTTTTGGTAATGATAATGTCAGGTTATATGCCTTTCTTTTTTGGTTTATTACATTTTCAAACCTAAAGGTGCTTGAAGTTTGTTAGTTTTTTTCAATTGGCTGTGTTGCTTTTTATACAATTTGGACCTCTAATCATAAATTATTTTAATCTTTGCAATCTGATTGATTTTACAATTGTGCGTTTGAAGAACTAATTGACATTCAACCAGCAGCAATGATGTCTCTTCTTTCCAGCATTTCCTATTTACTTCATTTCAAGACTGCAACTCCATGCGTGCAGTTTTCTCGATTAAAATAGAAAATTACACTACGTTAGTGTTTGGCCAATTGAGGCTTGTCTTTATGTTTTTTTTTTTTCTTGTTTTCCTTTTTTTTCATTACCGTCTTGGAAGCCATATGATTTCAGATGTGATTGTAACACATCTAGAACTTGATCATTTTCCAAGTGAGTGTGATTGGATGTATTTTTATGATACTGCAATACTATTGAGTTATTCAGCTTATTTTCAGTAATTTGGCATCATGCATTGAGAATTCTATGTTATTCCCATCTATGATAATTTTGACATTTGTCTTGCCAATTAACTTTTTCTATTCTGAATAGAAAAAAACTTAGCTCCAAACATATTTAGAGTTATCTTGCTTCAACCTACTAAGTGGCAGTTGAAAAACCAATCTTGATATATTAATTTACCACGTAATGAGATTAAAAAAAAAAATAATAGAACGAAACTTTGTCCTAAATATCAATGATAAAGAGAAATATTTTAAATATTTATTCGTTTCAATCCTTTTATCTTCCTGACTCAAACAAAGATGGGGTTGCTCTGTTGCTGTGGTCAAATGTAGCTGTTAAAAGATATCAATGCCCAAGGCCTAGTTAAGGCCCAAATCCAAACCAAATAGGTGTGCAAGAAAAAAACTATCATGCTACAATCTTATTTGATGAGCAGAACCACGGGGTAGAAACCAAATTAGGTGTACTCTTTCTTTTTCTTGCACCTGCATATCCCTCTATATTATTTTATTTTATTTATTATTTTTTCATATGGTTTATCTCCAAAAGCTAGAATACACCATTCCCAATTTAATTTGTATGATAACACAATTTTAATTGCTCATGCATCAAAAACCGTCCCAAAACTGATATATTCATCCACACAAGAACACCAAAGAAAAAACTACCAGCAGCAGACTAATTCATCTACAAATAGATAATCATCGTAATTACAGATAACAGGTATGCCTTCCCACTCATGTATATTCAATGCATGGACAAGCAAAGAGAGTTTGCGTCCTACATTCCAAAAAATACATGACCAGAAGACTCAAAAACTCAAAAGGACAGAACTACTTACTATAAGGTTGAATAGAACGGGAAAGAAGATAAATGCAGAAATTCTTTATCACTGCTCTTTCCAAATCCTACCTGTCACTCTAAGCTTCAATTCCTTCCGGTCTCCTCCAGAGAAGAAGAGAGCCATGTTGCGTTGGATGATGAGACCGTCAAAACTGTCACGCACCTTCCTATGGCTATCCCTAACGCTTCTAGGTACCCCCTGCCAAGTCATCTTCCTCCCATTTCCACCAACCTCTAGGCTGTAACTGTAGTTCTTTGCCTCATTATCATCACCCATAAATCGCAAGAATGCTATGTAGACAGGAGCCATCCCGAGCTGGAAAGCTTCAAAATGCAGACAAAAGTATTGACCAAAGCAACTGAAGACCTAGAGAAATAACAGAGAAATTCAGTGATCAGTTACTACCCCAATTTGTCCAGTAAATGCTATAATTAACTGAGCTACATGGATAAATGTGGCGTATAACATACTACTACAAAGTGTAGCCACTCCACAACAAATTATTCACCCACTCCGCCATCAACATTTGATAACACACCCTAATGTGGCAGAGACTATAAGCCAATATTAAAAATTGTCTTTAACACATTAGCATTATGAATTATCAAGATCATTACTTAAAAGCTGCACTGTTTCCATAAACAATGGGTCTACAGGACAAAGACACAAGTATTTCATCCCAATGTAGGCAAAACTACAGAAAAATCCCATATGGATGGGTTTTACTACAACTCTATAATTAAATTGACTTTTGTTTCAAATATGATTGCATTCTTAATTATCAAGCCCGTCGATTAAAAGATTCAAGTTCCTAAAAATAGGTCCACAAAGTACTGATAAATATTTCAACCAGTTTTAGCTGAAACAATGGATTAGACCCCTCACGGGATAACAAAATTCTGTATCCACATTAACTAGTTGATATGAATGCATCTGACATAATTCTTCTATTGACATTGCGCACCAACATAAACTCAGTACCACCTCTGCTAAAGCATAAGCAAGCAAAGAACTATAAAGAAGACAATGAGATAAGAACAAGTAAGAAACACTGTACCGTCAGCATCCATGTGGCATTTTCAACCTCTTGTGGATTTGATTTGACATAGCGATGGTTGAAGGTGCTGCCATTGTGCATGTCAACTTTGTGATCATCTTTCAGGTGGGCCACCAGATAGGGTATATCACCAATGACTGTGCATTCTGATCCAGCATAGGGACAATTATAGGGTCTATAGACACATTGAGATTCATGTTTAAGTTTGCTGTAATATGGGTATATGCCCAAGCACCCAAAACTCTGATATTTACATGGAAGTTCCAGAGATGCAGCCACCTTCTCCAATGCAAGACATCTAATATTGCCAAGTTCATGCCTGCATGTGGGGCACCGGTTGTGCACTCTGGGCTTGCAACCAGAGCACAACGTATGACCATTTGAACACTGCAGCAGGAACAGTAGAACACCAATGAGTTGGAACTGGCATTTAATTTGCATCCATTTTCTTTTCAATTAGATAGAAATAATAATTATCTTGATACAGGGAAAAATAAAAAAGACTTTCTTTTATAAAAGAAACCTCAATAGAGGAATTCCATGCTAAGCTGTGTTGTTCTTTTGGGAGGTTGGAAAGAAGATTGGGCAAGAACATGCGCCCACCGCGGGGGGGGTGGTGGGGAATGTTCCAATTCTCATTTTAATGTTGGGGTTAAACCGAACAAAAGTCCTCTATTTTTTTCCCTTTTATATTTTGGTTACTTTATAAGAGAAAAAACTGGGAAATAAGGCAGACAGTGGTTGGTGCAGCATAGAGTGTGGAACCCCCACGTTGGGACAAAGGCTTTCAAATCTCTGACTCTTACTTTTTTACCTGTCATAGACAATGTAGCAAGACCCTATTGTGTAAAAAATGACATTTCAGTATGACTCATGACTTGAAAAAATAAAAAAAAATGGTTGCAAGAAAATTTCAAACAAATGGTTTTTCAGGAAGTATCACAAAAGGTTCAAACGAAGTACATTAGCCACACATCAAGCATAAAAAGAATAATGATAAGTTACAACAGAAACCAATTAGTAATAAATTAGTGACTTAAGTATAACTGATCTTTTATTAAATATCTAATTTACACAATAATTAGTGGAATTCCATATACCATAAATCCAAATACATGGTGCAAAAGAAATTTATTAAAATAGTATGAGTAAAGAGGTGCCTATGGCTGGGAAATAATTGATGAAATGCTGTAAGCTAAGAAAGAAATCTATATTAGGAATATAATATCAAAGTTTTATGCATAACCATAATAAGTGAAGCCCATTTGTTTCAGACAGCTCTTTGTGAAAATGGCACAGTTATTAACTCAAATATTGATTTGTGCAAATAAAATACTAATCAAGATTTATAGAAGGTTAATGAATATTAACATTAATTCAAGATTTCCTAACAGCCCATAGGTAATGTTAATTTCTAACTATATATCTCAACATAAGCTACCTAATCAATGGCCTTATTGAACAAAACTACTGCATGTTCGGAAGCAAAGCAGCTGACCAAGCCTGCCAAAGGTGTATAAATGATTGAATGCATCAAGATGAAACTAAGCAGTTGTTTATAAAAAAAATAAAGAAAAGAAACTTAAACACATTAACAACTAAACACCCTAACAGATTCCTTTTTGTAAGATGAATCGATGGGTAAAAAGAAATTAACGCCAACTATTACATAATAATTGATGTACAGGGAATTTCATCAAATTGGTAAAATGCATTTCAACAAGATAATTTGTGTTCGCTTAAGAATGTGGTATAAAAGGGTACATGGCAATTTGACACAAACCTGATGGATAGGAGGGTACATGGCATTTAAGCACACAGGACACTCTAATAGCTCACGAACACTGCTAGAAACAGTTAAATTAGGTTTTAAAGAAATGGCAGCTGGGTCATTCACATGTTCACCAACATCCAACATGTCTTCACTTTGAGGAGGATCAATGACCTCAGGTTTGCTCCGCATTTCATCAAAAAATGGATTTCCAGATGCCATCCAGGTATTACGGTGGCTAACTCTAGAAGCAAAATCTAGGAAGACAAATACATACATAACATCAATCCATGACTCATAAGAAATGAGATCTGAAACAGAACGTAGACGATAAAAAAAATTTTGTAATAAATGTAGCAATCAGATTAAGATGTCATTTCAAGTAACACTAGAACAGATTATAACTCTCATATTCCATGAAAAGAAGCCTAATAAACCACCAATCAAATCCCGTCAAGCATGAGGCAAGTAGTTACATCACTAACAGTAATTGATTCATCAAAAGAAAGGAAAAAGGCTTATATATAAAGATGAAAAAATAGTAAAACAATAACCAATCTTCCGACATATGGCATAATAACCCCAACTGCAAAAGGATAAGAAAAAAATGATACAATCTGTCATATTATTATACATCAACAATATAGCAAAACACAAAAAGATATGTTGATAACATTTTAACATTTAACTATAGTTACTAACATATAATACACCCCAGGAAAAAAAAAAAAAACTCAACATATTTATTGCAATATAAAAATTAAAAATTTTAAAATGAAGATTTACATGCCCATGAATGTGGATCACTATTTATAAGGACCAATCTTCCATTATAAGGCATAATAACCCCAACTGCAAAAGGATAAGAAAAAAATGATTCAATCTGTCATACTATTATACATCAACAATATAGCAAAAACACAAAAAAAATATATGTTGACAATTTTAAACATTTAACTATAGTTGCTAACATATAATACACCCTAGAAAAAAGAGGCATCTCAACATATTTATTGCAATATAAAAATAAAAAATTTTAAAATAAAGATTTAATGCCCATGAATGTGGATCATTATATATAAGAAATCAATAACATTAACTAAAATAAAAGTAGTAACTAGCTTCAGGCATAAACTAAAAACATTACCAGATATTCTTACCAACAAATTTAGTTTTGCAACTTAATTTCTTGCCTTCTTTCGACAAGGTATGAAGTGGACAGGAACTCCAGAGTCCAGAACCTAACAAAGATATCAATAACAATAAAAATTCATAATCTTTCAATCAAAAAAGGATAAAAATAATTTATCAAAAAAAAAAAAGGATAAAAAAAAAAAAGATAAAAACAAAAAATTCCCATGTTCACATCATCATTTCACAAAACGCTGTTTAACACACCATGAGGTGCAATGATGGGGTGCTAGTTGAGCTAATATACTCTTGGCCGAGTAGGTCTTAAGCCCCTGACTTCTAAGTTCCAAGTTCTAATACCTCAAAAATTAGATACCACTTTCATTGGACATGAAAAAAGCTGTAAAAAAATGCTTTTTCAATTACCCATAAAAACTTCTAAAAATATTTCCTAATCAAAAAAAGGAAAAGAAAAAACAAAATCTATGCTTTCATGGGAACAGCATTCTAAAATTCAAATCTCAAAACTACAAAAAGTCAAATTTTCTCTCAATACGAACAGTAATTGGTGGATACTGTAACTACCACAGTAACCATTACAAAAAGTTCTTTTAAAAAAAAAGCATCACAAAAATCAAATTAACGCAACAAATCATTGTCAAATTCAATGCCATTAGAACCCTAACTTCGAAGAACGAAACACTTACGATATCAACAACGACTTCGTATCCCTGAACAAAAAAAATAGACTTTTTAACGAAAACTAAGTGAATCGTAACAGAAATCAACAAAATCCTAAACCAAAAATAGTACGTATAAATTCAAAGAATTTTCAAATGGCGATTATAACAGAAACCTAGAATCACGCGCACGCGCATTCAAAGTCAAAGCTTTGACTCGCAAAACAGATCTAGAATATTCCGCAAATTCACAGAAACAGGGGAAACTTATCCCGAAATCACGGGGAAATTTCAAAACCGAATCAAAACAACAACAAAAAACAGAGAGAAGAACGTACCTGAAAAACTCAAAAGGACATTGCGAAACGCGAAAACGAAATCGAAAGCCCTAAGAGAGAGAGAGAGAGAGAGATGTGTTGGAGAAATGTGTAGTGGTGTGGTGGTGTGGAACTGTACTGTGTAATGTAATTAATACAAGGGTAGAAAAGGAGAGAGAGAAGTGCGCGTCTATGAGAGAATTTCAATTCAAATTAAAGCCGTTGTGAGAGAGAGGAGCGGAGGGTAGACGGGGTTTTGGGAGGAGAGAGAAATTTTTCTCGAGAAAATACAAAAAGGAAAATGTTGAAAAGGTGTGTGGGACCGTAAAGTGAGCTCAGAAATCGAATTGAATCTTGGGAGACAGACAGAGAGAGAGAGAGAATTAGGAAGTTTGTATTTTAGAAAGAGAGAGGGAAACAGTGGCCCGGAAATGCTGTAGCCGGCTTTGCGTCACGGTTTAAGTAAAAGTTTTGATGATTTTCCCACGCGAAATTTTTGCGCGTGCGTTTCTGCAACATACAGAGTCATAGTGACTATGTTTGGTAGCTTGTTTATTAATAGACAACCAATCAAAGTTACCAAAAAAAAAAAAAAAGAATTTAACTTAATCATATCTACCGTGGGTAATAAAATATGGTAATACCAACCTTTGGATGGCCTAATTGATAAAATAGCGGGTCAATAAGTCTTAGAATTTAGGTTCAAGCGTCAAACAATTAGCTATGTTGTTGTTCCTCATATCTCATTTCTATCTCAAACGGTCAACCTAAAAATAAGTGATTTTTTCACACAAAATGGATGTATGAGATCTCACCTGGAAGCTACTATGGTTATGTCCAAGTAGGAAAGTCACAATGGTCACCCCACTCTACCTATTTTATATTTATCAAAATAAAGTATGGGAAATGTTTTCTTCTAAAAAAAAGTATGGGAAATGTTAACTAGTATGGTAAGGTGTTAGTTCAACTAATAAAATCTCAACAACAACAAAAAAACTGGTAAAATCTCTAATGGTTGAATAAGAGATCTGGGTTCAATTCTCGTCTACACCAAAAATTGATTGGTGTTTTAGTCTGGATTTTTTTTTTTAAATAACTATTAGAGCCAAATTATTTTATTAGTTAGCCAAGGTTTGAAATTTCCAAGTGCAATTTCAAAGAGCAAAATCGAGTCTAACAAACTTGATTTGTTAGATATCAAATTAGTTTCAAACCTTGGCTAACTAATGAAATTGTTTGAGGGATTTGATTATTTAAAAAAAAAATCCGTCAAAACACTTGAATTCCAAGTGCAATTTCAAAGAGTAAAATCGAGTCTAACAAACTCGATTTGTTAGATACCAAATTAGTTTCAAACCTTGGCTACTAATAAAATAGTTTGAGGGATTTGATTATTTAAAAATAAAAATAAAAAATCCGCCTTAGTCTGATGATAAAAAGCTATCATTAAGAACGGGTATCATAAGTTGAAACTCTCTCCAAAAAAAAAAAAAAGTACGATAAGGTATTTTTTAAGTATGAGTTATTGTGGGTCCAACTAATTAAAAAATTGGCATGGATTAATAAAAATGGATAAAAATACTGTTGAAGTGATAAATGTAATAAAAAAAAATTAGACTAAAAAATCTAACATAATGCAAGGTGCATGCACTATTGCACACAAAGTAGACACAAGTCACACAAGCACTTTTTTGCACTCGTGATTTCCAACATATGGTCTTCTTTTTTCTTTTTTTAACTTTTTTTTTAAAACAAATATATGTCCGTTTGGAAATAGCTTATTTAGAGTTTTGCTTTTTTTTTTTTATATATAAAAATATTATAGATAAAAACTAAAAGCAAAATAAAATAAGTTAATTGATGCTTTGTTGAAAGTAATGTAGCGAAAAAATGAACCTAAAAGCTAGAGGGGAAGTAAATGTAATAATAGAAAAACTCAAAGTAGGTGAGTATAATTTCAACACCACACACCCCCCCCCCCCCCGGGGCACCGCCACCTGCCCTCGGCGGCGGGGGTAGTTTCGCTTTTAAAATCTCACACAACAAATTTTTTGGGGGAAAATTATACTCACCTACTTTGAGCTTTTCTATTATTACATTTACTTTCAGGTATACTCACATAATTTCTTTCACTTTAAAATTTTCACTAGGTATTCTAACAAAAAAAAAAAAAAAAAATTTCACCAGGTACAATCTATATAATTTACTTATCAAAAAAAAAAAAAAATCTATATAATTTATCTCCATTTTAAATGGTAGGGGGAAAAGTGACAGATTAGATGGGTTGGGTGAAGCGTAAACTGGAAGATTGAAAGTGATCCATTCTCAATCTTGTAGTGACGGCAAGAGTTTTTATTTATTTTATCATAAACGAAACAAGTAATAATTGAACACTTGGTTGGGAAAGTCCCAACGGAAGAACCTTTTAAATTTTCATTTTCATCCACTGCGCACATTGATACAATCATACAAACACAAAGCTACACAATCACTCTTCACATCGCCATCATACTTTTTTTGCAAGCCCACAAAACCATGTTCTCTTTTTGAGAGCACAAGCAAGCAAACCATAAAATGTCAATGATATTATTCATATACCGACCAAATCATCCGCATAGGGTCATGACTCATGAGTCATGACAAACTTCTACTCTAATGATTCTCCTCAAAGAAAACACAAAAACAAAAAAACTACTCAAATTGCATAAAGTAATTAGCATGATGGATGGACATCTCACCATCCATGTCCCCACAATTTCAAACTAATATTTCTATTAAGTTTCGTGAAATCAAATAATACTACTAAATTACAAAACTTTTAACAAGATAAATTTACTTAGGAGAGTCATAACTATTATTTATTTTCTTTCTTTCATTTGTTTGATTATTATCTTATTTTCAAATGTTTATAAATAATTGTCTATTTAAAAAAGTACTTGCGCATAATTTTTCTTAAGTTTTTGTTTACTTTATTTTTCTTTTTCTGTATGCTTTGTTTGAGTTCTAATTAGGAAGGTGATTTTGTAAATTAGTAATTTTTATATCAATTTGGTTTATTCTTTGGGCTTGGGTTTATTAATATATATAAGTTTTCATTTACTCAGGATTTTCATTCAAATTGGTATGGAGAATAAATCAAATTATTAAAAAGGTCGTGTTATTATTTTTTAATTCACTTAATACATCATTTTATTCAAATATAAGTGAATGGCTATTTTTTAAAATAAAAAATATTGAATAGTTATTTGATTGCCATATAATGGATGGGATGAAATTCATTCAAAGATTAAAGCCTTGTCTAATTCTTTTTTTGGTCGAATCCTTGGAGGCATTAGAAGATGAGATATGTCAATGACATAATCTTATTTACAATATCTTTTTCATTACTTGTAATTACAAGAACATCATTTTAATATAATCACTAATTATTAACACCATTTTATTATACATCAATCAAAACATATCATTTCAATGATTTAAAAAACTTTGGTGTGATTAAGCTTATAATCATAAGAAGGAAGCAAAAGTAAAAAGTAGGATAATCTTCTTTTGAAAATATTATCCAAACCCGCATGCAAAGCAAAGCCTATTCAAGTTGATGAGGTGGGAAACATACACTTCTACCAAGCTTTTTTTCCTTACTTTAGAAACTTTCTTGGCGCTAGTAGATCAATGTCATTATCATATGTCAATTCTTTACATGGTTTGTGTCTTCCAAGTTCCAAGTTCTTAATTTCATCAGCTCCGGCAAATTTGAAAATTGAAAAAGCAAATAGTTATTAACTTTTCCATTAGCTACACGTAGAAAATTTGGAAATTTGGTAAAGAATTTGACCATGGTAGGGCATACAAGAACCAAAGTCAGCAAATAAAAGAATTAAAACACAAAAGCAGAACCAATCATTATAAAGACCTGGCAAATATTTTCGTCTCCTTTTTTTTTTGTACCAACAATTGATGAAGATAGTACAACTTTCTGTTAAAATAAGCACAATTTTTTTTTCCTAATTATACTTTACTGATCAACAACCAAGGAGACCACCCCATTAACTAGCTTCTCACTCTCTACAACCACCACATTATTAGACACATTGGTCACTGCATGTGCTGTAAATTTAGGCTCTCCTAGAGTGTGAAATGAGTACTGCAAATGACTAATCCTGTTGGGAAATAGCAGCATTGACGAAAAATCAGCCACCCACCTCGTCCCATTTCCAGCCACCCTTAGTTTTCCAACTGTTGATTTCAAGCTCAGACCATTCACATTGTTCCTATCAATCACCACTTGATCAATGTCAGTGAATTGTCCATCCAATGTTATTATAGGAACCATACTTTGCCCCGGTCCACTACTAAACATGTTATCCACAATGTTTAACCCTGAGATTTTACCCTTAATCGATTTCAATACCACAGTAGCATCCCCATAGAAGAATCCATTGGTAACATGGACTTGAACTGGGTCTTCCATGACTATAGAATTGTAATCCAAGTAACAATTATCAATTCTAGTTTGTGAATATCCACCTAGTTTCACTAATATTCCAATCCCACCGAAAAATGATGCCTTGTTGTAACAATGTACCCCTGTGATTATGTTTGCCTGACCTCTTAATACAATTCCAATTGCTGCTGAGAAAATTGCAACATCTGTGAGTGCATTATCATTACTTGCTAGGTCAATGGCAGTGCCTGAGTAATTCCTTTCATTTTTATCACCACCAATTGTTGAGTGTTGTCCAAGAAAGCAGCTTGAAATGAAGGTTTCATGCCCTCTTTGCACTAGAATTCCTTGGGTTGTGAAGTGGAGAAAGAAGCAATTGTTTATACGAATTCTAGCTGAATCAACAATGTAAATCCCTCCTCCTCTGTAGCTTGAATCAAAGAGTATGTCCCGGAAGGTGATGTCCTCATAGTAAAACCCAGCATTTTGGACCTTATTTTCTGTGTTTGGAGAATTTGGTGACCATAGTTCAATGAGGTGTCGATCACCAGGAAATGTATCTGATGCTCTCAAAGTTCCTCCTCGTACCTAATTGACCATGCCAATATTATTTAAGTTAAAATAATTGTTTGTGGGTGAAAGAGAAAGAACTTGTTGAACTACTAATTATTTTAAACAATTAGAAAAAGAAGTTCATTATACTTCAAAAGTATTTGACTATTTCTTCCGAGTATATAATTTCTCTATCCTATTGCACATATCTAGTAATACCCTCTTGACTAAAATATTATGTCATTATGTTTTAAAGAAAAAAGTTAACAGAAATTTTAAGGATATTGATTTAGGTTAGGAAATAATTTTAGACACTTTGTTAATAAGCTATTTAAAAAATGTTTTGATATAATTTTCTTGAAAAATGTAAAAAGACATTAAAAAAATCAATTGTATTTTTTTTCATATTAAAAATTTTTATAAATATTTCATAAATCAATATTTTTAAATTATTTGTTAACTTTTCACTATTAAGTATTAACAATTGGACTAAGCCGCTAAGGGAACAGTTAACATATGACTTATTTTTTTCTAATATTGTTGTAGACTAGTAGGGATTATAAAGAAAGAAAAAGGTCAAAAAAAATTTTGAATTTTTGAATGATTTTTTTTTTTTTAAGAAACAATTTTTTTTTTGGAATGAATTTTATGTTGAAGGTGAAGAGTTTTTTTTTTTTTTTTTTTTTTTTTTTTGAGGGAGGTGGAGAGTTTACGAAGCATTAATGATGAACATTAAGTAGCAAAAAAGGGTAGTTCCGGCTGGTGTTTAATGCATGTCCCTGCATGGAAGGCAGAGCACAGGCTGTATCATGCAATGCAACGTGGCACGTGTAGTAAATATACGTGCAACACTTTGAATGTTAATCTACGAAATGCCCGTGTATCAAAAACGTATTCAACTATTCTAAAATGGTTTATGTCTGTTTGTTATGTGTATTTAAATAACAATTTTTAGTTTTTTTGAAAATATGTGTGGGTGAAAAAATATGTGAAAATACGTATAATATTATTTAAAAATTGAAAACATGTATTTAAACTCGCGTACTAAACGGAGCTTTAAAGGGCTATTTGGTAACGTTGTTCTAACAACGTTATTTGTATTTTTTGAAAATACGTGTGGGGGCAAAAACATATAAAAATACGTGTAATATTCTTTAAAAATTGAAAATACGTGTTTAAACGCATGTACCAAACGGCCCCTAAATTTCTTGTACTAGATTTTTTTTTTTCAAAAATAGTTATATTATATTATATATATATATATATATATATGTGTGTCAATAAAATGAAATAACACATCATCACAATGAATTTGTGTGTATATTAAAACTCATAATTAAATATAAATTATTCCTTAAAAACTAAAGTTGAAATCAAACAAATTTTCTTTAATTTATAATTTTAGGACATTGATAAAAAAAATTAATGAGTATTGATAAAAACAAAATTTAATGAGAATATACAATACACTTTAAACAATCATGCGCAAAAGTCATAAAAAAAAAAAATTAAATAATACTACTACTAGGCAGCCAAACCATGCCTTAATCCTAAAACAATAACCGATAGGCGTGATAGCTAGTCACGATAAAAAAATTCACAACAACATCCTATTTACCTAGTTTTGTCTAATTTTTACATATGAGTGATTAAAATTAAAATATAAATTGTAAATAATAGTAGAAGTTATTACAAATTTTACTGTATTGAGTTTACAAATTTACATATCATCTATCATAGAGAAATAATGTTAACATTCATTTATGAGGCGGTTAAAACAGGTATATCAGTCACATTCAATACTACATTAATTCATAAATTTTATATAGTAAAATTTATAACAGTATCTTTCATCGTAGATTGTTGGGAGTGTGTGGTACGTAAATTGGAGGATGATGTGAAGTAATGAATTTATGATGTCAACATAACTTTAATTTATTGCAAGATTGCTGTCCTGGTCCTAGAAGGCTAAAACAACACTAAAAATGATAGGCATGCACAGCAGAATTCACACGCAGTTAGAGAGACAGCAGAAGAACTCACACGCAGGTTGAGAGAGAGAGAGAGAGAGAGAATTACCACAATATTGCCACCACCAGAAGAAGGAAACCTTATTGGTTTACTAATTTTGTAGTTTCCACCTTGCAAATCAATGACTACACCACCAAAGTCACTGATCCCAGGCAACAATTCCAGTCCACTTCTCAATTGAAAAGCATCACCTAAAGCTTGCAATATTGCATCACTACTGTCTTTTGTCCCAGTTGGGTCTGCTCCATAGGCAATGGGATTGAATACCCTCCCATTCTATAACACATTCAAACCAGAACATTGACAAGAAAAAATATAAAAAAAAACAAACAAGAAAGAAGACAAGCATGATAATAATAAAGATGTGACAGTATTTTCTTTTACCCTTTTTTTGTTGTGTTTAGCCTTTCGTGGTGGCATCAAAGGTGGCTTAGTAGGCGATGAGGCTACTTTGGCTTCAAGCTTTTCTAGCAACTTTGATAGCCTTTGCTCTCTAGAGGAACATAGAGCTTCGTCTGCCAACAGCAATATTAGGAAGCTTAATACCAAGAAGGCCTTCATTGTTTTCGAATTACTATCTTTTGTTTTTTTGTCTCTGCAGGCTTGAAAAGGAATATATAGCATGAGTTTGAGAAAGAAACAGAGAGAGAGAGAGAGGTAGGTAGGTGCGTATTCTATTTCTAACGTTTTCTAGGAAAATTGTAAGGAGAGAATGTTACGTGCTTATAGTTTGTTGTTGTTATTGTTATTGTTGTAAACTTGTAATCTCTTTTAAGGGTTTAAAAAAAATTTATTTATTTATTTTTATAAGAACTTTTGTTTTGAGAATGAATTAATTAATTAATTATTTATAAGCACTATTAGTTTGTAAATAACGAGTTTCTCTTGCCTAAACCTAGTATGAGGTGCGTGACATATCACATATAGATTCTAATAATGGGTTGTACGTGAGGCTAAGATAAGAAACAGAATTAATCCCAAAGTTAATATGGACACTAATCCATGACTTAAACTTACCCAAAAGAAAATAATAAGATTATAATAATTCAAGGAGAGAATGTTACGTTTCTTAAAAAAAAGTTCCATAAATTTTTTTTAAAAAAAATTTGTTGTTGTTGTTTTTTTTTTAAGTTGGATTTGTTAAATTAGTTTGCAAATAATGAGTTTCTCTAGCCTAACCTAACCCTAAGATGAGGTGCGTGACACATAGATTCTAATTATAGGTTGAACGTGAGGCTAAGATAATAAGAAACGGAATCCCAACGTTAATATGGACATTAATCAATGACTTAACATTACCCATAAGGTAAGGAAATAGTGATATTATAGTTTTTATCTATCTGGACAAATTCAATACACTCAAAGACAACAAATACCTTTTATCTCAAAAAACAACACAACCAGTTTTTGTCCATTATTTGTGAAGTGTTACATAACATAATGATTCCAATAATAGGCAGTTTGTGAACCTAAAAAGATGGGTTAAATTTGTTATATACAAATTGTTTTATGCTATTTAACACACATGATTTTAGCTGCTTTTTTTTTTTTTTTTTTTTTTTTGAAAACATTATTTTAGCTGCTTTTGAAGGCATGTGTAAAATGGTGTAAAACAGTTTATATGTAATAAACACTACTAAATATAAATATAATCTATCTTAACAAATGTAAGTAGTGGCCATAAAAAAAAAAAAAAAAAAATCATATTATATATTGTATAATAAAAATTGAACGTAAAACTCCTTATAGGGTTGAAATTTGATGGGCCGACACCAACTTTGCGTGTTGTGAGCCCAACGAATCCTCAACAATAAATTTGTAGAGAATGGGTTAAACAGCTGGGCTGGTTATGGATTTAGCAACGGTTCATGCAAGTCAATAAAGATAAAAAGGCATTCAAACTAATATTTAATCAAAGTTCTCTTCGATTTGAAGAGGTTTTGTACTTATAAATTTTGTGAATACAATTTTTTCCTCCCCTCCATTTCAGAGGCCTCTGCCCCTTATATATCCCCCTCCTTCTTCATCTTCACCGTACATTTGTTCTTCATCAAAGCGTCCACTTCCGTATACGTCACATCAAACATCTGCTTTAACATGCCTTGGGTGGTGGTAGCTGAGGCTGAACTGTTCAGGTGTCTTCTCCACATAAATGCGGCTAAGAAAGCAGCTGCAGTGCATTAAATGCGGTGGTAGCATATTTTCCCTTAAGATATTTTTATGTCCCCCTCATCCCCAGGCACGCCCAGGATTTGCTCTCCTCCGTGTAATCAGTTGGGAAACCCCCAGCGTATTTGATTGATTAGGCACTATGATGATCCAACGCCGGGATCTCTTCGGACAAGAAGGATAGTCTTCGGATGTATCCCAGTATTCCTCTTCGAGCGTTTTTCTACCAAACGGGCCCAGCCTTGACCCCTTTTTCCTCTTCGGACAAACTATGGTCTACAAATTGGGCCCTGGGCCCAATTCGCAGCGTTGGGCTCGCCCCCACACTCCTGATTGTGTCATTTGCCATGTGAACATCCTGTTTAATTGTCAAGTAGTTGCTCAAACTCAAAGTAATTTTTTTTAGACGGAAACAATAGCTTAATTGTTCTTATAAACTTTTTGTCTACAACTTTTATCAATTATTTGGATAATTACAAGATCTTAATTGTTGATATCAAAATTTTGTTTTTCACTTATTATATTCTATCTTAATACACGACTTTTGTAATACTAGTGGACTACTTTGTTCTTATCATCACAACTCACAAGCATAAATAGTGACCAAAGCCACTATCTATATGATCGATTTTTTATCGAACCAACCACAGAGATAGGTTCTGCGCATGGGGAGGCTTATTGCTGCTGCTTTAAATGGGTTCAGTGACACAATGCAGGAGGCAATCTTGTAGCTAAGGGACGGCTCTACTTAGTTCACCATGAACACATATGGGTTTAAGTTAAATTAATTCATAAATCAAAATTTGTTTTTTCAAATAAATATCAAGTGTAAAATAAAAATAATATATGATATACATACTATATATTTGTAATCTACCCTTGATACTAAAAAAGAAATTAAAAGCAAGAACAAGCTCTCAAGTATCAGGATTCAGGTAAAAAAATAAAGTTGGAACAAATTTATTATTCAACAGTACTCATAACTTCCTATAATAATAAATTTAAAAATTAAAAAAAAAAAAAAAAAACAGTACTCATAACTTAGTGACTTGTGAGTATCAAATGTGAAAACTAAAAAGTAATACGGAAGAAGGGATTACTTCTTTTCATCCGCCTAAAGAAAGGCTAATAATATGTTTCGGAGATTGATGAAAACTTAATTATGACAAAATAGATGAGTTTAAAATTGTTGGCTAAATTCACGTGTTAAAATAATATGTTATAAGGTTGTATTTTATTTAATTTGAAAAGCTGAATTTCAGGAATCAAACTTTAGAATACTCATGTCAGTCAAAAAAATTCACAAGATTCAAGTTTTACCTTATGATGCAGCGTAGATGTGTATAAAAACAAAATATATAACACATAATTATTACAACTTTTTAGGTCTCATATATAGGGGACCCAAGATGAAAGGTAAGATTCAAAATGGGTTTTAGTTGTTCAATTACATTGCTTGAGAATTTTCGGTGCCAATTGAACAACTAGATAAACAAACAAGATAGACCTGTGGGAGGGAAGGATCCAAACACAACATAGAGCCCATGGGCCCGGTCTAAGGATGGGGAAAGGCCCATGCGTGCAACAATTTGGACTCGACACGTGTACTAAAGGTCCAAGGATGGAAGACGTGGAGACCACACCAACCGAAGCCCGACATGTGGACTAAAGTTTGAGGAGAGAAGACATAGAGACCCATTGTCTAAGGAGCTTGAGGAACGAGCGCACCTCGAGACCTTAGTCCACGTATTATTGTTGATTTTATTATTTATGCATATGATATAATTGTTAATTGATAGATGTATTATATTTGTTTCTCTTGAATTATTACTTTTTAAGTATAATTCCTACAGAAGGCTCAGATGCAATAAGAATGACTATATAAAGGAAATGTATCCCTCTAGAAAGGAGAAATTATAGAGTCTTCTGGTAGACCATGACACTTGTCTACCATTCCACTAAAAAAACTTCCACTTGCTTAAAATTGCTGAGTCAGTAATTAATTTTTGTTTAAAAAAATTTTCTAACTAACAATTTTAAACAAGTGACAGTTTTTTAATGGAATGGTGAACCACATCACTTGTCCACCATGTAAACCTTATAATTTCTCCTAAAAAAGGGCTGGATCATAAAGGAAGGATTAGAAGGAAGAATATGACCCGGTATCAACACTTAAGCAAACTTTATATAAATATTGCCTCCTCAGCCATGCCTGAGGAAGTGTTTTATCCTTATGTTTTGCTTCTCTTTATCATCTTACAAGCCTTAATTCCACTGAGTTCATATTTGGATCGCAACAAAGCCTTACAATTGACCTTGCAAACCCATTCTTTTACAAATTAATTGCATTGGGCCAGAAACACCTAACACCATTATTCTAATTAACTGGGCCTTGGTCTATTTTTGTGCTCTTACAAGGCCATATATGAACCGTAGTGGGGGATTTTAGAGCTCGCCATTTGAGTGTGTGAAATGTGAATTTATATTCTTTTAAAAAAAACTGTAATTTCTTTTCTATCTAACAGGGAAAAAAAATTGCTACCTATTAATAACCAAATAATAATATTAATCCATTTCTCCTACTTCTCTTAGGAAAAGAAATAATAAACTAACTTCTACTTAAAAAAATAAAAATAAATTAATTAGGAAAATAAAAACAAATAAAATGCTAATTCAACTGGAAAAAGGAAAAAAAAAAAGAAAAAAAAAAGGAAATAATCCTAATGCAACTAGGAAAAGCATTAGAACACCTAAAATTTAAAATTCTAATAATTATCATCTATTTGATAAACCAATATGCTGGAACCCACCTGCGTTTATGGATTAAAAATTTGGGATATAATTCATATTTTTCAATAGACTTCCAAAATGTGTACCAAGTTATTTTGACTTTCTCTTATTAGGAATTGAAACTTCTGCACCATATTCAATTTTAAGCCAGATTTATATCTAGGGCATACTCTTGTATTTTAGCTTTAATGAAGAAAACTTAAAACTTAGGTACAGTTTCTTAGCACATAAAAATTTTCAATTAAATTCAAATATTATGTAGTTGCATTCAATTTAATTTTTATAAAGATTGGCGCTTTTGATCATTTACAATGTTTGAAGCATGAACTGGAAGACTGAAAGTGATCAATTGATTCCACTCTCAGTAAAAAATCCAAGACATACGACATCGATATCTTTAGCCCAAGAGATCCAAATCCTGATCCTGCACTGATAGCAAGAGTTTTTTTTTTTTTTTTTTTTTTTTTTTAAACACTTCCACCAAAAGAACCTTTTCAATTTTAATTTTCATTCACTTCCCACATTGATACAAATAACAAGCGACCATGTTGTCAATGATACTATTCATACCTGCCAAGTCATCCATAAAAGGTCATGACAAACTACTCGAATGATTCTTCTCAGAAAAAACAAAAAAACAAAAAAACGAAAAACGAAAAAACAAAACAGAAAACGACTCAAATTGCATAAAGCAATTAGCATGATGGATGGATATCTCACCAATCACCATACATGTCCCCACAAATTCAAACTTATATTTGCATCAAGTTCCATAAATCAAATAATACTACCAAATAAATGACAAGACTCTTAACAAAGTAAAGTTACTTTTAGTTATGTGTATTCATCAACTTTACCCTTTATATATATATATATATATATTCTTTGAATAGATCAATTTATTCAAATATAAGTGAATAGTTATTTTTTTTTCTTTTTTCAAAAAAAAAAAAAAAGAATAGTTTTTTGATTGCCATATAATGGATGAGATTAAATTCATTAATTTTCCAACCGTTTTTTGGTAAAATACTTTTGGGGCATAAGAAGAAGAGTAATGTTAAGAGGACATGTCCTTAACATTACTCTTCTAATTTATAATAGGCGAAAAACTCATTTTCATCCTTACATTTTCACGCGATTCTACACTTGGTTCTTAACTTTTATTTTCACCGCTTTTAGTTCCTATCCTGAAAAATGCATCTCGTTTTTGTCCTTATCATTACATTAGAGATAGAAAATGCACACGTGGCAAACGGAATGCACTGTTGGCACACTAAAAGCTGACGTGGCTATTAAAATAAAAAAAAAATGTTATTTGACATTAAAAAATGCCACGTTAGCATCTAAATTAAAAAAATTAATTTATTAATTTTTACTAAATAAAAAAAATTAAAAACTAAAAATCATATGAATTGGGATCTAAGTGTGTGTTGAACAAGACCAACAAGAATACAAACCCAGATCCAAGAACAGTAACCTAGAAGAAAAATAAAAAAAAAAAAAAAAAAAAAAAAACCAGTAAATCAAAACTCAGCCAAATCAATGACAAAACATCTAAATCATCCAACATCAACAACATAACACCAATCAGACCACAGATCATCAACAAACCCTGAGAAAATCATCAACCCAAAATCCATAAATTACATCATCAAACCACAGATCCTCAACAAACCCCAAAAAAAACCCGGATCATCTATGCTTCTCTCTTTCAGATCTGGACCGATAGACCACCCAATCACTACCGATTGGCCATGGGGTTAAAGAGAGAGACAAAGATGATGAGTTAGAGAGAGAACGAACTAGACATCAAGAGATTGAACTAAGAAGATGAAAGATTTGGGTTTTAATCACAGAGTGAGATCTTGGTGCAAAGCTCTTAGGGACTGAGATTGAAAGAGCAATCCACGTTAGCAAACTCTTTGAGAAGCTTTAGCCCAGCCTCGCCGAGCTTCTCCGCCACCAAAACCGTCGGCTTCGCATCCAAAGAGCTTGCTTTTGTTTGCTGGGTTTTATTTTCTTCTTCTTCACTAATCACCGATATACGACGTCGTTTGTTTGTTGGATCTTCAATGGCACATCTGGAAGGGAGTCCTGGCAGCTCGTCAATTTCTCAAGCGGAAACGGGTAAGGAAGCTTTCTGGGTTAGCCGAGAAATTTGGAAAAAGAGAGTAGAAATGAAAGCATTCTTTGTTTGGTTGCCGAGAAAACGCAGGAAAATAATTTGAAAGTGAAAGTTTTGTTCTTTTCTTTATAGTAACACCCTCTTTAAGCTTTGTAGAGTGAAGGTTTTGAATTCTTAAATTGGTGTTAGAAGTTGTAGCTTACTTCATTCGCCTGTGTTTCCTTGCAACCAAGTGAAGCAGAAACTTTCTCAGTGACAAAGATTTACTGGTTTTTTTTTTTAATTTCTGGGTTTTTATTCTTTGACATGGATTTGTGTTTTTGTTCAAAACACACTTATATCTCAATTCACATGATTTTAATTTTTAATTTTGTTTTTAATTTTTTTATTTACTTAAAATTAATAACTTAATTTTTTTTTAATTTAGATGCTGACGTAGTATTTTTTAATGCCAAATAACATTTTTTATTATCATTTTAATGGTCACGTCAGTTCTTAGTGTGTCAACAGGGTATTCTGTTTGTCACGTGTGTATTTTTCGTTTCTGATGTAATAGCAGGGATAAAAATAAGACACATTTTTCAAGATAGGGATTAAAAGCGATGAAAATAAAAGTTAGAGACTAAAGTAAAAATCGCGTGAAAATATTAAGACGAAAATGGATTTTTCGCCTTTATAATATTTTTCACAACTTGTTAAACTAACGAACTAGTTCTTGTAATTGCAAGAATATCATTTTAACATAATCACCTATAACACTATTTTATTATACATTAATCACAACATATTATTTTAATGAATATAAAAGCTTTTGCGTGATAATCTTCTTTGAAAATATTTTAGTATCCAAACCTGCATGCAAAGCCTATTTCAAGTTGTTGAGGTGGGAAACATACACTAATCCCAAGCTTTGGTTCCTTACTTTAGAAACTTTCTTGACTCTAGATCAATGTCTAATCTAAAATCTTTATGTGGTTTGTGTCTTCCAAGTTCTTTCGTCACTTCCGACAAATTTGAAAAATAAAAAAGCACATAATTGATTATTAGTTTTTCCATTAGCTGCAAGTAGAAAAGTTGGAAATCTATAAAGAATTTTTCTTGGAAATCTATAAAGAATTTTTCCATGGTTAAGAGCAAATGCAAGAACCAAAGTCAGCAAATAGAAGAATTAAAACTCAAAAGCAGAAAAAATCATATATAAGACTTGGCAAGACTTTCGTCGTCTATTTATTTCAAATAAATATGCACCAACAATTAATTGATGAAGATTGCAGAACTTTATGTATGCATTACTGATAAACAACCAAGGAGACCACTCCATTAACTGGCTTCTCACTCTCTACAACCACCACATTATTAAACACATTGGTCACTGCATGTGCTGTAAATTTAGGCTCTCCTTGAGTATGCAATGAGTACTGCAAATTACTAATCCTGTTGGGAAATAACAGCACGGGCGAAAAATCAGCCACCCACCTCGTCCCATTTCCGGCCACGCTTAGTTTTCCAACTGTTGATTTCAAGTTCAAACCATTCACATTGTTCCGATCAATCACCACTTGATCAATGTCAGTGAATTTTCCATCTAATGTTATCATTGGAACCTTCGCTTGCCTTGGTCCACTACTAAACATGTTGTCCACAATATTTAAACCTGAGATTATACCCTTAATTGATTTCAAGACAATAGTAGCTTCCCCATAGAAGAATCCATTACTAACATGGACTTGAACAGGGTCTTCCATGACTAAAGTATTGTAATCCAAGTAACAATTATCAATTCTAGTTTGTGAATATCCAGCTAGTTTCAATAATATTCCAATCCCACCAAAAGCTGATGCCTTGTTGTAGCAATGTACCCCTGTGAGCATGTTTGCCTGACCTCTTAATACAACACCTATTGCTGCTGAGAAAATTGAAACATCAGTGATTGCATTGTCATTACTTGCTAGATCAATGGCAGTGCCTGAGAAATTCCTTTCATTTGTATCCCCACCAATGGATGATTGTTGTCCAAGAAAGCAGCCTGAAATGAAGGTTTCAAGGCCTTGTTGCACTAGAATTCCCTCTGTTGTGAAATGGAGAAAGAAGCAATTGTTTATACGAGTTCTTGCTGAATAAACAATATAAATCCCTCCTCCTCGGTAGCTTGAATCAAAGAGGATGTCCCGGAAGGTGATGTCCTCATAGCGAATAAGACCATTTTGGGCCTTATTTCCTCCAATGTTTCGAGAATTTGGTGCCCATAGTTCAATGAGGTGTCGATTAATAGGAAATGTATTTGATGCTCGCAAAGTTCCTCCTTGTACCTAATTGACCATGCCAATGTTATTTACATTAAAGTAATTGTTTGTGGGTGCAAGAGAATCAACTCGTTGGACTACTTTCTCAAAAAAAAAAAAACTCGTTGGACTACTTATTATTTATGGGTCCAATTAACGAGTGTCCTTAAGAAATTAATGGACCATTTTTAAAAAGTTTAAAAAGTTATTAAAAAAATGAGTTGCTTTTTAAAATTTTTTCTCATAAAAAGTGTATAAAAATATATTCTAAACCAATGTCTTAAAAGCATTTGTTAGCTTTTTCCATTATGTAAAATGATTGGGAAGAGATGTTCAAGTACCCAACTTTTCTTCAAGTGTATATGGCTTCTCATCCCACCCACACATGAAGTAATACAAGGCTTTTGACTAAAGTAGTGGACACGCTAAAGAGAAAAATTAACTAATATTTTAAGGGTACTTATTAGTAAACTATTATGAGAAAGTTTTTATGTTAAAAGAAAATAAGCAATTAATTTTTTAATAGCCTTTTTTATTTCTCATAAAAATAGTATTAATTTTTTAAAAAATTCATTAACAAATACTATAAGAGTTTCCATTAATCGAAAAAAAAAAAAAACAAAAAAAAAGCAACAACAACAACAGACTAATAGTGATAATAAAGGGAGAAAAAAAGGTAAAAAATTTTGAATTTGAGGCGGGGATGGACCCAAGAGGGGGCCCAAAAGGGTCCAGGCCTAATAGTGATTGTAAAGAGAGAAAAAATGTCAAAAAGTTTGAATTTGCTGCAAAAATGGGCCCAGTCTTAATAGCAATTGTAAAAAGAGAAAAAAATGTTAAAAAGTTTGAATTTGATGCAGAGACAGACCCAGGAGGGGCCCAAAAGGGCCTAGGCCCCCACTGGACTTCTGAAAAAAAAAATTATATTAGGTATATTTTCAGCTAAGTTCCCTACTCGAATTAGCTTGGCCCCTCTCCCCTCTAAAATCATTAGTCCAATTCAGTCAAAACTCATGTAAATCCAAAAAAAAAAAAAAAAACAAAGATATTATGAAGGTTTATTTGAAGTTTTTATTGCTATTTAAAAAAAAAAAGAATGATTATTTGTTAAAATTATATGGATGCTTGTTTGAGGCTTTTATTACTATTTAAAAAAAAAAAAACAAAAATATTATGTTCACAATAAATCTTAAGTGACAGGTTGTTACTAATTATTATAGGTAGATAAAAAACTAATTTTAGTAATAAGTTTAAATTAGAAACAATAACAGCTAATTACTTAGGATTTGTTACAAAAATATTGTGGACGTTGCACTTTTTTTTTTTTTTTTTCTTTTTTCTTATACTCTGATCTCCCTAACTTGAAATCCTGAGTTTGTCCTTGATTTGATGTTAAAGGCAGGGACTAACGGAGCATTAATCACGGATTTAAGTAGGAAAAAAGAGAGATACTTACCACAATATTGCCGACACCAGAAGGGAACCTTATTGGCTTACTAATTTTGTAGTTTCCACCTTGCAAATCAATGACCACACCACCAATGTCACTGATCCCAGGCAACAATTGCAGTCCACTTCTCAATTTTAAAGCATCACCTAAAGCCTGCAATATGGCATCACTACTGTCTCGTGTCCCACTTGGGTCTGCTCCATACCCAATTGGATAAAATACCCTCCCATCCTATAACACGTTCAAACCAAAACATTGAAAAGAAAATTCAAACTAACAAACAGAGTAAGCAAGCATAATATAATAAAAATGTGACTGTAATTTTCTTTTACCCTTGTGTGGTTGTCTACAGCCTCGCGAGGTGGTGGTGCCAAAAGTCTACCAGTAGGAGAAGAGGCTACTCTGGCTTCAACCTTTTCTAGCAACTTTGATAGCCTTTGCTCTCTAGAGGAACATAGAGCTTCTTCTGCCAACAGCAGTATTAGGACGCTTAATCCCAAGAAGGCCTTCATTGTTTTTGAATTGCCGTCTTTCTTTCTGTCTCTGCGGGATTGAAAAGGAATATATAGCTTGAGTTTTGAGTTTGTGAGAGAATGAGGGGGTAGGTGTTTTCTATTTCCAAATTTAAGGAGATAATGTCTTGTGCTTATATGTTTTTTTTTTTTGGGGAGAAAAAGACAGTTGTTTCCATCAAAAAGAACCCAAATCGGCTAGGAATACAACATTAAAGTGTACTGAAATATCCTCCATTCACACCAAATAACCCGTGACATGTGTATATCTAACGAGGTTGTGAGTTACAAAGTTATCTTTACTTGCTTATATTTTGTTGTTTTAGTTGTTGTAAACTTGCAGTCACTTCAAGGTTTTTTTTTTTTTTTTTAATAAGAACTTTTAAGGTTTAAAATATTTTTATCTCCTCAAAATTTTCCTACATATCCTTTGAAATAGAAAATACCTCTCTCTCTCTCTCTCTCTCTCTCTCTCTCTCATGCTATATATTCCCTTTGACCATAAATAAATGGGTGGATTTGTAAACTTAGTTTGCAAATAACGAGTTTCTCTTGCCTAAGATGTGGCGGTGACATATAGTTTCTTTTTCTTTTTCTTTTTTGTTACCAAATATCATAAGTTTCTAATAATAGGTTGAACGTGAAGTAACATTAATCCATGACTTAACCTTAGTACCTTACCCATAAGGAAATAGTGATATTGTAGTTGTAATCTATCTTGACAAATTCAATTCACTCAAAGACTACAAATGTCTAATTTTTGTCCATTATTTGTGAAGTTCTACATAACATGACGATTCCAATAATAGGCTGGTTGTGAGCCAAATAAAAGAAGACTTAAATTTGTTGCACACAAACTATTTTACACAAACCCTCAAAAGCAATTGAAATCATGCAAGTAGTGGCCATTAAAAATAGAATCAAAGAGTTAGGACATTAATAAATACTATGATCTTACCAAGAGTGAAATAATAAAATATAATCTATCTTAACACATGTAAGTAGTGGCCATAAAAAAAAAACATATTATATACTATATAATGAAAGTTTAGCCTAAAACCAGTAGATGTGCCAAATGAACATCATGTTTAATTGGCAAGTAGTTGCTTATAGTAATTTTTTAGATAGATGCAATATAACTTTATTAATTAACTTTATCTATATATTACTAAAAGCTTAAGCGTAGTGTTTAATGTTACTGCGCTCACGTTGAGTCACATCAGCATCTACGTCATTATTCTTTTTCTTTCCAATTTTCCTATAATTGTTTTATAACATTTACTTTTTTTTAATAATTGCATTTTCTCCAACCTTTCTCATGACTTTACTTTTTCATCTTCTCACTACTCTCAACCTTAATATCACTTTTTATCTTTTTTTATTTTGTCTCTTCATCTTTCCATTTCTTACCTTTTCATCTACCCACTACCCTCAATCTTAATGTCACTATTCATCTTTCCATTCATCTTCTTTTATTTTGTCTCTTCATATTCACACCATCTTCTATAAATTTGTTATTTTCTTTTCAATTCTTTGCATAGTTTTCAATTAAATAAAGGTGTCTCTTCATCTTTCCCTCCCTTACCTTTTCATCTCCACACTACCCTCAACCTTAATGTCACTATTCATCTTTCCATTCATCTTCCTTTATTTTGTCTCTTCATATTCACACCATCTTTTATAAAGTTGTTATTCTCTCTTCCATTCTTTGTATAGTTTTCCATCATAGAAATGTTGTTTCTCCCTCCCTCTCTCTCTCTCTCTCTCTCTCTCACACAAAATAATTTTTGGAGTATTTTTTTTTTCCTGCATCTCTGCTTAAGTTAATAAATTTTTGCGTTTGTTATAACTCTACGTTGGGTTGGTATGATTTAGTCTTGTCTTTTAAGTTTTTTTTTTATTTTTATTTTTATTTTTTGGTTCTCTTTGATTGTTAAATATTATACTATTGCATTATAAAAAAAATTTAAAAAGATAATATATAAGAATATTATATATATTATTCTATTATATAACATGATTTGGGTAATTTGGTGTTTATTTTTATATATATTATATTTTTACTTTTTTAATATTTTCATCTTATTTTATTCAATATTTAAACTCAGTCACATCCTCCATATAATTAAATTATTTATATTTTCTTTTTTTAATTAAACATATAATATTTTATTTAAATTTAAATAAATTAAATTGTACTCATTTTTTTTTTTAACATTTACACTTTCTCCAACCCCTCTCTTTCCCTTTACATTTACATCTCCCCACTACCCTCTCTCTTAATATCACTCTTCATCATTCCCTTTATTTTGTTTCTTCTTATTGTTATCCTTTTAGTATAAATTTGGCATTCTCTTTTTCATTATATGCATAATTTTTCTTCACAAAAAAATTTATTTCTCTCTCTTTCTCTCTCAATTTTTGGTGATATATATATATATATATATATATATTGCATCTCTGCTTTAGGTTGAGAAATTTTTGTGTTTTTTAGAACTTTGCTTTAGGTTGACGCGATTTAATTGTGTTTAAAGGCTTTTTTTTTTTTTTTTTTTTTTTTCACTTTGGTGGTTAAATTTTATCATATTGCATTGTAAAGAATTAAAGATAGTATACAAGAATGTAATATTATAATATTACATAATATGATTTAAATAATTTGGTATTTATTTAGAGATAATTAATTTGGCATTTATTGTTATATCTTTTATTTTTACTTTTTTTTCTTCTCATATTATTTTATTCAACATTATTACTATTGTTGTTGTTGAATTAATATATTAGATTGTATATTTTTTAAAAGTCAATATATTAACTTGAAAGAAAATGAAAAACCAACTATTAACCAATAATAACTAAAACAATAATATTATCGCGCACAACTCGTGGGTTTATAATTAGTTTATCTAAAAGTTGAAACGTATAATTTATTGTTATTATGTTCCTAAGCCACATCATCCATTTATTTTCAACATTCTCTCTCTAATTTTTAATTCTTTTTTTTCTTTTTAATTTTCCAACTTTTTGTTATACTTTTTCTAATTTTTCCCCTCTCTTTTACCTTTTCATCTCCAACTACTAACTACCTTAATATTACTTTTTCCCCTATCCATTTATTTCCTTTATTTTTTGTTTTTCTTATTCTCCTCCTCTTACTATAAATTTACAATTCTCTTTTCCATTCTATTAATAGTTTTTTCACACACAAAAGGTTATTTCTCTCTCTCATTTTTTTTTCCATTTTTGGTGGAATTTTTTATATTTTTCTTGCGTCTCTACTTTATGTTGATTAATTTTTTTTTATTATTTGCAACTCTAATTTGGGTTGATATGATTAATTTTTGTATTTTTAAGTTGTTATCTTTTTATTCTCTTTGATTTCATAGATGTTATCATATTGCATTATCAAGATAGTATATAAGAATATAATGTTATTTTATTACATAACATGACTTAGATAATTTGTTGTTTATTGCTATTTTTTTTTTTTTACCTTTTTTTTCTTCTCATATTATTTTCTATAAATTTCTTATTATCCTCTCTCACATTCTCTCTCGAAAAAGTGGTCATTCTCTTTCTCTTGATTTTTCATAATTTCTTGCAACTCTACTTTATATTAATGAATCATTGTAATTTTTAAAAATCTACTTTCGGTTCATACATTTTGATGTTGTATTTTTTAATTTCCCATCACAAGCAGTCTCTCTCTCTCTCTGCAATAAAATTTAGATAATAAATTATACATATTCAGTATAAGTTTGATATGAGTTTTGATTATCATGATAATCTATTTTAAGAAAATGAATAATTTGAATAATTTATCTATACTACTATTTAAGGAGTTTCGCTTTTGGACCAGATTTATTTTTGTTTCAAAATACTACTACACCCTACATTTAAGTAGGGGCAAAACTAAATGATAGTCCGGTAAAAATACACATCTAATTCTTACTAAAACATTGCCTACAAAATAGGACCTCAATTTTATTTTATTTTACAGTTTTAAGCAAAAATAAAATAAAATAAATCCTAAATTTTAGGATTTTAGAATCCTCTACTAATAGCCTACTAACCAACACGGTTTTACATTTAAAAAAAAAAACTCATGTTTTAGGTATTTCTATTCCTAAAAGTTTGCCTATTATTTAGAAGCAAATTTCTCTATGATTTTATAATTTTATCTTTACAGAAAAGAGAAAGAAGAAAAAAAAAAAAAAAAAAACCCACTTTTTAGGTTTTTACCCCTAAATGGTAGTTTATTATTTAAAAGCAGTTTCCTCCATGATTTTATAACTTTATTTTTAAAGATAACTTCCCCAGTATCATTTTTCTAATTTTATAATTTTATCTTTAAAGATAACTTCCCTAGTACCATTTTGCTTATATAGCAATTGCTTTCAGAATCATCATATGAACGGTTGGTATTTTTCTTCTTCTCATTTTACTTTGTATTTTGCAATTATATTCTAACACAATTGATTCTCTATTTTCTATATAGCGATGAGATGGTGAATTTGAAGTAAATGCAAAAAAAGTTAAGAAACTTTAAGAACTAGAAAATTCATTGACAAAATCCTCACACGAGCAGTTGGTACATTTTTTTTCTTTCTCATTTAACTTTGTATTTTGCAACTATATTCTAACGAAGTTGATTCTGTATTTTTTGTATAGTGATGAAAGGGTGTAGTTGAAGTAAATGTAAAGGAATTTAAGACCCAAACAATTCATTGAAAATAGGTATGTTCTTAAATTCTTAGTACAAAATTTCATTAATAATGTAACATAATGAAACTCGAGGTCTTTTGGCTAAAACATAAAAATTTTGCATTCTAATTATAGGCTTATCTCTTCTGTGTTCAATGGGGACCCAAGTAGTATCAAGTGCTCAACTAACCTACTTGTTACATTTATAACAAAGTATTGGTGGAGTAAATGCATATATTACATTAATTATTTAATTAGGCGAACTTATATGATTACTTTTATAAATTTTATATAAGAAACTATTTTTTTTAGAAAAAAAACTATTTTTATTTGGAATAAGAATAATAATAATAAAAAATTATTTTTATACCATATTTCAATTTGGTTTCTAATCTTTCAATTGCGTCAATTTGGTCCCTGATCTTTTAGTGTCATGTCAATTTAGCATCTGCCATTATTTGTTTAATGGAAATTGTTGACATAGCAAATGGCTAAAATAAAAAAATTATTTTCCATTGAAGTGACAATAAACTAAAATTTTATTTTGACTGTTTGTCATGTTAGTAATTTCCATAAAAAAGGTAACAACATGAACTAAATTAACATAACACTAAAATGTTAGTGACCAAATTAACACAATGAAAGGTTAATGATCAAATTGAACTATAAAGGACAGTGACCAATTTGACACAACAGAGACCAAACACGTAATTTACCTTAATAATAATAATAATAATAGTTGATTTAGAATATGACATTATTCTTCATGTTATATATATATTAATTATTTTAAGTGGTACTTTAATTATTTTACTATAATGAAAATTTGTATGTTAGCTTTCTATGATTTATATGAGAAATAATTAATAACACATGTGGGGATGAAAGCCCATAATCACCCACTGGGCCTTGGGCCTTATCTGGAATGTGATGTGTTCGAGGAGTAGTATGTAATCAAAAGGAGCCCCATGTCTAGGATTATAACAAATGGCGTGGAGAAAGATGTGTCTGAGGAGAATCTAGTTCTCGACCATGTACCTCAGCAACTTAGGTGGCCTTCTGGAGGATTTCCTCGACAAAGAAGATCCTTATACACGTGCAGAAAAGATAAGAATTCAGAGATATCAAAGGGAAATGCTACTGCCTCCGTATTAAATGCATTTCAACTACTTTCCCGGCCGCATTTATGTAGAGAAAACCCCTGAACAGTATTCCCTTGATCACCGCAACTCACAGAGAGGCCAAAGAAGGTGGCTGATGGGACATGCACTCAAGTGAGGGTCTAGATGGTTGACAAGTGTATGATCAAGATGGCGTGAAAGGAATTATATAATGTAAAAAATCTCCCATAAAAAAAGAAACGAACGTGAGAAAGAGAAAAAAAGGAGGAAGGAAGGAAGGAATTACTGTAGCATTAAGAGCTGTACAAACTTTCAGAACTATTGTATAAATTCATAATCTATCTCCTCGGACATTCATTTTCATCAAGCTCTATGTGTAGTTCACACTTGTTCACCGTTGAGATATTTACTAGCCGTTATTGCCAATCACTAAAACCTAGTTCTTTAGCCCATTCTCTACAAATTCATTGTATTGGGCTCACCAAACCATCGTCCAAATCCTTTTTGGGCCTGGACTGAAAATTTGTGACCCTTCAACACACAATTAAGAATGTAAAAAAAAAAATTTATTGAATGATATTTGCATTTTTATTTATCAAAACGATATTTGCATTCATAAATAGGCATGAAACATGCCTATCTATATTAGTCACTATATCATGCAATTTTAAAATTTATAAATACATATAGTATGATCGAATCATTATACTACTTTTATTGTCTTTCTATTTTGTTTATAAAACATTAAATATTTCAATTTTTTAATAAGTAAATTTATTGAAATATTGGAGGAAACTAATAATAAAGTGCACCGCATGTCATACATGAATTCTGCTAGTAACAAATGAAACTCCAACGCTATGAAGTTGAGTAAATAAGAAAGTTAATATTAGTGCAAAATAAATACCTGGGTGCTAGGCTTCTTGGATAACACCCGCAGTCTGATTAGATGACCATATATCTTTTTGCAGGGGATGTGAGCAATATTGATCCAATTTTTTCCATTATACTTTTTCGCTCTTTTCTTCCAATAAAAGTCAAAAAATGATTAAAAAAAGAGAGGTAGACAATCCTTCTTTTGCTAAGAATTGGAGTTTATTGCTAGGACAAATTTTCAAGCTTTTAAACTTTAAGTGAGGTGAGGTGTTGAAACCCTTACTAATTTTAGGTTGAGATGTGAAAACTGGTAAAAGTGGGAGGCAACAATGCCTTGTCCAAAAATGACTCAACTTCTTTGTATTTACTACTAATAACAAATTTTATTGCATTCCCCACTCCAGGCGATGGGAAATGAGATTGTCCCTTCAAGTATTAACTTTTTGCAATTGCTAAGCTTCATTTCTGTCAAATTTTGGCCACATATTCCTATAATAGGAAATGATACAAAATTTGGGAAATTCCAGATACCCAAATAAATAACAAAAAACCTCTAATTTCAAGTTTGGTCAAAAGGGATGGTGATTAGATAAAACCTTAATTAGTTTACAACAAGAATTGTGAAACTCTCGAAGACAAGAGAAAACTTCGTCTTCAAATATATCTCATTCCTACTACTTTGGCATAGATTCAAAGTTTAAATAGTCATGGGATTTGAATGGCTTAATTTCAGATGAACTGTTTTTATAGAACTTAGATCCATGACTAATAATTCATCAAAACCTTAAATTTTGTGTTTAGATAGCTGTTCAACATCAAAACATTTAATTTTGAGTTTAGATAGTTGTCCAAGTGGAGGCAAGGTGAAGTAACACTTACATTTGTAAAGTGTTAAAGATATGAGAAAACAATCTCGTAACGAATTTGGAAAGCTTATACCTTATAACGTTCGATGGTGAGAGAATTCAAGTTTGTATGAGGACACAATTGTTTAAGCATATTTCTTTCCCTTGATGTCATGAACATGTTCCCACTTCAACTCGAACTCAAATAGATCTTGTTTATCCTTCAACATAAACTCCCTAGTATCTTTATTAGCACAATGAACATTTTCCAAGTTCAATAGATAATTTTCCAAAAAGATGTTGAACCACTCCCAACTCTCTAATGCTAGACAACCCCCCCCCCCCCCCCCCCCACATTTTTTCCCACAACAAAATGAGGTAATTTTCTGAGTTACTAATTTGTGGTGGCATCTCTTTTATATTGGTTCTAGAATTATCCAAGTGGTGCAAGTTGACTAGTTTGCCCATGTTTTTAGGCAAATCAGTAATGTAACATGACAATGTTAAGCTTTGAAAATTATACAATCTACGTACAGAATTTGGCAAGTCTTTGATTTCAGTGTCACGAATATTCAAATTATGTAGATGTTTTAAGTTACTAATAGAAACAAGCAATTCTCTAATCCGAAACTTTTTTATGCGTGTATAACTAGACAACGAGAACTCCCGTAAGCACTTAAATGTCCCTAGAAAATTGTCCATGATCTTCACTTTGTTGTGTTATATTCACGCCATGTAAATGATAACTATTCTTCTCCCAAGAAGGTTCGCAAACCCTAGGGATCTCAAATTTCTAAGAGGCATCAAATTTAGCTTTATAACATGACAAATGACATGTTTTTATTTGTTGTTTCATTAGACTCATCATTCTTTGGCCTATAACAAATTTTTTTGGATATATATTTTTTCCAAGTCACTAATAAGATCATGCATTATGAAATGTGAAAACTAACCTTAATATTAGACCCTTAAAGTATTCTTCATCTATTTCTTCAAATGTCCCCGCAACATGATTAACACATCATTCTTAAATTCATAATTCATTGAAAAAATTAAGCAATAAGGAAAGCATCACTTCAAATATAATAGGAGGTAATAATAGCTCAATTTCGAAGCTGGAAAGATATTACTTTTAGTTTCAGGTAAATCCCAAATATCATTCTTCAAAATTTTAGTCCAATATGTTGGATTTTGATTTGAACAGAACGAATCCCTAATTGTTTTTGCAGCTAAAGGGAAGCCTCTACACTTTTTGACAATTTGTTTACCAATTGCCTTTAGCTCTGGAAATTCCTAGGGCTTTCTATTTACAAATGCATGTTGCACAAATAAAGGCCAACACTAGTCATTTGAGGGTTCCTTTAGACAAGGATGAGTTAGAACAATGCGTACTTTTTATGCAACTTTTTCACTGCGTGTCGTTATAATGATCTTAATTTCTTGTGCCCCACATTTAAAAACTCTAAGTAACTTGTCCACTTATTATAATTCTCATTCCAAACATTGAATAAAATTAGGAGAAATTTCTTCGCATCAAAGTCTCTAATTTTAGTTTGCAACAAATTCGAATTTTGAATATCACAGGCATACAAAGTAGCCTTCTCAAGAATGCTTTTTAATATCTTAAAACTATCAAAATGTTTTGAAATGCAAACCCACGCTTTGGGGTCAAAACTCTTATTTACCAAGCTGTCATTGTAAACAAGTCAAGCATGGATTGTTTTACGAATTCCACCCATACTCATGTGAGAAAAATCACTTTCATAATGTAGGAGTGGAAGATATCTTTGAAGGGGGCTTTGTGGAGGGGTTGTGCAAAGATGAGAAAACTTCTCTTCGTTAATTATTAGCCCCTAACTTTGCATTCAGCCCAACGTTTGTATTGAGAGAACTTTGTATTTGTGTAAGAGAATAATTTCGGTGTATTGGGATTTGGGCAGAGAGAGTGCCATTAGACCATTTTGTATTTTCTACATTTTTTGGTGAAATTTTGTCTTGTCGCAACCCATGAATATAGGCCAAAAGTTGAACCACGTATTTTCTATATTTTCTTTTGGGTTTTCCTTGTTTCTATTACTTAATTTTTGATGTTTTTTCTAACGTTCATAATATTTTCACAACCAATCTTATGTGTGAGCAGTATCCAGGGACATTTTCCTACAACAATTTGGTAACAGAGCTTCCACTGTTACAACAATTTTGATTAAAATCATTGTTAATTGACACCTAGTTCCAAAAGGCGAACTTCACAGAAAATACTTTTTGAACTGTACGTCTGTACCTATTCACACCATTATAGAACCTTTTCTTTAGTTCAATTCAATGTGTCTAATTATACAAGTTCAAATTTTAACAACATTAATTTCTTTGAAGATAGTAAGACTTTTGACAAAGGGATCAATTCCTTGCAAGCTATTCACAGTTGCCAGTCAAAATTTCTTGATCCAGCAATTTAGGACAGCTTAATTTGCTACCCATTGATCCACTGTAACAAATACGCTAGCTGAAACATTCAAACTTGTCTGAATCTGGACCCGGTTATTGGATACATTCCTCAAGGCATGGTTAGGGAACTGGCTGCTAGTAGAACTTAACGAGTACTGCACATGACTAATAAGGTTAGGAAAAACTAGAACCCTGTTGAAATCCACAACCCATGAGTTTCCAACCCCATTCACAGACCCCCTTGAAACTGTGGCCTTTATGTTCATCCCTTTGACATTGTTCCTATCAATCACAACTTGTTTGATATCTTTGAATGGTCCTTTGGATTGATCCAATTGAACAATATCAACTCCTTTGTCAGAACCATCAAACATGTTATCAACAATGTTGATCCCATTTGCCACCCCATTTATTGATTTTAGGACAATGTATGCATCACCAAGGAAAAATGTATTAGAGATATGAAGTTGCACAGGATCTTCAGCAACTATACCAGTGTAATCCAAGTAAGAATTAACGATCCGGGTTTGTGTCAAACCGGGCAATTTCAGATAAATCCCAGTGCCACCAAAGCCAGTAGCCTTATTGTAGCAATGTACCCCAGAAATTATGTTGGCTTGACCAGAAACTAAAATTCCGATAGCAGCTGAAAAAATTACCACATCTGTGACAGCATTATCATTGCCCATTAGGCTTATTGCAGTGCCTGAGAACATTTTCTCGCCATGATCACCACCGGCAGTGACGTGTTGGCCAAGAAAGGAGTTTCTTATGTAGGTCTCATGGCCACCTTGGACTAAAATCCCATTGCTAGTGAAATGGGCAATGTAACAGTTGTCTATGCTGGTCCTAAGTGAGTTTCTGACTGCAATGCCTCCACCCTTGTAGCTTGAATCCAACATGAGGTCTTTGAGGGTTATGTACTCATAATTGTAGGATGATGATGAGGATAGCTGTGCACCCACGGAGCTCCCTCCATTTCCTTCATTATTGTTGCTAGTTGATGAAGCTGACAAATCAATCAGATACCCGTCAGTTGCAAAATCATCTGAGGCACGCAGTGTTCCTCCATGTATCTGTTAAATTTAAATGATCAAATCAACAACATCATAAAAGAGTAGGATTAAATAAAACTTCAATTATTAATATTCATATAATTTAGATTTTAGGGAGTGTGATTTTTCAGCTGCAAAAATGAATATTTTATTTTATTTTTATAAAAAGTGAAATGTCACTAAGAATGTTTTTGGAAAAATACTTCTAACGTCACATTTTTTCACAATCTTTGCCACAACAGTTGAGATGACATGCCAAAAATCTTGTAACTTACTCTACTTAACAAGAAGAACTAAGATTGAAATCTCCCATTTCCCATTATTTTTAACATGGGATTATAAAGAGAGATGATGTGTTATGATTAGTGCTAAATAAAAGTTGTATTAGTTGTGGATTTGAATATAAATGATATTTTTATGATTAAAACTTATCACCCAATAATTATAAAACAAAAATTACAATTTCAGCAGTATTTGGGAGGAAATGGTCATAAATATTCTCTTTTATGGTAGTTAAAAAGAGAGAATTTTGGATTGAGATCATGTGTAATACTTAGGTATTGCTCCTAATAAAATTGCTACAAGTGGATGAGATTTAAAGTTGTATTTTGCAACTTTAAATCTCAACATTAAATAAATAAATAAAAGTAAAAAAAATGAAAGTGAAAAAGTAAGATTAGTAAAAATATATTGTGAGAAAAAGGGGTCTTAGTTGTACGATGCAATTGCATCGGATCTCAATCTGCGAATCTTTATGGCTTTCCTTAATGGCATTCAACTTTCATTGACTTGTGGTTGACTGCCATAAAAGCCTCACTATGAATTCAACAATTTTACTACTGAATTCACTTATATTTTTTCATCTCAGTCCTGTGCTAAAGTCATTACTATTCTGTAATTCAATAATTAATTTAAAAAAATAAAATAAATCAAACAATATTCCTTCAAATCACCAGGAATTTTCTAGGTGTCTTTTTATAAATGCAATCTCTTTTGTGGTTTTTCACCTATTGTTTGTATGGATTTGGTGGATTTTACTTTACATAGCATCAAAACTTTTCACACATGGAGGATCTAAAGCAGGGAAGATTAGATTCATTTAACAATCCAAAAAGACAAATTTATTGCATTTCAGTCAAAATCATGGAGCAATATTTGAGGAAAGTATTTCCAAAAGCTGCCGAAAGGATAACTTTCTTTCTCATGGTTTCTAGGTGTCACGGTATGTGTGACAAATACAATCCTTTCCAAACTGTAATTAGAAGAAGTTTAGAACCTAGGAAACCGAAAATTTATTCAATTTTTTAAAAAAGTAAACTATTCTAAGTCATGTTTGAGTGTTTGACCAACTGCTTAAACATTAAACAATTTGCAGGCTTAAACTGACACCTAATGAACATGATGACCTTTGTGTCTATCAAGGCACTTGGTCTTGCCGTACCCCAGTGGTCCTGTCTACTAAAGCAATGCTAAGGGTACATAATTGTTCACAAATTTTTTTTTGTCCACATAATTTGTATAGACCACAAGTTTTGATTATAGCAAGTTACTTTAACATGGATCAAACATTATTTTTATTATGTATTAATCATATTACCTTTGTGATAATCAAAGTATACAAGATGATCTTTTAAATGAGAAAAACAATGCTTAATTAAGGCATTGATCAAGTAGTTTTGTGTGAGAGCATATGTTAAATATGGACATTTAAAAAAAAAGTAGACGTGCAGAATGAAAGTATAGACATTATGCATACTAAATAGTAAAAAAAATAATTTTTCGTAATTTATGTGTGCATGTAAGAATGCGAACATATGTACCATGAGGTTGCCTAAACCGGTGGCCGGCAATCGTAGCGGTCGGCTAATGAGGTAATTGCCACCTTCAAGATTAACCCGTGCACCCCCAAGATTCTTAATACCCTCCATCAATAACCCTTCACTTGAACCTTGGACTGCATCTGATATTGCTCTAAGCAGTGCTTCTGTACTGTCCGTTCTTCCTGTTGGATCTGCACCATATGATGTCACGTGATACACACGTGCACTGAATGCAGCCTGCTTCACCATACATCATAGCATATGATCATTCATCAAAATCACTAGCAATTAGCAATATTATCCATGACTATGAAATATTACTTAGCCAAGAAATGACCAAGAGAATATATGTTACTGTTATTTTTCAAATGTATGTAAATATATATGTAGGATTTAAAGATTGATGAACAAAATTAGCTAAAAGGTTAAGAGAAACATAAAGTGTTTGTACCTGTGGTTGCTGAGTATAGCTAGGAGAAGGAGCTATTGATGGCTGGGTAAAGGAGTCCTTGAAGGCTTGCATTTTGCGTATTTGGTCGTGATAATGACTGCCAGAAAATTGACCCACTAGAGAATGGTCTCCATAAACATGATTTGCAATGAAACTAAGGGCTAACCCCATAACTATGGACCATATTAGAGCTTTTCTTGCCATTTTTGCTTCTTCCATCTCTTTCTCTCCTACTTTAAAGTCTTGAAGACACGTTGTTGAGAAAAAAAAAAACTGTCCCCCTTATGTGAGAGTGAGAGAGAGAGAAAGAAGGGAGAGAGGGGACATGGAAAGAGAATGGCCTCAGCTATAAGATTTGATAAGGAAATAGCGACTGGTGAGAAACTTTATTTATATATTAGATCGTGTGTGGTGTGGACTTTGGCATCCACATTCTGTTCTTTTTATGTATGTTTGTTTGTACTTTCTGTAAATGAGATTAGCGAAGTGAAATGAGAAGGGCCTCTCAGCATTTTGATTCTTTTTTCCATGGCAAAAAAGTAAGCAGTTTACCAACTTCTTACTTTAGGTAGGACCATGGCAAGTTTACCGTGACGTAAAAATCTAGTTTAGGGATGCAAAATATTTTATCCACTTCGGTGAGATAAAAATTTAGCAATTTAACACCATAAAAAGTTACGTTATCTATTTTACCATCTCATTTTACAAAATATTTAACATATGTTTTATTTTAACATTTAACACAATAAAATAATATAAATAACACAATTAAATAATATACCTACTATAATAAACAACAATCACCACTACTAACACAATAAAATAATATATCTTTTAATATATATATATATATATATATATATATATTTTAACTTCTTAACTACCGTGCGCAACTGCCAAATGATATGGCTATAGCTCCACCAATGTGCTAGTTTTTGTGCCACTTGTTATATCTAGTTGCTAAATTTAGCATTTTAACTATATGCCTCCACCAATACAAATGCTCTTGACACATTTATTGTGATTGATGCATAATAAAAGTAATGTCAATAATGTACTCAGATTAAAGAAATACTGCTGGTATAGACATGGAAAATTATACACAATAAAAATGGGGTTCCACCTTCTGCATTGTATATCTCCCAAATAATTGATTTTTACTTGGTTAACTAGTAAGTGGTTCCTTATCATAACCTAATGTGTGTGGAACGGTAGGACTACAAACACTTGAAAGAATCAAATACTCGAAAAGGTCTGGACTTTAGATATTATGTTTCTCACCCAAAAATAACCCTGGCAGGTGATGATCTGGTGGTTGGTTCCTCACTCCTTAGTGGAAATATCTTATGAATGAAGGATTCATGGTGTGGGCAGTAAAGAGTGGTTTGCTATGATTTCCAAGAGACGCATTGAATGAAAGGCTGAGATTAGCACCAAGGGGCAAGGATTATCCATTCTGATCCATGCCAAAAATTTATTTATTTATGTTAATTGTTTATTTTCCAATGTATAAATGTAAATAAAAAAAATAGAAGAAGAACATTATTGGGACGGCAACAACAAAGGACAAATTAAGGTGTAAATGTAATTCACTGTCATTGGTATTGGTACGTAGTTGGAGAAGAATGGAAACTTGTTTGGTATGTAATTTGAGAAGATTCATATGTCACCACTGGAGGGTGGTTTAAGTTGCAAGTTACTTCCATGTGATTATGACCACTGGTAGGTCCTGCCCTGAATTCTCATAAAAAACAACATTAGTTTGCCTGGGATAATTGTTGCTCACTACATAATTCTACTGAGAGTTAGGTGAGGTTATAATTGAATCTACCTAATGGGTATTCATATGTTAATGATGAACAAGTATAGGTAACATAAGTGCCGGCCTTGTACAATCTAGCCTGACTGTAGGGGCCAACTTGATTAACTGGGAAATAAAAATCTGACATTCATAAATACATAAATAGAAATGCAACCTTACTTTATTATTATTTTTTAATGCTAAAGAAAAAAGGGATAGAAATTAGCTTTAGTTTTATCTTGAATACCTTCTAAACTTCAGTCTTAGCTTTACTCACAAACCAAAACGCGTAATAATTACCAATTTCTATATGTTTTTGATGATTGCTAAATATAATGGAAAGAAGAAATTTGAATCCTAGATGTATTTCTTAGAAACACCAAAGAGTGTCAGTCAAGTTAGTAGGCTCCGGACTACTAGTTCAAACAATTAATGAATATAAAGCTAATATATTTCTCTTCTAAGGGATACCATTCTTTTATGTCTTGCACACAAGATGGATAGTCTCAGATACAATCCTTAACGTTACAATACCTAACGAATCTGTTACAATACATAATGAATCTATTTCTTAGGAAATAACTTATATGGCACATTTTATGCAGCATACAAGATCATTTACATGTATCAGCAGATTTTTCACAAAATCATCTGCCAACAGTAACTACAGGTCCAGCATTCAGAGGAAGGAGGCTCCAGTAAGAACCCTCATCATCAATACAACAACTATGCCACTTAATTCTATAAGAACCTACGGGAAAACTAGAAATATCAAGCAAGCAACTTGCAAATCCTTGGCCACTCTCATTTGGTTCAAAATGCACAAATGCATAAACAACCCCGTCCTCATTGTTATCATACTTTCTGCGCTTACCATTATCGATCCTTTTTGTGTGTAAATTTGTCACATAACGAAATAACATTTCATTGATTTCCACAATATCATCATTTTCCCAAGCTCGACAGCCCCACTGCAATTGTTCCTTGTCTTCTTCACTTGGTCTGTGCTCCTGAAAGGATACTCTACAATAAAGAATGCAATATAACTTGGTTGGCCGAGCTGGGAGATCTGGTGGCAAATTATTCAGTTGAAGACACAGATTCAGTGATAGAAGGAAGCCTGGGAATATGGATATTCTATCTGAGCTTTTAGAGTCTGAATTGTGGGCAAAGAGCTTTGATCCAATGCAAGGCCTGCCATGTAAAATTTACAAGCATTAAACTAGCAAAATCAAAAGCTTACATTACAAAAGGAAAAAAAAAATCTAAAGGAGAACCAAGATCATTGTATTTGAGAGCCCTTGTTTCATTTCACCCAAATAAAAACAGTACATTTATTTTTTCAAAAAATTGAGAAAGAAAAAAAAAATCATGTCATTCAAACCAATTATACATCCTAACAGTAATTTGTGGAACCAAGTGACTCAAAGAGCACATCATAATGTAAAAATGGAATTCCAAATGATGGAAAAAGCCACCAATTCCTAAAATTTTGAAAGAAAAAGAAAGAGCTGCTGTTACATTGACACTCTGAACAGTACAAGTCAACTACATTCTGGCCATAAAAAGAACTAAACAGGACAATTCCATAGATTAGCCAGAAGATGCATGCAGTCGGGTAAGAAGATGCAAATTAAGTAATCTCATTTTTAAGAATCCTAAAGCAGTGAACCCCACCTACTGACCTAAAAGTTTCTTTTTATTGATCTCTCATTCAGATACTAATATATAATTTAAGGTGCTCATGCTTTGACACACAAGATCTACTAAGGTTCGAATGTGTCTCATCTATTAAAACTTTAGAGTTAGGAAGAAATACTAGTAATTATGTTGTTTTGTAACAGAAGAGCCTTAGCATTGGACCTTATACATTAGATACTGAGTCATTCAGTTAAGATTGTTCTAGTTAATACAATATGCCATGCAATAAATCTTTAACCCAGAGAATGGGGAAGCTGCTCAGCATACCTTACTTTAAAGAGATATTTGGGAGTCCGAAAAGGAATTTGTATCCATTTCATAATAATGTTCAAAAGAAGTTGTAAACCATCCTTGATAACTTCAGGTAACATGTCTTCATTGTGTTCTCTATTTGCCTCTTGCAAACCAACAACCCCAGAAACAGCATAACTACAAAGAGTAAGAATATCTTTTTCTTCACAACCAACTTTCAAAAGTTTATTTCTAGACTGCAAGTCAAAACAGTTCTTAAGCTGTCCACTGGCATGTAAACAGTTCTTGAGCTGTGCACTGACATATAAAATCTGACAGAGATTCCTACTTGTCTCATGGTCTATATGCCACAAACGCCCAACTAAATTTTGTATTAACAATGCACGTGAACAGTATTCTGAGTTTTCTACCCCACAACTTGTAACAGTTTCATAGGCAGCAAGATTTGGAACAAAAAGTATGAAACCAGTACTGAAGGCCAAGAGTGAACAACTTAGTGCAAGTGATGAAATGACTATTGAACTTTGGCTGTCTATACCAAGGGAAGATGTGGCTATTAAATCAAATTCTTTTGCTAGCTTCCTAAACTGCAAAGATATTTGAATAAATTCTCCAAAAGATTTCAGGAACTCAATGTCTCTATTATTGCTAATCCTGTCCAAGCTAAACTCAATGGTTGCATGAATTCTTAGCAAATCCACCAAAGTTCTTAGAAGTTTAGCTCTTAGATACAAAAACCATCTCTGGAAACAAAATTCTTGACCTGATGAGACAGCACGTTCTAATGTTACCCCTGCAGAGCAGATACCCCTATAAGCCCCAAGAAGCTCTTCACTGTAATTAGGCTCAGTAGACCTTCCAGTAGTATCTCTGCTGATTTCACCTATATCATCACTAACAGGAAATTTATTCTTCTCTAACCATTCTACTAAAGTAGACCCCTGTTTTGGTAAAAGCAGTAGCTGGATTTTCCTCTCAGAATGAGCCAATTGAATTATAGATTTTAACCAGGAATAGCAGACATCAGACTGAACCTTTGTTATTAACTGTTGAAATATGAAAGTGGCTGTGAACCATGCTCCCTGACATGCAGCGTACATCCCAGCTCTGTAAGCAGGCCAGTTATACCTCTCTTTCAACATCTTATTTGCACACTCTAGGGTAAGAACTTCCTTCTCAATCAAGTGATAATTAACAGAGTTTCTATTAAGATCACAAGTTTCCTTACTTTCATTCACCAAAAAACCCCAAATTATTTTACAGTGGAACAATAAAGAGAGGATTGTATGTATATAGCAATCAAATAAGCTGCACTGACACACACGCTCAACCAGAAGTTTTACTTTTTCAAATACTATGGTTGTGGCAGTGCCAGCCTCATTGAGAGTTTCAAGACAGGCAACCATAAATCTACATACAGCCAATACAAGCTTTGACCTAATGACTCTGCTCTTTTCTCTTGTTAAGTCCAACTCAGGACCCAGTCTATTTGAATGTCTTGTAGCCATGACGTGGTCATGCATATTTGCAACATATTCAATAAATAAGCAGATTTTATCCAGCACCGAAGCACCCTGATCTGGATGTTCTCCAACCAAAAGAAGAAGAAGGTTGAGCAGACTACAAACTCTTTGAAACACTTTGGAGTCAATCTGGCAAAGATCTACTATTGGCTTTACCAGCAAGGTCATCTGATCTATAACCAATGAGATCACCCTCGACAACAGAGAGGAACCAAACATACCAGATTCCATTTCCATTTTCCCCCCAAGCTTCCTTGATATATCTGCCAGAACATGAATCAAAAAGAAACCATTCAACGCAATTGGAGATTGGGAGAAATCTTCAGCAATGGTTAAAATCTTAGCGAATTCAGGGGTGTCCAGACAAGGCAATTGAGGTGACATATAAGGAAGTATCTGCATATTGCCCCACGGTGGTCAAGAGATTGTAAATTTGACAATATTAAATCACAATGTCATCGATATAAGTTCAGCTATTACCTTATGCAAAATCTGTAGAGCTTCACATTGCATGTTTGTTGGAAGTTCAGGATCATTTAACGTGCTGAATAATGCTTTGACAAGATCTGCACTAACAGGGAAATGGCACGGTCCTTTTATTAAAAGGAAGTGCAGGCATCTTAATACAGTAGCTTTCATATGCATAGTTTTTTCTCCTCTAAGAAATGAGGAAAGAAGGTCCACCTGCATCACGATGTCAACAGTAAATTAGAAATAATCAATCACAGATGCAGTTAAAAACTCACTCTCTCTCTCTCTCAAAAGAAAAAAAGAAATTAATAACATCATGATCCTTGACCACTTATATGAACAAGGTATTGCCAATTTAATCCTACCATACTTCACCCGCATTATTTTTGAGCTTGTTGCCAGTTACAACCTCAAACTCATAATGGTATTCACTCCAGATAAGAATAGGCTCAATTTATAAGCATTATCTCTAGTGAAGGGCTGCAGTAGGAAGTCTACGGACATACAAACGAAGTGTATATATAGACATATATAAATATATATTGGAAAGTTTTTTCAGCATCAAGAGAAAGTAGACAAGCTGATCTGTGCATATAGGAATCCTGCCTCTCCAACAACAACACACAACAGATGCCATAAGATGTTGGGAAAGGTACCTGTTCAGAAATAAGAACTGTTGATTTGAAAGAAAGTTTTGAGAGTGAAACCAGCAAAGCGACCAAAAAATCCTCTTCTGTAGAGTCCAACACCAACTTTAGACCTGTCTGCAACATATGAACTATCAGTATCATTCTAACCCTGTACACAAGCCAACAATATGATTCCACTTAAATCAGGGAAAAAGAAAACCACAATAGATGACTTTGTGTATGAAATTAAAGAGGTATTACATGCTTCTATAAGTCAATGATTTCACTTATTATATGTCAGTTCTACCAAACACTAGTTAGGATAAAGGTTAAATGATTATTGCTTCCACTAGTTTTGACTATCCATGTACTCTAAAGCAACTCCTTTTTATAGAAACTCAAGTCTATTATGTGTTGCTCTCACAACCACTGAACTGCTACTTTGGAAGTCAGATAAGAGAAAAGAAACAACATGCTTATGCTCAGCTAGCCCAAATCTTTGCTCCAGACAAGTGCTCAAGTTTTTCCAGACATCACATAACACCATGACTTTTGGATGAAAATCAGGAGAATTAAGAAAGATAATATCTATCATAAAGCAACAGATATACTCAGACAAATATATATCATTATGCAGAAGACACACAGATAAATATCTATCATAATGCAAAAGACACACACAGACACACATCGCATTTTGTTGTGAATAATTTCTTAAAATTTCTGTTGTAGGCTTGAAGCTCAACTAAATATAAATTTGTCAAAACCCAAAATACTATCCCATCGCATGTAATATGATCATATCATATGTTACTTGACTTAATCCTCAAAATGGCCTTTTATCATCGCCTAGTTCTTTTGTTGCAAAAGAAAAGGAAAAAAAAGAGTAGCATGGCATCTCACACAGAAACTAAATCTATACCCTTTATGCAGATTTCCATGTGTATAGCTTTCTTTTTTAGTCAGTGATTTCCATGTGTATTTGAAACTGAAACAAAAACAGAAGAGAACCAGAACCTGGTAAGCTCTATTTGTAACTGAATATGAGCACCCAATTTTTGCAAGAACTCGCGCCCCAGCTAACCTTACAGCAGGTGATGTTTCAGATAAAGTCAACATATTAACCAGCATCTCCAGTACAGTACAAGCAAAATCATCTGATAACTCAGAAAAGCAACCAGCAGCAAATAATGATGCTTTTACCTGTAGAAACCAAATAAAATGCTTTCAGATCATTTCCAGACAAAATTTTGTAGATAATCAATTAAGATATAGAACCGAGTACATTGTGAAAAGAGTGTCCAAGAAGAAGGGGGTGGTGGGCAAGGGAATAATGTGCCCCTGAAAACCTGAAACCAGAACTCCAGGGACTAAATAAGTCCACCATAGTGTCAATCTGCAAATTTAGTCTTCCAAATAATATAATGGTACATGTGTCAAAGATTTCATAAAATGATTTGATACATGTTCCATGATGAAGTTGTCCATATAAATTTCTAGAAACTTCTTATTGCTTCAGAGTTTATACATGTGGGGCAATCTTTTCCAGGGGACCAGCAATGCAAATAATATGATCAACCCAACTATTAAGCCAACTTAAAAAACCCTCTTCTCCTCAATTTCTACTAAACAAAAAGCACTTTTATCATATACAGACGTTGGTTAATTCTGCCTGCCTGAATTCACTGAAAATAAGTCAATATTTGCCTTCAGGTGCATTAACTCTTTTGTGAATGAACTTGAAATATTATGATTTGCTCAACAAAGAATGTAAAGTTGTAGACCTTGACAATGATGATGACGGTGGTGACAAAAAAAAAAAATTTAAGTTGCAGAATCAATACTGATGATGAAATCAAAAATTTTAACACATGAAAAATACTAATCTTACCTCCAAAACATGAGAAGAAACTAGACTGGAAAGAATCACGTATCTTATCTGAGCACTGTCTTTTGCAAAATCTGCCCAACAACCGAAGAGAGCTAAAGCCAATGCTCTTGACTCAACTTCCCCAGTATCAAAAACATCCTTTACTCTTGTCAACAATTCTAGGTGGTTGTGCAGCCTGGCCTTAGACAAAATCCCTTTCTTTCCTTTACTTTTATTCTTCTTGTCATGATTTCTGTACTCAGATAAGAAAATCCTAACAATAGCAAGTTTAGTGTGTTTATCACCTAACCTAAATGCATCAGCAAGCCTTAATAGGATGGTGTTCGCAAAAAGCCTATCCTCCCCTGGCACTAAGCCAAACATGTCATATACTGCCATACTTGGTTCAGGTTCTCTACTCCAATGCTCGAGCCTTGGCCCAATCTGTAATATAGCTTCAATAGGTTGACCTGAATTGTGACAAACAAACTGAAAAGTTATAGCAAAATAAAACAGTTTGGGTACACTTTTTTCTTTATTGGACATATGCACAAGTTTGAAGAGTCCAAATCAGCATTGATACCAAAAAAAAAAAAAGTATATAAGAGATGAGAATTCTCTGTAAAATATAATGAGGTCTAACCAGGTTTTTTGGAGCGGAGGGCCTTCTCCAGCTCAATACTCCATTCCATAGCACAGGCAGTAGAATTTTTCTCCATTACCACTTCTTCCCAAGTCCCTCTTGCCACCTGAATTGAGAAACTCACCTATCTTAGTTGACATAAAAATAAAAACGGTGTACCACTAGTATTGGTAGGAACACAAGTAGAAAGCAATATATTAGGATCCTCTCCATTTGAAATGAATCCAGTTCATAGTTCAAATTAAATATTACAAATCTAAAGGTGTATCCAGTGCCACAATTTTAAATGAAATGGCACTGAGTACGCTCTCAGATCCAAGAATTCCAAAAACAATAGGGGAAATAGAGGAACAATTTACAAACCATAGGCTTCACTTCACAACCTAGGGTTGCTTGGCATCACCAGCAAGCCATAGGAACAAACTCAATCCAGTAAATTTTTTTTTTTTAAATGTAAGTTGTCAAACTGAATTCTTGATTAAGAAAGAGTTTCTCTCTATCTAGTGCGTTTTGGTTTAGCTTTTTTTGGAGCTAATTTAGATTATCTATTTATGTAAAACATTTTAAAGCCTCACTTTTGTTGTTGTTGTTATAACTTCACTTATATCCACTTTCAGCAAATAAGCCAATCGAAACGCATATAACAAAGCCGAAGAAGGATTTTTGTAAAATAAATCAAGCAATAAGTGGCTCAATATTACTTTCACAAACTTGTCAAAAGTAAAGAATGCAAGGAATTCTTTTAAATGTTCAGTGTTCCCAAATGGAATCCAAAATAGATCAACAACTTAGCAGACTGTGAATATCTAACAGTCCTAACACCCCTTCTGCCATATTACTTTCAACGCATCAAGTCCTCCAATTAATCAACAAAATCTCAATACAACCATCAATTGTAGGTTTTTGCTTAATGTAGGGAACCTCTACGCATAATTGACCCCACCCACCAAAACCAATTGTCGGGTACTCCAAGGGTGTTCACCCCTGACGGGCTAAGCAGTTTATGCGCAAAAGCTTATATTTGTAAGCATCAAATGACAAATCGAAATAAAAACTCAATGTAGGGAACTTTTCTAAAGAAGAGCTCTCTGAACTCGCCTCTAGCTAGTAAAACCTATGCATAATTGACCCCACCTGCCAAAACCAGTTGTCGGGTAATCCAGAGGCATTTGCGCCTGACGGGTAACAATCAAATGATTAAATCGAAATAAAAGTTCAATTTTTGGAAATCACTTGTGTGTGTGTTTGAATGTAGGTTATTGCCGAAACCTTATATTTGATGGAAATTGACTAAAGTATAGTTGTAAAGCATAGTTACGCCTAGAAAAAAAAGTGAGGCTTTAAAGAAACTGTACCTAAACAAATATGCTATTTACTAAAAAGAAAAAGTTGTGGCAATCAGACAAGCAAGAGGAGAGAGAGCGTGTACTTACCGGCAAGGAAGAGAGGCAGAAGAGGACGAGATTACCGGTCGGCGGCGGAGGCAAATAGAGAGAGATTGAACATCGACCGAGTTTTCGTCTCTGTTTGGGCAGTCGATGTTTTGTTATGTAGCATCAAAGGTACAACCTTTTGTCTTTCTTACTAGACTGCGTTGGTCGCCACCAAGGAGAAGTTGAAGGAAAAGAACCTATGAATGTGCTAACCCGCGAAAGTATAAGGGAAAAAAACAAATGGTTTTATTTTCGAAGTTAAAATTTGGGCTTATTTTTATTTTGACATTTTAACTTTTTAAAGATTTTCACATCTTTAGGTTTTGTTTGGTAAACCATTTTAAATATATGTTTTTAATTTTTAAACAATATTACATATATTTTTATACATTTTTTTACTCATGCATTTTTATAAAAATTAAAAGCTATTATTTAAATATATGCACCAAACAGGCCATAATGTCACAAAGTTTCATTTTTAATGTTTGATTCCCCTTTTCAAACTTTTTCCTTTTTTGTTGGGCCTACAATAATGAAGTTCTTGCATCTTTTTATAAATAATTTAGAGTTTTTTTTTTTTTTTTAAACAAACAAGGGTATGGAGGCTACTTCATGAATTTGACTATTTTTTGAGTGTATGCAATTTTTCTATTCCATGCGTACTAGGTTATTTCAAAGAGAAATTTCATTAGAGTAACCTTAAAATGTTGGGAAAATGTTTTGAATTAAGTCCTTATTGATATCATGAGCCCTTAAGAATCACTGAGCCAACCTCTTGAAATTAAATTATTTTGAACTAGTATTCTGTGAAATGGTTAAACATGAAGTACACTTAAGAGTTAGGTTACTAGTGAAAACAAATGGTTGATTCAATTTAACATTTTAAAAATAGGTACCTCAATATTGTGTTTTTTAAGTTAAAAAGAAAAAAAGATGTACTAGACGGTCAATGCTGATTCATAAATATAAAATCATCTTTGTATTCAACTTGTTTAATAGTCGAACTCAATTTGGACTTAAACTTAGTTTATTTGCTAAAGAGACGAACATACATATATGTTCGTAAATTTATCTCAAATTGTTCAAAAACAACTTAATTTATTTACAACTCTATTAACCTTCCACAAGAATAGATGATTGTATGTAACTTATCAATTATAATAAAACAATTATTAGCACACATTGAATATTAGAAAACAATTATAATAAAGTTTTTTATTTTCAAATAAATACACCAACTTTTGGGTTGTTGCATTTAGTAAGTACTTAAATTATGATACCTTATTTAGATAATAATTTAAATAATAAAACTTGGATTTGGGCCAAATCCAATAAAATGTGTTGGGCCCCTTATTTGGATAATTTAATAGGATAAAGATTTGGATTTGGACCAAGCCCAGTATCTGGATAACTTAAAGAATAAAGATTTGGATTTGGCCCAAATCCAATAAAATGTATTTGCCCAGCCAGATAAATATGTGGATTCGGCCTAGTATTCATTCTGTAGTGGTGGTGGACATGCTCCTGATAAGTGATATCTTCAAATTTTAGTTAAATTCTTAGATATTCTAGGAATACAGTAAAATGATGCTTTTATTTTTTACATTCGAATGAGGTTTAAATCTAGTACATATAGTGTATTAGGTCTGTTAAGATAGTGACATATATTTAAAAGTAAATATGTGTTATAATCTCAACGGGTCCAGTGTCACCCTTTACATTCATAGTGAATCTCACTATAAATTTAATAAGCAAACTTTACTATGAAGGTGAGAGGAGGAATTACTATTCTTTGTGCCACCTAAGAATTACTTCAAATTTTATTATATTTATTTATTTAAAATAAAAAACAGACCCAAGTTCGGATCCGGGTCAAGAACCCAACCCAAAAACCCAAAACCCAAACTCAAAAGAGGTTGCGTATTCTAACAAACAGGTGAGCTGTGAGCATCGAAGCTCTGAAAGTGAAAACCCAAACTCTCTCTCTCTCTCTCTCTCTCTATCATCACCAAAACACAAAAACCCCTCTCGCACTTTGCACTCATATGCGTCTTCGATCTCAACTGTAAGCAAATATTCATAAACCTTTTTAAAAAAAAATCTTTCTCAGTAAAATTCCAATCTAATCTTCCTTTTTACTGTTTCACGATTCCCTTCTCAGATTGATAGCATCATTTTATATATATTTCCATTTCCTTATATTCTTTGTTCTGTGTTTGGTTACTCAGAAAAAAAAAAAATGATTGAAACAATAGAGAAAACTCAACGAATTTTGCTCTTATTGTTAATTGCCTCATATTCCTTGTTATTGTTATTTTTTGTTTCATGGAAATTCAATGAGCTTAAATAAGCTTAATAATTAGAATTTATTTATTTTTTTTGTATTGGACTCCAATTTTTGTCTGCGTGTTTCACGTATTCAGGAGTGAATTTTTTTTTTTTTTGGTTTTTCTAGCATTTTTCTGAGTAGCCAAACAGTGGAGTGCTGGAGAAATGGTATTACTACTAGCGGCAAATTTTTAGTCTCTGTTTGGTTGCTTAGAAAGCTGAGGAAAATTCGAAAGGAAATGAAAGTTTTGATATTTTTTTATTTATTTTTTATTTTTAACGTTATATGTTTTGTTCTGCTATGTATTAGTTAAAAGGACGAGGAATCTGTGAAATTTTAGTTTCTTGAAATTAGTTTTGACTGTGATTATATTTGTGCGACGTTTTTTGGGTGAAAATTTGTTGAGAATCATGGCGGACGTGCATGATTTTTATTTTTGTTGGATAATTTGGTAGTGGCATATTTTTAGTCTCTGTTTGGTTGCTTAGAAAACTGAGGAAATTCGAAAGGAAATGAAAGTTTTGATATTTTTATGCTATGTGCTTTGTTCTGCTATGTATTAGTTTAAAAAGCTGAGGAATCTATGAAATTTTAGTTTCTTCAAAATTAAAATTTCAGGAGTGAGTTTTTTTTTTTCCTTGTATTGGTGGCAAATTTTAATCTCTGTTTGGTTGCTTAGAAAGCTGAGGAAATTTGAGAGGAATTTTGATATTTTTATGTTATGTGCTTTGTTCTGCTATGTATTAGTTTAAAAAGCTGAGGAATCTATGAAATTTTAGTTTCTTCAAAATTAAAAGCACTCAGCCGAAATACTCTTTTTGAATGGGCTAAGTGCTGGGGTTATTCAAACTGTTCTTCTGCTTTGGAGTTCTTTTCTACCCTTAGTAGTGCCTCTTAAGTTGTTTCTCTTATTCTGTTTTTAGCTGTTTTTGTTTGCTGTTTTTTGTGTTCACCATCATGAACACCTGTAATAGCTATTTTGCGTTCTTCTTGTTGAATAAAAGTCTTATTACTTATCAAAAAAAATAAAATTTCAGGAGTGAGTTTTTTTTTTCCTTGTATTAGTGGCAAATTTTAATCTCTGTTTGGTTGCTTAGAAAGCTAAGGAAATTTGAGAGGAAATTTGATATTTTTATGTTATGTGCTTTGTTCTGCTGTGTATTAGTTTAAAAAGCTGAGGAATCCGTGAAATTTTAGTTTCTTTAAATTGAATTTTGACTGTGATTATATGTGCAATGTTTTTTAGGTGAAATTTGGTGAGCATCATGCCGGGTGCGCATGATTTTTAAGTTTTTGGATAATTTGTTAGTGGCAAATTTTTAGTCTCTGTTTGGTTGCTTAGAAAGCCGAGGGAATTCAAAAGGAAATGAAAATTTTGATCTTTTTATGTTATATATGCTTTGTTCTGCTATGTATTAGTTTAAAAAGCTGAGGAATTTGTGAAATTTGAGTTTCTTTAAAATTAAAATTTCGACTGTGATTGTTACATGTGCGCAACGGTTTTTGGGTGAAATTTGGTGACAATCATTCCGGACGTGCATGATTTTTATGTTGTTGGATAATTTGGTAGTGGCAAATTTGTAGTCTCTGTTTGGTTGCTTAGAAAACTGAGGAAACTCGAAAGGAAATGAAAGTTTTGATATTTTTATGTTATATGCTTTGTTCTGCTATGTATTAGTTTAAAAAGCTGAGGAATCTGTGAATTTTAGTTTCTTAAAATTAAAATTTTGACTGTGATTATATGTGTGCAATGTTTTTTTAGGTGAAATTTCATGACGATCATGCCAGACGTGCATAATTTTATGTTGTTGGATAATTTGTAGTGGCAAATTTGTAGTCTTTGTTTTTGTTCCTTAGAAAACTGAGGAAAATCAGAAGGAAGTGAAAATTTTGATATTTTTATGTTATGTGCTTTGTTCTGCTATGTATTAGTTTAAAAAGCTGAAGAATTTTGACTGTGATTATGTGTCCAATGTTTTTTAGGTGAAATTTGGTGACAATCATGCCGGACATGCAGGTGCTTGTGAATGATTTCATTAATAAGCTTAGAAAACGGTAACATTTTTCAGCACTGCTTTGTATAGCTGCACATATGGTATATGAAGGCTGTGATTAAGAGTTTATGTTTGTGTGTTTATGTTTTGATATATTTTGGGTGGCAGTAAAATTGAGGGTTCGCAGGCCACATCAAGGCAGACGGCTGAATTGCTTCGGTCAGTAATTTCACAGACACGAGTGCCCTACACAAACCAGGCTGGAGCTTTGATTGATGCTGTTAGGGCAGTTGGGGAGCAGCTGATTGCTGCAAATCCTGTTGGTATGTGTATGAATTAAATTGCTAATCATGAGTCATGACTAGAAAATTTTCTGTAGTATGTGTTCTTGAGGGGATTGTTTCAGCTTGGTTTTGTATTAGGGTAGTTTCTGTGGCTTATTTTGCTTTTAAAAAAGAAAAAAAAGCTTGGCAAAAGTATAGTTGTACGTAGAAAAAATTGAGGCTTTAGAAAACTGTAAATAAGTAAATAAGCCAAAAGAGAAGCCAAAGCATCATGTTGGGTGAATATCCATATATAATTAAAGTTATATTATAATTTTATTTTCTTATTCTTATAATAGGCCTGTAGTTCCTAAGTTTCATGACTGAAGCAACTTTAGAAGGAATTGGTAATTTGAACTCCCAATGGTCTACTAGACGATTTTATAGCAGCGTATGGGCTTAGTATTTTTACAAAAATTTTTATCACAAGCATTACAAGTGAGGTTCCTTTTTTTATTTATTTGGGGGTGGTGGGGTATTTGCATGGATGTGAGGACTTTTTGTGGACGCATCAAAAAGGCAAATTAAATATATATATATATATATATTTTTTTTTTTATGTAAGTAATATATTGATTTTCTTCTTAGCCAAGAACCTTGTATAGCTCAACTAGCTTCTCCTAGTGTTTCCAATGGAGATGTCCAAGATTCATAGATTTTTCATAGTTGGAGGATTTTTTTTTGTTTCATTGTTCAAAGTGTTCACCATCGTGAACATGATGTTCAATTTTTCAATAAAAGTCTTATTACCTATCAAAAAAAAAATGGAGATGTCCAAGATTCAAGTCCCATCCTCCAACTATTGAATTATCATAGATTTTTTTATTTTATTTTTTGTGTGTTTGTTTTGTAGTTGTAAACATGTATGTGATAGCTAAATTTTAGTTAATTGTAGTTGTAATCATGGATGCCTTCTGAAATCAGTCAAAGCTTAATTTTTCTTAGTTTACCCTCAATCAAGCATGTTTGTGAAAATTTAATGAATCATGTGTCACAATGTTTTCCATTAAGAGAAATATGCAAAATAAACACTGCTTTTCACATTGCTCACCCAAGAGGATGAGTATTTCTTTGAATTCGATTGTGAAGCTCTGTTAGTAATTCGCATGCTAGCTGCCTATTGATTTGTATATGCATGAGTTATGAAAAGGTGCAAGTCCTTCAATTTTTGTTGTGATGGGAGGACCATATGATTCTGTAATTACTGCTGCCACTATATTCTTTATTATTATTTATTTTATAGTTGTAATTTTATTATTTAGTTTGGGCCAACAGTCTAGAATATGCTAGGAGCCTTATTTATATTTTTATTTCCTTATTGGTTTAGGGTTTTTGTGTGAATTAGGTTTTGAGCCCTATATAAAGATAGATCATATGGCTTTCTCACCACTGAGTGATATTCTAGAGTTCTTATTTGGAGGCTAATTGCCCTTGAAGTAATTATTTGGAGTCCTGAGCCCTTGAAGCTGTAACTCTTGTGTCAATCCCTTCCTTCTTTATTTTTGTTTATTTGATACAAAGGGTTCATATAGTGTTGCTCTGAGAAACATGTTGTCTAAGATCTCAAGTTGAATCTTCTTGGATATGACCTAGAGGATTGTTCCATGTATAAAAATAAATAGACACTGTTTAAAAATAAATTGACACTGTTGTTCGCTTGGAAAATATCAATGATCTCTACATTGATTCTTAATGCATGTGCACATAAGCTATTTTCTCTGTTCTTTTCATTTCTTGGCATTTGTTAGGCTATTATGTTGTCAAGTACAACATCAAATTTACAGAATGTATAGAGTGAGCTCTGATGCTAGGCATTTTCTCTAATGCTGAATCACAAAGAAGTACTTTATTGATCGCTGTTGTATGTGCAAGAATGTTACACAACCTTTTGCTACGCTTGTTACAAGAGAACTATGGCCTCTATCTGTCTATCTACTCTCTCTCTCCAGAAAAAGTTACATATTTCTGTGAATTTATATGTAGTTTTGTATTTTTTCCCCCTTTTTCTCAGATTATGAACTCCAGCATGTTATATAAAAGGGCATGTTTATACTTTATATGGGCTGAATATCTTTGCATGATTCTTCAATATTGATGATGGATATTTTCTTATCACATTACTACGATGGTTATCATGAAGGATGACTTGCAATTTTTAGGTTTACTTATATGGAAAAGTAAGACTTATATTTGTTGTTTTCTTAATTGCAGAGCTTGCCGTCGGTAATATTGTGAGGCGCGTTTTGCACATTATTAGGGAGGAGGATCTGTCTCTTGCAACGGCTGCCATTGCTGGTTTGGGTTTATCAAGTGTTAGTGATGATGAAGATGATGCTGAGCGGGATGATCATCCAGTTCTATCAGCTGCTGTTGTTGCTGCGGCTGCAAGAAGCACTTTGCGTCCGCCTTCCTTGCAAACTCTTCTTGAGGATGTGCCTGACTCGGGTGCTGTTCCTCACACTTCTTCATCTGGGGGTGATTCTGAAGGAAAAAGCAAGTGTAAGCTCCATAATTTTATTTGTATTCATCATTGTTATTGTAGTAGTGTTGTTATTATTGTTATTTTTCTTTAGTTATGCTTGTCTTTAAATGCTTCTATCCTCACATATTATATTTCTGTTTAGTCAATCTAGAATATGGTTGAAAATGAACTAAGCTATTTACGAACAATTCAGGATTGGCTTTAGAACAAGCTTGTTCATGTTAGTTTATTTAGCAAATGAGCCAAGCTTAAGCACAAGTTTAGACTCGACAATTAAATGAGCTAAGCTTTTAAACATAGAATTGTGTTTTTGAAAAAACTTGTTAGTGTAGGGCTCGATTTGAGTATGTATAACTTTATGTTTATATGCTTATTTAATAATATATAGACTTGGGATTGTGTTGTGTAAGTCAGTAATTAAGTTCATCAGATATCAAATTATTATTTGTAATTTAGTGATAATATAAATAGTCCATTTTGTATATAATTTTTAATAATACACTGTTTGTAAATCTAAGTTTGGTAAGTTCATAAACAAACATCATTCTATCTAATTAACTCAAATAATATAATTGTTATTGAATGTGATTGTTTGCATAATAAATTGCAAATGGATGAGTTTTTGAGGTTGATAAATTATTTTCCTTGGCAGCTGCTGATAAAAGTTCCAGAAGTCGGAAGCTGAAACATGATGTCATTGAAGCGTTAAATGAACTCATTCAAGATATTACCACTTGCCATGAATTGATTGCCGAGCAAGCAGTAGAGCACATTCATCAAAAGTAATTATTTTTAACTAGTAATATTGGCTTTGATTTGCCTCTAGAAAAGACCTTTTATTTTTGGGCCACACCTTCTCCCCCCCTTAAGAAAATGGTGAAAGGTAAGGTTTAAACTAATTAAAAAAACATTTGCTTTGGCATCATGTAATCATACATAAGCAAATATTTATGTGGGCGGTCTGAAAATTGTTTGAATTGATCTATATAATTTTGAGCTGACAATGTGTTATCTATAGAAAAAATAAAAAAAGAGCTGACAGTACCTGCAATTATACTTTTTTTGTGCCTATAAAATTGGTACGCATCCTCAAATTTCTTTGATGGTTGATTTTATTGTAATTTTCGACAGTCTGTGGTGGCTTATATGTTTTGTTTGTGGTCCTAGGCTATGGTTCGTAAAGTTTCTATGATTTATATTGAGGTGAAAGAGCTGAAGATTTAGAGGTGGCGTTATAAGAAAACTTGGTGTTAGGGATGGAATGTTAACAAAGACGAGTATTCAAAATCAAATTTCTTTGAGAATAACCGTTTGTGTTTTTATTTATTTATTATTTTATAAATATTTTAATTATTTTATGTTTTTGAAGAGTTATGGTTGAGGCTGTTATGCATGAAATGATTCATTTGTTTGCCAAAAATCTTCCTGTATTGCTATGATTTATATTGTGAAAAGAATTGTTTTTTTATTTTATCTTTATTTTTTTTTTGTTGAAATGGAGTATGGAATGCTGTAGACTAGAAGCTGAATTCCACATAATATGCAGTCTGACATGGCTAAAACTGTGGATTTGATAGGGAATCCATATTTTCCTTTAAATTTGAACTTGCAGTAAAAGCACTAATGTTGAAAATTAATTGACTTCATTTTAGTGTTCAGTGGTGCTTCAATTTAGACTTTTTCTGAGATATTTATTCAGATGGCTAAGGGATATCCAAATCATGTTTGTTGTTCTTTTACTAATTTTTTAGATCTCTGTAATTTGAGATGTTATTTTTTTGGTGGGGCTCTTGTATACTCCTCGCGTACTAGGGTTTTTTCAGTATTTCTTTTTAATACATAATTTTCTTACTAAAAAAAAACCCTTGATCTTGGTGTTAACTTAAGTCACGTGCATAATGTCCACCTTTTGAGAACCAACATAGGTTTTTGTTTAATTGGATGGCACGTGGCATGCCAAGCTGATCCACTTAATTAAAATTTAAACAGTCTGATATTTGACCATATTACACATTTCTCAGGATGAACAAAGCTCTTCTGGATATGATCTTCCCTTTGCATTGAGTTGTCTCCTCTTTATAGTGCTGCATGTGACTTTTATAAGATGATTCAGAACAGCTTACCATTTCTTATATGAAAAAGTTGTAATCCCTTAAACATCGTAATGGTTTTTCTGATGAGAATGGTGAATTGCTTTCATTCCCCGGACCACATAGTTGCTTGCGTGATGCATAATTTGTATCTAAGTGACTGATTCATGCAGGGAGTGCAGAAGCTGTTTGTGGATTAATATTCAATATATCTTGAGATTTACCACCCCACCACACACACACTCACGCACAAATGTTGCATCTTGTGATATGTTTCTGTCTATTAGGCTAAGAAATGTATTGTATAATGTTAAAAAAAGAAATTCATAAGTGGTTTGCAGCTTGGCATTCGTAGCATTATTAATGTACTTTACCTACATTCAACAACTCCCTTATGCCATGTTTTGTAATTTTTGAAAATGGTTGCTGCTTACATGATCTAGGGCAGGCATTAATATGATAAAGGTGAGAGGTATTATGTTGTTGGCCAATTAGGGAAAATGGGAGAGTGCCTGCAATCTGTGGATTAGATAATGTCAATCCACAGATTCAGGGTTAATCTTTTTCCAGATAACCTTTGCACAGATGAAGAGTGGGTTTGTCTCCCTATGTAGGTCAATTAGTGCACCTAGGTTGGGAATTATTTGTCTTATCTGGGCTAACTTGCCATTTGATAATTTCTTATCATTATTTATATTCGCCCTTTACTTGTTATTCCAGAAATACTTGTAAAGCACTTTTACAACTCCATTTAGTTATGTCTTTTTATTGTTGTTCATCAATCTGAAAATATAGTATTATTCACATCAGCTTGTGTGATGTATAATTTTCTGTGGTTTTTATTTCTAGAACCTTTTTTTTATTTTTTTTATTTTATCTCTGAAACACTTCTAATTGCATATATATATTTTTTTCAGTGAGGTAATATTAACTTTAGGAAGTTCAAGAACAGTATTGGAATTTCTTTGCGCCGCAAAGGAGAAAAAGAGATCATTTCGGGTGTTTGTAGCAGAGGGTGCTCCAAGGTTTGTGCAACTGCATATTATTTTTTAGGTGGTGTAATTTTCCTCTCTCTCATGCCATTTATTTTAAAATTAGGTATCAGGGACATCTTCTTGCAAAAGATTTGGTCACAAGAGGTTTACAAACTACATTAATTACTGATTCTGCAGTTTTTGCCATGATTTCCCGTGTGAACATGGTAAATTGATGGCCTTAAGCTTTTTTTTTTTCCTTCTATTTGTTTTTTTCCTCAATTGGAACAGCATTTCCTGGACTGATTTTTGGCTTCAATGTCGTAATTCCTAAAGGTTATAGTTGGAGCACATGCTGTCATGGCCAATGGTGGGGTTATAGCACCTGTTGGGTTGAATATGGTTGCACTTGCAGCTCAAAGGCATGCTGTCCCTTTTGTTGTACTTGCTGGTAGTCACAAGGTAATTTGGTACCTTCTGGTACATTCCTAAATTTCTTCTGATAAGTAAACCAAGTCTCTTCTGATACATTCCTAAATTTCTTGCTCTCTTCTTAGTTCTTATGCTTTGAAGTGACTAAAATTCTTTGCTTTACAGCAGCCATAATCTATGAAATGACTAAAATTCTTTGCTGCATTGAGTCTTAATGATTCCAAAACAATGACTATTTGAAATTAACCCAAATTTCCTCTCTCGGGTTAATATGCACTTCGCTAATCAACCTGAAAGCATGAAGTTATCAGTGATACATTCTTCCGAAATCAACACCTTTTTTTTTTTTTGGATAAATCAAATCAACTCATTTTTAGTTGCCTATTAGTTTAAGTAACCAATTTTATTTGGAATTTCTGATGTCCATGGAGAGTATTCTAAGCTGTTCAACTTTGTTTTGCATTTCTGGATCAAGGCAGGGAACAGATTTTGCAGGTTGTGAATAAACAAAATTAGTAATAACTGAAATCTATGTGGCTTAAGAATTTATTATGTAATGCGATAGAAATAGCCACAAATTTGTAATTACTTTAGCTAAAATTTAATTTTGATGGAGTTAATGAATAGTGAATACTGAAATGCATGTTTTGCTCTAGTTCCTGGCATGTTGATTACTAGCAAGTGGAAATGTTTAAGTTTTGTATCTCATTTCATAAAATTTTGAAATTATTGTTTTTTTTTTTGTTCCAATTAATGCTGTTGTACCTTCATGAAGTGCTGTTTCATCTACATGACAGTTGTGCCCTCTGTATCCACACAATCCCGAGGTCTTATTCAATGAGCTGAGATCCCCATCTGAGCTGCTGGATTTTGGAGAATTCTCAGATTGCATGGATTTTGGAACTGGCACTGCTTCCCCTCTTCTTCATGTGGTCAATCCAACATTTGATTATGTGCCACCAAAGCTCGTTAGTCTTTTTATTACTGACACGTAAGTTCAACAAAATCTTTTGTAAATTTCAAGAAAGAAAAGATTTACCCGGGTTCCAAAATTATATATATTCTGGAGCTCATTTAGAAAACCTTTTCTGTGCCCCATTATGGAATGTTGGCTATCCTGTCCTTGTTCTTGTCTGGATGCAAACTTTTAGCTCACTTTTGTATGCTTTTAGTCTGGTTTTGAGAATTTTGAATACTTTCGTACCGATCTTGATATTTCAAATTCTTTTATCCTGTAACTGTTACAAGTAAATTACTGTTTACTTCGTTCACAGAGGGGGGCACAATCCATCATACGTGTATCGGCTGATTGCTGATTATTACTCTGCTGATGATTTGGTGGTGCAACGAAGACTTCCTACAGCAAGTTGAGTTTAGCTTTTTGGACATTTGTTGGGTAAGTTTTAAATTTTATATTCTACATTTGTTAATGGTTGTGCCTATATTCTAGAGTGTAATTGTATGTTTAACACATATTTCGTTGATGAAGCTAAAGCTTAACTTTTGAAATTGAAAATGTCAGTGCAAGAAAAAGATGTATGTAAATGTGTTCCATTTAGCACTTACACATATAGCAATTGTATCAAGTGGCTGGTATAACTTAAAAGAGCATGTGTGTAGTGTACCCATCATGGAATGGTACCTTATTGTATTCTATACTGAGTTTACAGGAGGCAGTAAAATAGATGCTTATACATATATAAAACCATCTTCCAATCTTTGTTGCATTATTGAGCTTATAAAGCTGCTGCTTACAAGTAAGAGATGGCTATATGCTGAGTGCTGACTTTACATCAAATTGACAAAAAAACTTTAGGTTGCTGAACATCAGAACATGATGTTGAATAAATTGGACAGTTCCATCTGTTCTCGTTTGAGATGGATGTTGTTTTTGGCGATTTCCTTGTCTTCGTGGTAAATCAGAGATCCTCTGTTTTTATGGAATAAGCCTGCAACTGAGCTACTTGCTCAATGCTTGGGTTCAAATCCCGCTACATTCATATTGCGTTGAGGTTGTTCCTACCTTTGTAAGGGTACACCCTTTTCATGGATGGCTTTTGGGGGTTGTACGTAGAGTCCTCCTCCCCTCCCAAACAAACCTTTGGGAAGTTTACATTTTAAACCCTATAATTAGGGCGTGTAACAAATAAAAGCCCATTTCAAAAAGTAACAAATTATATCCTATAGTTTCAGAAGTAAAATTAAACAATGAGATTTCAAAAAGTAACAATTTAAACTCTCAGTCAATATTAAAATTGTTATTTATGAAACTACATGGTTTAATTTATTACTTTTTAAAGCTATAGGATTTAATTTGTGACACCCTTCAACCATAGAGATTAAAATGTAATTTTCCCTGAAACTTTTTACCCAGCCCATAAGATAAAGAATCTAGAACTGCAGACTTCTTGTTGGCATTGATCACTAACAAATTGCCCCTTGGCACTAGGCGTGTTCTTTGTGGTTTTGGCCTTTTGCAAATCGCTTTCATGTATATATGTGTACATATTGGATGGTGACCAACTGGACTTGTTAGATCTTGAAAAAGTTACTATTGTTATCAAATCACTAACATGCTTGTAATGTATGCACTGCACAAGGTAACAAATATATTACTGAGTGCATGGACAGCATACATTGTGCTTGCAAGTTAGTTATTTCATTATAGGTATTAGATATGGATCTTGATAAGATCATATAGAATAGTAATATGAGGAAAAAACTAGACTAATAATGATTATTAGCTTCCTTGAAAGAAGCTTCCATTCCCGTAATTGCAAAACCATTCCTTTAGAAATAGGTTGCCTATTGCCCATTTTAAATACTACAGTTAATCCTGGCCTCTGTATGGGAGGACAATACTTAATGAATATTAGCTTCCTCAAAAGAGGCTTCTTATTAGCTTCCTTGAAAGAAGCTTCCATTCCCGTAATTGCAAAACCATTCCTTTAGAAGTAGGTTGCCTATTGCCCATTTTAAATACTACATTTAATCCTGGCCTCTGTATGGGAAGACAATACTTAATGAATATTAGCTTCCTCAAAAGAGGCTTCTACCCCCATGATTACAAAACCATTCCTTCAGAAACGCCCATAAAATGGGTTGCTTATTGCCTCTTTAAATACAATTCATTGCTGGCCTTGATATGGTCAACAGTATCTAAATCTGATGCTGCGTTATCACCAGGTATGAAGTTAGGAGGTTTTTATTCTTTGGTTCTTCAGCCTTGTTGGCTCAGTTTGGTTTTTTATGGCATTTGGGTTAGCTCATTAACTGAAGTATGCAGTTTGGAGAGAATACATTTCGGTTTGCAATATTTTAGTACATTACAGACGCACTTGGCAATACCAATCATCTGAATATGTAATATTGTGTTGGATATTGCCATTACTAATGAACTCAATTATTGTTTGTTTTGATTTCGTGTTTCTCCCCATCCTTAACTGGAATTCTGTACGAGAATCACTTGTTCAATTTTCAGATGGCTCCATTTTTGTGATGACATTGCTTTACTTCTCAGATTCACATATTCATGCCTGGTGTTTAAAGCATTATTATAGTCATGATTGGTGATTATTTTATTGACAGTTCCCACATTCATCTTTCAGATAATTCAGAAATATAGTTTGATAAGCAGTGGACATTGAGAAATGAAATTTAAATTGTACCGTACGGAATGTAGACCACATTTTAGTGCTGGAAGAGACTCGGAAAAAGTTGCAGTTTGGATAATAGCAGAATGAGAAATGTGACAAAATCGAGGGGGAAAAAAGGAATAGTGGTTTTCCTGGTTGTCAAGAGCAAGAGCTGTATTGGGGGAAACAGCTCCGCCAAAGGAAGATGATTTTTGTCATTGTGAGAGGGCAAGGGGCTGAGAATCTTGTAGCAAACTGTGGCATATAAATAGACAGTCAGCATTGTTGTATTGCATGTGTAGCCGAAAATCTTGTAGCAGTTTTGATCCTGGAACCAATCTCCTTACTTATGGCTGTGTTACTTTTCACATGAAAGCTTTAGATATTTCTTAAGAACAGTTTTGGTTGTTGTTTCCAACCTAATTTTAGGAAGGAAAGAGTTTTTGGGAGATATAGATCTTAGGGAAATATTCATAACTAATATTTTTCATTTGTTAAAACGTGGCCTCTTCTTTTGTTCCCTTTTGACAACATGGTTGTTAAAATCGAGATCTTAGTTGATGAAAAGGCTTTCTGTATCCTATCATATATTAAGATTAAGAATCATGAGATTTTACTTTTTATATAAAATCATTGATAATAATTATATGTGATCAAGAATTAATCAACTAAAAAAGTGATAAAATCTTCTTTAACGAAAAAAAAAAAAAAATCATTTCCAATAGAAAATGAGAATGATAGTGTACAATAACTCAACTTAAGCATCTGAACAATAGCATCAACAATACACTAGTTTTAATTTGGAAAGCTTAGATACAATTACCAAAAAGAGAGAATTGAACTTTTAATTTTGAGAGGTGCTACATTTATCACAATTTTACAACATTTTTATAACAAATCACAAGTGGTTAGTTGTTATTGGTTCAAATTTGAAACTAACACTAAGATTACTTTTTTGCTCTAACAATAACAACTAGTAGGGCTGTCCAAGGACCCGCCAGAACCGACCCATTTGCCGCCGCCGCCGACCGAACCCGACCCGCCGCCGACCGAACCGACTGCTCCGGCGATCGGCGACGGATTTCATTCTCCAAAACCCGAGATCAACGGGTTGGAGATCGGATCTCCTCCTCTCAAATCTGAGAAACCCGATCCGATCGACCCATCATTTTCCCGGCGAGTTTTGAGATTTTTTGGGTAGATCCGGCGAATTTTGAGTTTTCTTTGGGAAGATTTAAGCTAGATCCGGTGAGATTTCGTTAGATCTAGCCAAGATCTTGCCAAAAATGGCCAAGATCTCGCTGGATTTGGCGAGATCTAGCCGGATTACTACTGTTTTTCAAAATTTTCTCACCGGATTTTGCCGTTTTTCATATTTTCTTGGCCGGATTCTCGCCGTTTTCCAAATAATCAACCTCGACCGAGACCCGACCACATTCCGGCAAGAACCGTCTGATCCGATCCGATTTTTTGACTGGTCGGCGGCGGGTCTGGAAATTTGGAACCCGACTTGGTCGGGTCGGTCGCGGGTTGGGCACAAACCCGACCCGGACCGACCCGTGGTCACCCCTAACAACTAGAAACAACCTGTTACTTAAGATTTATTGTAAAAATATTGTTGACATATCATTTATCTTTAATTTTTTTAGTATATTTTGATATTGATTTTTCATTAAATAAATCTACTCCGCTTCATACAGGTTTTACCATTAGCTGCTTAATATCTTCTTTCTATTATAGCCCGCACATGTAACTGTTAATGCATCTCACATTGTTCAACCACTAGTTGGTGAAATATTCATTTCCAAGACAATTTGTATTGCTCGTCTCAATGCAAGAGCTTCTACAAAAATTGGAGAGCTGGCCTTTGTCACCTTGCCCGTGTTGTTATGCAATCTCCTCCATGAATTTGAGCTTTTAGTGTAAGGTTTGTCTATCATCAATCACTATTTAGCCTATTTAAAAGAATGGAAAGGAATAAAATAATAGAATAAAAATGATTTATAATAAACATTCATCAATTCCATTGTTTAGACGTTTAGTAGGAAGAAATAAAATGGATAAAAGGAATATTCGTTTCATTCCATTCCCTCTTAGGGTTCGTTTGGTTGGAAGGATGCAAAAGTAAAAGGATGGAAAATGGAGAGAGGATGGAGAAGTTGAGAGATAGAAGAGATTTTAATTTCTCTCATTTGTGTTTAGTTGGAGGGTGGAAAAGTGAAAGGATAGAAAATAGAGTTTGTATAAATTTACTTTCATGCCCTTATTACCTAACTTATTTTATATAAATATTTTACAAAGGAAAAATAAAAAGAAAAAACTGGTTCAATGTAAATGTGAGTATCAAAGAACCCAGGAAGAAAAAGGTTCAACGAAACCAAAGATAGAGCCAAAAAAAAAAAAAGATTTTAAACAAAATGAAAAAAGAAACAAGGTTCAACGTCAGACAAAGAACCCATAAAAGGGAAAAAAATAATAATAATGCAGCAAAGGAAAAAAAAAAAGAAAAAAAAAGGTGTTAACGTTGAATTTACTTTAGGAGAGTAGAAGGGGTAGAAATGTCATTTTTATTAAATCACTTTCCCTTCCCATTTTCTCTTCAATTTGGGGGAGCTAAAAAATGGTGGGTCATGGGAGAAAATAGGTGGGCCCCACCATTTTCTCTCCTCCAAAATCACTCTAATGGTCTAACCAAACACCATTTCCACCTAAAATCTCTCATATTTTCTCTCCTCTAATTTCCATCCTCCTTACTTTCACTCCAACCAAACATAGCCTTAAGCATTCTTCCTAAAAGTGAGAGGAATAAAGGAATGCTCAATCCTTATATTTAGTAGGAATGAATGAAATTGTTAGAGAAGAAATATCAATTTATATGAATTTAAGAAAAGCAATACTAATAAATATACATATTTATTTTGCTTTAATTCATTCTTTTATAAACCCCCAATTCCCAAACAAATTAGAGAAATTAAATCATATTTAGGGATAGGACAAAACTTAAGTACAGTATCTTAGGTGCTGTTCTTGAAATTCCTTTCTTAAAATTTAGTCATGTGACTACTTAACGAAAAAATAGTCTTTCATTTCATGAGAAAAAAATCCACACGAAAAAATCTTAAGAAGGGAACCTAATGAATAGTACTTAAGTACCGTACTTAAGTCTTGCCCTTAGGGATATGCATCCAACTCACTAACCCAAAAAACTGACTTAAACCAACACAACTTGATGCTTTGGGTTGATACTTTTTATTAGATTTAGGTTGGGTCAAGTTTGGGTAGATATATTTTTTAACCAATCTAATCCAACCCAACTTGATATATAAGTTTATTTTATAATATTTGTTTTTATTTTTAGTTTGATTTAATTGGTATTTTGAGAAAAGTGTTTTTGGTAAGTTTGAAAATTTAGAATATGATTTAGGCATATTATGTGAATTCTAATAATTTATCAAAAAATATGTCTTAAATAGTTGATAAAAACTTATGTTTTTTTACAAGTTCTGAAATATTTAAGTCCAACCCCAAAACCCAACCTCCTATACACATGATGGGTTGGATTGAATTGGGTTGAAAATTTCTCAACCTGACATATCAAATTAGATTAAAAAAATCCTCTAATCCGATTTATACATACTTCTATTCATATTTCATTTTCTTTCCGCGTATGTGTTAAAAAGAGAATAAATAGAATATTCATTATACTTCATTTTTTTTTTCTTTCCTTCCCTTCCTTCCAAACATTCCAAGCTGAAAACTTGACAATGAATTGAAGTTTAATTTTCAGAACCTTCAAATGAGCATTGAGTTGGTTGGAATTTGTCATAATTAAAAAAAAAAGACATTTTGATTAAATTTAAAATGAGAAAGAAAAAAAGAAAAAAAAAAAAAAAAGAGAGAGTGAGAGAAGAAAAAGAGCGCCTAGTTCTCTCATATATTTCCTCTTTCATATATACGCTTGTGCTTGAATTTTCTTAAGCACACTCAGCAAAGATGTCAAAGAAATCATGTTAATCAAGGGGTAATTTGCAAGTAAGCATAATATTGGAAGACAATATCATTAGCTAGCATGTGTTAGAAAAGATTCAGTAAAGTAGACAATAATGTTATTTACTGTGATTTTTCATCAATAATCTCATAATCAATTTTGTTCACACTCCTCAAACAATTTTGATGATATATATATATATATATATATATCTGAAGTGAATAGTTATTTCCAAAAAAAAAAAAAAAAAGACTTTAGGTATACTTCTATTGTGTGCGCGGTTTCTCTCGTTATTGTAGTAGTTATACTTGTGTGAAAGCGGAACCTTGGGGGAAGGGTACTGTTTTAGCAGTACACTTCTTGGACCTTAGCCCCTTAAGGCTTGGGTTCTAGTGGCGGACTCTTCTTAGGCCCAAATACAACGTACGCGAAATCTTTAAGGGGTGATATATATACACATACACAAGAAAAAAAAAAAAAATCTGTACATGGAAATAAAGAAATAAATGTAACAAGCAATATATGTTTGATTAATGGTGCATTTGTATAAACTGTTAGAAAACTGCGTTTTGAATTTAAAATGGGCATTTATAAAAGAAAAAGTTATGAAGAACTGTAATTGCAAAACAGAGTTTTGGGTTTTAAAAATTCTCTGGTGAAAAAAAATATTGTTATCTTAGATATGTTTATGAATTTTTTAAGAAATTTAAACATGCTTAAATACACTTAGTTTGTTTTGTAAATTTCAGCTAAAACGAAAAATTCTTTTAGCATAAATAATTTGTTAAAGATGGTTAATTACAATATATTAACTTGCATAAGTTGCAAAGAACAAAATCTAATTAGTAGTCCATTACAAATTAATTACATATTCTGCACAACACCATATCTCTAATATATTGGCTAATAATGTTTTTAAAATTTTCGTATTTTCAACTGAGATATTTGTGGTTACGGAACTCTAGAATTATTATTTAAAAACAAGTAAAAATTCTTGGAGTTAGAATATAGGATTTTACTTTAGTTCAGATTATATTATTCAATTTGATTTGTAAACAGTGGTCAAAAGGCCATTGGCTATAATTGAGAAGAATAGTTTGTTGAATTTGATCAAATTAGCTTCATTTGAAACAATGGTGAGAACAGGCGTCAAAGTGTGTATGCATGTTTGTTAATTGAGAAGAATAGTCTGTTCCTGCATTTACAATCCTTTAAATTATTCATTATGTGTGTATGCATGTTTGTTAATGTGTTCAGCTTTGAAAGTAAAGTCTTTTTGGTTACAAATAAAGGCCTAGTTATGGCTGAATTCAACTAAGCAATCTTCTCTGTTAATATTTTGCAGGTTCTCTGTAGTCATCACACCACCAATGCAATATCAATGCATAGCAAACATTTAAAAAAAAATGATAACTAAAACAATATCAATATTAGTTAAAAAAGGATGAAAATACAAGTTAACACAAACAAAATGTACAGTGTTTCTTTTTCTTATTTTTTTTTCTTGAAGCACAATTCATAAAGCTTACTTATACATACGAACCATTATATTTTTCTTGTTTTTCTTATGACAACCAACCATAACTAGGCCTTTATTTGTAACCAAAAAGACTTTACTTTCAAAGCTGAACACATTAACAAACATGCATACACACATAATGAATAATTTAAAGGATTGTAAATGCAGGAATAGACTATTCTTCTCAATTAACAAACATGCATACACACTTTGACGCCTGTTCTCACCATTGTTTCAAATGAAGCTAATTTGATCAAATTCAACAAACTATTCTTCTCAATTATAGCCAATGGCCTTTTGACCACTGTTTACAAATCAAATTTTTCATGAAAGACATAAAACAAGCACAAAATAAAAATTTAACCTTTAGCCAACTAAAAACACATTTTGAAGAAATAACACTTTGGAAACAAACAAGACAGTCCCAAAAAACAACCAATTATTCAACCAGTATGTACTAGAACAAGATAAATCCTAAAGCCTCCGTATCAATCTAAGATATCAGCTAACTGCTAAGGAGTACAATCAGATCATAAGTATGGCTAACCCAATGGCACTTCACAGCTCCCTGTATGAGATCATAAGTCATTGCTGTTGGATTTTGGAGATTCTAAATGCACATAAAATTAGTAAATTACAATATAGACTAAATATATTGCTCATATAATAACCATCAAAATAAATAATCAATAATCAATTTGCAGTTGAAACCCAACAGACGATTCTTAAGTCTTTAAAGCCCAATCAATCATTGGATTTTACCAATAACCAAACCAAAATCAACAAATCAATTTTCAAATAGGTTAGGCTTATTATAATTAAGAACCCAAGTAATTTTTAATTAATTTTTTTTATTTGATGAAAATTAATGTGTCCAGAACCTAAGAAAACCCCAAATTGAGCACATCAAATTCCAACACAAGAAGAAGATGAAGATCTGCCGATCCAACAAAAAGAATAAAGGATGAAAGCAGAATAATAGTAAATTAATTAAAAAGATGAGATGAGATGAGGAATTACGAAATAATTGAATCGTTGTGTCCGTCTCCGGAATGGTTTAGATCATGAGATTTTTTTTTTGATTGATTGCGTGAGAACTGATGGGTGAATCAAGTTCTATCTCAAATTATGACATATTTTTCATAACAGATTCACCAGCACCACTTAAGAATGTATAATTAATTTGGGAAACAACTAGTTTGTGTTCCTAAATTTTGACAAAATATATGGAATAATGAATATGGACATGGTGACGTAGTCCTAACTCCTAATTGAAGATTTATTGCTATACAATACTACTTTTGCAGATGTTGTTTCAAAAGAACAGATTTATTTCCCAAATGCATAGGCACATCTCACAGAATTGCAACCGGCTTTGGAATAAGATATGAGTCAACAACAAAATTACTAATCCAAATTTTTATACCTATTTTCATGAATTACGATTAAAAATATAACCATTTAAATGCTAAGATAAATTCATTCTTACATTAAATCTCTCAAATTTACTTTAGTATACATACAGATTCTGTTTTTTTGTTGTCTTTTCACTTGGAACACAATCTGTATTGAATAACACAAATTCCACATTATTTTTTTCCCAAGTACAACAGGGAATTCAATTTCTTTATCAAAAGAAAACAAAATCCTAATACAATACAAAAAATTAAAAAATCTTCTTCTTTGTTGAGAAAATTAAAAGAAGGAAAAATCAAAGAGAGAGAGACAGAGGAACTTTACCGGAACCATTGACGGAATTGGTGGAGCGGAACACGGTGACTGCTAGCTGTAGCCAAGGAGATTAAGCATCTACTTCTCTCTTACCCGATTCTATCCAAACCCTAACCCTTACTTTCTCTGATCTGGGTATGAAAAGCGTCAAACCCGATTCTCTCCAAACTCCAACCCTTACTCTTTCTCTGATCTGGGTCTAAAAAGGGTGCGAGTGTGTGGGTTTCTTATGAGTTTACTGTTTTTTCTTTGTTTTTGCTTATGGGTTTGAGTTGGGTATGCGGGAAGCGGTGACGACGGGGTTGAGGGAGAGGCAGAGAGCAAGCGTGGAGGTGAAGGGACTGGTGGAGGCGCAGTCGGGGTTGAGAGAGTGGAGCGCTAGGGAGAGTGAGGGAGACACTCTATTGCGGTGAGAGAGAGGAGCCATGGATTTTTGATGAGAGAGACGGAGAAAGTGAGAAGACAGAAGAAACGTTGAAACTAACGTTAAGGGTATTTTATGACTCAGGGCTCTGTTAAGTTTATTTTAAATGGCGTGGCTGATTTTAGGCCATAGATTGATTTTAAATCAATCTCAGCCGTGAACTGGACCCTCTCCATTTCAAAGGGAAATGGAGAGGATCCGGATCCTGTGCGACCATACCAAAACTTAGAGAAAAGGACCTGCATCTTATCTTCTACTTTATTTCTTGCAAGAAGTGCACACCCTTTTTACAAATCGACTCTCACTGAATGTTATCATCTTATCACTTCTCTTTACTTCTTCCTTTACATCACTATGGCTGAAGCTTTGGTGGGTGGAGCGGTTCTCTCTGCATTCCTTCAGGTGGCGTTTGACAGAGTGGCTTCTCGTGAGGTCCTAGACTTTCTCAAGGGAAGGAAAAACATTGATCGGATGGTGCAAAAGCTGAAGATAGAGCTGATGTCTGCTGATGCAGTGCTCATTGATGCAGAGGAGAAGCAAATTACAAACCCTGCTGTGAAAGAGTGGCTTGACGAGCTTAAAGATGCTGTTTATGTTGCGGATGACCTCCTCGATGAGATTGCCTATGAAGCTTTGAGATGCAAGTTAGAAGCTGAATCCACTACTACTAGTAAGGTAAGGGGCTTGATCTCTACTTTTGTTAGTTCATTTGACAAAAGCATACAATCAGAGCTGAAAAATATTCTAGACAGATTAGAATCTATTTCAAAACAAAGGGATGTCCTTCGTTTAGAAAACGTTGCTACGGTTGGAATACCTTCACGACCATTGACAACTTCTTGTCCGGAAGAATATGGTGTCTTTGGCAGAGACAAAGATAAGGAGGCTATATTTATGAAGTTCCAATCAAGTGATGCAAGTGTTAATGGTATATGTGTTGTTCCCATAGCAGGTCTGGGTGGGGTTGGTAAAACAACTCTTGCTCGACTTATATACAATGACAAAATAGTAACGGATAGTTTTGATCACAAAGCTTGGGTTTGCGTTTCAGAAAACTTTGATTGTTTTAGGATATTAAAAACTATTTTGGAGGATGCCACTTTGTCTATGTGTGATATTCAAAACATGAATTTGCTGCAAATTAAAATTAGAGAGACATTCAAAGACAAGAAAATTTTCCTGGTTTTAGATGATGTTTGGAATGAAAATTATGATGATTGGGTTGAGTTACTTAAAGTTTTTAAATGTGGGGCACAGGAAATTAAGATCATTGTTACGACACGAATCGAAAAAGTTGCATCAAATGTACGCACAGTTCCAGCTTATCTTCTAAATCAATTGTCAAATGAAGAATGTTGGTTGTTATTTGAAAAGCATGCATTTAGAAACGGAAGCTCTGGTGAATTTCCATTACTAAGGGAAATCGGTAAGCAAATTGTCCAAAAGTGTGGAGGCTTGCCTTTAGCTGCAAAAGCACTTGGGGGATTGCTGCATTTTGAAGAAGATCCAACAGAGTGGACAAAGATTTTAAAGAGTGATATATGGGATTTACCAAAAGGAAATACTAGTATCCTTCCAGCTCTAAGATTGAGCTACCATTATCTCCCATCACATTTGAAGCGTTGCTTTTCTTATTGCTCGATCCTTCCAAAGAATTATGAATTTAAAAAGGAGGAGTTGGTCAACTTGTGGATGGCGGAAGATTTATTACAGCAATCAAAAGGAAATAAAAGGATGGAAGAAATAGGTGAAGAATACTTTGATGATTTGGTATCCAGATTACTTTTTCAACAATCAAGTAACAACGAATCATGTTTCATGATGCATGACTTGGTCAATGACTTGGCAAAGTTTATATCTGGAGAATTTTGTTTCAAGCTGGAGATTGATGATTCTGGTGTAATCACAAGAAAGACTCGTCATTTTTCATATGTTAGAACAAGATTTGATGCCTTTAAGAAATTTAATGTGTCCTACGAAGCCAAGGGTTTGCGAACCTTCCTTGGATTTGATTTGTCACCGCCAAAGTGGACATGGAATAACATATCAGCAATGATGATAGATGATTTGTTGTTGACATTTAAGTGCTTAAGAGTGCTATCATTTTCTACCTATAGAAACATGAAGGAATTACCTAAATCAGTTGGTAATTTGAAACATCTACGTTATCTAAATCTTAGTTACACTTCAATTGAACAATTACCAAATTCTCTATGTACTTTGTATAATTTACAAACCTTGTTATTGTCGAAATGCAACTCCCTTACCAAGCTGCCTACCAGGATGTGGAGATTAGTCAACTTGCGGCACCTAGATATAGTTGAAACAAAATTGGAAGAGATGCCACTGCATATGGGTAAATTAAGAAATCTCCGGAGTTTAACTACTTTTGTTGTGAGCAAACATAATAGGTCTAATATTAAAGAGTTGGGGGAACTTCTACATCTTTCTGGAGCATTGTCTATATTAAATTTGCAAAATGTTCAACATGCTAGAGATGCAATGGAGGTTAATTTGAAGGATAAGCAACACCTATATAAGTTGGTGCTTGAATGGGGTCATGACAAGGACAGTTCAGAAAATGAAATAAATGTGCTTGAACATTTGTGTCCTCATTCAAAACTTGAATCTCTCACCATTGAAAATTATGGGGGTACAAGATTTCCAAAATGGTTACAAGATTGTTCATTCTCTAATATGGTGTACATACGGCTTGCCAATTGTAAGTATTGCTACTCTTGGCCTCCACTTGGGGATCTGCCTAACCTCAAGAAACTCTTTGTTGAAGGTTTTCATGTGGTATCACGTGTAGATCGTGAGTTCTACGGGGGTGGTTCTTCTGCAGTTAAGCCATTTAGATCCCTTGAAATTTTAAGTTTCAAGGACATGCCAGAGTGGCAGGAATGGTTTTTATTTGATGGCAATGATGAAGATGAAGGTGGTGTTTTCTATAATCTCCAAGAGCTTTGCATAATTAAATGTCCTAAACTAAGAAGACGTTTGCCCAGCCACCTTCCTGCTTTAATGGCACTTCAAATTAAAGATTGTCCGCAGCTTGTTGCTTCAGTTCCTGGATCTCCGAATCTCAGTAAATTGCAGTTAAGTAATTGTGATGAGTTATTATTGAAGGAATTACCACCTAGGCTATTACAGCTTGAAGTTGGAGAAGGTCGTATCCTACAATCCTTTGTAGAGCTTATGATGTCTATCCCAGGAGGTGGTCTACCCACTACATTAAAAACACTTTCAATTCGAGGAACATTTCTGTTGCCAAGGAGACACTACTATCCATCACTTGAGGAATTGGAAATTAAAGGTGGTTTTGATTCACTCTGGTGTTTTCCATTGGAGTTCTACCCAAAGCTCAAATTTCTTGTTGTTTTAGAAGTGAAAGCTTTGAATCTCTTTCGGTATCAGAGGGATCTCACCGGGATCTTATTTCTCTCACTTTTTTGAGTATCTTTGATTGCCCAAATTTTGTGTCCTTTCCTAATGGAGGATTGTGCGCCCCAAATTTGACAGAGATTTTTATCTTCCAATGTGAAAAGTTGAAGTCACTACCTGAAGGGATGTGCACCCTTCTTCCATCTCTTGAGTCTTTGAAGTTGTTTAAATGTCCAGAACTAGAATCATTTCCTGAGGGCGGTTTGCCCTCCAATTTAGTTACTCTTGACATTACCTTATGTGACAAACTCTTTTCCCGTCGCATGGAGTGGGGTTTGCAAGGTCATCACTCCCTCAAACAATTCAAAATTTGGATTGGAAACGAAAAAGTGGAATCCTTTCCAGACGAGGCATTGCTGCCTCCCACCCTTACCGAATTTACCATTGAATGTTTTTCAAATCTGAAATTGCTCAACTCCAAGGGATTTCAACACCTCACCTCTCTTCAACGCTTGGAGATTAGGAATTGCTATGGCCTCCGGTACTTAACAGAAGAGCGCTTGCCTGCTTCTCTTTCTTCTCTAATTCTCGGAGAATGCCCTCTTCTAAAACAACGGTGTCAAAGAGATAAAGGGAAAGATTGGCCTAAAATTTCCCACATCCCTTTCATACAGATTGAAGATGAAGTTATAACATGAGCTACGAGCTATGATTTGACAAGCACTTCCGTGCAAGGGTGAGTACTTGTTTTGCTCTAATACCATCTGCTTATTGCTTAATTTTGAGTTAAAATCATTGCCTGAAATCATCAAAAACTCCTTTTCAAAGAAATTGGTTTTCATGGCAAGTTTGATTTGGATTTCGTGAATATAAACGAATGTGGCGAATTTCTTAAATTAACTTGTATTGTTTGCAAGAAGCTTGAAAATTTGATCATAAAACCAATAAAAATATAAATAAAAAAAAGTGTTTGGACTGCATCTGGGCAAAATTCACTTTCTCAAAAAATATCTCCTGAACATCCGCTACAAAATTTACTCTTGGTAAAGAAATTCACTTTCTAGTACTAACTATACTTTTTCTTTTTGCAAAAAAAAAAAAAAAAAAAAAAAAAAAAAGAGAAAAGTAAAGAGAAGTTTCAAATAATGGTGTGGTAACATAAACTTTTATAAACTAGTTTATTTTCTGTGTGGGATTTCAATGCATATAATCATTTCCTTTCCTATTCTTTTGCAGTGTCACTTTCAGACAAGTGCCTCACACATGCACCCAGCATCGATTTTGTGCTACCACGTGCCGCTGATCCTCTTGCATTGTATAAACTATGAAATTTCTATTTATGTTTCAAGCACCTGTAAAACATCTTCTTTCTTTATCAAAGAGTCCCTTGCTCTCACTTTTGCTGGAGTGCTCTTTCTTCATTATCCAAGATCCGTACACCAATTTCAAGTTTGGACTTTTGAAGTGCATAGACAAAGACTTTTGAGTAAATTACTAATCTCAGTGGTAAGTTTTTCCACCATTCTTCTTTTGATGAGTAACAAAGTCTAGAGTAGCTTTATGTGATATTGGCAATTGACTTGGGCACAATATGACAGGCTATTTAATCTACGGTATACATTGTGGCAATTTGAAGCTATTTCTGCTTCAATATCTTCAAATAGCAGCTAATTCTTTTATGCAAGCGAATCTTTGGGATGAATTATGCTGGTCAGTATTCCATAGTGCCCCATGTTATTTATTTAAATTTTTGGAGAGGAAAGTAAAATGATTAACAAGAGAGGAACCTGAATACAGATTAGGATTCACTTTAATTTGTCAGCAGTTTAAAACACAAGCCTGTCATTTATTTGGTGCAATATCAGTGCCTATTGTTCCTCTTGCATCAGTCACACTCCTAAATTTCTTATACATTTCCAGGTCACTAAAAAAAACTTTTTATCTTGAGGATTTTTGGTTATTTGAATCCTCTTCCCACATTCCAACTGGAGGGACCTGCAGCATTATTCAGCATCTTCATTTCAAGTCCAAACTCCCGGTGGTGCAACAAGACAAAGGAAGATTGAGGGAATGGCAAGTCTCTGGTAGTTTCATTTTTCCCCCTTAAGCTTAAGTATTCATTTCTAACAGATTGATTCTTTTAACAATTTAGACTATAAAGTGCAATTGAGAAATATGGCTGCCTGTTTAATCCATACTTAACAAGTGGCAGATGGAACCTAGTGCAGACTTGTACCTACCATTATCACATTTTTGAGATTGAAAATCACTTCTCATGAGATTTGTTATGGGTTTGTTATGGGTTTTGCTCCGATAGCTCCGCGGTGGATGGTATGGTGGTTGTGACCAGCTCCAATGGATCTACGGCGGCTCCGGAGGAGTTTATCTCTGCTGGGTTTTACTCCGACGGACCTGCGGTGGCTCTGTTGGAATTAAATGGAAGCTATTCCAACGGGGCTAGCGTCGATGAAGCCGCGGCGGTCCCGGGTAAGATCGACTTGGTTAATCTGCAACTCTCGAAGGATAGTTTTTCGCCAGAAACGGGTTTTGTGGATTTTGGGGTCTGTCATGTGGATAAAGCTGGCTGTGTGAGTAGTAAGTTTATGCTTCAAGGGGCGGATAAGGAAGAGACCAGGCAGTCAATTGTGGGTGAGAACGGTCAGCTCAATTTGGCCTTATCAGAGTTGGTTTTGGATGAGGAGGAGAATCTGACAGATTGCAACCCATTGTCTACTATTATCCCGACGGGGATGGCCTTGTCGATGGATACGCACAATGGTTCTGAGGTGTTGAATATTGGAAATTCGCTGGACGTCTCTAGTTGGGTGAAGAACAGAATCCCAAGCTTTAGTAAAGTGATTGGGCTTTCTGCGAAGAGACATGAAAAGATGTGTATTGATTATCTTCAAAGGCTTGAAAGGGAGATGGCAGTAATTAACCAGCAGCGAAAGAAAGAAGCTGTTAACCGAAAAATAGCATCCTCCACAGCCAAAGGGAAAAGAGAGTTGAGGAACCTAACCTCAACAGTTAATTATGATGGGAGATAGTGTGTTAGTAGTGTGGTAGAGATAGTTGTGGGGTCTTAATAGTCTTTATGAAGCTGAAAATGATTACTTGGAATGTTAGAGGTTTGAACAACCCTCAGAAACGTCTGGTTGTTAGAAATTTGTTACGTGGGTGGAAGGGTGATGTTGTATGCCTTCAAGAAACTAAGCTGATTGGCATTGATAGACAGCTGGTCTGCAGTATATGGGGCTGTAGGTATGTGGATTGGGTCGCTCTTGATGCTGATCAGACGGCTGGTGGGGTCTTGATTATGTGGGATAGGAGGGTCTTAGAAAAGCTGGAGGTTCTGGTGGGCTCATTTTCGGTGTCAGTTCAGTGGAAAGGTGTGGAGGATGGTTTTATTTGGGCATGTTCAGGGGTGTATGGCCCAAATGATAATTATTTAAGGGGCGATTTTTGGGATGAGTTGGCTGGTATTCAGCAGTATTGGAATGTTCCTTGGTGTTGTTATGGGGATTTTAATGTTGTCCGTTTTCCTAGTGAAAGGAGGGGTGGGTCTCGGTTTACTCCGGCTATGGAAAGGTTTTCTGAATTTATTGAAGATTTAAACTTAATAGATTTGCCGTTGGAGGGAGGGAGTTACACTTGGTCTAATGGCATGGACCAACCCTCCATGTCTAGGATTGATAGAGCCCTGGTTTCTCATGACTGGGAGCAACACTTTCCGGATGTGATCCAACGGATTCTCCCTCGAACTGTTTCAGATCATTTCCCAATTCTTTTGGAGGTTGGGGGTATGGCGAGGGGGAAAAGTCCTTTCCGATTTGAGAATATGTGGTTGAAGACGGATGGGTTTGTTGATAGGGTGGATTTATGGTGGAATCGTCATACTTTTTTGGGCACACCTAGTTTTGTGTTGGCTAAAAAATTGAAAGCTTTGAAAGAAGATATTATTTAGTGGAACCGTCAAGAATTTGGTAATGTTGGGCGTAGGAAGAAAGAATTGCTTGGGGCTTTGGAGTCACTAGATGCTAAGGAAGGGGTTCTAGGTCTCTCTGAGATGGAAAGAGAGGAGAGAAATGCAGTGAGATCGCAAGTTGAGCATCTTCTTTCTCTAGAAGAGATCTCGTGGAGACAAAAATCGAGAATGTTATGTATTAAGGAGGGAGATAATAATACTAAGTTCTTTCACAAGATGGCTAATTCCCACAGAAGGTATAACCATCTAAGTTTCTTAGAAGTGGATGGGGTGATTTATGAGGACGGAGCAGAAGTTGCGGCTCAAGTTGTTCAATTTTATAAAACTTTGTATCAGGAGCCTGAGGAGTGGAGACCGTTTGTGGAAGGTTTGGATTTTGACCAAATAGGGGAGTTGGAGAGGGGCTGGTTGGAGAGAGGGTTTGAGAAAGATGAGATTCTTTCAGTAGTCAGAGATATGGATGGGGATAAAGCTCCAGGTCCAGACGGCTTCCCTATGGCCTTTTTCCATCAGTGTTGGAGAGTAGTAGAAAGAGACGTTTTGGCAGTGTTCGAAGAGTTCCATCAACACTGTAAGTTTGAGAAATCTCTTAATGCTACCTTTATAGCTTTGATTCCTAAGAAGAATGATGCCTCTAACATCCGTGATTTCAGACCCATTAGCTTGGTGGGGAGTTTATATAAAATCTTGGCCAAGGTTTTGGCAAATAGATTGAAAATGGTGTTAGATCAACTGATTTCGGAATCTCAGAATAGTTTTGTGGGAGGTAGGCAAATTTTGGATTCAGTTCTCATTGCCAATGAATGTGTCGATAGCAGAATGAAGAGTAAGATTCCGGGGGTGATCTGTAAGTTAGACATTGAGAAAGCTTATGACAATGTGAATTGGGAGGCTCTTTTGAATTTGTTGAAGAAAATGGGCTTTGGGGAGAAATGGTGCAGCTGGATTCGAACGTGTATTTCTACAGTGCAGTTCTCTGTGTTAGTCAATGGGTCTCCTGCGGACTTCTTTGGTAGCTCTAGAGGTTTGAGACAAGGAGACCCGTTGTCTCCCTTGTTATTTTTAGTTATTATGGAGGTGTTTAGTAGAATGGTGAAGAGGATGGAGGAGGCAGGTTTACTCAGTGGTTTTAGGGCAGATGGTAGGAGGGGTAGAGGGGTTTGTGTATCGCATCTGCTATTTGCGGATGATACCATTTTGTTCTGTGATGCAGAGGTGGAGCAAATCCTTCATGTTCGTTTGCTGCTTCTTTGTTTTCAGGCTGTGACTGGTCTGAAGGTTAATATAGCTAAAAGTGAGATGGTTCCTATAGGGGAGGTAAACAATTTGCAGGCTCTGGCAGAGATTTTGGGGTGCAGGGTTGGGGCCTTGCCTATGACGTATCTTGGTATGCCGTTGGGGGCATCCTTTAAGTCCCCTTCTATTTGGAACTCTATTTTGGAGAGAATTGATCGGAAGTTGGCAGGGTGGAAGAAGCTGTATTTATCAAAGGGAGGTAGGCTAACTCTGCTTAAAAGTACGCTTTCAAGCCTCCCCACATATTTTTTATCTTTGTTCACCATTCCCACTCATGTGGCTAACAAAATTGAGAAGCTTCAAAGGGACTTCTTGTGGGGTGACTCTAAGTTACATTTATTGGGTTGGAATAAGGTGTGTTTGCCTATTACTATTGGAGGTTTGGGTATCAGGAAATTGACCACTTTCAATAAAGCCTTACTAGGAAAGTGGCTTTGGCGTTTTGGGATCGAGGAGGATAGGCTTTGGAGGAGGGTGATAGCTTTGAAGTTTGGGGAAGAATGGGGGGGGTGGACCTCTAAGTTGGGTAGGGGTGCTCATGGGTGTGGTTTGTGGAGAAGTATCCGGATGGGCTGGGAGGTTTTTAGCAATAATGCCCTGTATAAGGTTGGGGTGGGGGATAGAGTGAAATTTTGGACAGATAGATGGTGCGGTGATCTTCCTCTTTATCTGGCTTTTCCAGTCTTGTACAATTTTGCTGCTAACAGAGAGGCCTCCGTTGAATCTTCTTTGTCGTGTCAAGGAACAGGGGTTAGGAGAACTTGGAATGTTTGCTTCATTCGGGGTCCTAATGACTGGGAGGCAGATGTGGTGGCTGATTTCTTTCGCTTATTGGCTTCCAATCTTCCTTCCGTGACTAATGGTGACTGTTTGAGATGGAGGCTGACAAAAAACGGGAATTTTACTATTCGCTCCTTTTATCACAAGTTACATGGCTCCTCTGTTGCTGCCTTTCCTTGGAAAGGTATTTGGAAGGTTAAAGCTCCCCGGCGTGTCTCTTTCTTTGTTTGGACAGCCGCTTGGAATAGAATCCTCCCGGGAGATATTCTGAGACGTAGGGGCTTAGATTTTGTTGACTGGTGCATTATGTGTCGGTGTTGTAGCGAGTCAGTGGATCATTTGTTGTTACATTGTCGAAAGGCCTATCATCTATGGTGTTTTGTCTTTAGGACTTTTGGGATTTCGTGGGTCCCCTCTTGTACGGTGCAAGATTTTCTTTTTAGTTGGTGGAACTGGTTAGGGAAGCATGCATCTTTCATTTGGAACCTTGTTCCATTGTGTTTAATGTGGTGTATTTGGAGGGAGCGCAATCGGCGGACGTTTGAGGATTTGGATAGATCTGAAAACCAACTGCTTGCTCTCTTTTCTGGTTCTCTTTTTGATTGGGCTAGGGCTTGGGGACTCACATCTAGTGACTCTATTCCTCTTTTCCTTAGCTCCCTTACTCTTTGTATTTAATGCCTTTTTATGTTTTTGCTTTCTCTTTTTCTTGTATTTCTATCCTGCTAATGCAGCTTTGCATCTAGCAGTTATCTATATACTATTTCTTACTTATCAAAAAAAATGCAGGTAAGCTTTACACTGCTTCTATTCTTATCTTTTACTTTTGCTTTTCTGAAAAGAGGAAACCAGACATTACTTATTCTACAAATTGGAAATGGAATAAAAATAGTAAAATGTTCTCATGGACAGTAAAAAATGGTATTGAAATCATCAGAAGTAATCAGTGTTGAATGTTCGTTCATTTAAACCAAGCCTTTCTCTGTTTAATTATCTAAATGGCACATTCCAGATGTAACAGACACATCGCATGTGGGTGGAAGACATCCCCTGTTGGTATATGTAACCGTGAAGAAATCAACTAATGGAGTCTTTTCTGCTGGCGGTCCCTGCTTGGAATTCTTATCTCGTTCGTTGTCTCTAATGGAAACTATGTGGGCTTGCAAGTCTTGGAGCACAACAAATCCATGGTGGATGGATCATGCAATTAAAGGAGGTAAGCTCATCTCATTACGACCAATTTGTCATTATTTTCAGATTACAGTAGCATTCTTGAACGCATCCTTTGTTACTAAAAAATTTCTTCATCACTTCTACTAACTACTTCTGGAATCTTTTGGTGCTTGATACTTCCAAGTTATGTGCATTTTTTTGCAGTATTTTGTTTTGTTTATGTTATTTTCATTCATGATCATGACCTTAGTTGATATGACCAAACAACCATCATGCATGCTGTTATGAAAACATATTTGCTATTCTATCACAATGGCAAGGACATTTTTTGTATTCCATAAGCACCTGTTTAAATCGAGTTTACATCATCAGATTAACAAGCCGCCTCTCTATGAGCTTTGGGAATTGATGGTGGAGAGCAAGATATAAGTCCTCTCCATAATTTTGGTTCTTTCTTTTCTTCCACACTCCAGAGTGCTCAAAAGGCTCAGCAAATCACTGATCTCGTTGTCCTTGCAGTCCTCACCAGAAGGGGCTGCCCAACTCCGTTCTTGCTATCAAGGATTCTAAATTGTCCTATGCTGAGATAGTGGAGCCAGAGGCAAAGAAGGGAAAACTGTCCCAAGATAGCTCAGGTGCTTGTTCCATGAAAGATTGTCATTCTTGAGGCTGTCATGTCACCACCTGCAATTACCAGTACATGTTTTCAAACCAGAGGGTGTTCAGTGGTTGTTAGTGTTGTTCAATTGATTTGTGTTTTGTGTATAAAATCTGGACCTCCAATCATGAATGATATTTATATCTTAATTGTTCTTCAGATTTCCAGGCATAATATGTGCAACATGTTGAGGCTTTCAACAATTTGTACCTAAAAATTACTTGATATCATCCTATTGTTGAATACAGTAATTATAGGTTTGGTTTTAAGATCTAGGGTGGTTTCTTCCAATCAACTTTGACCCTCTGCAATCAAAAATTCCAAACATGTTTGTCCTGCCAGCTTGTTCTGTTTACTTCATATCAAGTTTGCACCTCCATTTGTGCATTGGTACAATGATAAGCAAAGGAAAGATTGGTTCCACATAGCTCCAATGTTCAGATTCTAGATTTGGTTGGCAACATATTGCTTAGGATTAAAAAAAGAAAAGAAAAGGTTATGGCATTATAAATTGAGTGAGGGTATTTTTGTAATCCCATCCCCAAGATATTTCTAATTAGTGGCTCCCTGTAAAAGAGATCATTTCGGGTGTTTGTAGCAGAGGGTGCTCCAAGGTTTGTGCAGCTGCATATTTTTTTTAGGTGGTGTAATTTTCCTCTCTCTAATGCCATTTATTTTAATATTAGGTATCAAGGACATCTTCTTGCAAAAGATTTGGTCACAAGAGGTTTCCAAACTACACTAATTACTGATTCTGCAGTTTTTGCCATGATTTCCCGTGTGAACATGGTAAATTGATGGCCTTAAGCTTTTTTTTTTCCTTCTATTTGTTTTTTTCCTCAATTGGAACAGCATTTCCTGGACTGATTTTTGGCTTCAATGTTGTAATTCCTAAAGGTTATAGTTGGAGCACATGCTGTCATGGCCAATGGTGGGGTTATAACACCTGTTGGGTTGAATATGGTTGCACTTGCAGCTCAAAGGCATGCTGTCCCTTTTGTTGTACTTGCTGGCAGTCACAAGGTAATTTGGTACAATAATAGAGGTTTTGATGATTGATAAGTAAACCAAGTCTCTTCTGGTACATTCCTAAATTTCTTGCTCTCTTCTTAGTTCTTATGTTTTGAAGTGACTAAAATTCTTTGCTTTACAGCAGCCTTAATCTATGAAATGACTAAAATTCTTTGCTGCATTGAGTCTTAATGATTCCAAAATTCTTTCGGGTTAATATGCACTTCGCTAATCAACCTGAAAGCGTGAAGTTATCAGTGATTCATTCTTCCGAAATCAACACCTATTTTTTTTTTGGATAAATCAAATCAACTCATTTTTAGTTGCCTATTAGTTTAAGTAACCAATTTTATTTGGAATTTCTGACGTCCATAGAGAGTATTCTAAGCTGTTCAACTTTGTTTTGCATTTCTGGATCAAAGCAGGGATCAGATTTTGCGGGTTGTGAATAAACAAAATTAGCAATAACTGAAATCTAAGTGGCCTAAGAATTTATTATGTAATGCGATGGAAATAGCCACAAATTTGTAATTTAGCTAAAATTTATTTTGATGGAGTTAATGAATAGTGAATACTGAAATGCATGTTTTGCTCTAGTTCCTGGCATGTTGATTACTTGCAAGTGGAAATGTTTCAGTTTTGTATCTCATTTCATAAAATTTTGAAATTATTGTTTTTTTTTTTTTTCCAATTATTGCTGTTGTACCTTCATGAAGTGCTGTTTCATCTACATGACAGTTGTGCCTCCTGTATCCACACAATCCTGAGGTCTTACTGAATGAGCTGAGATCCCCATCTGAGCTGCTGGATTTTGGAGAATTCTCAGATTGCATGGATTTTGGAACTGGCACTGCTTCCCCTCTTCTTCATGTGGTCAATCCAACATTTGATTATGTGCCACCAAAGCTCGTTAGTCTTTTTATTACTGACACGTAAGTTCAACAAAATCTTTTGTAAATTTTAAGAAAGAAAAGATTTACCTGGGTTCCAAAATTATATATTCTGGAGCTCATTTAAAAAACCTTTTCTGTGCCCCATTATGGAATGTTTGCTATCCTGTCCTTGTTCTTGTCTGGATGCAAAGTTTTAGCTCACTTTTGTATGCTTTTAGTCTGGTTTTGAGAATTTTGAATACTTTCATACTGATCTTGATATTTCAAATTCTTTTATCCTGTAACTGTTACAAGTGAATTACTCTTTACTTCTTTCACAGAGGGGGGCGCAATCCATCATACGTGTATCGGTTGGTTGCTGATTATTACTCTGCTGATGATTTGGTGGTGCAACGAAGACCTCCTACAGCAAGTTGAGTTTAGCTTTTTGGACATTTGTTGGGTAAGTTTTAAATTTTATATTCTACATTTTTTAATGGTTGTGCCTATATTCTAGTGTGTAATTGTACGTTTAACACATATTTCATTGATGAAGCTAAAGCTTAACTTTTGAAATTGAAAATATCAGTGCAAGAAAAAGATGTAAATGTGTTCCATTTAGCACTTACACATATAGCAATTGAATCAAGTGGCTGGTATAACTTAAAAAGGAGCATGTGTGTAGTGTACCCATCATGGAATGGTATCTTATTGTATTCTATACTGAGTTTACTGGAGGCAGTAAAACAGATGCTTATACATATATAAAATCATCTTCCAATCTCTGTTGCTTTATTGAGCTTATAAAGCTGCTGTTTACAAGTAAGAGATGTGCCCTGAGGACCTATTTTGAAGGAGGCTATGCTGAGTGCTGAGTGCTGACTTTACATCAAATTGACAAAAAAACTGTATGTTGCTGAACATCAGAATATGATATTGAATAAATTGGACAGTTCCATCTGTTCTGGTTTGAGATGGATGTTGTTTCTAGTGATTTCCTTGTCTTTGTGGTAAATCAGAGATCCTCTGTTTTTATGGAATAGGCCTGCAACTGAGCTACTTGCTCAATGCTTGGGTTCAAATCCCGCTACATTCATATTGTGTTGAGGTTGTTCCTACCTTTGTAAGGTACACCCTTTTCATGGATGGCTTCTGGGGGTTGTAGGTAGAGTCGTCCTCCCCTCCCAAACAAACCTTTGGGAAGTTTACATTTTAAACCCTATAATTAGGGTGTGTAACAAATAAAAGCCCATTTCAAAAAGTAACAAATTATATCCTATAGTTTTAGAAGTAAAATTAAATAATGAGATTTCAGAAAGAAACAATTTAAACTCTTAAAAAAAAAAAAAAAAAATAGAAAAGAAAGTAACAATTTAAACTCTCAGTCAATATTAATCCCAAGCACAATGTCATGAGACTTGAATGGGGTTAAAGTTTAATTTATTACTTTTTATTTTTTTATAAGTTAGAAAATTGTTATTTATGAAACTACATGGTTTAATTTATTACTTTTTAAAGCCAAAGGATTTAATTTTTTTACCCAGCCCATAAGTTAAGGAATCTAGAACTGCAGACTTCTTGTTGGCATTGATCACTAACAAATTGCCCCTTGGTGGGGCTACGATTTCGTTGACTGGTGCATTATGTGTCGGTGCTGTAGCGAGTCAGTGGATCATTTGTTGTTACATTGTCGAAAGGCCTATCATCTATGGTGCTTTGTCTTTAGGACTTTTGGGATTTCGTGGGTCCCCTCTTGTACGGTGCAAGATTTTCTTTTTAGTTGGTGGAACTGGTTAGGGAAGCATGCATCTTTCATTTGGAACCTTGTTCCATTGTGTTTAATGTGGTGTATTTGGAGGGAGCGCAATCGACGGACGTTTGAGGATTTGGATAGATCTGAAAACCAACTGCTTGCTCTTTTTTCTGGTTCTCTTTTTGATTGGGCTAGGGCTTGGGGACTCACATCTAGTGACTCTATTCCTCTTTTCCTTAGCTCCCTTACTCTTTGTATTTAATGCCTTTTTATGTTTTTGCATTCTCTTTTTCTTGTATTTCTGTCCTGCTGATGCAGCTTTGCATCTAGCAGTTTTTTATATACTATTTCTTACCTATCAAAAAAAACAAATTGCCCCTTGGCACTTGGCGTGTTCTTTGTGGTTTTGGCCTTTTGCAAATCACTTTCATGTATATATATATATATATATATATATATATATATACACATATTGGATAGTGACCAGCTGGACTTGTTAGATCATGAAAAAGGTTTCTATTGTTATCAAATCACTAACATGCTTGTAATATATGCACAGCACAGGGTAACAAATATATTACTGAGTGCATGGACAGCATACATTGTGCTTGCAAGGTAGTTATTTCATTATAGGTATTAGATATGGATCTTAATAAGATCATATAGAATAGTAATACAAGGAAAAAACTAGACAAATAATGATTATTAGCTTCCTTGAAAGAAGCTTCCATTCCCGTAATTACAAAACCATTCCTTTAGAAATAGGTTGCCTATTGCCCATTTTAAATGCTACATTTAATCCTGGCCTCTGTATGGGATAACAATACCTAATGAATATTAGTTTCCTCAAAAGAAGCTTCTACCCCCATGATTACAAAACCATTCCTTCAGAAACGCACATAAAATGGGTTGCTTATTGCCTCTTTAAATACAATTCATTGCTGGCCTTGATATGGTCAACAGTATCTAAATCTGATGCTGCGTTATCACCAGGTATGAAGTTAGGAGGTTTTTATTCTTTGGTTCTTCAGCCTTGTTGGCTCAGTTTGGTTTTTTATGGCATTTGGGTTAGCTCATTAACTGAAGTATGCAGTTTGGAGAGAATACATTTCGGTTTGCAATATTTTAGTATGTTACAGACAGTCTCTGCATTTGTCTATCCCAATCATCTGAATATGTAATGTCGTGTTGGATATTGCCATTACTAATGAACTCAATTATCGTTTGTTTTGTTTTGATTTCATTTTTCTTCCCATCCTTACTGGAATTCTGTACAAGAATCACTTCTTCAATTTTCAGGCGGCTCCGTTTTTGTGATGACATTGCATTGCTTCTCAGATTCACATATTCATGCCTGGTGTTTAAAGCATTATTATAGTCATGATTGGTGATTATTTTATTGACAGTTCCCATGTTCATCTTTCAGATAATTCAGAAATATAGTTTGGTAAGCAGTGGACATTGAGAAATGAAATTTAAATTGTACTGTACGGAATGTAGACCACATTTTAGTGCTGGAAGAGACTTGGAAAAGTTGCAGATTGGATAAGAACAGACTGAGAAATGTGAGAAAATCAAGGAGGGAAAAAGGAATAGTGGTTATCCTGGTTGTCAAGAGTTGTCAAGGACATTTTTTGTATTCCATAAGCACCTGTTTAAATCGAGTTTACATCATCAGATTAACAAGCAACCTCTCTATGAGCTTTGGGAATTGATGGTGGAGAGCAAGAAAAAAGTCCTCTCCAGAATTTTGGTTCTTTCTTCTCTTCCACACTGCAGAGTGCTCAAAAGGCTCAGCAAATCACTGACCTTGTTGTCCTTGCAGTCCTCACCAGTTGGGGCTGTCCAAGTCCATTCTTGCTATCAAGGATTCTAAATTGTCCTATGCCGAGATAGTGGTGCCAGAAGGCAAAGAGGGGAAAACTGTCCCAAGAGAGCTAGGGTGCTCGTTCCATGAAAGATTGTCATTCTTGAGGCTGTCATGTCACCACCAGCAGTTACCAGTACATGTTTTCAAACCAGAGGGTGCTCAGTGGTTGTTAGTGTTGTTCAATTGATAAGTGTTTCATGTATAAAATCTGGACCTCCAATCATGAATGATATTTAAATCTTAATTTTTCTTCAGATTTTCAGGCACAATATGTGCAACATGTTGAGGCTTCCAACAATTTGTACCTAAAAATTACTTGGTATCATCCTATTGATGAATACAGTAATTATAGGTTTGGTTTTAAGATCTGGGGTGGTTTCTTCCAATCAACTTTGACCTTCTGCAGTAAAAAATTCCAAACATGTCTGTCCTGCCAGCTTGTTCTATTTACTTCATATCAAGTTTGGACCTCCATATGTGTGCATTCGTACAATGATAAGCAAAGGAGAGATTGGTTTCACATAGCTCCAATTTTTCAGATTCTAGATTTGGTTGGCAACATATTACGTAGGCAATGTAACGCCCCAGCCCATTTAATTAAAAAAAAAAAGAAAAGGGTTATGGCATTATAAATTGAGTGAGGGTATTTTTGTAATCCCGTCCCCAAGAAATATCTAATTAGTGGCTCCATTTTCTCACCACAACCTATTGAAGGCTCTGGAGTCTGGACTAATGCAAATGAAGACATGCGCATGCCCCTCACGCACTCTACTGCCCAAGCAATTTCCTCATCCTTCTTACGTCTTTGTTGAATTAAGCACCTTTTCAGCAGAACCTTCCAGGTACTAGCTAGCTGTATAAGCACATTCAACAAATATACGGTCAAAAATTTCCCCAAGTTCACTTTCAAAAACACTCATTGCCTCTGACTATCTATGAAGGACTTACAAGTTACAACTAACCTTGCCATTTTTAGATGAAACATGCTGATGGCAACAGTGCCTGAAAATTGACATTATTACTGGATGCTTCTTTCTAAAAAAACAAAAATTTCAAGAATTGGCAAATATATTACTTCCACTAGCAGTGGGCAACGGATTATATTATCCTTTTCTTTTAAGGGTACCATTTGTGTGGAGCAGTACTTCATAATGTATGCAAGCTGTTCGAATCCAAAAGCATCAAATTTAGATTATGCTCAAGCTCATAATGCTCACATTATATTCCAAAGATCAAGAGTAAAACTTGATGATGCAATAGAACCCCAGAGTTAACAAAAGAACTTATTTTTCAAGACAATATATCAGTTAACACAATTGAAATAAGGAGAAAGGAGCATACCATACGTGAAAGTGTAAAAATATTTCCTCCAATGTTGAGAGCACAACATTGTCAGTAAGAAAATCATATTTATATGTATATATTATTTACATATAAATTCTCACAAATGCGAATTTCATACCTATTTCAATATGCCACAGCCCATTTTGTATTTAAAAAAAAAAAAAACAAAATTTGAGTACAATTTTCTTTAAAAAAATTAATATTACTACATATTTTGAAAATTTAACTGTTGGCTTACATGTGTTTTACGCTTTTAATGTACGTGTCAAATTTTGTTCCAATCGGATGTTATTTATTATATGATTTAAGAACTTATTTTTTATGCATAATATTAGATTACAATAACTTGCAATTTAAACAATTAATTGATGAAATAGTTAATAATCTTTGATCTTTTAGAAATTTTATAAGCATGAAAGATATAAGAAGAAAATGTAATTCAATTATAGATTTGTTAGTATTCGTATTCAATAAAAAGATATATTAAGTAAAGTTATAATTTTAAGCTATAAGCAAGTTTGTAGGCTCAATTTATAAGTTTAACCATATAAAAAAAAAATTACAAGTTCTAAAAAAAAAAAAAAAAAAAAACCAATAATGAGAACTAAAGAGACGTGGGTTGGGAAAGTTAGGTAAAAGCACACAGTATTAATACATTTGAAAGGGTAAGCGTCAATTTGCCCAACTATTCTGAAAGTTCAAACTGCGCTCTCCATTCGCGCAGACAACAAAGAATTATTGCATTCGTAGCCATAAAATTCAAAATCTAGTACATGTACCTGTACGACGTTAGAGTAATGTCATGTTTATTCAAATCTTGGACGCATGTGATTAGCTCACACAGCCAGTTTATGAAGAATATTCCAACACAGGTCTCTTTTTTCCTAGCCTAAATCACAAGTTATGCACCCTATATATAGATCAGGATTACAAGTCATGATAAGTTAATACAAAGTGAACAAGATTTGGCATGATGAGTTTAAGGTTCCATTTCTATATCTTGGTTTTGTATTTATGCATTATCATTCCAACCCAATGCCTTGGTAACATCTGCCTGCCAAAGGAACATGTTGCATTATTCATTTTCGGGGATTCAATACTTGATGCTGGAAACAACAACTATATCAATACCACTACTGATCTCCAGACAAATATCTGGCCTTATGGGGAGACATTCTTTAAGTATTCCACTGGGAGACCTTCTGATGGCCGTCTAATTCCAGACTTCATTGGTAAGATAATGGTTACCTGTTGTTTTCTATTGGACTTGGATTGTTTACTCAATTAAGTTTTGAAGCTTTATTGCAGCTGAGTATGCAAACTTGCCGCTAATTCCTCCATATCTACATCCTGGTTATAATCGGTACATTGATGGGGCTAACTTCGCATCAGCAGGATCTGGAGCTCTTGATGAAACTCGTCCAGGATTGGTATGCTTTCTATCTGACTATACATGCCCCTTAAAATGTTAATTAGGATTCTAAAAAGTGGAGCGCAATTAGGGTCAAAGTTTGTGCGCATAGCCTGATAGAGCTCTTCCATAACAGCAATCCTATTGATTGGAATTATTGAAAAAAAAAAAAAGGACATTTGATACTATGATAGAATAGTTGAAACATAATAATGGCATAATGAAAAAGTACATGAGAAAAGAAAGAATGCAAAGAAAGAAAGAAAAAGAGAGAGAACAAAATGAATGAGCATGATTCGGCCTAAGAGGCCTACATCTACAATGGAAAACTCTTGATAGTTATATCTTTACTATTAGGCTCTATGTATTACAATTAACCTATTAAAGAGTATTTTATAGTAGGCTAAACCCTATGATTACGTCTTCAGCAATACAAATAAGATTAGGATTTCTTTACTAGTGCTCCAAGTAGGATCATGATTACTTTATTTGTAGAATTATTTTGCTTGCATTCTTAGATACAATGAACATTGGCAAGAGACTTGGGCCTTGACTTGGATAAAGTTTTAGTATCCTTAACATGAATCAAGATATCAAACCTAGGTTGCCAAGGGTTTCTTGTAATAGGTAATGTTGTTGAATTACGCAAATTTATGGTCCGTTTGGTAAGAGATTTCTAGTAACGTTGTTTGTATTTTTTGAAAATACGTGTAAGTGAAAAAATGTGTGAAAATACGTGTAATATTGTTTAAACACTGAAAATTTTTGTTTAAACAACAGTAACAAATGAGCCCTTAAAATCCTTGCATTTGCTTCATATGCTTTTGTTTATGATTGGACACTCTACGAATGAAATATAAGCACTCTTTTTCTATATTCCATCATAATTTGAAACGAAGATTATGTTCTTATGACATAAGTGTGTCTAAATTGTTCTCACAGTTGACTGCTTCTCTTTTGTTCTTTTGCCCTCCTTATCAGGTGATAGACCTAAACACTCAACTTAAGTATTTCAAGAAAATGGAGACTCAATTGAGGCAAAAACTAGGTGGAAAAGAAGTCAAGGAACTCCTATTTAAAGCTGTTTACTTAATTAGCATTGGGAACAATGATTACCTTTTCCCCTTTACCTCAAACTCTAGTGTGCTTCAATCCTACTCTCGAGAAGAATACGTAAATATGGTAATTGGCAACTTGACAACAGTGATCAAGGTAATTAAAATTAGTGTTTTATACAATATTTAGAACAAATTTTTGTTAGATCATTCTTGTTTGCGTTTTTAAGTTGGTCATAATTATACTTTGATTTGTTAGGAAATATATAAAAAAGGAGGAAGAAAATATGCGTTCCTAGGCTTGCCACCTTTGGGTTGTCTCCCGTTTACAAAAGCACTAAAACCAGGAAACACCGATGCATGCATGGAGGAAATTACAGAACTTGTAAAACTACATAATAAAGCACTTTCTGAAGTCCTTCCGAAGCTACAGAGTGAGCTGAAAGGATTTAAATATTCAGTAGCCGATTTATACACTTTTCTTAGTGAAAGAATTGATAATCCTTCAAAATATGGTATGCACTTCCATTTTTATAGTACAAGATGTGTTTTATTATTACTGTACTTCACATTTTATCTTTTCATAGACTAATAGCACCTTTGTTTTAATTATGTTGGTAAAGGTTTTATGGAAGGGAAGATTGCATGTTGTGGAAGTGGTCCATATAGGGGACTCCCAAGTTGTGGAGGAAAGAGATCGATCGGTTCTGAGTATGAAATATGTAGGAAAACTAGTGACTATGTGTTCTTTGACGCTGGTCATCCTACTGAGAAGGCCTACCAACAATTATCAGAGCTAATTTGGAGTGGAGCTCCCAATGTCATAGGACCTTACAATCTCAAAGCGTTGTTTGAACACTAATGTATTTAGATTTAATAAATGAAAAATAAAAAACTTGTAAACATGGAGCATATTTAATAAGTTAGGGCTTTTGTTAACAAATGCCCTAAAAGTAGTGGTTAATGTGCATTTAATATTTTATTAAATAATATTTTTATATATATATTCTTTCAAAAAATAAAGTCAACTAGCACACATACACATATGTCCCAAAAAGCTCACAACCATAATGAAATTGTGCTTGTAAGCTAATGAAATGGAGTACTTTGTGTAACTCAAAGTCTGTCGGTGGCATGGGTTTTCGGGATCTACAGCAGTTTAATCAAGCCTTACTGGCGAAGCAGGTTTGGAGGTTAGTTCAGCAAAAAGACTCTTTACTATTCAAGGTTTTTGAGGCGAAATTCTTCCCTGGTGGCACTATTTTTGATGCTGGGGTGCCGACCAATTGCTCATATGCGTGGAGAAGTATTCTTCAAGCTAGGGAGGTCATTCTAAGAGGGGCTATTTGGAGGGTAGGTAATGGTGCTTCGATTAAAATTTGGGAGCATAGGTGGTTGCCATCAACTACTAACAGCAAAGTCCTATCACCAAGAGGGAATTCTGATGTAGTTTGGGTCAAGGAGCTTCTGGTACCTAACACTGGAGTTTGGGATACGAGCTTGCTTGATAGGATCTTTATCCCTTGGGAGGTTAAAGAAATTAAAAGAATCCATGTTTGTGCCCATGGACAGAATGATGCTTATATCTGGCCTATCACACCGGATGGAAATTATTCTGTTTGGAGTGCTTATCGAATGTTGGCTATGGAAACATTCGATGGTGAACCAGCCTCCTCAAATCCGAACTCTACGAAACAGGTCTGGAAAGGTGTGTGGAAGATTCGAGCTCCGAATAAGGTGAGGCACTTCATATGGAGGGCAGTGAAGGATTCCTTACCCACGAAGGAAAATCTGAAGAACTGGCAGATTCAGTTGGATGTAACTTGCTCTCTGTGTGATGATTTCGAGGAAGACTTGATGCATGCATTGTGGCTGTGTGATCAGGCTCAGTCGGTGTGGAAGTCTGAAGCTAGCTTTGTCTGTCTGTATCAAAGGAAGTTTAGAACCTTTATGGACTTGTTTGAGGCTGTACTTGACAGGGGCTCGGTGTTTAAGGTGGCTTGGTTCTCCACAATTGCATGGAGTTTGTGGCAGAGACGAAACATAATTAGAGAGAGGCAGCAGACGTGGCCTTTTCATGAGGTTAGTAGACGGGCAAAAGAGATGGTTCTGGAGTTCTTTGAGATCACACAGAAGCCTACTCAGCCAGTGAGACGATCTGCCCCTACCTATTGGCAGCCCCCACAAGAAGGTATGTACAAAGCAAACTTTGATGCTGCCCTCTTTGAGGGTCTTGGTATGGCTGGCGTGGGTGCTGTGGTGAGGGATTCAGCGGGACATATCATTGCTGCCCTCAGTCAGAAGATTCGTAGCCCTCACTCTGTGGAGTTGGCTGAAGCACTGGCTTGCAATCGGGCTGTAGCTTTTGCCCAGGAGTTATGTCTTTCACAAGTGGTGTTTGAAGGCGATAGTCTTCGCATTGTTCAAGCAGTCAATAGTCAGGAAGCTTGCTTAACCTTATGTGGTCATGTAATTGGGGAGATTAAGAGCTTACGGAGAGGTCTTAGTTTTTCTTGTTTTCAGCATGTAAAGTGGGATGGCAACAAGCTTGCCCATTCTCTTGCTCGTAGAGCAGTTTCATCTGCTGATACTGATGTATGGGTAGAAGAACTGCCTAGTGACTTGGAAGATGTTTTCCAATTTGATTTTGTTCATCAATAAAACTCACTTACCTCTTTCTCAAAAAAAAAAAAAAAAAAAAAATTATTAACAAAAATATATTTTTTCTTTAAAACACATGAATTAAAACTCATAACTGAGTAATTATTAATCCTTCAAATGTGACGTCAAGGCACTCATCACCCGCACCCATAAATTAATATGTTTAATAATTCAAATCAGCCAAATACTAAGTAAGTATTTTTGGTTAAAGCATTAATGAAATGATCAGTCAAAAAATGTGTTAGTCTAATGAAATTTATGCATTTGTCAATTACTGAAATAGTAGCAGTGAGATTTGATCTAGCCTCCAAAAAATGAGATTTGATAACTACTAAAAAAATGTAGTATTTATCTAAGGACTAATAATTACAAATTTACAAATAAAATAAAAACCCATGCTTCAACAACTAGTTTTAAATATAGTCCATGAATTTTATATTTAAGCAAATAACTCTTGACATTAGAATTTCAATCAGTCAAACACTATGTAAGTATTTTTAGTCAAAGCATTAATGAAATGATCAGTCCAACCCCATGCGTTACTCTAACGAAATTTATGCAATATTTGTCAATCACTGAGACAGGTAGGAGTGAGAGTTGATCTAACCCCCAAAAAGTGAACATGAAAATCTAATTAGAATTCAAATTAAATTTCAATCATAGTCTAATTTTGGATCACGTACGTGTCCCATTTAATTTAATTTTTTTTTTTAAATTTTCATATCAAATAAGTTAATTTAGTACAAAAAATAGGAAGCTCAATATAAATAAATCATCAAAAATCCAGTCATATAACCAGTTATATATATAAATTAGAAGGAGAGAAAGAGTTTGAATGAATTTTCTTCCTACGCCATTTGTTTGTCTAACTAAAAATGATTTTTTCTCAAAAAGAAAAAAAACTAAAAATGAGTTAAATTTATAAGCATTTTACATAATACTAAGTAGCCAGAAAATTTAAAATCTAGAACATGTACTGTGGGGCCAAAAGATTTGGCAACCCCAGCCCACTCCATATTGGGCTCAAGGCCCATGCCGAGGACAATGCAGTGTCCGAGGATGAGCGGGGAAGGCCTAAACTATCAAGAAGCATCGCCGAGGACGACCATGTCCTCAGCCTGCTGATACTGAAGAAGGGATTTGTCATCGCCACATTAAAAGCATGCAACTAACACTCTAGCCGCATTAATGAAGAATTGACTATTGAACAGTAATGCCTTAGTTACTTTAACTAACAGGAGGTTTGGAAAGGCGGCTGATGGGACAAGCCTTCAGACATAAGCTCAAATGATCAACAAGTGGAGGGCAGAGATCAGTTGAATAGGACTATATAATGGAATGAACCTCAAGAGAATGGGGGTTCGGAGTTCGGAGGGATCGGGGATAACCCCTATTTTTCACTATTGATCATGAAAGGGCTCCTCGGACTGGGCTGAGGACGAATTTCTCCTTAGAACACTTAGCTAAATCCCATTTGATGATCTTGTAAACCCGTACCAACTGTTGTAACATTCTCTAATGCCTAGTCCTTCTACCCACTGTTTACAAATTCATTGTATCGGGGCGCTTCTCTGGCTGACGTGGGATTAAGGTGTCAAGCCTTACACTACAAGGTCAGCCCTTAGTGAGGTGAAAATCCTGAAAACCCACGTCGCCAGGGAACGAAAGCTGAGCCCCTATAATTGGCGCCGTCTGTGGGGAGGACTGGAGGATTAGCGAGTGCAACGGTTGGTGCGGAAGGATCAATAACAACACTTCTTCCAAGTTCAAAAAAAAAAAAAAAAACACAAACAACAGCAACGCACTCATTCAGAAGGAAATCATCATAAAGAAATGAAAGATTCAAGAAGTAAAGTAAACGAAATGTGACTACTTCTTTATTAAGTAAAGAAAAGTTACATTGTACAACAAGTGCTTAGGCAGGTTTATTCTAAAGCTAATTACAAAGGTAAATGGTTAGGCAGGCTTGTTCTAAAGCTAAAAATGAAAAAGAAAGGGGCCTAGGCAGGCTTGTTTTAAAGACAAGCTATGCATGGAGGGAGAGGTGGAAACATGCCTATTCTAAAACCGTCCACAGCTCCCCAACCAGCATGGGCGGCGCTGGGAAGGAGAAGGAAGAAGAAGCCGCGGCACCTGACGGTCTAATCTCAAGGTTCCCCCTTCATTTTTCCCATTTCCACGACGACCGGGCGCTGGCGAATCACTACCAGCTTGGAAGGCCGGTGGACCCGCGCATGGAGGAGGGACATTATATTCCTTTCGGATTCTCCTCCTAACTGCAAGGGGAGTCCTCTTTCTGGCTAGGTTGAAAAGAAGGAGGATCTTTGGCCTCTGCCTATTTCGCCTCCACTGTGTCGTCCAGGATCAGGGCGGTATTCTCGGCTCCTGAAGGGGGCTCGGCTTCCTTGTCCCTGCCCTTTTCTAGGGCCACTCCATCTCCTCAAGCACAAGTCACTATTTTTTGGCAAGGCCTTTGAAAATGCTCAGAAAACGGAGAGCCTTGAGCCCTTATTGAACCTAAGTGTTTGTGAAATTTGAAAAAAAGATTACCCCAAAATGCCTTATATAGAAGGCAAGAGCTGGTGAAAACTAGACTGCACAGAATCCTAGGGAGGAATTACTAGAGGTATTAACTCCGCCTAATTTCCAAAGAGCTTACCAGCCGCTGGATTCTTGTAAATCTGCAAGGATATTAATGAGGATACGCTTCGCGCACCGAAGTGTCAAGCGTGTTACTTGAATAACCCAAAAGACGCCTCGTAATTAGAAGTGGCGCGCCGGGCTAAGGAGCCAGACCGAAGAAGGGTCCCCCCTCAGCAGAGCAAGCTTAAGGACATTATCACTCTAAGGGCAGGCTCCCCAACGATGAGAATGGGCTCCCTCACTCCAGGTAGTAAAGAAAACTCCAAGTGCTAGACAAAACCAAGGTCTTGCATAGTTCTCGTACTCAAACCTATGGGGAAACTAATTACTTCAGAAGAATCAAGTGTTAGATAGAACCAAAACTTTGCATGGTCCTCAGACTTAAGCTTGTGGGGAAACTAACTACTTCAATAACTAGGTCCTAGACGAAACCAAGGTACTGTATGGTCCTCGGACTCAAACCTGTGGGGAAACTAGGTACTTCAGAAAAGCTAAGTGCTAGACAGAACCAAGGTCTTGCATGGTCCTCGTACTCAAACCTATGGGGAAACTAGCTACTTCAGAAGTATCAAGTGTTAGACAGAACCAAAGCCTTACATGGTCCTCAGACTCAAGCCTGTGGGGAAACTAACCACTTCAATAACTAGGTCCTAGACAGAACCAAGGTATTGCATGGTTATCGGACTCAAACCTATGGGGAAATTAGGTACTTCAGAAAAGCTAAGTGCTAGACATAACCAAGGTCTTGTATGGTCCTCGGATTCAAACCTATGGGGAAATTAGCTACTTCAGAAGAATCAAGTGTTAGACAGAACTAAGGCCTTGCATGGTCCTTGGACTCAAGCCTGTGGGGAAACTAACTACTTCAATAACTAGGTCTTAGACAGAATCAAGGTATTGCATGGTCCTCGGACTCAAACCTGTGGAGAAACTAGGTACTTCAGAAAAGCTAGGTGCTAGACAGAACCTAGGTCTTGCATGGTCCTCGGACTTAAACCTATGGGGAAACTATCTACTTCAGAAAAATCAAGTGTTAGACAGAACCAAGGCCTTGCACGGTCCTTGGACTCAAGCCTGTGAGGAAACTAACTACTTCAATAACTAGGTCCTAGACAGAACCAAGGTATTGCATGGTCCTCGGACTCAAACCTGTGGAGAAACTAGGTACTTCAGAAAAGCTAGGTGCTAGACAGAACCAAGGTCTTGCATGGTCCTCGGACTCAAAGCTATGGGGAAACTAGCTACTTCAGAAGAATCAAGTGTTAGACAGAACCAAGGCCTTGCATGGTCCTCGGACTTAAGCCTATGGAGAAACTAACTACTTCAATAACTAGGTCCTAGACAGAACCAAGGTATTGCATGGTCCTCGGACTCAAACCTATGGGGAAATTAGCTACTTCAGAAGAATCAAGTGTTAGACAGAACCAAGGCCTTACATGGTCCTCGGACTCAAGTTTATGGGGAAACTAACTACTTCAAGAACTAAGTGCTAGACAGAACCAAGGTCTTGCATGGTCATCGGACCCAAACCTATGGGAAAACTAGTCACTCAAGAAGAACTAAGTACTAGACAGAACTAAGGTCTTGCATGGTCCTCGGACCCAAACCTATAGGGAAACTAGTCACTCAAGAAGAACTAAGTATTAGACAGAACCAAGGTCTTGCATGGTCCTCGGACTCAAACCTATATGGAAACTAGCTACTTCAGAAGAACCAAGTGTTAGACAGAACCAAGGCCTTGCATGGTTCTCGGACTCAATCCTATGGGGAAACTAACTACTTCAAAAATCAAGTGCTAGACAGAACTAAGGTCTTGCATGGTCCGCAGACCCAAACCTATGGGGAAACTAGTCACTCAAGAAGAACTAAGTGTTAGACAGAACCAAGGTTTTGCATGGTCCTCGGATTCAAGCCTATGGGGAAACTAGTCACTCAAAAAGATATGTATGTGGTCAGCTGAAGCGCAATTAAAGACAGGATTGTGCAAGTAAAAAAAAAAAAAGGGATAATACAAACAGGACGAATAAGAGAAAATAAAATGTGCACTTCATTGAATTTTTAAGAGTTATACAAGGCAAGAGTGCCATTACAATGCTTTAAAAAAAAAAAGAAAAAAAGAAAAAAAAGAAAAAAAAAAACAAACAAAGTGAAGGCGCCATGGAGGATCATTCCTTCAGCTTCATCTCAATTCCTCCCTTAGGGGGCTGGGCAGAAGAGGTCTCAGGGTCCTTGCAACCCTCACTTGGGCATGTAGCCTAGGGAAGGTCAATTGAAGGAGATACCTCCTCAACGTAAGGGGCCTAGACATCAGATAAGGGGTTCGCAGCCTCCTTGGGCGCATCCGCAGTGGGACTCTTACTTGTCTCAACGGCCCTAGGAGGATCAGCTTCCTTTGCGGGCTCGTCCGAGGTGGTAGCAATCGGGGCATCTTTATCAGGAATAGCCTCAACTCCTTCAGGGGTCACCTCGGCCTCGGAGCTGGGAAGAGTAGCCTCGCGAATGGCAGGAGGGTAGTACACATTCTCCACCTTCCACGGGTCAGATGAAGCCTCAACACTTGCTTGTTTCAAAACTTCATTCCACACTTGGGAACAGTAAAGTCTGCATACCCCAAGCACTTAAGCTTTAAGGGTGGCTTCTGTATTGCCACCCCTGACTCGTAAGCCTCCTACGCAGCCTTACCTTTGGAAGCCTCAGCCTCGGCTTTAGTAGACTCAGTCTTTTCCTTGGCTTTCAAGGCCTCATCCCTAGCGGATTCTGCAACGCCTCTGGCCCCCTCTGCCTTGAGCACCCTCTTTTTCAAGGTTGCGATCTCCTCTTTGGCGACCTTCAACTGATCCTCTGCCTTAAGCAGGTGCTCCGTTTGATCTAGGGCCTACTTTTGGGCACTAGCTAGACTTGACTCGGCGATGTCTCGAGCCTTCTTCATTTTCTTCAACTCCTCCTTTGCCTTTGAAAGATCGGCCTTGGAGACTTTGAGGGTTTGCGCAACGTCTAGCATCTTTTCACACTCCAGGCCTGCGGCCTTGCTTTGACTACTGGCTATAGCCTCCAACCTAAAGGTAACCTAGATAGCCTGCCAATTAAAGTAAGGAGCCAAAACGCAGGAAGTTAAGAGAATCATAAGTGATCAGAAAACTTACCATGCCCAAACATTGTTTGAGGCCGAGAGAGACTTTATTGCTCCTCAGAACTTCCAGCTGGGCCATATCCACGGGGAGTAGTAAGGACCTCTCCAATGCGTCAGCCACGTGCGCACCCTCGTCCCCTCGAGGGTCCTTGAGAGAGGCATCGTCCATCAAGGGCTTCCCATGGAGCATGGGGATAGGGAGCCAAGCCTGGGCCCTGGGCTGGACGATGGCCTATTTTTCCTGACCTCGGCACCCTACCCTCAGCTGCTTCGATGGCCGTTGAGCATCGTCATCACCTTAGGAAGGATCAGACTCTTCGCCCCCTCTAGGCCTCTTTCCTTTGTCTTTCTTCTGCTGAGGACTGGTGGGCTTGGACCCAGACGGCGAACTCTGTTGGGGTGGGAGAGGAGGAAGCTTGGGAGGAGACTTTCTCGGCGCATCCTTCCCCGGCTGCCCCTCAATCAAGGCCAGCAGGCTTGTTTGAGGTCATTTCTTGAAACTCATCTTCGACCGAGGAGAGGTTTCCGTGGATAAAAAGTCTGCTTCAGCTAAGTTGGGGTCACCCAAATCTCTAGGAGGGTCTTTGGGCGAATGGAATTGGTCGAACACGTCAAACTCGTCCTCGGACGGACTTGAGTTAGCAAGTTCCTCTTCTCTTAGCTCTTTCCCTTCGGTCTCGACAACTTGAGGCGACGAAGAAGTACCCACCAATGGTACGCCCTTAGGAACGGGAGATCCTTCGGGGATCAAGAATCCATGCTCGACCATGGTGATCTTATGCAGCTGAGAATCTTTAGCTCAGATCACGTATTTTGGAGCCGAGAATGATTTTTGAATCGGATCGTATCCTAGGATCTCATGAGCGGCTCTAACTTGGTTGTCGGCTTTATTCACAAAAATCTCCAAGCTCAGTATGGTTTGCAAATTCTCCTTGTTGACTAAGCCGAAGTCACGCTCAAAGGCATGCGGATCTGCATAAAAGAAAACAAGTTCCTGTTAAAAACCAAGCAAAGCAGAGCGCGAAGGCACAAGAAATTAGACCCTCTCCTAGTCTGAATGCCCCACCTGGTGTACCCTTCACTGTTGGACAATGAAGGCCATCGTGCCACTCTCCGGACACAATGAGGAAGTCTTTGTTCAAACCCTTGCTGGACTCAGGGAGGCACTGGATGAGCCGGACCTTATCGCCCCTCGTCTTCATGTGATTAGACTTCCCCCTAAGGCACTGGAGGTTGTAGCACTAGTTTACATCATGGTGAGTTAACTCCAGCCCCATTTTCTTATTCAGGGCATTCACACAGCCTAAGATCCTAAACACATTGATGGCACACTGGGTGGGAGATAAGCCGAAGTGCCTAAAATAATCCCTCATCACTGGCCTCATGGGGATCCTCATACCACCCTCCAGAAAGGTGATTATAGGAATCGCCACTTCACCCTCTTTTCCCCTAATGCTCCACTCCCCTTCTCCACAGTACCTTAAACCCACTGTATCGGGGATCTTATAATCAGCAACAAATTTTTCCATCGCCTCCTCAGACTCAACTAACTTCTTAAACCTACCCATCCTAAAGAACTAATGAGGGGCCCAGGGAAAACGAAGGAAAGAGAAAGAGGAATAAGAGGACAAGGAACTCAAGCGGAAAAGTACGAACAGGAAAGAGAAGAGAACTTACAGAAATGAGGAAAAGCTCCCCAGACAGGCCTTTTGTGTTGAAAAGAGGCGTAAGGTCGATTGGAGGCTTGACCAAGTTCAGCGTATGTGCGCAGGAGCTCTTGAATGTAAAAGTAAAGGGGCAAACTGGTTTGATTGGGTATTTATACTCCCAATTAAAAGTAACCGTACGGGCTTTCCTGCCCATTAAGTTAGAAGCATCCCTACGTCCATTCATCATTACACCGTTGAATGTGGAGGACACAGGGCCGCCAAAATTTAATGAAGGCGCGCTCCAAGTACCGAAACACCAGGAGCGTTCCTTGAGTAGTTAGAAGGATTTTGGTACTGACAGGAAGACAAGATTCGCCAGGCCAGGATAAGGACTAGAGGACATCAAAATCCTCCTCCCCGCTCGAGGAGCCGGGCAGCAGAATTTTGAGGGGCAGCAGGATTTTTTTTTCGTTTGTTTGTGTTTGTGTTTATATTAGATGAGCATCCTTGGCATGCCATTGATGTGTTTGTGAGATTGCCTGAATGTCGTTTCAATAGTGCTATAATTTTACAGCAAAAAAAAACTATTTTATTTTACCTTGGTTTATTTGGAAATATCTCAGGTCTCATTTTTTTTAATGTGTTGTGGCTTATTGGAAGAATGTAAGACTCTGAAGTAGTGAAGTATAAAGTGTTGGTTGCACGTCTCAAATCACCTTCCAACGTATTTCAACATGTAAGACTCCATTTCTTGAATTGATCAGATTGTACTTCTCATTAATGCGTAGTTTTAGAATTAAAGCAAATTGTTTTTGGTGTTTTGATTTTTGCGGTAAGATTTTTGCATAATTCTGCATAATTTTACTGCATAATCATTGGCAGCCAAAAAAACTATTTTATTTTGCAATTGTATACTACATCATTTAGATTGATATCCACTTCCCACAATTGATATTAGATCGTACTTCAATTTCATGATTGTGTAACATGGATTGAGTTTTAGAATCAAAGCAAATTGTTTTTGGTGTTTCAATTTTTGCGGAAAGTTACTGCATAATTCCACATAATTTTATTGCATAATCCTTGGCATGCCATCGATGTGTTTGTGAGATTGTCTGAGTGTCATTTTAAATAGAAGGAGCTGTTTATGTTGCTCATAATTGCTACCAAAGGCCAATCTTCAAAACATGGTTATATACATAATACTTTTCGAAGGTTGATAGGAACTCTTTTTATTATTAGTTTTTTTTAAAGATGATTACAGAGTAATCTAATGTTTAATTTTATTTATTTATTTCCTTATGAATGATAAATAGGAAGTCACTAAGTTGTGTAACATAAAAAATAAACAAATAAATGAATGCAGTTGCATCATGTGTCCGGTTGAGAAGATAGAGCCCGGTCCCAAATCATATGATTTAATTCCACATACTCCTTGTGGGTAAGAAAGCCCAACGCCATAGGTTGGGCCTGGGGCCCAATTTGAATATAACTTCCTACCCGAAGAGGTTAAAGGGACCAACGCTTTGCCATCCTGGTGAAAATGTAACCAAGAAAGGACGAGTGTTGCATTCGAAGACAACCTGGCTGGTCCGAAGAGGTTCCACGCGTCGGATCTCCAGAGAGCTTGATCAAGTAGAAGATTCCTCAGTAAGGAGCTAGCTCTGGGCATGCCTAAGTGCGGGGATATCATGAAATATCTTACAAATAAAGCTGCCACCCCCGGATTTAATGCACTGCAACAACTTTCCTGGCCGCATTTATGCGGAGAAGACACCTGAACAGTGCAACCTCAACCACAACCACTCGCTGCATGTTAAAGTAAACTTCTGATGTGACTAGTACTCAAGTGAACGCCTAGATGAAGGACAAGTGTGCGGTGAAGATGGGGTGAAAAGTGTATATATAAAGGAAACAGGCCTCACGGAGAAAGGGGGGAGAAAATTGTATTCACTAAGTTGATAAATGCAAAACCTCTTCGGACCGAAGAAACTTTTATTAGCCTGAGTGTCTTTTTACCCTTGTTTGCTTGCATGAATCATTGCTAAATCCATAATCAGCCCAGCTGTTTAACCCATTATCTACAAATTTATTGTTGGGGGTTTGTTGGGCTCACAATACGGGAAGTTATTGCTTAGTCCATCAAATTTCATACCCTACACTCCTTTTATGTATTTTAATAAAATTAAGGGCACATCATCCTTATCATGCATACTTATCAAAAAAAAGTTGAGGTTTTTATATGTTTTTTAGGTTTAATTTCTGTTTTGCTTTTAAATATATCAGTGGACATATTAAAGAGTGGATTATGGTTTGGGGTTGTACGCAATGAGGACCAGTTCTACTTGCCAATGAAAGCAAGAAAGAATTAGAGTCATCAACAAAAAATCATAACGTGGTAATTCTAAGCGAGTTTGATGTCCTTAATTTTGTCATCATTGTAATGTTTTTGGTGACTGTTTTGGTTGTTTGTGGTGAAAAAAAAATGTTTTCATATAATTTGGTTTTTGTTTTATTTTTTGATGTCCTTAATCCAACAATTTTTATTTCATTCTTTTATTATATATATTTTTATATGGATGACCAAATTTGTGATTTTTAGAGACTTTTTTGGGTTTTGCATGTTGGATTATCTTCTCACAATTTTAATTGAGCATCTATTTGGGTGTTGAGGAAAAAAAAAAGTGAAGCAAAAGTAAATGGAAGCACAATCAATTGTGAGATACCTTTGAGAATTATGAATTTTGCTTTGTTAATTTGCCAATTGTGGATTACGTTGTAGGTTTTGGTAGGTATTCTTTTTAGAGAGATTTAACAAAGCTATGAACTATAGCCTTGTTTGTTTGTTTGTTTTTTTTTTTTAATAAACGTAATTTTTATCTTATTTCTACTAAGATATTTCTATGGTATTCTATTCTATTTCACTTGTGTTGGTTATTTCAATCTAACATATTTGGGAACTTTCATACCATCATTCATATGGGATGAAAACCGTAATAACTTCTTTCGTTGCAGGTGCTTTCATTTTTTTTTTTTTCCATGTTTGTAGTTGTACATCATTAAGCAAGGTTTATAGATGATTCTTTATTCATTGTTTATTTTTTTCCTTATTTTTTTTGTTGGTAGTAAGCTTAATTTAATTACTGCATTTGAAGTTTTTTTCCTCCTTTGTCCTTTCTTATGTTTTTTTTTTTGCTCCAAAAGAATGTACTATTATATATGTAGTATGTTAGTTGGAGAAGTTCAATATGATGTTATGCTTGGTTAAATGAGATTTTTACCTTTTTTTTGGGTTTCAATTTTTATAATTTTTAGCTGTAAGTTCCTTAAGGCTCGAGTTTCTTAGGGATTTTGCACATGATAAATCTCTCTCTTCGCTTTAAATTTGCTTATTTTATAGAGTTTACACAAAAAGTTTTTTTTTTTTTTTTTTTAAGTGAAAGAATTTTGATTTTGTTAATTTTTAAATTTTGAGTAAGTTATTGGGGTTTTAGTACATAAATTTTGCAGTTAGAATATTGTTTCAAATTTGGAGAATTTTGGGGAGTGTAATAGTGTGAAAATTTTATAAACTTTTACTGTCTAGGAAGCCAACTTGAGTTTAACAAGAAAGCCATGAACAACTTAAGTCCAACATGAAGGCCATGAACATCCAGGTAGTCTGATGGCATGTTTTTGTTTCAATTCTTTTCCTTCCCTTGATATAGCTTTGCCATTTGATCTGTTAGTTAAAATTGAAAAAAAAAAATTTTCTTATTCTAGATGAAATTTTTTATGGGTTTTTATTTTTAGTTTTCAATGTAACTAACATCAATTCAATACCCAAACATGAAGGTGGAAATGAGAGTTCTTGATGCTCTTTTTTGAAGCTCTCCCTAATCTATTAATTTCTGTTGCTTACTGTTTCAATGTTAAGGATTCAGTGACAAACTTATTTTGTATTTGTACTATTGTTTTACTTGTGGGGAAAATTTGATAAATTTTCTATGTTTGTGATTTGTAGTTCGTATTGATTTGCTGGATATGAATGGTGATGTCTATCTCAAGGTTTCTTTTTTTCCTTTATAATAAGCTGTAAATGTGTAGTAGTTTCTTTGAAATCTTATCTAGATTCTATTTATAGTCATAGGGTCAACATAATATATTCAAAGAAACTCCTATTAATTATTTTTTTTCCTAAGTTATTGAATCAAACATGCATCCAAAATCTGTTTTAAATGGAAATAATTCAACTGATGATTATTTACCTTTTTTTTTTTCTAGACTAGAGACGAATGTTTACATTGAATTGTGTACCTGATGGTGCACTCCCACACATAAATAGCATGGAAGAAAACCATAAACTGGAGTTCTATGGAGTTCTTGAGAACTTGCCTCAAGTTATGATGAGGAGTTCTATGATGATTGTATGTAACTTATTATAGAACATGGTGGAAAAATTGAATCTAAAGGAAAGAGGAAACATATTGGTTGAGAGCAAGCGTCACAAATGTCTCAAAGGCTATTAGCGCATGTGGACAAGTTTGGGGTTTGATGGTGCCATAGAAGTTTTAGTGGAAGTCTTCTCTCAGTTGCTAAGTTGTCATGTATGTAAATTAGGCTACTTATTGAAAAAGAAAATTGTAAAGTAGGCCAGATATTGAAAGTTCTTGCTGAATGCTATAGTTACTAAAAGTTATGTTTAGCTACTAAACTATTTGAGATGTTCCTTAAAATTTTGGGTTATAAGTTAATAAGAAACGTCTTTTATATTATGCTTTCAGATACAATTTTTGTTCAACTTTGATGTTGGTTTTACTCCCTTTTAGATTTTATAGAGAAGTAGGAGCACAAAATTTGTATTTTAATTTTGTGTGTTTTGTGTATGCATATCCACACTTCCGCACACAATATATACACTATCAACTTTTATAGTTGCATGGCTAGATAGTTTAGCAAATACCTGTTAGTCTTAAATGGGGTTTTGCATTTTAATAAAATCTAATGAATTCAAAGTGGAAATTTGTTAAATAGCACTGATTGTGTTTTCAACCAATTAAATTTTCAAGAAACATTTGACATTTTTTTAATGAATTAGTTTATATAACATGCCTCTTTAAATAGATCAATCACCAAATATTTAGAAACAAATTATAAGTAGCATGTAACTTTGCAATAGGAACTAAAGATTAGACTTGCATATCTCTTTTCCAACTACAAAATGTACCAATAATGAGAAACACTATCTGAAAGGAGATTTAATTAGAAAATAATTGTGCTAGCCGAAGGAGGAGTAAAGATTCATAAATTTACTTTTGTAAGTCTGGAACAGAGAGGTTATGATATGGACACCTATTTATAAAATTTCCTCATCCTATTTACAATACTAATCTCTATCTTTAAACGAATAGATCTTTTTTTATTATTAATATTTATTTAAAAAGACTTGCAACAACTTAATTATAGTCCTCTAAAGTTTTCACCTAACATGATGCTAACTTCAAATTTCTAAAATCCTTTCTATCTAATTTTAAGTTAATTAAATTTTACTAACATGGGAGGATGGTTGATCAGCTCCGGACTGACTACAAGGCCAAGTGTATATAGTTGTATCCTTTCCACATCTAATTCCAAGACAATACCTTCTATTATCAAGAATCCTACAATATATTGTTTATACATATATAATGCAGCTTAAGTAGTGAAAGATCATTTGAAATTACCGATGGATAACACGAACACCCTACCAATAATATGAGGACTATTTTAGCAAAGCATTTCATTTTACTATAAAAATTACCATGCACAACGCACGGGTCCGTGACTAGTGTAAAATAAAACTTGTAAACATGGAGCATATTGCGAACTAAATTAGATAAATTAATGATTTTGTTAACGAGCATCATAAGGGCAGTGGTTAGTGTGCATTTAATGTTCTATTAAATAATATTTTTATATATTTTAAAAAAATTAAAATCAAATTGTACACATATATTCCAAAAAGCACACAAAACCACAATAAATTGGTGCATGCAAGTTGATAAATCATTAAAATAAATGTATTTTCTTCTTTGGAATATGTGCATTATTGCCCAAAATTGAGCAATTATTAATCCTTCCTGATTAATTAATATGTTTAATACAACTCAAATAATCATATTTATAATATTATACTCTCAACATTTAGATAGTACACCAAATTAGAGACGGATCTGTAGACATTTTATTTTGTACCCCTTAAGACTTGAACTCCTATTCCCCAATGACGATATTACTAGAAGGGTCCATGATTGGTCTAGGGTCTAACTATAGAAAATCTTTGACTTTGAGTATATATTTGGGGAAGGAAAACGTGTAAGATTGCTAAGCATGTGTGTGCGGGTACAGAATTTGCATTCACTTGCACTTGCTATGTACGTGCATGCTTGAGCACATGCACGCATGTAGGGTTGCATAATGCCATGTAAGGAAAGTTTTAATGGTAAAAAGCATGCGAAGCTAATCCCACATCAGCTGGAAGAGCCCTACATCCCTCTCTGATCACTATAAAAACAATCTATGGACATTTTTCCAAAATGCACTGAATTCACTTGAAAAGTAGTGAATAAAAAAAAATCTTATTAATTGGAATTAACAAAAAATGAAAAAGAAAAAGAATACTTCTGATACGATGGTTGAATAAACGTAATAGTGACATAATGAAAAAGTACATGTGAAAAGAAAGAAGGCAAACAAAGAAAGAGAAAGAGAGATAACACAAGGAATGAGCATGATTCGGCCTAAGAGACCTACATCCATAGTGGAAAACCCTTGATGGTTATATCTTTACTATTAGGCTCTATGTATTACAATGAACCCATTAAAGAGTATATTATAGTAGGCTAAACCTTGTGATTACATTTTTAACAATTAATACAAATAAGACTAGGATTTCTTTATTTGCGCATCATGTAGGATCATGATTACTTTATTTGTAGGATTATTTTACTTGCATTCTTAAATACAATGAACATTGGTGAGAGACTTGGGCTTTGACTTAGATAAAGCTTTGATATCTTTAACATGAAACAAGATATCTGTCCTAGGGGTTGCCAAGGTTTTTCTTGAAATTAGCAAGTTGATAAATTACACAAATTTAAAATCCGGGCATTTTGTTTCATATGCGTTTGTTTATTATTGGACACTTAACGAACAAAATATAAGCACTCTTTTTTCAATATTCCATCATAATTTGAAACATAGATTATTATGACATAAGCATGTCTATTTTGTTCTCATAGTAGACTACTTCCTTTTGTTCTTTTTCCCTCCTAATCGGGTGATAGACTTAAACACTCAACTTAAGTATTTCAAGAACATGGAGACTCAGTTGAGGCAAAAACTAGGTGAAAAATAAGTCAAGCAACTTCTGTTTAAAGCTGTTTACATAATTAGCTACCTAAGTGTTTAGCATCCTTGGCGTTTATTCCAAAAGAGTTAACCTTTGCACAGATGAAGAGTGGGTTTGTCTCCCTATGTAGGTCAATTAGTGCACCTAGGTTGGGAATTATTTGTCTTATCTTGGCTAACTTGCCATTTGATAATTTCTTATCATTATTTATATTCGACCTGTACTTCTTATTTCTTATCATTGGTTATGTATTTTTATTGTTGTTCATCAATCTGAAAATATAGTCTTATGCACATCAGCTTGTGTGATGTATAATTTTCTGTGGTTTTTATTTCTAGAACCTTTTTTTCTTATCTCTGAAACACTTCTAATTGCACACACACACACACACACACACACACACACATATATATATATATAATTTTTTTTTTCAGTGAGGTAATATTAACTTTAGGAAGTTCAAGAAGAGCATTGGAATTTCTTTGTTAAACTACCAATTGTCCCAAAAGCTTAAGCTATTAGGAAATGATGAATTTCTAACACTTCCCCTCACTTGTGGGCCTAAACTTCTCCTTAATAAGTGGGAGCCCAACAAGTGGAAATTTAACATTTTAAATGGGAGGTAGAGTAAAGATAGGGATCGAACTCAGGATCTCCTGCTCTGATACCATGTTAAACTACCAATTGTCCCAAAAGCTTAAGTTATTAGGAAATGATGAATTTCTAACATTCTTTGTGCCGCAAAGGAGAAAAAGAGATCATTTCGGGTGTTTGTAGCAGAGGGTGCTCCAAGGTTTGTGCAACTGCATACTATTTTTTAGGTGGTGTAATTTTGATTTCCTCTCTCTAATGCCATTTATTTTAAAATTAGGTATCAGGGACATCTTCTTGCAAAAGATTTGGTCACAAGAGGTTTACAAACTACACTAATTACTGATTCTGCAGTTTTTGCCATGATTTCCCGTGTGAACATGGTAAATTGATGGCTTTAAGCTTCTTTTTTTCCTCAATTGGAACAGCATTTCGTGGACTGATTTTTGGCTTCAATGTTGTAACTCCTAAAGGTTATAGTTGGAGCACATGCTGTCATGGCCAATGGTGGGGTTATAGCAACTGTTGGGTTGAATATGGTTGCACTTGCAGCTCAAAGGCATGCTGTCCCTTTTGTTGTACTTGCTGGCAGTCACAAGGTAATTTGGAACAATAATAGAGGTTTTGATGATTGATAAGTAAACCAAGTCTCTTCTGGTACATTCCTAAATTTCTTGCCCTCTTCGTAGTTCTTATGCTTTGAAATGACTAAAATTCTTTGCTTTACAGCAGCCTTATTCTGTGAAATGACTAAATTTTTTTGCTGCATGGAGTCTTAATGATTCCAAAACAATGACGATTTGAAATTAACCCAAATTCCTCTTTCGGGTTAATATGCACTTCGCTAATCAACCTGAAAGTGTGAAGTTATCAGTGATACATTCTTCCGAAATCAACACCCTTTTTTTTTGGATAAATCAAATCAACTCATTTTTAGTTGCCTATTAGTTTAAGTAACCAATTTTATTTGGAATCTCTGACGTCCATAGAGAGTATTCTAAGCTGTTCAACTTTGTTTTGCATTTCTGGATCAAAGCAGGGATCAGATTTTGCGGGTTGTGAATAAACAAAATTAGCAATAACTGAAATCTAAGTGGCCTAAGAATTTATTATGTAATGCGATGGAAATAGCCACAAATTTGTAATTACTTTAGCTAAAATTTATTTTGATGGAGTTAATGAATAGTGAATACTGAAATGCATGTTATGCTCTAGTTCCTGGTATGTTGATTACTAGCAAGTGGAAATGTTTAAGTTTTGTATCTTATTTCATAAAATTTTGAAATTATTGTTTTTTTTTTTTTGGTTCCAATTATTGCTGTTGTACCTTCATGAAGTGCTGTTTCATCTACATTACAGTTGTGCCCTCTGTATCCACACAATCCTGAGGTCTTACTGAATGAGCTGAGATCCCCATATGAGCTGCTGGATTTTGGAGAATTCTCAGATTGCATGGATTTTGGAACTGGCACTGCTTCCCCTCTTCTTCATGTGGTCAATCCATCATTTGATTATGTGCCACCAAAGCTTGTTAGTCTTTTTATTACTGACACGTAAGTTCAAAAAAATCTTTAGTAAATTTCAAGAAAGAAAAGATTTACCTGGGTTCCAAAATTATATATGGTAGTCGCTAATCCGTGCGATGCACGGAAAAGATACTTTGAAATATCTGTTTAAATACATTGTATTCTCAAAGCTTTTCAAAAGAATATGCATGTTAACAACTTCTATCCTTTTCAGCTTCATTACAACTCGTGTTGGAGAGAGAGAGAGATTGTACCTATCAAAGTTTCTGTTTAGACTCCTCTATTAAAAATATTTGTCCATTGGATTCATAATAATGCCACAGTCCCTACACAATAAACCATATGCTCCAACCCTTGATTACAGTGATCCTTTAATGACCACTGCTTCTGCCATTAAAGGATCATTCAAATTAAATTTCTTTGTCCAAACTTTAACATAAGATTGCATTTCATCTCGAGCTACTACCCCTAGAATTGAAGCACCTTGACATTTAAACTTGATGAGTCTGTAAACCAAAACATTTATGTCATACTACTATGTTGCACATATATATTTTTAATTACATATTATCCTTGCACAAAAAGATCATTAAAAGTACTTAATCTTAGCATGATTCTCCATGTAATATAGCAAAGAAACCATTGGTAGATTATCCAGTCCTCTCCAACTATCTTATGGGCTTGTGCATTTATATTACAAATCATTAACTTGCCTTTATGCTGTAAACTTGTAGTTGTTTCTTTCTACAGATTATGCATGAATAAATGTTACAATTATCTACTTCCTTATAGCATGTTCTCTTCAGATCAACTACACCATGGATCTCAAAGAAGGTGGTATCCTTGACAAATGAAAACAATAACTTGGTAAATGCCCCCATCTCTTATAAACCAATTTTCATTATTGCAGTCTAAACATACATTAACAGCCAAGATAAACAGTAAAGCAAATGAGAAACTAATAAAGTACTTAAAATACTTCTAGCTTAGTTGAGTATTCTTTGCACTTAATTTTGTGTTATTTCCCATCTCCAAGTCATCCAAAGAACTTGTCCCATTAGTGAATAATTCTTCCATTACTTATAAAAATTGTTTAAAGAAGAAGGGAAAGAACTAAATTGTACTACTAAAATGCTGCTAAGTCAACAAAATTTTTAAGGGTACCACATAGTTCAACTCCTTCCACATCTTGGATTAATTTGATAACATTATATAGAGAAATTATGAATAAAGCATGAATGTAATGATTGATTGATGTGCACCAAATCATACCCAACATATAAAATGGAAATTTAAATTTATTTTTCTACCGTATTTAAATTTACTTACAAATCACTCTAAGACAATTCCTTTATTCATGTCAAGGATTTTATAACAATTTGCAATTATAATACCTCATATTTCTAGCCAACTAATTTGTAAAGTTAATTTTTATCAACTGAATGTGTCCATTGCATTCATAGCTGTGACTAAGAAATAGGGAGTACTAAATAGTTGAACCCATTTCTCTGCAATCTCTCTGTTCTCCTTGTATCCATCTGACTTCTACACTGTATTTTTATTTATTTATTTATTTATTTATAAATCATGATATTTCATAAAACAAAAGCCCTAGGTACATTAGGACTGTACATGGAAAGATTTACATCAAAATTCGAAAATTACAATGATCAAGCATAACAAAAAGATTAGAGCAAGAAAAAGAAGAGAAAGCAGAACACCAAGCAAACAAAAAGTGGAGGAGGAGAGATTTAATCTCAAGAGTCGACCGTTCTGTTCCCTCAAAGCATAAACCTCTCAAGAGATTTAATTTGACTTCTACACAGTGATCTACATATAAACCTCTCATAAATTAATTGATTTACCTAATAAAGCTGGAGGTTTTGAGATCAATCCATAGAGATCCTAATTTTTGAAAGGTATTAGAAATAATGCATTGAGATACAGAAAACAAAAGCCACAATATTATAGAAAGTAAATTGACCTTCCTCACTATAGTGAAAAAAGCATCCCATGCTCCAAAATAACGTTGAAGCACCCTAGCCAGTAATTTTCCTTTAGATTAAAGTTCAACTTTGACAATTTGCAATCCACACAACAGAACCAAATAAAAAAGAAGAAGAAAGGACCATTAAATAGTAAATAATCAAGTTGTGTCTCTCTTCAATAACTACTTAAAACCTAAAAAATGGAACATTAAGGAAAAATTTTAAAGATACAAACTTACCCTTATTGTATGGTCCATAAAAAAAGGAAGAGGATATTCCCCCTCATTTTTCAGACAATTTGTCATAATTTTTGAGTGGTGTATTGGCCAAGTCCAATGCAACCTCCATATACAGTTCAAAGAAAAAAAATTAAAGGCAAGAGAGATAGAGAAAGGGAGTACCTTCAATGGCTTTCAAATTTGGTAGTTATTCATCAATGCCACCACCTTTTCTTGTGATTTGGCATTGTTGCCCTTAGTTCCTACAAATAAAATAAAATGCACTCAATTTGCATAGAGTAAGAAATGCAAAATATTAAGTACTCTAAATGGTACAATGGATTTTGCACAGTGACCTAGCCTAATCATATCAAAATATGCCCAAAGGATCTAAAAGCCAAGAGAAAGTACTCAAATTAAAAACTTTCACCCTTGACCATAACATTGCTTGCTTTGTAGATCAATTTGCTGTATTCAAATGAAAATATTAAATTAACGCGTGTGATGCTCTCAACATAGTTGTGGCAGCCATCCACAATCTTTGGCAAGGAATTAATTCAGTATGGACTATAATAAGAGAACCATAACTATCTTTAACAATAATGCCCAAACCTGCATAATTGGTGGCTTTTCCAAAAAGGTCAACGCCATATTCATTTTGAGATGAGGAGAAATAGCTGGCTACCATTGCCATGTTTTAGGAGTTGCAGTTATGGGCTAACATTGCAAAACCTAAATAGCTAATGGTCCTAGATTGAAATTTTCATATAAAAAATCCAAATTGCATAGAAAAGTTCCTAATTTTTGCAATTGAAAATAACCCCCCTCCCCTCACTCCCCAAAAAAAATGATTAACTGCAACCGAGAAACTCAAACTTATAATTTGCTTGGCTGACATGTTCAGAAAGTGACTAGGTCCTTTGCCTTTAAATAGCATCCATGAGGTTTAGAACAAACCACCGTCTAAAATCTCACTTGCAATGTTATATTAAGTAGCAAATGAAGGGCTCATGAAAATATATATATATATATATATATATATATATATATATATATATATTTATATATATATGATTTGTTAATTTGATGGACCCAACTTACTAAAGTCGGCAATTGAATTCCCCATGAAAACTTGTTAGGCCTAACCTTTTAGAAGCCAATCAACATTGAACAATTTGCAGTAATGGTTGAATTTATAGAAAATAATGGTTATGGGGAATTAAGATGTGAAAGACCCAAGATGAAATGATTTATCATGTAACTAAATAGGCTTCAAAGATTGATAAGTCTGAAGAAGACATTACTTGCACTCTAAGAATTGGAGGTAGAATATGCACAACCATACCAGATGGTGGATTTGATTTTAAGGCATGCAAGTGCTTTGTGGTCAACTTCATATCCAATTTCTATTACAAATTTCAACCACATCTTACATGAAATTCACTTGAACAAAAAACAGCCAGAACACCAAAACATTCACAAATTCCTATAAAGTATATGCACCCTAAAAACCATAAATAAGAAGCTAATCAACACTGGAACCCTTAACTTACTAACCCAACAACTTTTGAGTGTAAATATGCTTTATGAACAGAAAATTAAAAAAAAAAAATTCCCAAAGCCAAAGTTTAGCTGTAAAAAACAGCGAAAACCATTCAAACGAAACCCAAATAACTCAACATAACAAAGTTTTCAGCCTTTTGAGGGAGAGAAAGTAACAATTAGATAGCAAAGACCCAAGGCCACACACAAACCCAATTGGCAAACACAAATTGAATATACCAATATGAATATATATGTAGAGCTGACGTAGGTCAATCTCACATACATATACTTGAATAAAACCACAACATTAAAAAGAAAACCAAATTTCCAAAGAACTAATATTGATATCACAATTGACAACAAAATTTGAAAGAAATATGTAAATAGCATTGCACGTGCATAAGCAATTGGGTTCCACACATCCAATCCAAAGTTAAGTTTAAGCGTTTCTTCAAAAACTTGTGCGGCATTAAGAAACCAAAGAAAAAAAAATAGAATTCCAAAAATTGAGAAAATAAATAAAATAAAAAATATGCCAGAATTGAAAACCCAATAGGATTAAAAAATGAAACGTGGATGTTCCAATACTAGAGAGAGAGAGGGAGAACGATTAGGTATTGTTGTCATGATGTACTTTTCTCCATATTCATCTAGCCAATCTGATTGCTAGATGACGTTGTTGAAGCTCTTGGTGATGAGCTCTTCAATTGTGTAGTCGTGGCATTGCAAGGTTGAAAGATAAGTAGAATGGAAAAATTAAAAACAAAAGTAAAAGATACATGGAGACTAAAAAATTCACCTTGCGTTAAATACCCTACCTTTGGTTTTTCTGAAACGGCAGCAACTGAAAGGACTTGAATATCTGGATGAAGGAAGAGCCGTGAGAGCCCTGGCATTACGAATCTGAAGTCTGAACTCTGAAGATTTGAAACTGTCTTTGGAAGAGAGAGAGAGGCTGCCGTTAGCAAGCTTGAAACCGTGAAAGAGGGGTAAAGCAAAAGGTGGGGAGACAGAAAGGGTCTTTTGCCGTTAAAAATTAGAGACCATTTGATTGGGTTTAGGTTTTATGGTGGGCAACATATAGGTTTGGGCTTCACGCTAGTCATCATTAATGTGAGATACATGTCTATAATTAAAGCTATAAAGATTGGGCTTTATGGTGGAGATAAGGTTAGGAATCATTTTTCTTTTATTAATATTTTAAAATTTAGGAAATGCATTTTAAATTATATGAAAAATTCATAAAAAATGTGGGTAATGACATGGCTGCTGATGTGGCTCAATGAGAGGGTAGCAATATTAAACGCTACGCCTCAGCTTTTAGTATTATAATAATATAAATATAAATTCTGGAGCTCATTTAAAAAACCTATTCTGTGCCCCATTATGGAATGTTTGCTATCCTGTCCTTGTTCTTGTCTGGATGCAAACTTTTAGCTCACGTTTGTATGGATTTTGTCTGGTTTTGAGAATTTTGAATACTTTCGTACCGATCTCGATATTTCAAATTCTTTTATCCTATAACTGTTACAAGTAAATTACTCTTTACTTCCTTCACAGAGGGGGGCACAATCCATCATACGTGTATCGGCTGATTGCTGATTATTACTCTGCTGATGATTTAGTGGTGCAACGAAGACCTCCTAAAGCAAGTTGAGTTTAGCTTTTTGGACATTTGTTGGGTAAGTTTTAAATTTTATATTCTACATTTGTTAATGGTTGTGCCTATATTCTAGTGTGTAATTGTATGTTCAACACATATTTCATTGATGAAGCTAAAGCTTAACTTTTGAAATTGAAAATGTCAGTGCAAGAAAAAGATGTATGTAAATGTGTTCCATTTAGCACTTACACATATAGCAATTGTATCAAGTGGCCGGTATCACTTAAAAGAGCATGAGTGTAGTGTACCCACCATGGAATGGTACCTTATTGTATTCTATACTGAGTTTACAGGAGGCAGTAAAATAGATGCTTATACATATATAAAACCATCTTCCAATCTCTGTTGCATTATTGAGCTTATAAAGCCGCTGCTTACAAGTAAGAGATGTGCCCTGAGGACCTATTTTGAAGGAGGCTATGCTGAGTGCTGACTTTACATCAAATTGACAAAAAAACTTTAGGTTGCTCAACATCAGAACATGATATTGAATAAATTGGACAGTTCCATCTGTTCTGGTTTGAGATGGATGTTGCTTCTGGTGATTTCCTTGTCTTCGTGGTAAATCAGAGATCCTCTGTTTTTATGGAAAAAGCCTGCAACTGAGCTACTTGCTCAATTCTTGGGTTCAAATCCTGCTACATTCATATTGCGTTGAGGTTGTTCCTACCTTTGTAAGGTACACCCTTTTCATGGATGGCTTCTGGGGGTTGTAGGTAGAGTCCTCCTCCCCTCCCAAACAAACCTTTGGGAAGTTTACATTTTAAACCCTATAATTAGGGTGTGTAACAAAGAAAAGCCCATTTCAAAAAGTAACAAATTATATCCTATAGTTTCAGAAGTAAAATTAAACAATGAGATTTCAAAAAGTAACAATTTAAACTCTCAGTCAATATTAAATCCCAAGCACAATGTCATGAGACTTAAATGGGGTTAAAGTTTAATTTATTACTTTTTATTTTTTTATAAGTTAGAAAGTTGTTATTTACCAAACTTCATGGTTTAATTTATGACACCCTTCAATTATAGAGATTAAAATGTAATTTTCCCAGAACCTTTTTACCCAGCTGATAAGATAAGGAATCTGGAACTGCAGATTTCTTGTTGGCATTGATCACTAACAAATTGCCCCTTGGCACAAAGCGTGTTCTTTGTGGTTTTGGCCTTTTGCAAATCACTCTCATGTGTATATATGTGTGTGTGTGTGTGTGTGACCAACTGGACTTGTTAGATCATGAAAAAGTTATTATTGTTATCAAATCACTAACATGCTTGTACTGTACGCACAGCACAAGGTAACAACTATGTTACTGAGTGCATGGACAGCATACATTGTGCTTGCAAGGTAGTTATTTCATTATAGGTATTAGATATGGATCTTGATAAGATCATATAGAATAGTCATATGAGGAAAAAACTAGACAAATAATGATTATTAACTTCCTTGAAAGAAGCTTCCATTCCCGTAATTGCAAAACCATTCCTTTAGACATAGGTTGCCTATTGCCCATTTTAAATACTACATTTAATCCTGGCCTCTGTATGGGAAGACAATACTTAATGAATATTAGCTTCCTCAAAAGAAGCTTCTGCCCCCATGATTACAAAACCATTCCTTCAGAAACGCCCATAAAATGGGTTGCTTATTGCCTCTTTAAATACAATTCATTGCTGGCCTTGATATGGTCAACAGTATCTAAATCTGATGCTGCGTTATCACCAGGTATGAAGTTAGGACGTTTTTATTCTTTGGTTCTTCAACCTCGTTGGCTCAGTTTGGTTTTTTTTATGGCATTTGGGTTAGCTCATTAACTGAAGTATGCAGTTTGGAGAGAATACATTTCGGTTTGCAATATTTTAGTACATTACAGAGTCTGTGCACTTGGCTATCCCAATCATCTGAATATGTAATGTTGTGTTGGATATTGCCACTACTAATGAACTCAATTATCGTTTGTTTTGTTTTGATTTCATTTTTCTCCCCATCCTTGAATTCCGTACAAGAATCACTTGTTCAATTTTCAGGCGGCTCCATTTTTGTGATGAAGTTGCTTTACTTCTCAGATTCACATATTCATGCCTGGTGTTTAAAGCATTATTATAGTCATGATTGGTAATTATTTTATTGACAGTTCCCATGTTCCTTTCAGATAATTCAGAAATATAGTTTGATAAGCAGTGGACATTGAGAAATGAAATTTAAATTGTACCGTACGGAATCTAGACCACATTTTAATGCTGGAAGAGACTCGGAAAAAGTTGCAGTTTGGATAAGAGCAGAATGAGAAATGTGACAAAATCAAGGGGGAAAAAAGGAATAGTGGTTTTCCTGGTTGTCAAGAGCTGTATTGGGGGAAACAGCTCCACCAAAGGAAGATGATTTTTGTCATTGCGAAAGGGCAAGGGGCTGAGAATCTTGTAGCAAACTGTGGCATATAAATAGACAGTCAGCATTGTTGTATTGCATGTGTAGCTGAAAATCTTGTAGCAGTTTTGATCCTGGAACCAATCTCCTTACTTATGGCTGTGTTACACTTCACATGAAAGCTTTAGATATTTCATAAGAACAGTTTTGGTTGTTGTTTCCAACCTAATTTTAGGAAGGAAAGAGTTTTTGGGAGATATAGATCTTAGGGAAATATTCATAACTAATATTTTTCATTTGTCAAAATGAGGCCTCTTCTTTTGTTTCCTTTTGACAACATGGTTGTTAAAATCAAGATCCTAATGGATAAAAGGGCTTTTTGGATCCTATCATATATTAAGATTACGAATCATGAAAATTTACTTTTTGTATAAAATCATTGATAATAATGATATGTGATCAAGAATTAATCAACTAAAAAAGTGATAAAATCTTCTTTAACAAAAAAAAAAAAAAAATTCTTTTCCAATAGAAAATGAGAATGATAATGTAAAATAACTCAGCTTAAGCATCTTAACAATAGCATCAACAATGCACTAGTTTTAATTTGGAAAGCTTAGATACAATTACCAAAAAGAGAAAATTGACCTCTTCATTTTTTTAGTATATTTTGATATTGATTTTTCATCAAGTATATCTACTCCACTTCATTCAGGTTTTGCCATTAGCTGCTTAATATCTTCTTTCTATTATAGCCTGCACATATAACTGTTATTGCATCTCACATTGTTCAACCACTAGTTGATGAAATATTTTTCCAAGACAATTTGTATTGCTCGTCTCAATGCAAGAGCTTCTACAAAATTTGGAGAGCTGGTCTTTGTCACCTTGCCCGTGCTGTTATGCAATCTCCTCCGTGAATTCAAGCTTTTAGTGTTAGGGTTGTCTATCATCAATTACTATTTAGCCTATTTAAAAGAATGGAAAGGAATAAAATAATAGAATAAAAATGATTTATAATTAGACGTTTAGTAGGAAGGAATAAAATGGATAAAAGGAATGTTCGTGTCATTCCATTCCCTCTTAAGCATTCTTCCTAGAAGTGAGAGGAATAAATGAATGCTCAATTCTTATATTTAGCCGGAATGAATGAAATTGTTAGAGAAGAAATATCAATTTATATGGATTTAAGAAAAGCAATACTAATAAATATACATATTTATTTTGCTTTAATTCATTCTATTATAAACCCCCAATTCCCAAACATATTAGAGAAATTAAATCATATTTAGGAATAAGATAAAACTTAAGTACAACATCTTAGGTGCTGTTCTTTAAGTTCTATTCTTAAAATTTAGTCATGTAGCTATTTAACTAAAAAACAATCTTCCATTTCAAGAGAAAAAAATCTACACGGCAAAATTTTAAGAGGGAAACTTAATGAACAGCACCTAAGTACTGTACCTAAGCCTTGCTCTTAGAGATATGCATCCAACTCACTAACCCAAAAAACCGACTTAAACCAACACAACTTAATGCTTTGGGTTGGTTTTTTGGGCGTTGGGTTGGGTTGATACTTTTTATTAGCTTTAGGTTGTGTCAAGTTCGGGTAGATATATTTTTTAACCAATCTAACCCAACCCAACTTGATATATAAGTTTATTTTATAATATTTGTTTTTATTTTTAGTTTGATTTAATTGGTATTTTGAGAAAAGTGTTTTTGGTAAGTTTGAAAATTAGAATATGATTTAGGCATATTATGTGAATTCTAATAATTTATCAAAAAATATGTCTTAAATAGTTGATAAAAACTTATGTTTTTTTTACAAGTTATGAAGTATTTAAGTCCAACCCCAAAACCCAACCTCCTATACACATGATGGGTTGGATTGAATTGGGTTGAAAATTTCTCAACCTGACATATCAAATTAGATTAAAAAAAATCCTCTAATCCGATTTATACATACTTCTATTCATATTTCATTTTCTTTCTGCGTATGTGTTAAAAAGAGAATAAATAAAATATTCATTATACTTCAATTTTTTTTCTTTCCTTCCCTTCCTTCCAAACATTCCAAGCTGAAAACTTGACAATGAATTGAAGTTTAATTTTTAGAACCATCAAATGAGCATTGAGTTGGTTGGAATTTGTCATAATTAAAAAAAAAAAAAGACATTTCGATTAAATTTAAAATGAGAAAGAAAAAAAGAAAAAAAGAGAGAGTGAGAGAAGAAAAAGAGCGCCTAGTTCTCTCATATATTTCCTCTATCATATATATGCTTGTGCTTGAATTTTCTTAAGCACACTCAGCAAAGATGTCAAAGACATCATGTTAATCAAGGGGTAATTTGCAGGTCAGCATAATATTGGAAGACAATGTCATTAGCTAGCATGTGTTAGAAAAGATTCAGTAAAGTAGACAATAATGTTATTTACTGTGATTTTTCATCAATAATCTTATAATCAATTTTGTTCACACTCCTCAAAAATTTTTGATGATACATATATATCTAAAGTGAATAGTTATTTCCAAAAAAAAAAAAAAAAAAAAAAGACTTTAGGTATACTTCTATTGTGTGCGCCGTTTCTCTCGTTATTGTAGTAGTTATACTTGTGTGAAAGCGAAGCCTTGGGGGAAGGGTACTGTTTTAGCAGTACACTTCTTGGACCTTAGCCCCTTAAGGCTTGGGTTCTAGTGGCGGACTCTTCTTAGGCCCAAATACAACGTAGACGAAATCTTTAACGGGTGATATATATACACATACACAAGAAAAAAAAAAAAAAAAAAAAAAATCTGTACATGGAAATAAAGAAATAAATGTAACAAGCAATATATGTTTGATTAATGGTGCATTTGTATAAACTCTTAGAAAACTGCGTTTTGAATTTAAAATGGGCATTTATTAAAAAAAATAAAGTTATGAAGAGCTGTAATTGCAAAACATAGTTTTGGGTTTTAAATTCTCTGGTGAAAAAAAATATTGTTACCTTAGATATGATTATAAATTTTTTAAGAAATTTAAACATGCTTAAATACACTTAGTTTGTTTTGTAAATTTCAGCTAAAACGAAAAATTCTTTTAGCATAAATAATTTGTTAAAGATGGTTAATTACAATATATTAACTTGCATAAGGTGCAAAGAACAAAATCTAATTAGTAGTCCATTACAAATTAATTACATATTCTGCACAACACCATATCTCTAATATATTGGCTAATAACGTTTTTAAAATTTCTTATTTTTAACTGAGATATCTGTGGTTATAGAACTCTAGAATCATTATTTAAAAACAAGTAAAAAATTCTTGGAGTTGGAATATAGGATTTTACTTCAGTTCAGATTATATTATTCAATCCGTGCACCAATCACGCATATTGGTCACGTCACAATCTGTCAACTTTGTTGATCATTCACGCCAACTCAACCAAGGCGGCTAGAGATTGTCCCCATGTGCGACATACCAAAACTTAGTGAAAGGACCTGCATCTTATCTTTTACTTTATTTCTTGCAAGAAGTGCACACCCTTTTTACAAATCGACTCTCACTGAATCTTATCATCTTATCACTTCTCTTTACTTCTTCCTTTTCATCACTATGGCTGAAGCTTTGGTGGGTGGAGCGGTTCTCTCTGCATTCCTTCAGGTGGCGTTTGACAGAGTGGCTTCTCGTGAGGTCCTAGACTTTCTCAAGGGAAGGAAACACATTGATGGAATGGTGCAAAAGCTGAAGATAGAGCTGATGTCTGCTGATGCAGTGCTCATTGATGCAGAGGAGAAGCAAATTACAAACCCTGCTGTGAAAGAGTGGCTTGACGAGCTTAAAGATGCTGTTTATGTTGCGGATGACCTCCTGGATGAGATTGCCTATGAAGCTTTGAGATGCAAGTTAGAAGCTGAATCCACTAGTAAGGTAAGGGGCTTGATCTCTACTTTTGTTAGTTCATTTGACAAAAGCATACAATCAGAGCTGAAAAATATTCTAGACAGACTAGAATCTATTTCAAAACAAAAGGATGTTCTTCGTTTAGAAAAAGTTGCTGCGGTTGGAATACCTTCACGACCATTGACAACTTCTTGTCCGGAAGAATATGGTGTCTTTGGCAGAGACAAAGATATGGAGGCTATATTTATGAAGTTTCAATCAAGTGATGCAAGTGATAATGGGATATGTGTTGTTCCCATAGTAGGTCTGGGTGGGATTGGTAAAACAACTCTTGCCCGACTTATATACAATGACAAAAGAGTAACGGATAGTTTTGATCACAAAGCTTGGGTTTGCGTTTCAGAAAACTTTGATTGTTTTAGGATATTAAAAACTATTTTGGAGGATGCCACTTTGTCTATGTGTGATATTCAAAACATGAATTTGCTGCAAATTAAAATTAGAGAGACATTCAAAGACAAGAAAATTTTCCTGGTTTTAGATGATGTTTGGAATGAAAATTATGATGATTGGATTGAGTTACTTAAAGTTTTTAAATGTGGGGCACAGGAAATTAAGATCATTGTTACGACACGAATTGAAAAAGTTGCATCAAATGTATGCACAGTTCCAGCTTATCTTCTAAATCAATTGTCAAATGAAGAATGCTGGTTGTTATTTGAAAAGCATGCATTTAGAAACGGAAGCTCTGGTGAATTTTCATTACTAAGGGAAATCGGTAAGCAAATTGTCCAAAAGTGTGGAGGCTTGCCTTTAGCTGCAAAAGCACTCGGGGGATTGCTGCGTTTTGAAAAAGATCCAAGAGAGTGGACAAAGATTTTGAAGAGTGGTATATGGGATTTACCAAAAGGAAATACTAGTATCCTTCCGGCTCTAAGATTGAGCTACCACTATCTCCCATTACATTTGAAGAGTTGCTTTTCTTATTGCTCGATCCTTCCAAAGAATTATGAATTTAAAAAGGAGGAGTTGGTCAACTTGTGGATGGTGGAAGATTTATTACAGCAATCAAAAGGAAATAAAAGGATGGAAGAAATAGGTGAAGAATACTTTGATGATTTGGTATCTAGATTACTTTTTCAACAATCAAGTAACAACGAATCATGTTTCATGATGCATGACTTGGTCAATGACTTGGCAAAATTTATATCTGGAGAATTTTGTTTCAAGCTGGAGATTGATGATTCTGGTGTAATCACAAGAAAGACTCGTCATTTTTCATATGTTAGAACTGAATTTGATACCTTTAAGAAATTTAATGTGTCCCATGAAGCCAAGGGTTTGCGAACCTTCCTTGGATTTGATTTGTCACCGCCTAAGTCTACGTTGAATCACATATCAACAATGATGATGAATGATTTGTTGTTGACATTTAAATGCTTAAGAGTGCTATCATTTTCTACCTATAGAAACATGAAGGAATTACCTATATCAGTTGGTAATTTGAAACATCTACGTTATTTAAATCTTAGTTACACTTCAATTGAACAGTTACCAAATTCTCTATGTACTTTGTATAATTTACAAACCTTGTTATTGTCGGAATGTGAGTCCCTTACCAAGCTGCCTTCCGAGATGTGGAGATTAGTCAACTTGCGGCACCTAGATATAGTTAAAACAAAATTGGAAGAGATGCCACTGCATATGGGTAAATTAAGAAATCTCCGGAGTTTAACTACTTTTGTTGTGAGCAAACATAATAGGTCTAATATTAAAGAGTTGGGGGAGCTTCTACATCTTTCTGGAGCATTGTCTATATTAAATTTGCAAAATGTTCAACATGCTAGAGATGCAATGGAGGTTAATTTGAAGGATAAGCAACACCTATATAAGTTGGTGCTTGAATGGGGTCAAGACAAGGACAGTTCAGAAAATGAAAGAAATGTGCTTGAACATTTGTGTCCTCATTCAAAACTTGAATCTCTCACCATAGAAAATTATGGGGGTACAAGATTTCCAAAATGGATACAAGATTGTTCATTCTCTAATATGGTGTACATACGGCTTGCCAATTGTAAGTATTGCTACTCTTGGCCTCCACTTGGGGATCTGCCTAACCTCAAGAAACTCTTTGTTGAAGGTTTTCATGTGGTATCACATGTGGATCGTGAGTTCTACGGGAGTGGTTCTTCTGCAGTTAAGCCATTTAGATCCCTCGAAATATTAAGTTTCAAGGACATGCCAGAGTGGCAGGAATGGTTTTTATTTGAAGGCAAAGATGAAGATGAAGGTGGTGTTTTCTATAATCTCCAAGAGCTTTGCATAACTAAATGTCCTAAACTAAGCAGAGGTCTGCCCAACCACCTTCCTGCTTTAATGACACTTCAAATTGAAGACTGTCCGCAGCTTGTTGCTTCGGTTCCTAGATCTCCCAATCTCAGTAAATTGCAGTTAAGTAATTGTGATGAGTTATTATTGAAGGAATTACCACCTAGGCTATTACAGCTTGAAGTTGGAGAAGGTCGTATCCTACAATCCTTTGTAGAGCTTATGATGTCTATCCCAGGAGGTGGTCTACCCTCTACATTAAAAACACTTTCAATTGAAGGAACATTTCTGTTGCCAAGGAGGCATTACTATCCATCACTTGAAGAATTGGAAATTAAAGGTGGTTTTGATTCACTCTGGTGTTTTCCATTGGAGTTCTACCCAAAGCTCAAATCTCTTTTAGTGTATGGAAGTGAAAGTCTTGAATCTCTTTCGGTGTCAGAGGGATCTCACCGGGATCTTATTTCTCTCACATTTTTGAGTATCTTTTGTTGCCCAAATTTTGTGTCCTTTCCTAATGGAGGATTGTGCGCCCCAAATTTGACACAGATTCATATCTTTCAATGTGAAAAGTTGAAGTCACTACCTGAAGGGATGTGCACCCTTCTCCCATCTCTTGAGTCTTTGATATTGTTTAAATGTCCAGAACTAGAATCATTTCCTGAGGGCGGTTTGCCCTCCAATTTAGTTACTCTTGACATTACCTTATGTGACAAACTCTTTTCCCGTCGCATGGAGTGGGGTTTGCAAGGTCATCACTCCCTCAAACAATTCAAAATTTGGATTGAAACGAAAAAGTGGAATCCTTTCCAGACGAGGCATTGCTGCCTCCCACCCTTACCGAATTTACCATTGAATGTTTTTCAAATCTGAAATCGCTCAACTCCAAGGGATTTCAACACCTCACCTCTCTTCAACGCTTGGAGATTAGGAATTGCTATGGCCTCCGGTACTTAACAGAAGAGCGCTTGCCTGCTTCTCTTTCTTCTCTAATTCTCGGAGAATGCCCTCTTCTAAAACAACGGTGTCAAAGAGATAAAGGGAAAGATTGGCCTAAAATTTCACACATCCCTTTTATACAGATTGAAAATGAAGTTATAACATGAGCTACGAGCTATGAGTTGACAAGCACTTCCGTGCAAAGGTGAGTACTTGTTTTGCACTAATACCATCTGCTTATTGCTCAATTTTGAGTTAAAATCATTGCCTGAAATCATCAAAAACTCCTTTTCAAAGAAATTGGTTTTCATGGCACGTTTGATTTGGATAGTGTGAATATAAACGAATGTGGCAAATTTCTTAAATTAACTTGTATTGTTTGCAAGAAGCTTGAAAATTTGCTCATAAAACCAATAAAAAAAAAGTGTATGGACTGCATATGGGCAAAATTCACTTTCTCAAAAAATATCTCCTGAACATCCACTACAAAATTTACTCTTGGTAAAGAAATTCACTTTCTAGTACTAACTATACTTTTTCTTTTTGCAAAAAGATAAAAAAAAAAAAAAAAGAAAAAAAAAAAGAAAAAAGAAAAAAAGAGAAGAAAAGAGAAGCTTCAAATAACGGTGTGGTAACATAAACTTTTATAAACTAGTTTATTTTCTATGTGGGATTTCAATGCATATAATCATTTCCTTTCCTATTCTTTTGCAGTGTCACTTTCAGACAAGTGCCTCACACATGCACCCAGCATCGATTTTGTGCTACCAAGTGCCGCTGATCCTCTTGCATTGAATAAACTATGAAATTTCTATTTATGTTTCAAGCACCTGTAAAACATCTTCTTTCTTTATCAAAGAGTCCCTTGCCCTCACTTTTGCTGGAGTGCTCTTTCTTCATTATCCAAGATCCATACACCAATTTCAAGTTTGGACTTTTGAAGTGCATGGACAAAGACTTTTGAGTAAATTACTAATCTCAGTGGTAAGTTTTTCCACCATTCTTCTTTTGATGACTAACAAAGTCTAGAGTAGCTTTATGTGATATTGGCAATTGAATTGAGCACAATATGACAGGCTATTTAATCTACGGTATACATTGTGGCAATTTGAAGCTATTTCTGCTTCAATATCTTCAAATAGCAGCTAATTCTTTTATGCAAGGGAATCTTTGGGATGAATGATGCTGGTCAGTATTCCATAGTGCCCCATGTTATTTATTTAAATTTTTGGAGAGGAAAGTAAAATGATTTACAAGAGAGGAACCTGAATACAGATTAGGATTCACTTTAATTTGTCAGCAGTTTAAAACACAAGCCTGGCATTTATTTGGTGCAATATCAGTGCCTATTGTTCCTCTTGCATCAGTCACACTCCTAAATTTCTTATGCATTTCCAGGTCACTAAAAAAAACTTTTTATCTTGAGGATTTTTGGTTATTTGAATCCTCTTCCCACATTCCAACTGGAGGGACCTGCAGCATTGTTCAGCACCTTCATTTCGAGTCCAAACTCCCAGTGGTGCAACAAGACAAAGGAAGATTGAGGGAATGGCAAGTCTCTGGTAGTTTCATTTTTCCCCCTTAAGCTTAAGTATTCATTTCTAACAGATTGATTCTTTTAACAATTTAGACTATAAAGTGCAATTGAGAAATATGGCTGCCTGTTTAATCCATACTTAACAAGTGGCAGATGGAACCTAGTGCAGACTTGTACCTACCATTATCACATTTTTGAGATTGAAAATCACTTCTCATGAGAGATGTTATTTTGATTGTACAATGCAGGTAAGCTTTACACTGCTTCTATTCTTATCTTTTACCTTTGCTTTTCTGAAAAGAGGAAACCAGACATTACTTATTCTACAAATTGGAAATGGAATAAAAATAGTAAAATGTTCTCATGGATAGTAAAAAATGGTATTGAAATCATTAGAAGTAATCAGTGTTGAATGTTCGTTCATTTAAACCAAGCCTTTCTCTGTTTAATTATCTAAATGGCACATTCCAGACGTAACAGAGACATCGCATGTGGGTGGAAGACATCCACTGTTGGTATATGTAACCATGAAGAAATCAATTAATGAAGAAATCAACTAATGGAGTCTTTTCTGCTGGCGGTCCCTGCTTGGAATTCTTATCTCGTTCGTTGTCTCTAATGGAAACTATGTGGGCTTGCAAGTCTTGGAGCACAACAAATCCATGCTGGATGGATCATGCAATTAAAGGAGGTAAGCTCATCTCATTACGACCGATTTGTCATTATTTTCAGATTACAGTAGCATTCTTGAACGCATCCTTTGTTACTAAAAAATTTCTTCATCACTTCTACTAACTACTTCTGGAATCTTTTGGTGCTTGATACTTCCAAGTTATGTGCCTTTTTTTGCAGTATTTTGTTTTGTTTATGTTATTTTCATTCATGATCATGACCTTAGTTGATATGACCAAACAACCATCATGCATGCTGTTATGAAAACATATTTGCTATTCTATCACAATGGCAAGGACATTTTTTGTATTCCATAAGCACCTGTTTAAATCGAGTTTACATCATCAGATTAACAAGCTGCCTCTCTATGAGCTTTGGGAATTGATGGTGGAGAGCAAGATATAAATCCTCTCCATAATTTTGGTTCTTTCTTTTCTTCCACACTCCAGAGTGCTCAAAAGGCTCAGCAAATCACTGATCTCGTTGTCCTTGCAGTCCTCACCAGAAGGGGCTGCCCAACTCCGTTCTTGCTATCAAGGATTCTAAATTGTCCTATGCTGAGATAGTGGAGCCAGAGGCAAAGAAGGGAAAACTGTCCCAAGATAGCTCAGGTGCTTGTTCCATGAAAGATTGTCATTCTTGAGGCTGTCATGTCACCACCTGCAATTACCAGTACATGTTTTCAAACCAGAGGGTGTTCAGTGGTTGTTAGTGTTGTTCAATTGATTTGTGTTTTGTGTATAAAATCTGGACCTCCAATCATGAATGATATTTATATCTTAATTGTTCTTCAGATTTCCAGGCATAATATGTGCAACATGTTGAGGCTTTCAACAATTTGTACCTAAAAATTACTTGATATCATCCTATTGTTGAATACAGTAATTATAGGTTTGGTTTTAAGATCTAGGGTGGTTTCTTCCAATCAACTTTGACCCTCTGCAATCAAAAATTCCAAACATGTTTGTCCTGCCAGCTTGTTCTGTTTACTTCATATCAAGTTTGCACCTCCATTTGTGCATTGGTACAATGATAAGCAAAGGAGAGATTGGTTCCACATAGCTCCAATGTTCAGATTCTAGATTTGGTTGGCAACATATTGCTTAGGATTAAAAAAAGAAAAGAAAAGGTTATGGCATTATAAATTGAGTGAGGGTATTTTTGTAATCCCATCCCCAAGATATTTCTAATTAGTGGCTCCCTGTAAAAGAGATCATTTCGGGTGTTTGTAGCAGAGGGTGCTCCAAGGTTTGTGCAACTGCATATTTTTTTTAGGTGGTGTAATTTTCCTCTCTCTAATGCCATTTATTTTAATATTAGGTATCAAGGACATCTTCTTGCAAAAGATTTGGTCACAAGAGGATTCCAAACTACACTAATTACTGATTCTGCAGTTTTTGCCATGATTTCCCGTGTGAACATGGTAAATTGATGGCCTTAAGCTTTTTTTTTTTCCTTCTATTTGTTTTTTTCCTCAATTGGAACAGCATTTCCTGGACTGATTTTTGGCTTCAATGTTGTAATTCCTAAAGGTTATAGTTGGAGCACATGCTGTCATGGCCAATGGTGGGGTTATAACACCTGTTGGGTTGAATATGGTTGCACTTGCAGCTCAAAGGCATGCTGTCCCTTTTGTTGTACTTGCTGGCAGTCACAAGGTAATTTGGTACAATAATAGAGGTTTTGATGATTGATAAGTAAACCAAGTCTCTTCTGGTACATTCCTAAATTTCTTGCTCTCTTCTTAGTTCTTATGTTTTGAAGTGACTAAAATTCTTTGCTTTACAGCAGCCTTAATCTATGAAATGACTAAAATTCTTTGCTGCATTGAGTCTTAATGATTCCAAAATTCTTTCGGGTTAATATGCACTTCGCTAATCAACCTGAAAGCGTGAAGTTATCAGTGATTCATTCTTCCGAAATCAACACCTATTTTTTTTTGGATAAATCAAATCAACTCATTTTTAGTTGCCTATTAGTTTAAGTAACCAATTTTATTTGGAATTTCTGTCGTCCATAGAGAGTATTCTAAGCTGTTCAACTTTGTTTTGCATTTCTGGATCAAAGCAGGGATCAGATTTTGCAGGTTGTGAATAAACAAAATTAGCAATAACTGAAATCTAAGTGGCCTAAGAATTTATTATGTAATGCGATGGAAATAGCCACAAATTTGTAATTACTTTAGCTAAAATTTATTTTGATGGAGTTAATGAATAGTGAATACTGAAATGCATGTTTTGCTCTAGTTCCTGGCATGTTGATTACTAGCAAGTGGAAATGTTTCAGTTTTGTATCTCATTTCATAAAATTTTGAAATTATTGTTTTTTTTTTTTCCAATTATTGCTGTTGTACCTTCATGAAGTGCTGTTTCATCCACATGACAGTTGTGCCCTCTGTATCCACACAATCCTGAGGTCTTACTGAATGAGCTGAGATCCCCATCTGAGCTGCTGGATTTTGGAGAATTCTCAGATTGCATGGATTTTGGAACTGGTACTGCTTCCCCTCTTCTTCATGTGGTCAATCCAACATTTGATTATGTGCCACCAAAGCTCGTTAGTCTTTTTATTACTGACACGTAATTTCAACAAAATCTTTTGTAAATTTTAAGAAAGAAAAGATTTACCTGGGTTCCAAAATTATATATTCTGGAGCTCATTTAAAAAACCTTTTCTGTGCCCCATTATGGAATGTTTGCTATCCTGTCCTTGTTCTTGTCTGGATGCAAAGTTTTAGCTCACTTTTGTATGCTTTTAATCTGGTTTTGAGAATTTTGAATACTTTCATACCGATCTTGATATTTCAAATTCTTTTATCCTGTAACTGTTACAAGTGAATTACTCTTTACTTCTTTCACAGAGGGGGGCGCAATCCATCATACGTGTATCGGCTGGTTGCTAATTATTACTCTGCTGATGATTTGGTGGTGCAACGAAGACCTCCTACAGCAAGTTGAGTTTAGCTTTTTGGACATTTGTTGGGTAAGTTTTAAATTTTATATTCTACATTTTTTAGTGGTTGCGCCTATATTCTAGTGTGTAATTGTACGTTTAACACATATTTCATTGATGAAGCTAAAGCTTAACTTTTGAAATTGAAAATGTCAGTGCAAGAAAAAGATGTATGTAAATATGTTCCATTTAGCACTTACACATATAGCAATTGAATCAAGTGGCTGGTATAACTTAAAAAGGAGCATGTGTGTAGTGTACCCATCATGGAATGGTATCTTATTGTATTCTATACTGAGTTTACCGGAGGCAGTAAAATAGATGCTTATACATATATAAAATCATCTTCCAATCTCTGTTGCTTTATTGAGCTTATAAAGCTGCTGTTTACAAGTCAGAGATGTGCCCTGAGGACCTATTTTGAAGGAGGCTATGCTGAGTGCTGAGTGCTGACTTTACATCAAATTGACAAAAAAACTGTATGTTGCTGAACATCAGAATATGATATTGAATAAATTGGACAGTTCCATCTGTTCTGGTTTGAGATGGATGTTGTTTCTAGTGATTTCCTTGTCTTTGTGGTAAATCAGAGATCCTCTGTTTTTATGGAATAGGCCTGCAACTGAGCTACTTGCTCAATGCTTGGGTTCAAATCCCGCTACATTCATATTGTGTTGAGGTTGTTCCTACCTTTGTAAGGTACACCCTTTTCATGGATGGCTTCTGGGGGTTTTAGGTAGAGTCGTCCTCCCCTCCCAAACAAACCTTTGGGAAGTTTACATTTTAAACCCTATAATTAGGGTGTGTAACAAATAAAAGCCCATTTCAAAAAGTAACAAATTATATCCTATAGTTTTAGAAGTAAAATTAGACAATGAGATTTCAGAAAGAAACAATTTAAACTCTTATCAAAAAAAGAAAAGAAAGTAACAATTTAAACTCTCAGTCAATATTAATCCCAAGCACAATGTCATGAGACTTGAATGGGGTTAAAGTTTAATTTATTACTTTTTATTTTTTATAAGTTAGAAAATTGTTATTTATGAAACTACATGGTTTAATTTATTACTTTTTAAAGCCAAAGGATTTAATTTTTTTACCCAGCCCATAAGTTAAGGAATCTAGAACTGCAGACTTCTTGTTGGCATTGATCACTAACAAATTGCCCCTTGGCACTTGGCGTGTTCTTTGTGGTTTTGGCCTTTTGCAAATCACTTTCATGTATATATATATATATATATATATACACACACATATTGGATAGTGACCAGCTGGACTTGTTAGATCATGAAAAGGTTACTATTGTTATCAAATCACTAACATGCTTGTAATATATGCACAGCACAGGGTAACAAATATATTACTGAGTGCATGGACAGCATACATTGCGCTTGCAGGGTAGTTATTTCATTATATATATTAGATATGGATCTTGATAAGATCATATAGAATAGTAATACGAGGAAAAAACTAGACAAATAATGATTATTAGCTTCCTTGAAAGAAGCTTCCATTCCCGTAATTACAAAACCATTCCTTTAGAAATAGGTTGCCTATTGCCCATTTTAAATACTACATTTAATCCTGGCCTCTGTATGGGATGACAATACCTAATGAATATTAGTTTCCTCAAAAAAAGCTTCTACCCCCATGATTACAAAACCATTCCTTCAGAAACGCCCAAAAAATGGGTTGCTTATTGCCTCTTTAAATACAATTCATTGCTGGCCTTGATATGGTCAACAGTATCTAAATCTGATGCTGCGTTGTCACCAAGTATGAAGTTAGGAGGTTTTTATTCTTTGGTTCTTCAGCCTTGTTGGCTCAGTTTGGTTTTTTTATGGCATTTGGGTTAGCTCATTAACTGAAGTATGCAGTTTGGAGAGAATACATTTCGGTTTGCAATATTTTAGTACGTTACAGACAGTCTCTGCATTTGTCTATCCCAATCATCTGAATATGTAATGTCGTGTTGGATATTGCCATTACTAATGAACTCAATTATCGTTTGTTTTGTTTTGATTTCATTTTTCTTCCCATCCTTACTGGAATTCTGTACAAGAATCACTTCTTCAATTTTCAGGCAGCCCCGTTTTTGTGATGACATTGCTTTACTTCTCAGATTCACATATTCATGCCTGGTGTTTAAAGCATTATTATAGTCATGATTGGTGATTATTTTATTGACAGTTCCCATGTTCATCTTTCAGATAATTCAGAAATATAGTTTGATAAGCAGTGGACATTGAGAAATGAAATTTAAATTGTACCGTACGGAATGTAGACCACATTTTAGTGCTGGAAGAGACTTGGAAAAGTTGCAGATTGGATAAGAACAGAATGAGAAATGTGAGAAAATCAAGGAGGGAAAAAGGAATAGTGGTTATCCTGGTTGTCAAGAGTTGTCAAGGACATTTTTTGTATTCCATAAGCACCTGTTTAAATCGAGTTTACATCATCAGATTAACAAGCAACCTCTCTATGAGCTTTGGGAATTGATGGTGGAGAGCAAGAAAAAAGTCCTCTCCAGAATTTTGGTTCTTTCTTCTCTTCCACACTGCAGAGTGCTCAAAAGGCTCAGCAAATCACTGACCTTGTTGTCCTTGCAGTCCTCACCAGTTGGGGCTGTCCAACTCCATTCTTGCTATCAAGGATTCTAAATTGTCCTATGCCGAGATAGTGGTGCCAGAAGGCAAAGAGGGGAAAACTGTCCCAAGAGAGCTCAGGTGCTCGTTCCATGAAAGATTGTCATTCTTGAGGCTGTCATGTCACCATTAGCAGTTACCAGTACATGTTTTCAAACCAGAGGGTGCTCAGTGGTTGTTAGTGTTGTTCAATTGATAAGTGTTTCATGTATAAAATCTGGACCTCCAATCATGAATGATATTTAAATCTTAATTTTTCTTCAGATTTTCAGGCATAATATGTGCAACATGTTGAGGCTTCCAACAATTTGTACCTAAAAATTACTTGGTATCATCCTATTGATGAATACAGTAATTAGAGGTTTGGTTTTAAGATCTAGGGTGGTTTCTTCCAATCAACTTTGACCTTCTGCAGTAAAAAATTCCAAACATGCCTGTCCTGCCAGCTTGTTCTATTTACTTCATATCAAGTTTGGACCTCCATATGTGTGCATTGGTACAATGATAAGCAAAGGAGAGATTGGTTTCACATAGCTCCAATTTTTCAGATTCTAGATTTGGTTGGCTACATATTACGTAGGCAATGTAACGCCCCAGCCCATTTAATAAGAAAAAAAAAAAAGGGTTGTGGCATTATAAATTGAGTGAGGGTATTTTTGTAATCCCTTCCCCAAGAAATATCTAATTAGTGGCTCCATTTTCTCACCACAACCTATTGAAGGCTCTGGAGTCTGGAATAATGCAAATGAAGACATGCGCATGCCCCTCATGCACTCTACTGCCCAAGCTATTTCCTCATCCTTCTTACGTCTTTGTTGAATTAAGCACCTTTTCAGCAGAACTTTCCAGGTACTAGCTGTATAAGCACATTCAACAAATATACGGTCAAAAATTTCGCCGAGTTCACTTCCAGAAACACTCATTGCCTCTGACTATCTATGAAGGACTTACTAGTTACAACTAACCTTGCCATTTTTAGATGAAACATGCTGATGGCAACAGTGCCTGAAAATTGACATTATTACTGGATGCTTCTTTCTAAAAAAACAAAAATTTCAAGAATTGGCAAATATATTACTTCCACTAGCAGTGGGCAACGGATTATATTATCCTTTTCTTTCAAGGGAACCATTTGTGTGGAGCACTTCATAATGTATGCAAGCTGTTCGAATCCAAAAGCATCAAATTTAGAGTATGCTCAAGCTCATAATGCTGACATTATATTCCACAGATCAAGAGTAAAACTTGATGGTGCAATAGAACCCCCGAGTAAACAAAAGAACTTTTTTTTTGGAGACAATATGTTAGTTAACACAATTGAAATAAGGAGAAAGGAGCATACCATACGTGAAAATGTAATAATATTTCCTCCTATGTTGAGAGCACAACATATTGTCAGTGAGAAAATCATATTTATATGTTAATAGTATATATTATTTACATATAAATTCTCACAAATGCGAATTTCATACCTATTTCAATATGCCACAGCCCATTTTGTATTAAAAAAAAAAAACAAAATTTGGGTAAAATTTTCTTTAAAAAAATTAATATTACTACATATTTTGAAAATTTAATTGTTGGATTACATGTGTTTTACGCTCTTAACACACATGTCAAATTTTGTGCCGATCGGATGTTATTTATTATATGATCTAAAAACGTTTTTTATGCATAATATTAGATTACAATAACTTGTAATTTAAACAATTGATTGATGATATAGTTAATAATCTTTGATCTTACTTGATAAAAAAAAAAAAAAAACTTTGATGTTTTAGAAATTTTGCAAGCATAAAAGATATAAGCAGAAAATGTAATTCAATTGTGAATTTGTCAGTAATCGCATCCAATAAAACGATTTATTAAGTAAAGTTGTAATCTTAAGTTCTAAGCAAGTTTGTAGGCTCAATTATAAGTTTAATCATATAAAAAAAAATTACAAGTTCTGAAAAGAAAAAAAAAAAAAAAATAATGAGAACTAAAGAGACGTGGGTTGGGAAAGTGGTAGGTAAAAGCAACACAGTTAATACATTTGAAAAGGTAAGCGTCATTTTGCCCAACTATTCTGAGAGTTCAAACTGCGCTCTCCATTCGCGCAGACAACAAAGAATTATTGCATTCGTAGCCATAAAATTCAAGATCTAGTACATGTACCTGGACGACGTTAGAGTAATGTTTGTTCATATATAATGTTTATTCAAATCTTGGACGCATGTGATTAGCTCACACAGCCAGTTTATGAAGAATATTCCAACACAGGTCTCTTTTTCCTAGCCTAAATCACAAGTTATGTACCCTCTATATATAGATCAAGATTGCAAGTCATGATAAGTTAATACAAAGTGAACAAGATTTGGCATTATGAGTATAAGGTTCCATTTCTCTATCTTGGTTTTGTACGCATGCATCATCATCCCAACTCAATGCCTTGGTAACATCTGCCTGCCAAAGGAACATGTTGCCTTATTCATTTTTGGGGATTCAATACTTGATGCTGGAAACAACAACTATATCAATACCACTACTGATCAACAGGCAAATTTCTGGCCTTATGGGGAGACATTCTTTAAGTATTCCACAGGGAGAGCTTCCGATGGCCGTCTAATTCCAGATTTCATTGGTAAGATAATGGTTATCCGTTGTTTTCCATTGGACTTGGATTGTTTACTCAATTAATTTTTGAAGCTTTATTATATTGCAGCTGAATATGCAAACTTGCCGCTAATTCCTCCATATCTACATCCTGGTTATAACCGGTACATTGATGGGGCTAACTTCGCATCAGCAGGAGCTGGCGCTCTTGATGAAACTCGTCCAGGATTGGTATGCTTTCTAGACCCGTTCTTAGGCCGCGTTTAAAAAGTGCGGCCATAGACCCAGTTCTTAGTCCGCGTTTGTAAAGTGCGGCCATAAACCCCCTCTGGCCTATAGTCACGGGGTTTGGGCCACATTTGAAAACGCGGCCTAAAAAAACGCGGCCATAGGCCAAATGGGCCTATGGCCACGTTTTTTGGACCTAGGGCCGCGTTTTACAAACGTGGCCTAAGAACGTTTTTTTTGTAGTGTATGCTCCTTAAAATGTTAATTAGGATTCTAAAAAGTGGAGCGCAATTAGGGTCTAAGTTTGTGCGCATAGCCTGATAGAGCTCTTCCATAAATGCAATCCTATTGATTGGAATTATTGAAAAAAAAGAAAAAGAAAAAGACATTTGATACTATGATAGAATAGTTCAAACATAATAATGACATAATGAAAAAGTACATGAGTAAAGAAAGAATGCAAAGAAAGAAAGAAAAAGAGAGAGAACACAATGAATGAGCATGATTCGGCCTAAGAGGCCTACATCCATAATGGAAAACTCTTGATGGTTATATCTTTACTATTAGGCTCTATGTATTACAACGAACCTATTAAAATGTATTTTTTTTTCTTTTTTTGATGAGTATTAAAACGTATTTTATAGTAGGCTAAACCCTATGATTACATCATCAGCAATACAAATAGGATTAGGATTTCTTTACTTGTGCTCCAAGTTGGATCATGATTACTTTATTTCTTTACTCTACGAATGAAATATAAGCACTCTTTTTCTATATTCCATCATAATTTGAAACGAAGATTATGTTCTTATGACATAAGTGTGTCTATTTTGTTCTCACAGTTAACTGCTCCCTTCTGTTCTTTTGCCCTCCTTTTCAGGTGATAGACCTAAACACTCAACTTAAGTATTTCAAGAACATGGAGACTCAATTGAGGCAAAAACTAGGTGAAAAAGAAGCCAAGGAACTCCTATTTAAAGCTGTTTACTTAATTAGCATTGGGAACAATGATTACCTTGTCCCCTTTACATCAAACTCTAGTGTGCTTCAATCCTACTCTCGAGAAGAATACGTAAATATGGTAATTGGCAACTTGACAACAGTGATCAAGGTAATTATAATTTGTGTTTTATACAATATTTAGAACAAATTTGTGTTAGATCCTTCTTGTTTACGTTTTTAAGTTAGTCATAATTATATACTTTGATTTGTTAGGAAATATATAAGAAAGGAGGAAGAAAATATGCATTCCTAGGCTTGCCGCCTTTGGGTTGCGTCCCTCTTATAAAAGCACTAAAACCAGGAAACACCGATGCATGCATGGAGGAAATTACAGAACTTGCAAAACTACATAATAAAGCACTTTCTAAAGTCCTTCCGAAGCTACAGAGTGAGCTGAAAGGATTTAAATATTCAATAGCCGATTTATACACTTTTTTTAGTGAAAGAATTGATAATCCTTCAAAATATGGTATGCACTTCCACTTCTATAGTACAAGATGCGTTTTATTATTATTGTACTGCACATTTTATTTTTTCATAGACTAATAGCATCTTTGTTTTAATTATGTTGGTAAAGGTTTTATGGAAGGGAAGATTGCATGTTGTGGAAGTGGTCCATATAGGGGACTCCCAAGTTGCGGAGGAAAGAGATCGGTCGGTTCTGAGTATGAAATATGTAGGAAAACTAGTGACTATGTGTTCTTTGACGCTGGTCATCCTACTGAGAAGGCCTACCAACAATTATCAGAGCTAATTTGGAGTGGAGCTCCCAATGTCATAGGACCTTACAATCTCAAAGCATTGTTTGAACACTAATGTATTTAGACTTAATAAATGAAAAATAAAAAACTTGTAGACATGAAGCATATTTAATAAGTTAGGGCTTCTGTTAACAAATGCCCTAAAAGTAGTGGTTAATGTGCATTTAATATTTTATTAAATAATATTTTTATATATTCTTTCAAAAAATAAAGTCAACTAGCACCCATATGTCCCAAAAAGCTCACAACCCTAATGAAATTGTGCTTGTAAGCCAATGAATTATTAACAAATATATAATTTTCTTCTTTAAAACATGTGAATTAAAACTCATAACTAAGTAATTATTAATGATGTCAAGGCACTCATCACCTGCACCCATAAATTAATATGCTTAATAATTCAAATCAGCCAAACACTAAGCAAGTATTTTTGGTTAAAGCATTAATGAAATGATTAGTCAAAAACTGTGTTGGTTTAATGAAATTTATGCATTTGTCAATTATTGAAACAGGTAGGAGTTCCACTGCGCACCCTTGGTGCAGTGGTTACTCCACAAGTATAAATGCTTGTGGGGTGTTGAGGGTAAAGGCCGGAGTTCAAGTCTTCAAGGGGGAACTTCACACACATATATACTTAGATTAGGTTAAAAAACACAGTACTTATCTAAGGACTTATAATTACAAATTTACAAATAAAATAAAAACCCATGCTTCAACAACTAGTTTTAAATATACTCCATGAATTTTATATTTAAGGAAATAACTCTTGACAATAGAATTTCAATGAGTCAAACACTATGTAAGTATTTTTGGTCAAAGCATTAATGAAATGATCAGTCCAACACCATGCCTTAGTCTAATGGAATTTATGCATTTGTCAATCACTGAGATAGGTAGGAGTGATATTTGATCCATCCCTCAAAAAGTGAACGTGAAAATCTAATTAGAATTCAAATTAAATTTCAATTGGAGACTAATTTTGGGTCACGTGTCCCATTTAATTTTTTTAATTTTCATGTCAAATGAGTTAATTCAGTACAAAAAATGGAGAGCTCAATATAAATAAATCATCAAAATCCAGTCATATGTCCAATTATATATATAAATTAGAAGGAGAGAAAGAGTTTGAATGAATTTTCTATTCCTACGCCATTTGTTTGTCTAACTAAAAATGATTTTTTCTAAAAAAAAAAAAAGAGTTAAATTTATTAGCATTTTACATAATACTAAGTAGCCAGAAAATTTAAAATGTAGTACATGCACCTGGATGAGATTAGGGAAATGTTCTTCCATATATAATGTTTATTCAAATCTTGGACGCATATGATTAGCTCACCCAGCCAGTTTTTAAAAAATATGTCAACTGAGAGTGTCACGCTCCAAACTCAAAAGGGTCCAAAGCATGAGAAACACAACTCAAAGGTACCTATAGATTTTTCCTTTTTGACAATTCAATCCAAATAATTCATACCAAGTACCAACGTCAAGAATTTTCAGAATAATTTCATTACAGATACTCCCAAAATAAGTCAAAGCTATATGCAATAATTACAATTGTTAGGTTTTAGACCCCTTAAAACAACAATTAGATTAATCTAGTTTATTAGCCAAGTGATTAACTTAGTCAAATTATGCAAATCTTGGTTAACACAATCATATAATCATATCAAGCATATAACAGCGGAAATATAAATAACACAAAGATATGATCACTCAGGAAAACCAAACTGGTAAAAAACCTGGGGAGGATTTAACCTAGCTATCCTCAAGGTAAACTTGAATCCACTATATGAAAGAATTGAAGTTCATACAATAAGACTTACAAGCCCCCACGCTCGACTTCTTATTGCTACCCACCAGTAGAACTTACTGACACGACCACGTGCAAACTCCAAATCCACGGACTCCTTCTTTCTTGGATTCTCCAGCAATTACAAGCACTCCCGCTTGTGTACCTTTAAGCTCTTATTGGCAGCAACTGAATGATCATCAAGATGTTGAAGTAATCTCCTTCTTGATAACCCTAAGTTTATGTGAAGGAAAACTCTTCAAGGATCTCACAAAAGATTCACACAAACAGGAATATGAACAATATAAGCAACCAAGACCTTAGAGAGGTTTGGGTACAAAACCCTAGATACAAAAGAGGCATTCTCTTCTCTCTCTTAAACATTTTAAGGTTTCCCTTATATATAGGAGTGTTTTACTTGAACCCCAAGATGTTTAAGTACAGTTTAGGCTGAACTGGAACTCTGCAGAAAAATAAATCTGCATGTGGTTCGATTGATCGAGTCTAATTTTCGATCGATCGAGCCTTGCAGATTTAGTCCAATAAATTCTGTAATCACTCGATTCCAATTTTACAAATAAACATACTTTGAGTAAGTCTAAACCTAGACTAAATGTTTTGATCATGGTTTGCCACCAAAATACAAATTGAAGTTCTAATACATTAATTCCTAATTTCTTAGAACCCAACAACAATGACCATTGGCCACAAAAGAATGGAGGTCTAAATTAACTACATATAAACATCTCGTTTCTAAGATGGGGTAAAAGTCATCGCCAAAATAAGTTACAAAACAATTGTGCAATATCTCCCTATTGTGTGCGGCTTCAACACTAGGTTAGGAGTCTCATACACCTAGGTCTAAAATACCAAAAGTCTAGCCGCTGGAAAGTAGTTGCCTAACTACTACAAGCCATAACATCTGACTCAAAAGGTTACTGCCTGCTTTGTAAAAATTCATAATTAAACAATAGTGAGACAAAGCTCAGTAAGTAGCAATGTTAATGTGCATAATGAGATGACAAATTCATAATGATGACTACTTTGGCATGCATGTCATAACTTACAGACTTCGAGTTTAATTCAACAATAACACTTTCAATACAATAATACATTAATCGCATTTTAAAAAATGAGGCATAAAAGTACTCAAAATAGTACATTGTGACATTACATTACTTACATGGTAAGCCAGAAGGATATCCACTAGATCCGCTAAAACAGAACACAAATTCCATATATATATATATATATATATATATAGTAGTTATCCACATAGGCTAATATGCCAAGTTACAAATGTCATACAAACTCTAGTATAAAGCTATAGGCTACCATGTCTCAAAGACTACAAGAACAAATCATTGGCTACCAGTTATTGGGTACCATGTCACATAGACTTAGGTTCCATCATATAAATCATCGTGTCACAAAGACTCAAGTGCTATAAAATAATCCACCGTGTCACAAAGACTTAGGTGTTGTGCTATTGGCTGTGTCCCAAAGATTGCCAGTACCAGTTACTAGCTACTATGTCACACAGACTTAGGTGCCATAATATAATCCACCGTGTCACAAAGACTCAGGTGTTGCGCTACTGGCCGTTTCACGTAGACTACAAGTACCAGTTACTGGCTATCGTGTCACATAGACTCAGGTGCCATAATAAAATCCACCAAGTCACAAAGACTTAAGTGCCATCATACCAACACCACAAAGATCTAGGTATTTGCAAATGGTTGGGTAATTACAGGGAATTCACAACTGCCATGACATGAGGTTGTGAGAGACCGCGCCCCCGGCCCCCTTCTTTATAGGAATTGTTGGGCCAAACCCACGTGAATGGGTGGAGTCGTGTTATTGCCTCTCAAAATGGAGGTTCGACTGATTATATTTTCCCCTTTAGATTAAGGGTTTTACAATGGAGTCGCCACTTATTTAATTGTTGGAATAAATAAGAAAACCATGATTGAAAAATTCATCATTTTATTAATTTGAAATTGAATTTACATTGAACATAGGAAATTACATGACTTTGGTCCTAGATACAATCTAAGATAAAGTACATGGCTTTGTTTCCTAGTTACAATCTAGAAATTGAAAATTACAAGGATAAACATTTGATCTACTAACCCTTGATCTAAGTTCGGAGGCTATGTTACAAGGTGGGAAGGTGTTAGGCACCCACCTTGCCCGGTGAAACCGGTCTTCTAGACTATGGTGGCCAACATTCATATCACATCATCCAATATGTCAATCAATTTGCATGTTGAATTTAAAGTGTGTGCATGTGATAAACCCTAATTCAATTTATTGAGCATTACATTTGGATTGAAAAAAATAAATTCTAGTGAATGTGTGTGGATGGTGATAACCTAGATTCAAGGATTTGAAAGAAATATTAGACAAACATGTTTTTCATATTTTTGATGTGGATTTAAGATTAAAACTAGTGATATGCATAAACATGTGATGAACAACCAAGAACATGTAAAGAACACATAAGAACATTTAAGAACATTCAAACATATTCAAGAGAACTTAAATAATTACTATCATGCTTTAATCCTAAATTCTCATTATGGCAACATAAAAAACTAGTTAGGGAAATAGATTCTACCTTCATGCAAGATCCATATAGTGGAGGAGGAGACTCTTGGTAGAGGTCCTAAGGAAGGAGGAAAAAAGAAGAACTAGGAGAGGGAGAGTGAGTCTCACTCAATACCTTGAGTCTCAGGAAGACCAAGATATGACAAGACTACTCTACTTCACTAGAACTCAAGAGAGGAGAAGAGAGGGGGTTTTTGGTGTCTTGGAATGAAGTAGAGAGGGGTTTATATAGTAGTGGTGGAGGAAATATGAATGGAAGGCCATTTAATGAGGGTTGACAAAGAATCATGAACCTAGACCTCATTTTAGCCTTGGGGAAAATCTGGTGCATTAAATGAAAAGATTGGTAGGAGTGAGGGACAAGCCAAAATTCGGTTTTCCCGTAGCTGCTGTAACAGCTTGTAGAGCTAACTTCAAAAAATAATATCTGACTCAATTCTGATCGAAATTGCCTCGTTCTTATGCTCAAATTGAAGCCCCGGATGTCTAGTTTCTGGGAAAATTAACCTCATTCACAGATTCAAAATGTTATAAGAGATATTGATGAAATGGTGAGCAGAGGTCATTTGTTAGAAAATGGTTTCAGCATAATTAATATTAATAGGTCCCAAATTAGCTCCCAATTAACATTAAATGGCTCCAATCACTCCAATTTCAGACTTAATTGGTTCCAAATTTACACTAATTAAAAGATAATTGCACAAATTACGCATTGAAGAATTAATGTTTAACTATCTAATTAATTAGGTGTATGCAACCTCACCATAAAATGTAGTCCTAACCAATTAAATTATGACACATCATTGATCTCCAATTGATTACACTTATAACCAATTAAAATCAATTGTTCATAATCACATATAGTCGGACTCAATTTCTGATAGTGCATCTTAGCCATTAAAACTTGATTTGATGATAACTTTCAATCTGATGGTCTGATTAGGGGTTATGACCAGTCGATTTGATCGTTACAACATCAAGATCATTTTGATGAAATGAGATTAAGAATCTAATGACCAGAATCAAGATGCATATTTTCAAGTCAAAATTACCCTTTTACCCTCCCGGTGAGGTTAAATGCGGGTTGCAAAATGGGGTGTCAACAGAGGTAAGGTGTCATAAAGAGCTGGCAACTTTATATAATCAAGTTTCATAACACATTTTCGATGAATTTGCATAATTCCAAAGAAATTCCTATCCAGTAGGATTTCACACCCACTTGTCAAATGACGCTTTCCAATTTGTCAAATTATCTAATTATTTGTAATATCCAATATTATAAGAGATGGGTTCAAGTTACACCTGGTGTAACTTTGTAAGAGTTACACTTTTTTTGGACCATTGATTTGCAAAAGATCTAATGGTTAAAAATTCACTAATAATTATGTCATTATTAAATATTTAATGCTATGAAAAAGTCAGCTCACTCATTTAATACTGACATTTTACTCTCTCTCCTTTTATTCATTAGAAGTTTAGATATTTTAGAACTCTTAAATTAAACCATTACAGCGAGAGATAAAGCAAGGAAAAAAAATTTGCAAAAGAAGAAGATGAAGACAACTTTGAATCCACAAGAAGCCCCTAGACAGGACTGCCAATTTGCATAGCCATTAACTCAGACTGGAAGTGACTATTTGGATGGATTATGCATGTCAATTGCAATTGTATTTGGACTTGAACATCCGAGTATTTCTCTTTTTACTGTACTTGTCTTTCAAAATATTTTCTTTCCTCTAAATTTCTAGTGGCGCGAAAATCCTTATAAAAGACATCTAATTTTATTCAATGAAATTTGTATATAAAAACCTTACATCAATTCACTTGTACAGGTGTGTTGTCTCCAACCCACTCATATCAAGACTCAATCTCAAAAGCATATATTGTAAAGCTCTCAGTTTTTCTTTTCATCGTTCACATAATAAGAGCCTCATGGAGGTCCTGGCATATGAGAGAGAGAGGTAGAAGAAGAAGACAACGATGGAGTGTGAAGCAATTGTATATATAATTCAATTGTAAATCTTTCTTGTTGAAATAAAAAGCAGCAGATTACTTTTAAATTCAATCGTATATATAATTGTATAAATTTTATTTAAAATAATTTAATTTTATCATCACATATCTATTTAATTTCTCTTTTAGGATAAATCATTTGAAAGTAGGTTGTTGAAAACAACAAGTGCCCTTTACAAGTAAAAAACAATAAATAGGGAGAGAGACAAAAGTGGAAAACAATAACATTTAATGATATCTTTTTTAACCGTTAGATCTTTTAAAAATCTATGGTGTAAAAAAGGTGTAACTTTACAAGAGTTACACCAGGTGTAACTTGAACCTATCTCATATTATAAATGAATTACATCAAAGTCAATCTCCTAAAATTAATAAAAACTTTGCATTTTTTCCACATTATATATATACACACATTACATGTTTTAAATAGCTACTTACCTTGCAAGACCGCATAAAAGCCTAGCTTCCAAGTGCTCCAACAAGAATTAGTTAGAACCTAAAGAAAAGGTATACAAGTTTATCATGACAAGTTTGAAAATCTTAAACTAAGTCTAGTTAAATAACTTTAATCTCCCATAGAAACAGTTCACTTAGGCAAGCCTAAACTTAGAATGTTGGGCATATTTTATAAGCTCCTTTGAGGTCACCCTTTTTGCCAATCACAACTTTACCCAAAAATCTCCTTAATCTCATAAAATTTCTTTAGAAACTAAGAATTTCTTCACTTGAAAGATGTATCACAAAACTAGCATCACAAACATGTACCAAGACAATAAGGCATCAAACCCCCAAATCTTAGCTATAGAAAACCTCAAATGGCCACCATTTATATAGGTAAATAAAAACCCTAAACCCTTCATCAGAATATGTTCACCAAATCAAAACTCTTAAGAGGCTTAATCATGTGAATATCACTTCAAAAACTTAGTTCAACAATATGAAAATCCACCAAAATATTAAAAGTTTTTACGTTAATTGTTTGAGATGAAGGAGCCTAGAGATTTTAAAGAAGTTCCCCGGTGAATCTCGTCATAAAAATATGGCGGTGGTGATCCAATGGAGTGGTGGTGGGTGAGGGTGAGAGAGAGATGGAGGTTTGTGTGTGTGTGTGTGTTTTTGTGTGAAAAAATAGAAAGCAAAGTGAGAGATAATTTAAGAGATTGTGTGGTGGGAAATAGATGGTTAGGTGGCGGCTCATGTGGTGGATTTTAAAAATATCTCTCAAAATTTTTTTTTTAAACGCTGGGGCGTTACAAAGAGCATGTCTAAAAAGTTCAACGTCTCTTTTTTCCTTAGCCTGAATGACATATTATGTACTCTATATAAATCAAGATTAAAAGTAATTGCCCATCAAAAAAAAAAAAAAAAAAAAAAAAGATTAAAAGTAATTGAGAAGTTTTTTTTTTTGGTGGAGAATAAGTAATCGAGAAGTTAATACAAAAAGAACAAGATTTGGCATGATGAGTTTAAGGTTCCATTTTTATGTCTTGGTTTTGTATGCATGCATTATCATCCAAACCCAATGTCTTGATAACATATGCCTGTCAAATGAAGAAGCTGACTTATTCAATTGTGGGGATTCGATTCTTGATGTTGGAAACAACATCTGTTTGCCAAAGGAACATGTTGCCTTATTCATTTTTGGGGATTCAATACTTGATGTTGGAAACAATAACCATATAAATACCTCCACCGCTGATCTCCAGGCAAATGTTTCGCCTTATGGGAAAAGCTTCTTCAGGTTCCCCACTGGGAGATTTCCCGATGGCCGGCTCATTCCAGATTTCATCGGTAAGATATATAATAGTTGTGTGCTGTTTTCTATTGGACTTGAATTGTAGCTCCATTTATTTTCATAGCATTATTGCAGCTGAGTATGCAAACTTGGAGCTAATTCCTCCATATCTACATCCTGGTTATAATCGGTACATTGATGGGGCTAACTTTGCGTCAGGAGGAGCTGGTGCTCTTGATGAAACTCGTCAAGGATTGATATGCATTCTACTGACTATGCCCGCTCCAAAAAAAAGTTAATTTTAATTAGGATTCTCAGAAATGAAGCACAATTAGGGCCAAAGTTTGCTTGCATTCTAAGTAAGATTAGATACAATGAACATGGACAGGAGACTTGGGCCTTGACTAACAGTGGTGGCTCTATGAATCTTTCTCAGGATGTTCCTTAAGATGCATAAATTATACAATCTAATAAAAAGAAAAATTTATATATTGATAACAACAACAATAAAAAAACATGCAAATATATAAAGTTTACAATTGCCTTCTACAAGTTTTCATATTTTGAAATCATTACATGATAGTCTCATTATCATTTATCAATATTATAAGCTACATCTTTTTCAATGTATGCAACTAAATAATCATTTATCTACTGAATGTAGAACAAATTATGGAGCAAAATTTAATTTTATTGGCGTAAAAAAAACTGAGGGTGTTCCCAAATTTTTTTTGAAGGGTAGACAAATAGAAATTTATAAATTATGTGGTGCCGCTCCTGACCTTAAGGTGGCGCCGCCCCTGTTGACTAAGATTAAGATTTGATATCTTTAACATGAATCAACGTGTCTAACCTGAGGGTAGCCATGTTTCCTTTTCCTAGAATTTTAGATATACTACGTACCCAAATTCAAATCCTTGCATTTGCTTCATATATGAGTGGATACGTTTACTTATGAAATATTTTGAGACATAGATTATGTTCTTAAGACATAAGCATGTCTATTTTGTTCTTATGGTTGTGTACTTCCCTTTTGTTCTTTTCACCTCTTTATCAGGTGATAGACCTAAACACTCAACTTAATTATTTCAAGAACATGGAGACTTTGTTGAGGCAAAAAATAGGTGAAAAAGAAGCCAAAGAGTAGTTGTTCAAAGCTGTTTACTTATTTAGCGTTGGAAACAACGATTATAATATCCTCTTTTCCACAAACTCCAGTGTGCTTCAATCCTACTCTCGAGAAGAATATGTAAATATGGTAATTGGTAACTTGACAATCTGTCATCAAGGTAATTACAATTACTGTTTTATACAATATTTATAACAAATTTGTGTTAGATTATTCTTTATTTCATTTTTAAGTTGGTCAGAATTATACTTTGATTTGTTAGGAAATATATAAGAAAGGAGGTAGAAAATACGTGTTCCTAGGCCTACCCCCTTGGGTTGTTTTCCGATTATGAAAGCACTGGAACCAGGAAACACCAATGGATGCATGGAGGAAGTTACAGCACTTGTGAAGCTACATAATAAAGCACTTTCAGAAGTCCTTTCAAAGCTACAGAGTGAACTGAAAGGATTCAAATATTCAATAGCTGATTTCTACACTTCTCTTAGTGAAAGAATAGACAATCCTTCAAAATACGGTATGTCACTTCCATTTTAATAGAACAAGATATATTTTAATATAATTGTACTTAGCTTTTTATTTTTGTCATAGACTAACAACATCTTCATTTTAATTATGTTGGGAAGGTTTTACAGAAGGGAAGATTGCATGTTGTGGAACTGGTCCATATAATGGAATTCTAAGTTGCGGAGGAAAGAGATCAGTTGGTTTTGAGTACGAATTATGTAGGAACACTAGTGACTATGTGTTCTTTGACTCTGGTTATCCTACTGAAAAGGCCTACCAGCAATTCACAGAGCTAATACGGAGTGGAACTCGTAGTGTCATAGGACCTTATGATCTCAAAGAGTTGTTTGAACACTGATACATTAAAATTTTAATAAATGTAAAGTAAAACTTGTAAACATGGAGCATATTGCGAACTAAATTTAATAAATTAATGATTTTGTTAACAATTGTCATAAGGGCAGTGGTTAGTGTGCATTTAATGTTCTATTAAATAATATTTTTATACATTTTTAAAAAATTAAAATAAAATTGTACACATATATTCCAAAAAGCACACAAAACCACAATAAATTGGTACATGCAAGCTAATAAATCATTAAAATAAATGTATTTTCTTCTTTGGAATATGTGCATTACCGTTCAAAATTGAGCAACTATTAATCCTTAATATGTACCCTTATACCCATTAATTAATATGTTTAATACAATTCAAATAATCATATTTATAAAATTCTACTCTCAACATTTAGATAGTACACCAAATTAGAGATGGATCTGTAGACACTTCATTTTATACCCCTTAAGACTTGAGCTTTTGTTCCCTAATGACGATATTACTAGAGGGGTCCATGATTGATTTAGGGTCTAACTATAGAAAATCTTTAACTCAAAGTATATTTTTGGGGAAGGAAAATGTACAAGATTGCTAAGCATGTGTGCGCAGGTACTGAATCTGCATTCACTTGCACTGACTATGTATGTGCATGCTTGAGCACGCGCGTGCATGTAGGGTTGCATAATGCCATGTAAGGAAAGTTTTAATGGTAAATAGCATGCAGAGCTAATCCCACATTGGTTGGGAAGAGCCTTGCACACCTCTCTGATCACTATAAAAACGCTCAGTGGCCATTTTCCCAAAACGCACTGAATTCACTAGAAAAATAGTGAATAAAGAAAATCTTATTAATTGGAATTAACAAAAAAAGAAAAAGAAAAAGAATACTTCTGATACGATGGTTGAATAATTGAAACGTAATAGTGACATAATGAAAAAGTACATGTGAAAAGAAAGAAGGCAAACAAAGAAAGAGAAAGAGAGATAACACAAGGAATGAGCATGGTTTGGCCTAAGAGACCTACATCCATAGTGGAAAACCCTTGATTGTTATATCTTTACTATTAGGCTCTATGTATTACAATGAACCCATTAAATAGTATATTATAGTAGGCTAAACCCTGTGATTACATTTTTAACAATTAATTCAAATAAGATTAGGATTTCCTTATTTGTGCTTCAAGTAGGATCATGATTACTTTATTTGTAGAATTATTTTGCTTGCATTCTTAGATACAATGAACATTGGTAAGAGACTTGGGCTTTGACTTAGGTAAAGCTTTGATATCTTTAACATGAAACAAGATATCTAACCTAGGGGTTGCCAAGGTTTTTCTTGTAATTAGCAATGTTGATAAATTACACAAATTTAAATTCCGTGCATTTGCTTCATATGCGTTTGTTTATTATTGGACACTTTACGAACAAAATATAAGCACTCTTTTCTCTATATTCCATCATAATTTGAAACATTGGTTATTTATGACATAAGCATGTCTATTCTGTTCTCATAGTAGACTACTTCCCTTTTGTTCTTTTGCCCTCCTAATCAGGTGATAGACCTAAACACTCAACTTAAGTATTTCAAGAACATGGAGACTCAGTTGATGTCGCGGAAGCCTGAAGAAAGCCCACACGATACTCTCTTGATGGAACAGAAACTAAATTGTTAGTTTCTGGTAGTAAACCTTGAATTCACGTGGGGTTTCCTTGAATCCGCAAGGAGGATAAAACTGGAATCCACCAGAAGAAAATTTGACAAAACATCTGTGTTTATTAATAATAGTTTGATTTGTCTCTGACGGCCACAAAACATTTAAATACTGAGAAAAACGTCTAAAACCCTAATTCACACTAATTACACAATTAGGTGACAAAATACCAAAATTTACTAAAGTTAAATGCAGAATTATAAACTATTAACCTTAAGGGTCATCCCAAAATAGACGGGACCTTATTCTGATTGTTAAACTAAAAGTTATTAAGGAAAACAAATATTACTATAAGTAGCAAAAAAAAAAAACTATTTTCGGGGCCTTAATGAAGGAATTCGCCTAAATTTTGGCGACAATCGTAGTTATGAATCTGGATCAGAACGCCGTTTTCCTTCAACTTGCCAAATTTCATGCAATTCTGACACTGTCACCCCAATGGCCCCTACTGGCACCCCCTTTTGATCTTGCATTGTGACTTCCTGTGCCCCTGTTGCTCTAAGAAGGCATGTGCTATCTGTTCTACATTAGTCTCCCCCACTTGAAAAGAACTCGACCTTGAGTTCCCACTATCTGGTTCATCAGGAGGATGATAATCATAGAAGTCAGCAACATTGAAGGTGGAAGAAATACTCATGTCTGGAGGAAAAGCAACCACATAAGCATTGTTGTTGATCTTCTTAGTATTCTAAAATGGCCCATATTTCTGATCCTTCAATTTGTTGTAGGTACCAATAGGAAATCTCTCCTATCTAAGATAGACTAGCACTAAATCCCCAACATTGAAAATATTCTCAAGCCTTTTCTTATCAGCAGCTTCATTGTACTTGGCATTTGTAACTTCAAGTTTCTGCCTCACCTCCTCTTGCATGGCCTGAATACGGTCAACCATGTTCTTTACTGCTTGACTCACTCCTGGAAGCTCAGGTAAAGGTACCAAGTCCAAAGCGTGTTTTAGGGGCACGCAGTAGATGATGGCAAATGGAGACTTACCAGTGCTTTTGCTGACTGAGCAATTGTAAGCAAACTCTACCTGGGACAATGCAAGATCCCACTGCTTGGGCTTCTTGCCTAAGATACACTGGATAAAGTTCCCCAAAGTGTGATTAACCACTTCTGTTTGGCCATCAGTCTGAGGATGACTGGTGTTGCTATAATTCAAGGAAGTGTCAAAATGCTTCCATAAAGTCTGCCAGAAGTGACTAATGAACTTAGTATCCCGGTCAGAGGTGATGGACTTTGGCACTTCATGCAAACGCACAACTTCTTTAAAGAACAAATTGGCCACTCGAGTAGCATCTAAAGTCTTCTTGCATGCTATGAAATGAGACATCTTCGAGTACCTGTCAACCACAACAAAACCATAAATCCATACCTCACTGGGTTCGAGGAAGACCTAGTATAAAGTCCATAGACAAATCTTCCCATGGTGCTTATGGAATTGGCAAAAGCATGTATAAACCAGTATTCTGAGATTGAACCTTGGCAGTGTGGCAAATTGGACACTTCCTCACATGATTGCCAACATCCGTTTTGAGTTGTGGCTAGTAATACCTCTTCTTCACCAGTGCTTTACTCTTATCTCTGCCTATATGTCTACCCAAACCTCCATTATGCAGCTCCCTTAATGAACTTTTAGGGTTGCATAATTGATTACCCTGAAAGAGGAACTATACTGGATGTACATATTATTAACAGCAGTATGAGTTTGTTGACACTTACCCCAAATATCACCAAAATCCTCATCATTCTTGTATAGCTCCTTGAGGCAATCAAACCCTACAACTTCAGTACGTAGTGTGGTCAACAAAGATGCTTGCCTACTGAGCGCATTAGCCACCTTATTAGTGACACTAGACTTGTGCTTCAATGTGAAATGGAAGTGTTGTATATGAGCTACCCATCGAGCATGCATCCTATTAATACTATCTCGACTGTTGATGTGCTTTAATGCCTGATGATCTATATATAATACAAACTCCCTTTGAATCAGGTAGTGCTCCCAATGCTTAAGAGTTCGTACTACAGTAAAGAACTCCAGCTCATAGGCCGACCATTTACTTCGAGCTTCACAAACTTTCTTACTGAAGAATGCTACTGGTCTGTTGTCTTGTGAAAAAATAATGCCTATCCCGACCACAGATGCATCACACTCCACCTAAAACACCTTATCAAAGTTGGGCAATGCCAAAACCGGGGCTGTGCTTAGCTTCCCCTTGATCATGGCAAAGCTTTGCTCTACTTCCTTTCCCCATGTGAACCTCCCCTTCTTCAGACACTCAGTGATAGGGGCTACTATGCTATTGAAATCTCGAACAAACCTTCGATAGAAGGTTGCTAGCCCATGGAAACTTCACACATCACTCACTGTCCTTGGGGTTGTCCATTCTCTGATTGCACGGACCTTGTCCTCATTAACATGAATCCTATTCACATTGACCACATACCCTAAGAACAGCAACTGATCAGTCAAGAAGCTGCACTTCTTTAAGTTGATATACAAATCATTGGCCTACAACACCACCAATACTTCTCACACATTATTATAGTAGGCTGCTTCTGTCTTACTGTAAATTAGGATATCGTCAAAATAAACTACCACAAACTTTCCAATAAATGGTTTCAATACCTGATTCATAAGCCTCATGAAAGTGTTGGGAGCATTGGACAATCCAAAAGGCATCACCATCCATTCATACAACCCCTCATTTGTCTAAAGGCTATCTTCCACTCATCTCCAGGTCGGATTTGAATCTGGTGATACGTATTCTTGAGATCCAACTTGGTGTAACACTTGGACCACTCAGCATATCAAATATGTCATCTAGTCGGGGAATAAGAAATCAATACCTGACTGTGATCTTGTTGATGGCTCGAATATCTACACACCTACGCCAACTTCCATCCTTCTTTGGTGTTAACAAAGTCGGTACTGCACATGGACTCATACTCTCCCTAATTTGTCCCTTGCTCAAAAGCTCATCCACCTGCCATTGTAGAATCTAACCCACTTAAGGATTCATCCTGTAATGTGGTAGATTTAGTAGACTAACTCTAGGAGCTAAATCAATGCAATGCTGGATGTCGCGCATTGATGGTAAACCTGCAAGCAGCTCTTCTGGAAAAAGCTCTTCAAACTCCTTGATCAAAGGTTGAATTGCCTCAGGTATCTTAGCAACCTTCTTCGGCTCGCCATCCGTCACCACTACAACATATACCTATTTCAACTCCTTACACTTCCTGTCAAACTCATTCTCATTGTTGACTATGAAAAGTGATGGCTTCCCCCCTCTACTTTAGAAGCTTTGGGTACATTGCCTTCCTTAATAGGACCAAGGACAATTTTTTTGACATTATTAAAGAACACATACACATTATCCTTACACCTATGAATAGCATCTACATCATACTGCCAAGGTCTACCTAGTATTAAATGACATGCATCCATTTCAACAACATCACAAATTACTTCATCTACATAACATTTACCTATGGAAAAAGAAACACGACATTGTTGAGTAACAAGAGTTTCCGTATCTTTCTTGATCCAACCTATCTTGTACGGAGAAGGATGCTTTTCTATTTTTAGTCCTAGCTTTGTAACCAAACTTGTTGATGTGATGTGCTCTACACTGCCACTGTCAATGATCAAATCACAGACCCTCTTACTGATGGTGCATCGTGCTCGAAAGATCTCATTCTGTTGATCACTGTATTCCACCCTTGAGGAGGATAAAACTGAAATCCACCAGAAGAAAATTTGACAAAACGTCTATATTTATTGATAATAGTATAATTTGCCTCTGACGGCTACAAAACATATAAATACTGAGAAAAACGTCTAAAACCCTAATTCACACTAATTACGCAATTAGGTGACAAAATACCGAAATTTACCAAAAATGGCAAAATTGAGTTAAATGCATAATCATAAACTACTGACCTTAAGGGTTGTCCTAAAATAGACGAGACATTATTCTGACTTTTAAACTAAAAGTTATTAAGGAAAAACAAATATGAATCTAGATCAGAACGCCGTTTTCTTCAACCTGCCAAATTTCATATCAATTATTTCATATCAATTGACTCTTTGTTTTGTGTGAAAATGGTCCATGAGATAGAATAATGTGGTAATAAATTTTAATCTCCACAAATGTTTAGTTAGTGGATAATGTGTCAGTTTATCATTTAAAAAAAGGAAAAAAAGATGTCTAGTTGAAAAGCAACTGGAAGTAAGCGAAACCTGTAAGAATGAAGGTAATGTGCTGCCTTATCAGAATTATGATTAAGGCTATCTGTATATATAATTTTACGATGAATTCAATTTACAAGAGTTTTGGATAACTAATGTACAAAAATCTAAATTTAAACAATGACATATAAATTTCCTAGAGTTTAGTTGTCTTTGGGAGTTTGCTAATTAACTTAACATTATCCTTAGTTTTTTTTTTTTTTTTTTTTTTTTTGAGAAACAACATTATCCTTAGTTAGTTGTACCTTATCATTAATATTTTCCGTGGCAACTGTTGTGGACTTAACTTAAACATTTTTTTTTAAAAAATGTTAATTTTGTTGGTTTTTATTTTTCTATTTTTAGGGTTTAGAAGTACTATTATTAGACATATTAATATACATTTTTGAACGTTTCGCATTTTAAATATAGTCCTTGAATTTTACATTGAAACAATTAACCCTTGAAAACAGTTGTCACGGTTTTGGTATGATGAGTTTGAGGTTCCATTTTTATTTCTTGGTTTTGTATGCATGCATTTTTATCCCAACCCAATGCCTTGGTAAGATCTGCCTGCAAAAGGAACATGCTGCCTTATTCGTTTTTGGGGATTCACTAGTTGATGTTGGAACCAATAACTATATCAATACCCTTACTGATCACCAGGCAAATATTCCACCTTATGGGGAAACCTTCTTCAAGTACCCAACTGGGAGAGCTTCAAATGGCCGTCTAATTCCAGATTTCCTTGGTAAGATAATAGTTATGTGCTGTTTTCTATTAGACTTCAATTGTTACTCAATTAATTTTTGAAGCATTATTGCAGCTGAGTATGCAAACTTGGAGCTAATTCCTCCATATCTACATCCTGGTTATCATCGGTACGTTGATGGGGCTAACTTTGCATCAGGAGGAGCTGGTACTCTTGATGAAACTCGTCAAGGATTGGTATGCATTCTACTGACTATGTACACTCCTAAAATAAAAGAATTTTAATTAGGATTCTCAGAAATGAAGCGCAATTAGGGCTAAAGTTTGTTTGCATAGCCCTATAGAGCTCTTCCTTAACAACTATATGTCCTATATCCCTATTGATTGGAACTAACAGAAAAGATAAAGAAATTTTGAGTCCACGGTAGAATAATTGAAACAGTATTATGACATAATGAGAAAGTACGTGAGAATATAAAGAAGGAAAATAGAGAAAGGAAAAGAGAGTGAAAACAATGAATGATTAGTTATAATTCTGTTTTAACCTTAGAGGACTCCATTAATTGCAGAGATCCTTTGATGGTTACAACTTACATCTTTATATTTGGCTCTATGTATTATAATGAACCCAATAAAGGATAATTATAGAAGACTAAATACTAAAGTTACATTATTTGCACCACAAGAAGGATTATGATTTTTTTTTTTTTTTTACTTGTACTCTAAGTAAGATCAAAATTACTTTACTTGCAAGATTAATTTGCAAGCATTCTAAATCGGATATGCCCTATTTGTTTAGGCAAAAATATTTTTCTAGAAAATGAGTCATTTTCTTAAAAGTATTTTCTATAAAACTATCTTATTTTCTTATGTTTAGTAATTATCTTAAATGAGTTGAAAAATAACATTCTAACTTCTCTTATTTAGCTTGCTATGAGATAGAGTTGTTTTCCAAAAAATTTAATGAAAAACAATCTCTAAAAATAAGTCATATTTTTTTTGTTAACCAAAAATAGTTTTTTTTTTTTACACATTTTTTTTTTATACTACCAAACACTGGACCTTGACGAAGATTAAGATTTGATATCTTTAACATGCATTAATCAACGAATCTATCCCAAGTGTTGCCTTGTTTCCTTTGATATCTTTGACATGAAATCTAACCCTAGTGTTGCCATGTTTCCTTTGATATCTTTGACATGAATCAACGTAGATAACCTAAGGGCTGCTCTGTTTCCTTTTCTTAACATTTTAGATATGCTGCGTACCCAAATTCAAATCCTTGCATTTGCTTCATATATGATTGGATACTATACTTACAAAATATAAGCTTTTTTTTTTCTCCTGTATTCCGTCATATTTTGAGATTTGGATTATGTTTTTATGATATAAGCATGTCTATTTTGTTCTCACGGTTGTGTACTTCTCTTTTGTTCTTTTCACCTCCCTATCAGGTGGTCGCCCTAAATACTCAACTTAAATATTTCAAGAAGCTGGATACTCTGTTGAAGCAAAGACTAGGTGAAAAAGAAGCCAAGAAATTGTTGTCAAAAGCTGTTTACTTAACTAGCGTTGGAAGCAACGATTACCTTTTCCGCTTTACCTCAAACTCCAGTGTCTACTCTCCAAAAGAATATGTAAATTTGGTAATTGGTAACTTAACAACTGTGATCGAGGTAATTACAATTAGTGTTTTATTCAATATTTAGAGCAAATTTGTGTTAGGTTATTCATGATTTCATTGGTCATAATTATAATTTGATTTGTTAGGAAATATATAAGATAGGAGGAAGAAAACATGTGTTCCTAAACCTGCCCCCTTTGGGTTGTCTCCCGCTTGTGAAAGCAATAACACCAGAAAACGCCAATCCATGCGTGGAGGAAGTAACATCAATTACGAAACTACACAATAAAGCACTTCCTAAAGCCCTTAAGAAGCTAAAGAGTGAATTGAAAGGACTCAAATATTCAATAGCCGATTTCTACACTTTTCTTAGTGAAAGAATAGATAATCCTTCAAAATATGGTATGTCACTCCCACTTTAATAGTGCAATATGTATTTTATTATAATTGTACTTTGCTTTTTATTTTTGCCATAGACTAATAGCATCTTTGTTTTAATTATGTTGGGAAGGTTTTAAAGAAGGGAAGATTTCATGCTGTGGAACTGGTCCATATAATGGAATTTATAGTTGCGGAGGAAAGAGAGCAGTTGGTCCTAAGTACGAATTATGTAGGAACATTAGTGACTATGTGTTCTTTGATGCTCCTCATCCTTCCGAAAAAGCCTACCAGCAATTCGCAGAGCTGATTTGGAGTGGAACTCCCAATGTCATACGACCTCATAGTCTCAAAGAGTTGTTTGATCACTGATTGCATTAAAATTTTAATAAATGTAAAATAAAAAACTTGTAAACATGGAGCATATTATAGTTTAATAAATTAATGATTTTGTTAACAAATGTCATAAAGATAGTGACTAAGATGTATTTAATGTTTATTTTTTATTTACATTTAAAAAAAATTACAGACAAACTGTACGCATATATTCCAAAAAGCACATACAATAACCACAATGAAATTATGCATATAAGCTAATAAATCATTAAAAAAATGTATTTTCTTATTTGAAAATGTGCATTACTGCTCAAAATTGAGCAATTATTAATCCTTAATATATGAACCCTTATACCCATAAATATATATGTTTAACAATTCAATCATCATATTATACTCTCAACATTTGGACAATACGCCAAATTAGAGGTGGATCCAAACACTAGAGGTGCACCTCGGCCAGTGGTGGCAAACACTACTAAAAATGATTCAGGGGATTGGATGCAACCCGGTGAAGCATATGTTCTTGTAGTTAAATTATAAGAAGATTTTCTATATTTTTCCTCTTGCATTACCTTCCTAAATTAATATGCAGTCAAATTCGTTTACTTTGAACATATCTATGTTAGATCTTAACATGCAATCAAATTGATTTGGTTTGAACATATCTTTGTTAGACCAGTTATAATATTACTTTAATTATTCAATTCCAAGTGTTCCCATTGAAGTAAACACCATGATTGCTCTATTATATATATATAATTGCCATACCCATACCCGGTAATATCTGGGCAATGACAGAAACTCACTATAACATCTGATATTGATGCTATATAATAATTTTAATACTTAATTATCGTACACGCCCTGGAAATAGTGCAGGTTATAAGATAAGTTTATTTATTATAAATCTATCTAATATTATCTAAAATGATATCTAATATCTCATATAATATATTAAATCAAAGATTTGAGAAAATATTCAATTTTAAAAACTAAAGAATCCTTCATATTAGGTCACAAAATCCAGAAGTATAATTAAAAAAAAAAAAAAAAAAAAATCAAATCTATCCAAAATAGTCCTACAATTAAAATACTTATCAATAATAATAATGATAAGTGTCGGTGCTAAGCATGGGATTTAAGCTAGTTATGATATACTATTACTTGTCCCAAAAACTTAATTAGTGAGAAAGAGTGAATTTAATCATTTAACCACAATTTCGATAGATAACTTCCTCACTATAATAACTCCAAGTGATTGATATAATTAGTGGTTAACGAGATCTCATGAAATCCGTGAGGTTTGTGTTTAGAACTCCTAAGTCCTACCAAGCATCTTGGAGCCACTCCAAGGGATTGCTCAATGAAATTATTTAGTAATTAGGGTTTCAGATATAATTCACATAGTATTTAAAGGAAACCCTAAGGCATGTTTTGTAGAGACTGGGGAGCTTCTCTTTTGAGATCTAAAGGTTTTGTACCTTCTCCTTTCAAAGTCACTACTGGAAATCAATCTACATATTATTAAAACCTGTAGATTGGAAGTGGCTGCATAGTAGTCATCAAAGGTGTTGGATCTAAACCATCAAAGATGGTCTTAGAGTCATAGACTAGAGGTCTATGTGGGAGGTCTAAAGCGTGAACTCAAGGTTCATGTGAGAGTAGATCTACATCAAAGAAGTCTGAGAGTTTCAGAGCTTAGTTTGGTAACCATAGTTAGATCTACTACGAATTGGTATTCTTGATTGTTGTTGGAAAATTTAGACCCCGGTTGATAGAATTAACAAGTTTTAAACCTAAGTTGTTAATTAGATTTATTATGAATAAACCTTGTTAAAACAAACTAACATCAATATCATGTCAAAATCATGTACAGTAGAATAGTAAATAAGACAAGATATGATGACTTAGGAAAACTAATGAAACAAACTAGTTTCATAGTAAAAACCTGGGGGAAAACCTTCCCGAAAAGCAATCCACTAAAATAAAGAGAAGTCTCAGATTTAGTACAAAACTTTTGTCCCTAGACTCTACAGTCCCCGTAGATGAACTTACAGTAAAAACCTTCTACCACTTCAGAACCTTTGAACTCTTCAATATATAAATACCACCCTTTCGCATAGATCCTAGTACGTGACTAACCAAAGATGCACGGTTCCCAATACGTGACTAACTCACCAACTTGAAGAAGATGTTGTTGGCTGCAAAGTTCTCCACTTCATTAACAATGAAGATCAAGAAGCACTTAGTTACAAAACCCTAAGGCGCAAAGATGCAGTAGCTTCTTTCAGAGAGAATAAGACACTTGGTCACTTTTTGCATGTGTTCTCCATATATTCTCCTATGTGACGATCTTTAAAATAAGTCTCATTGTGTGTTATCAAGATCAAGATTCACGTTAAGAACTTGTTGATTGTTTTAGTTGTTGCATAAAGAACTTTCAAGAATATCTGAAACCTTTGAGAGGTGTCTCAAAGTCATAAGTAGGAGAACTTGTGGTTGCTGTAGATCAAGGAAAGAAGTAGTTCGTGGACTCGGAGCTGTCACGTGGTCATGGTAGTAAGTTTTCTACATGAGGTAGCGATAGGATGTTAGTGGCCTAAGTCTTATTGTACAAACTTCAATTTTTTCATAGTGGATCTGTTTTTACCTTGAGGATAGCTAGGTTAAACCTTCCCCAAGTTTTTTACCGGTTTGGTTTTCCTGGGTCATCAGATCTTGTGTTCTTTACTTTCCACATTATGTTTGTTTTACATGTATTTGTTTAACCTAGTTTAATTAACAAACTTGTTAATCAACTTGGCTTAATATTAGGTTAAACATATTGTGTTAAGGGGTCTAAAAACTAACACTTCCCTTTTGTTCTTTTCACCTCTTTATCAGGTGATAGACCTAAACACTCAACTTAATTATTTCAAGAACATAGAGACTCGTTGAAAAAGAAGTCAAAGAGTTGTTGTTCAAAGTTGTATACTTATTTAGCGTTGGAAACAACGATTATAATGTCCTCTTTTCCACAAACTCCAGTGTGCTTCAATCCTACTCTCGAGAAGAATATGTAAATATGGTAATTGGTAACTTGACAACTATGATCAAGGTAATTACAATTTCTGTTTTATACAATATTTAGAACAAATTTGTGTTAGATTATTCTTTATTTCATTTTTAAGTTGGTCAGAATTATACTTTGATTTGTTAGGAAATATAGAAGAAAGGAGGTAGAAAATATGTGTTCCTAGGCCTACCCCCTTTGGGTTGTTTTCCGATTATGAAAGCACTGGAACCAGGAAACACCAATGGATGCATGGAGGAAGTTACAGAGCTTGTGAAGCTACATAATAAAGCACTTTCAGAAGTCCTTTCATAGCTACAGAATGAACTGAAAGGATTCAAATATTCAATAGCTGATTTCTACACTTTTCTTAGTGAAAGAATAGATAATCCTTCAAAATAGGGTATGTCACTTCCATTTTAATAGAACAAGATATATTTTAATATAATTGTACTTTGCCTTTTATTTTTGTCATGGACACAACATCTTCATTTTAATTATGTTGGGAAGGTTTTACAGAAGGGAAGATTGCATGTTGTGGAACTGGTCCATATAATGGAATTCTAAGTTGTGGAGGAAAGAGAACAGTTGGTTTTGAGTACGAATTATGTAGGAACACTAGTGACTATGTGTTCTTTGACTTTGGTCGTCCTACTTAAAAGGCCTACCAGCAATTCACAGAGCTAATATGGAGTGGAACTCGCAGTGTCATAGGACCTTATAATCTCAAAGAGTTGTTTGAACACTGATGCATTAAAATTTTAATAAATGTAAAATAAAACTTGTAAACATGGAGCATATTGGGAACTAAATATTATAAATTAATGATTTTATTAACGAGCGTCATAAAGGCAATGGTTAGTTTGCATTTAATGTTCTATTAAATAATATTTTATACATTTCAAAAAAATTAAAATAAAATTGTACACATATATTCCGAAAAGCACACAAAACCACAATAAATTGGTGCATGCAAGCTAATAAATCATTAAAATAAATGTATTTTCTTCTTTGGAATATGTGCATTACCGCTCAAAATTGAGCAACTATTAATCCTTAATATGTACCCTTATACCCATTAATTAATATGCTTAATACAATTCAAATAATCATATTTATAAAATTATACTCTCAACATTTAGATAGTACACCAAATTAGAGATGGATCTGTAGACACTTCATTTTGTACCCCTTAAGACTTGAGCTCTTGTTCCCTAGTGACGATATTACTAGAAGGGTCCATGATTGGTTTAGGGTCTAACTATAGAAAATCTTTAACTTAAAAACATACAAGATTGCTAAGCATGTGTGCACAGGTACTAAATCTGCATTCACTTGCACTGACTATGTACGTGCATGCTCGAGCATGCACGTGCCTGTAGGGTTGCCTAATGCCATGTAAGGAAAGTTTTAATTGTAAATAGCATGCAAAGCTGATCCCACATCGGTTGGGAAGAGCCTTGCACCCCTCTTTGATCACTATAAAAATGCTTCGTGGCCATTTTCCCAAAACACACTGAATTCACTAGAAAAATAGTGAATAAAAAAAATCTTATTAATTGGAATTAACAACAAAAGAAAAAGAAAAAGAAAACTTCTAATACGATGGTTAAATAATTGAAACGTAATAGTGACATAATGAAAAAGTACATGTGAAAAGAAAGAAGGCAAACAAAGAAAGAGAAAGAGAGATAACACAAGGAATGAGCATGATTCAGCCTAAGAGACCTACATCCATAGTGGAATCGAATGGGAAATCAATGGATGAATGATTGCTTGGTTGTGTATATTGAAAAATATATAGCTTGTAGCATTGATAATGAGATTATCATGCAACGATTTCAAAATATGAAAACTCGTAGAAGACAATTATAAACTTTATGTATTTGCGAGTTTTTTTTTTATTGTTGTTGTTGTCAATATATAAAATTTTCTTTTTATTAGATTGTGTAATTTGTGCTTGTTGAGGAACACCCTAGAAAAAATTCTTGGAGTCGCCACTGGATATGGTTGGTGGTTCCTCCCTCTAAATTCTTACTCGCTCCGTTCATTGCCTATAGTGAGTTTTCCTCCTTACAACCGCCATAGGTCTCCTTTTTGCCTAGATTTTGTTCAACCTAGATTTCACCCCCCTCACCTTTTTCATCGTTGGGCTTTTGGATCTATTGAGTTTTGGTCATTTGGGTTGTTAGATTTATTGAGTTTTGGTTGTTTGGATTGTTAGATCTACTAACTTTTGGTTGTTGGGTTCTCAAATTTGTTTATTTTTTTCTGATGATCGAAGCAGTTGACAACCATACCAATCCAAACCACCACCAACACAATCAGAATTCAAATTAAGCGACATGCTCAAAAACCTCCCAATGTGGTGGCGTTTTGTCTTCTAAGGTTCCCAATGAGGTCACATGGCTCAAAAACATCGCCCCACACCGACAGTGCCAAACTATGTTTAGCACTATTTTAATAGGGAAAAACTTTGGCACAATTACCAAAAAAAAAAAAAAAACTTAAGAACAATTTCTTAAATGCAGTACATTATATTTCCCAACTGAATTCAAACACATGATTGCACTAGTTAATGAAGTACAAACAACAATTTTTTCTAAGCATGATTATATTCAATACAAAAATATGTTTGAATTATTAATTTTAGTTGAAGAACTTAACCTACTTGAATTATTAAATATGTTTGATATACTACCCAAGTTCAAATCCATGCATTGGCTTGGAAGGCATTTGTTCATGCTTGGACTTGGACGCTTCACTCTCAAAATAAAAGCTCTCTTTATTATTTATTTATCATATTTTGACATATAGATTATGTTCTTATGACATTTGAATATTTCTAATATTTTCTTACTTGCGTTTTGTTCATTCCCCCTCATTATCAGGTGATAGATCTGAACACTCAACTCAATTATTTCAAGAACATGGAGACTCTGTTAAAGCATAAACTAGGTGAAGAAGAAGCCAATACACTGCTGGTCAAAGCTGTTTACTTAATATGCATTGGAAGCAACGATTACTCTGTCCCCTTCACTACAAACTCCAACGTCCTTAAATCCTACTCTCCAGAAAAATACGTAAATATGGTGATTGGAAACTTGACAATTGCGATCAAAGTAATAGCGGTTTGTCTTCTAAGGTTCTTGATGAGGTCACATGGCTCAAAAACCTCCCCCCACACCATGTGAAGCGTGCAGAGAAGTTGAACCATCGTGCCAGCTGTAGCACTACAGGACAAAAAGTCTAGACTGGCCATTCAGTTAGCTTGCGGCTTGAACTCACGACTCAGTCAAGTCACGAGGCCAATTTGCCAGCCAGCTCTGTTTTGGAAAAATGATTCTTCGCATTCCAAACACACACCACTATATATAGACATTTATACCCACGAAATGTAGAGAGCTTCTAAAGAAAATTTTGAGAGAGAAACCCTAGAGAAAAACAAGATTGACCCATCCATAATCTTTACATAGAGACTCTTTAAATTCCTCTACTCTCACCCATTTCATTGTTACAGCCTTGAGAGGTTTTTTGCCAAATCCTTTTCTCATCATACCCATATCTGTAAGAAGGCTTTTTGGTGCTTTGGGCAGCAGTTAGGAAGGGACCAATTTATATTGGTTGATGCTATGGGCTATAGCGGAATCCGGTAAGCTAAAGAAGACAAAGGTTCGGTGTAACCTCGTTGGAGCAAAAAGCTTGGAGGGCTTAGGTACACTGGGTAGATTAGGCTTGGAGGGTCTTCTACTGTCCATGCATCCCAACTTCATTCTTTAGTGAATTATTGACCGCTTGGAGGGCGGCGGAGAGGTTTTATGCCGAGGACTTCGGTTTCCTCTTCGATAACACATCGTTGTGTTTGTTTATTATTGGACACTCTACGAACAAAATATAAGCACTCTTTTTTCTATATTCCATCATAATTTGAAACATAGGTTATTTATAACATAAGCATGTCTCTTTTGTTCTCATAGTAGACTACTTCCCTTTTGTTCTTTTGCCCTCCTAATCAGGTGATAGACCTAAACACTCAACTTAAGTATTTCAAGAACATGGAGACTCAGTTGATGTCATGGAAGCTTGAAGAAAGCATACACAATACTCTCTTGATGGAACAGAAACTAAACTGTTAGTTTCTGGTAGTAAACCTCGAATTCACGTGGGGTTTTCTTGAATCCATAGAGAGGATAAAATTGGAATCCACCAGAAGAAAATTTGACAAAACATTTGTGTTTATTAATAATAGTTTGATTTGTCTCTGACGACTACAAAACATATAAATACTGAGAAAAATGTCTAAAACCCTAATTCACACTAATTACACAATTAGGTGACAAAATACCGAAATTTACAAAAAATTGTAAAATTGAGTTAAATGTAGAATCATAAACTATTGACCTTAAGGGTTGTCCCAAAATAGACAGGGTCTTATTCTGATTTTTAAACTAAAAGTTATTAAGGAAAACAAATATTACTATAAATAGCAAAAAAACTGTTTTCGGGTCTTAATGAAGGAATTTGCCTAAATTTTGGTGACAATCATAATTATGAATCTGGATCAGAATGCCGTTTTCCTTCAACCTGCCAAATTTCATGCAATTCTGACATTGTCGCCCCGATGGCCCCTACTGGCACCCCCTTTTGATCTTGTATTGTGACTTCCTTCGCCCCTGCTGCTCCAGGAAGGCATGTGCTGTCTGTTCTACGTCAATCTCCCCTAATTGAAAAGAACTCGATCTCGAGTTCCCACTATCTTGTTCATCAGGAGGATGATAAGCATAGAAATTAGCAACATTGAAGGTAGAAGAAATGCTCATGTCTGGAGGAAGAGCAACCACATAAGCATTGTTGTTGATCTTCTTAGTAATCTGAAATGGCCCATATTTCTTGTCCTTCAATTTGTTTTAGGTACCAATAGGAAATCTCTCCTTTCTAAGATAGATCAGCACTAAATCCCCAACATTGAAAATCATCTCAAGCCTTTTCTTAGCAGCAACTTCCTTGTACTTGGCATTTGTAACTTCAAGTTTCTGTCTCATCTCCTCTTGCATGGCCTGAATACAGTTAGCTATATTCTCTGCTGCTTGACGCACTCCTGGAAGCTTAGGTAAAGGTACCAAGTCCAAAGTGTGTTTTAGGGGCATGCTGTAGATGATGGCAAATGGAGACTTACCAGTGCTTCTGCTAACTAAGCTGTTGTAAGTAAACTCTGCCTGGGACAATGCAAGATCCCACTGGTTGGGCTTCTCACCTGAGATACACCGGATCAGGTTCCCCAAAGTGCGATTAACCACTTTTGTCTGGCCATCAGTCTGAGGATGACTGGTGCTGCTATAATTCAAGGAAGTGTTAGAACGCTTCCATAAAGTCTGCTAGAAGTGACTAATGAACTTGGTATCCTTGTTCAGAGATGATAGACTTTGGCACTCCATACAAACGCACAACTTCTTTAAAGAACAAATTGGCCACTCAAGTAGCATATGAAGTCTTCTTGCATGCTATAAAATGGGACATCTTCGAGTACCTATCAACCACAACAAAAACATAATCCATACCTCGCTGGGTTCGAGGAAAACCCAGTATAAAGTCCATAGAAAAATCTTCCCATGTTGCTTATGGAACTAGCAAAGGCATGTATAAACCAGTATTCTGAGATTGACCTTTGGCAGTTTGGCAAATTGGACACTTCGTTACATGATTGCCAACATCCCTCTTGAGTTGTGGCTAATAATACCTCTCCTCTACCAGTGCTATAGTCTTATCTCTGCCCATATGTCCACCTAAACCTCCACCATGCAGCTCCTTAATAATCTACTCCCTCTATGAACTTTTAGGGATGCATAATTGATTACCCTGAAAGAGGAAACCATCCTGGATGTACATACTATTGACAGCAGTATGAGTTTGTTGACACTTATCCCAAATATCACCAAAATCCTTATCATTCTCGTATAGCTCCTTGAGGCAATCAAACCCTACAACTTCAGTATGTAGGGTGGTCAACAAAGATGCTCACTTGCTGAGCGCATCAGCCACCTTTTTAGTGACGCTAGACTTTTGCTTAAATGTGAAATGGAAGCGTTGTATATAAGCTACCCATCGAGCATGCATCCTGTTAATGCTAACTTGACTGTTGATGTGCTTCAATGCCAGATGATCTGTATATAATACAAACTCCTTTTGAATTAAGTAGTGCTCCCAATGCTTAAGAGTCCGTACTACAACAAAGAACTCCAGCTCATAGGCCAACTATTTACTTCGAGCTTCACAAACTTTCTCACTAAAGAATGCTACTGGTCTGTTGTCTTTTGAAAGAACAAAGCCTATCCCGACCATAGATGCATCACACTCCACTTGAAACACCTTATCAAAGTTGGGCAATGCCAAAACTAGGGCTGTGCTTAGCTTTTCCTTGATCAAGGCAAAGCTTTGTTCTGCCTCCTTTCCCCATGTGAACCTACCCTTCTTTAGACACTCATTGATAGGGGCTACTATGCTACTGAAATCTCGAACAAAACTTTGATAGAACTTCTTCAAGTTGATATACAACTCATTGGCCTGCAACACCACCAATACTTCTCACACATGATTATAATGGGCTGCTTCTGTCTTACTATAAATTAGGATATTGTCAAAATAAACTACCACAAACTTTCCAGTAAATGGTTTCAATACCTGATTCATAAGCCTTAAGAAAGTGCTGGGAGCATTAGATAATCCGAAAGGCATCACCATCCACTCATACAACCCCTCATTTATCTTAAAAGCTGTCTTCCACTCATCTCCAGGTCAAATCCGAATCTGGTGATACCCACTCTTAAGATCCAGCTTGGTGTAACACTTGGACCCACTCAGCATATCAAACATGTCATCTAGTCGGGGAATAGGAAATCGATACCTAGCTGTGATCTTGTTGATGGCTTGACTATCTACACATATATGCCAGCTTCCATCCTTCTTTGGCGTTAACAAAGAAGATACTACACATGGACTTATACTCTCCCTAATCTGCCCCTTGCTCAAAAGCTTATCCACTTGCCTCTATAGAATCTGACCCTCTTGAGGATTCATCTTGTAATGTGGCAGATTTGGTAGACTAGCTCTAGGAGCTAAATCAATGCAATGTTGGATGTCACGCATTGGTGGTAAACCTGCAAACAACTCTTCTGGAAAAAGTTCTTCAAACTCCTTGATCAATGGTTGAATTGCCTCAAGATCTCAGCAACCTTCTTCAGCTCGCCATTCGTCACCACTACAGCATATACCTGTTTCAACTCCTTACACTCCCTGTCAAACTCATCCTCATTGTTGACTATAAGAAGTGATGACTTCCCCTACTTTAGAAGCTTTGGGTACATTGTCTTCCTTAATAGGACCAAGGACAATTTTTCTGCCATTATTAAAGAACACATACACATTATCCTTACACCTATGAGTAGCATCTACATCATACTGCCAAGGTTTACCCAATATTAAATGACATGCATCCATTTCAACAACATCACAAACTACTTCATCTACATAAAATTTACCCATGGAAAAAGTAACATGACATTGTTAAGTAACAAGAGTTTCCATACCTTTCTTGATCCAACCTATCTTGTACGAAGAAGGATGCTTTTATGTTTTTAGTCCTAGCTTAGTAACCAAACTTTTCGATGCGATGTGCGCTACACTGCCACTGTCAATGATCAAATCACAGACCCTCTTATTAATGATGCATCGTGCTCGGAAGATCTCATTCCGCTGATCATCGTATTCGACCATTGGTGTGAGCAACAACCTCTGAATAGCTAAAGACCTCCCTAATGGCATGCCTTCCTCATTTTCTTGGACCTCATTGGGATCATAAGCATATGGATTAGCATCATTATACACCTCTTCACCCTCCTATTCACCTTCTGCCTCGCTCTCTTCTGCCATCACCAGATTGACTGTGGCTCGCTTAGGGAAAGTACTAGATCGATGTTTTGGTTCTCCGCACTTGTAGCACTTATTCCCAATTGGCCTAGCATAGGGGTTGGCGTTCACTATTGGCTGGGCTGCAGAACCTGCTACTGCCACTATAGACTGGTTGACACTACTATTCTCCCTAACCACAGGTTGTGATCGTGGCATAAATATGAGTTGTTTACCTTTGTTGGAAGTGGAATTAGAGGACTCCATATTGCGGCTGGAAACTTTGAACCTTCCCTGAGATGCTAATATTCTATTTTCTTGGATAGGGTTACAACCTCATTTAAAGTATATAGGGTTGTAGAGAGGGAAAATTCTCGACCTATCACAAGCTGACACGTCATGCTACTAAGTCCACAAAATACAGTCAATTACAAAGTGCCACGTATTGCTGCTAGGTTTTACTATCACTACTCAGAAGCCAATGGAAATGTGCCAAGTGTCATGCAAAAACCAATCACGCATCAGTACACGTGTAAGCGATGACATAAGCAGCCTCGCACATGTAAGCGATGACTTAATCAATCCAGCGCATGTAAGCGATGACATAGGCGAACCAATTGGGCTGTGACATGTGTCACCAATCAGACTCCGCCACGTGTCTCTCATCCACCTCCAAATTCCTATAAATAGAAGCCTTCCTAAGACATTTAGGAGGGCACCAAGCCATCAGCAGGGGGCACCAAGCCATCAGTAGGACACCAAGCCATTGAAGCACAAGCAGCATCAGAGAAGATTCAGAAGTCCAGAAGCTGTGCTGGAATCAAGCCCTAAAGCCTTCAGCAACTTCAAGAACTTCGACCCTCAAACATGAAGAACATTCAAAGCAGAATCATCCAAACTACCTACCTAGATCTCAAAGTTCACTGGAATCAAGCTCAAAAGCCTCTAGAAACCTTAATAAACACAAATCAGTGAAGCTTTACGGATTCAAGCCTTTAAAGCACCGAAGAACTTCCAACACAAACCTTCAAATACAAAGAACATTCAAAGTGGAATCATCCAAATCATATTCTTAGATCTCAAAGTTCACTGGAATCAAGCTTAAAAGCCTCCAGAAACCTCACAAACCACAAATCAGTGAAGCTCTACAGATTCAAGCCTCTAAAGCCCCGAAGAACTTCCACCACAAATCTTCAAAGATGAAGAATGCACCAAGAACATGAATAACGCACCAAGAACACGAAGAACGTACGAAGAGCACGAAGAACAAAGAATTTCTAACAAACTCATAGCCAGAGATTCATTATAATTCTGTTTCAAAGATCTTCAATCCATCCCTCGACTAAATTGAAGGATATTTTATGTTCGAATCAAAATCACATTACCACAAATCCAATCAACAAATCTTTTAAGGAGATCGAATAAGAGGATCACACTTTTATAATCACAAAGAATTGTACCACACAATCATCAATACAAATTCGCATTTGTGGAACTATTTTACTTGTTTGACTCATTTCGAACCGAGAAATTTAGTTGTCCACAAATTCTGGCACGCCCGGTAGGACATCTCTGCCTCTCATCTCATTCTCCTTCTCCTTCAAAGAAAGAAATCATCATCATCTTGCTACCAACTTCAATGGCCACTAGTAAGAACATTCAAGATTCAACAATAGCTACTTCAATTAAACTTGGTATGACTACCACCAACAACTACATTGGTGCAATCAATTGTAGCCAACCTAAAGCTCATAATCAACTTCAATTTCAATCAACCAAGGAAGCCAAGGTCCAGACAATCATCTCCTTAAACCTTCTCACAAGAAACAAGGTCATCAATAAGGACATCTCCACTTTGGAACACCTCAAGTATGGGGGCAAATCCCCTTCTTCCTTTACAAGAAGTTGGTTGCACGATTTCTCTCCCATCAAAGGGAACCAAAAAGATGAGATTTCACGCGCTCACTCCAATCCATTCTCTTCTCCATCATCTTAGGAAGTTGTATTAGTCATGATGACTAACACCTCTACCATGGAAGAAAAGATGGCTGAAATGGAGCAAAGGGTTGTCCTTCTCACAAAAGCACTTGAAGATAAGGACCTCCAAATTGCAACTTTAATGAACAAACTTGAAGTACAAGATCTTGGTGAATCAAGCCACGGTCATAAATTCACATCTGCAAAGGATGACGAAGGGAGAGAAATTGAAAACACTCCCCAACAAGAACAATCTACTTTGGTTGCTTCGTTGTCAGTCCAACAATTACAAGACATGATTACAAATACCATCCGAGCACAATATGGAGGTTTTTCTACAAGTTCTCTCACATATTCAAAACCCTACACAAAGCGCATCGACAACATGAGGATGCCAAATGGGTATCAACCCCCCAAGTTCTTGCAGTTTTATGGCAAAGAAAATCTTAAGCAACACATTGCTTACTATATAGAAACTTGTGAGAACGCAGGGACTCAAGGAGGCCTCCTTGTAAAGCAATTTGTCCGTTCACTCAAGGAAAATGCCTTTGATTGGTATACAGACTTAGAACCTGAGTCAATCGATAGTTGGGAACAACTTGAAAGGGAGTTCCTTAATCGATTCTATAGCATACAATGCACGGTAGGCATGATGGAGCTTACCAATACCAAACAATGGAAGGATGAGCCCGTCGTTGATTATATCAATCGATGGCGTTCTTTGAGTCTAGATTGCAGGGACAGACTTTCTGAAGTTTCTGCTGTAGAGATGTGCATCCAAGGCATGCATTGGGGACTTATTTACATCCTTCAAGGGATAAAGCCTCGAACATTTGAAGAGTTAGCAACTCGTGCACACGACATGGAGTTGAGCATTGCTAGCCATGGAAGTACAAACCCTCCCATACTTGAAGAAAGCAAAAAGGAAGTAAGGAGGAATGATAGGAATGCAAAGTCAGCCTCAAAGACCCAATGGTTGTTAACACTGCCGAAGTCAAGATTCTAAGAAGAGGAGCAAATGCAAATGAAAAGCGACTTGAAGGATGGCAAAAGAATGAGGTGTGTCGTTTGACTTTTAAGGAACGTGAGCAAAAAGTATATCCGTTCCCTGATGAAAATGTGCCAAACATCTTAGAACAACTATTGCAGTTGAAGCTAATCAAATTGCCAGAATGCAAGAGGCCGGAAGACATGGGGAAAGTTGATGACCCTAACTACTTCAAATATCATCGCATCATTGGCCACCCAATCCAAAAATGCTTCGTCTTCAAAGAACAAATCATGAAGCTTGCCAAAGAAAACAAGATCGATCTAAACTTCAATGAAGTTGTCGGGTCAAACCATGTGACCGTTGCTTGTGATGTACTTCCAACTCTCAAGCAAGGGGCAAACACCAACCAAGCTTACAAGTTGATCAACAATGATGATGCAAGGATCGGCCCCATCAATGGGAAGTTCCTTAAACACTTCTATGCTTGAACATCGAGGATTGCTCCTTAGCAAGAGCTTAAACTGCCCACTGCAGCGCTGCAAGGGTACATGATATCTTCCCATTACCTTTGAAAGCGTACCAATAAGGAGAAATTAATTCCACTCTATGTCACCAATTGCTAGTGTGGCGTAATGGTTGGATGCCCATGTCACCCTTGAGGGGTCTTGGGTTCGATTAGTGGTGATACCCACTATTACACACTGAGCCCTCCTTTTTGCAAAAAAAAAAAAAAAAAAAAATCTTTTGAACTACGTAATGACTTGATCCCTCTCTGGGGTACGTAGGCGGCTTAGTAAGTTCAGTCACATGAAAAGAAGGAGGATTGCTAGTCTAGCTTGAGGAATTTTTCAAAGGTTGTCAATATGCTTTTGAGATCTCTTTGATTGGCAGGCGTTGCTTAAGATTAGTCAATCGCTTGCTAAATGATGCTTAAAAATCATTGTGGCAGAAAATGACAGTTGCAAAGAATTGGTGTTACTTGGCTTTCCTTGAACTAATGATAAACATAAGTTAGTTCTTGGTTGTGGAGTAAAATAAAATCTTCAACCTCTTTTGCAAAGAATGAAGTTTTCATGGCATTGCCTCTCTTCTGTGGACATCCTCTCATGTCTCTAAAGTTGTGCCATTTCACAACTCCAAAATTTGAACCACATTATCTCTCTTCTGAGTGGTGCCATTTCACATCATGTTTCTGAAATTTGGATAACATCACCTTCCTCTAACATCTGAAGATGGTGTTACTTCATCTCGCCTCTAAGAGCATATTCGTGTAATGTCAAATTCTTGGTGGCATGTTTAAAGTCTTGATACAGGCTCCTTGCATCTTCAAGGTTTTGACGGCATCCCTTTGCATCCTCAAAGTCTTGATGGGAGCTTTTTGCATCTTCAAGGTTTTGGTGGCATCTTGCATCTTCAAAGTTTTGACGGCATCTCTTAGCATCCTCAAAGTATTGATGGGGGCTTCTTGAAAATTTAAGGTTTTATTGGCATCTCCTTGCATCTTCAAAGTCTTAATGAGAGCTCCTTGCATCTTTAAATTCTTGGCGGCATTCTTCTTGAAACTTCAAGGTTTCGTTGGCATCTCCGAAGTCTTAATGAGAAATCCTTGCATCTTCAAAGTCTTGTTGGCATCTCTAAAATCTTGATGTCTAGCTATAGTGCTATGTATCCTCAATGTTTGAACTCTGTCACCTCTAAATATTGAAGCTAATGCAACTTCAAAGGCCAATGTTGGTGTGACTTCAGTGCAGATGAAGTGTTGACGCGATGTCATGGCAAAGACGAATATTGGCATGGCTTCAGTGCAAATAAAGTGTTGATGTGGCTCCATGGCAAAGATGAATGTTGGCGCGGCTTTAGTGTAAATGAAGTGTTGACAAGGCTTCATGTTGAAAAGGCTTCATTATAAAAGACAAGTGCAAATATTGCTTCAATAGACAAAGTAATTGGCATGGCTTCAACACAAATACAAGAGTTGATGCAGCTTCATGGCAAACATGAATGTTGGCATGGCTTCAGTGCAAATGAAGTGTTGATCTAGCTTTATGGCTAAAGAGAAGTGCTGCTGTAGCTTCATTACAAAGACAAGTATTGATGAGGGTTCTTGGCAAAGGCGAATGTTTGTGCGACTTTATGGAAAAGACAACTGGTGTGGCTACATTGCAAAGACAAGTGTGGAACACCTTCATGCAAAAATTAGTGCTAGCATAGTTTCATTAACGACCAGTACTAGTATTGCTTTATTGCCAACACCAGAGGCGATACGACTTCAAAGACAAGTACCGATGATAGCATTGTTGCTTGGCTGGATATCCTTATGGAAATGTCGTTGCAAAGACAAATATCACTAAAAGATTGTTGTTGCAGGAAAATAATGTAACAACATGAAGGCATACATCACTGCAAGAACGTTGCTATCAATGAAATACAAAGCCACCAGATGAAAGCAAACACTTCTATGAGAACGTCATCGTAAAGTTTGATGTCAAAACCCAAAGATCAAGGAAGCTGTGCTGCAAAACAAAAACAAGCAACCAAAAAAAAAAAAAAAAAAATTCAGGGAAAAGGTCTCATAGCATATATTAAAAAAAAAGAAAAATTCTTGAAAGCAGGAGAAGAAAGTTGCAGGTCGAGCATGTGCCACAGTGATGAAGGAAGGCAAATAACATGCCTTTATATAGAAAACTTCTGAGAAAACAGGAAAGAAAAATGAAGAAAGTCAGCAAACCATTAAATGGTTCCACCAACCGGCCAGTGGAAAGAACTACATTCACATTTGAGAAATGTGAAAACAATTGAAATTCAAAGTCAAATTTTGCAAACTCAAATGCACTAAAAGTCAGGGAAGTCTGCACCAAATTTTGAAATGAAAGAGGATATTCAGCCATAGAGACAGAAGATGATGGCTCACTATCTCACAAGTCTGAATCCTGGCACCATCCTGTCAGGGCGGCCACCGCAAAAGCAGACCAAAAGGGGCCATAAGTCCAACAACGACCTGCAGCCTTCTCTTCCAAATTTGTGAAAATCCAAAGATCATTTCATGAAACTGACCCCACAGGAATCTTAAACGGACAAAGATCTCCAAAACCCAAAAAAGTCAGTCTCAACGGAGAGACCACGCGCCTTCACGCGCCGCAAAAGCTTCAGAGGGTCGCGGCCTGCTCCTTCATATTTGTACAAACCCAAAATTCATTTCAAGGAAATGGCATTACCAGTCGATCCAGAAGGCTCCAATTTACAAAATCCAGAAAATTCGGCCCCAAAAGCCTAACCACGCGCCTCCACACGCCACCATAGGCTTTGAAGATCGTGGCCTCCTCCTTCACTTCTGTGTAAATTAGGCCACCGATTTAGAAAACAGAAACTACCACTAGATCCAGCGGCCCTAGATCTACAAAACCCAGGAAAATCAACTCCATAAGCCTAGCCACGTGCCTCCACGCGCCACCAGCTTCTTCGGAGATCCCAGCATCAAGTACACGCGCTTCCACGCGCAACCCTCACCATTCACGCGCTCACACGCGCTGGCAGTTTAGTCACGTGCTTACACGCGCCAACACAGTTATGTGACGTCACCAATGACGTCAGCCTCCGCTGGTTTGACCTGTTGTCCAGATTCGACCCGGTTTGACCCGTTCATCCTGACCCGGTCCGAACCGCTAAAAAAAAAAAAAAAAGCTTTGACTGAGTGGACCTTTGACTTTGACCAAAAAGTCAAAATTTTCAAAATGGACCTGTCCTACTCAGTTTTTCGAGTACATTTTGATTTTGGGATCCGTTTCTTCATTCGAAACTCGAAAATTGCGCAAACATCCAATTTCCAAAAAGTTGACTTTTGCATAAATGTTGACCAAAAGTGAAAATTTTTAAGATGGACCTATCTTGCTCAATTTTTCGCGTACATTCCAATTTTGGAGTCTGTTCTATCATTTGAGACTCAGAAATTGCACAAATGACTCAATTCCAAGGTAGTTGACTTTTGTGTTGAAGTCGACCCAAAGTCAAGATTTTCAAGTCGGACTTGTCTTGCTCAGTTTTTCGCAACTTGGAAATCACCAATCTAACCCACATCTCCAAAGTACTGACAATGTCCAAAACTTAAGCCCCCAAAATCAAAATTTGAGATTCATCCACTTGGTCTAGATTCCCTCAGGGTTATTCTCCAGACTTCATCAAGGCTTTCCTTTCAAAGTACAAATGAACTCTCACAAGTGTGTCTTGAACTTGAAATTACACTGGATTACTAGTCCAACCTACCATACCCTTTTTGGTGCCAAACATTCCCACCTACCGTTCGGTGCCTACCAGTCAAGAATCTACCATTCTTACCAAAAATTCTCAACCGCCATTCTTAATTACCCATCTACCATTCTTCATCTCTCCGCTATAAATAGAAGGGTCAGATTCATCAAAAACTCATCAAGAAAAACACACTAAATCATGAAATGAAGATTTGCTTCTCTCAAAATTTCAAGTTCTCCTTCTTACAGCCATTCCTCACTATGGCCTCATCATTCTCAACATGTAGCAACCAATATTGCTTCATAATCTGTTTGAAATCAACCCTCTCATGGTTCGGTAGAAACCCTCTTCACAACATCATTGTAGTTTTGAGATCCAAACAAATTTTGTTTCTCCCCTTAACGACCACAGTTGTCCATAAAATTACTCATAATAAGGTCTGTGTCGTCTTTCCATGCTTCCGTGAATTTGGTTAGCTAGGAAATCCAAGTCCAGCTGAGACACCTGTTCCTAACCTCAGGTCTCCTATAGTCTCTCTCTAATTGCTTGGTCTTCTAGCAGAAGCAGCGGTTCGGAACAAACAGCAACTTGGCTGGTTTCTAAAACCAGAATCACAAGTTAGCTCCATCTTTCATTTTTTTGTGCTTTTTCAACAAGAAACAATGAATGAAGATGGTAAAAAGTGTTGGGGTATCCTACAAATTGTCTTTCATCCAACACCTGAAACAACCTCCAAGGCACCAGCTCATCAAAATTCAGCATTTGGAGCCGGTAAATGGTCACCAGAGCCTTATTCCATGTCCCCACCAGTATGGGACCCAAAGGTTATCATTGCTGGTACCTCAAAACACACTTTCTGGAATTACTCAAACTTAAATTCAGCTTGAAGTATTTCAGAAAACATACTTCTAAAATTACTTTAACTTAACGTCCGTCGGCATGGTCCTATCACACACACGCATTCAATGACTTGCCGTCGGACCTCATTCAGCATGCAATCAGTCTCGGATCCAAAGTTGTACTTCCCAGAAACATCTACACCAGGGGATCCCCGATGTACATGGCCAACGCCATGGTGGCGTATGTTTCACCCATTCGCTTTGGTTCATCCTCGTCTTCTTCACCACCAACATCAGCATCCCCAAAATCCCTAAACTTCTGAAATTACCTCAACTTAACCTGAGTGATGCAATAACACATGCACATTCGACCACTTTCCCACATGGCCTTGCCGTAATCCGAAGTATACTCTTCTGAGATGACTTCACCAGTGGTTCTTAAAAACACGAGGCTAGTCCCATGACTTTGCATGCTGTGCCCAGCCACCATCCTCGCATCCTCCCCATCTTCTACACCTTGTGATCGCCGCCAACGATCCAAAACATACTTCTGAAATTACTTCAACTTTACCTCTGCTGAGAAGGCTCAGTCATGCAAGTACATTCAAATACTCGCAGACCCCTTTTCAGTCTCATCAAAGCCTTTCATATGGGTGGGTCTACTCCTTGGAAATTATCTCATCTTGCTGAAAGCTCTACCACCTTCAACTACTTCACTTGAAGAGCCAAGTGTAAAAATTTGTTTTCGAAACTCATTCCCATACCACACTCCGAAACTGTGTGCGTGAACGAGTCTCGAGGGGGCATTTGTAGAGAGGGAAAATTCTCAACCTATCACAAGCTGACACGTCATGCTACCAAGTCCACAAAATACAGTCAATTACAAAGTGCCACGTATTGCTGCTAGGTTTTACTATCACTACTCAGAAGCCAATGGAAATTTGCCAAGTGTCATGCAAAAACCAATCACGCATCAGCACACGTGTAAGCGATGACACAAGCAGCCTTGCACATGTAAGCGATGACTTAATCAGCGCGTGTAAGCGATGACATAGGCGAACCAATTGGGCTGTGACATGTGTCACCAATCAGACTCCGCCACGTGTCTCTCATCCACCTCCAAATTCCTATAAATAGAAGCCTTCCTAAGACATTTAGGAGGGCACCAAGCCATCAGCAAGGGGCACCAAGCCATTGAAGCACAAGCAGCATCAGAGAAGATTCAGAAGTCCAGAAGCTCTGCTGGAATCAAGCCCTAAAGCCTTCGGCAACTTCAAGAACTTCAACCCTCAAACATGAAAAACATTCGAAGCAGAATCATCCAAACTATCTTCCTAGATCTCAAAGTTCACTGGAATCAAGCTCAAAAGCCTCCAGAAACCTCAATAAACACAAATCAGTGAAGCTCTACGGATTCAAGCCTCTAAAGCACCGAAGAACTTCCAACACAAACCTTCAAATACAAAGAACATTCAAAGAGGAATCATCCAAATCATATTCCTAGATCTCAAAGTTCACTGGAATCAAGCTTAAAAGCCTCCAGAAACCTCACAAACCACAAATCAGTGAAGCTCTACGGATTCAAGCCTCTAAAGCCCCGAAGAACTCCCACCACAAATCTTCAAAGATGAAGAACGCACCAAGAACATGAATAACGCACCAAGAACACGAAGAACGTACGAAGAACACGAAGAACAAAGAATTTCTAACAAACTCATAGCTAGAGATTCATTATAATTCTGTTTCAAAGATCTTCGATCCATCCCTCAACCAAATTGAAGGATATTTTGTGTTCGAATCAAAATCACATTACCACAAATCCAATCAACAAATCTTTTAAGGAGATCGAATCAGAGGATCACACTTTTGTAATCACAGAGAATTGTACCACACAATCATCAATACAAATTCGCATTTGTGCAACTATTTTACTTGTTCGACTCATTTCGAACTAAGAAATTTAGTCGTCTACAAGGGTTTGTAAGGATACTAATCTCGGATGGAAACAAGCAACCCGTGTACAAATCTAGATATCCGTTGATCTTCAGTTTCCTCCAAATCATTGCGATTTGCCGGCCTGTCAAACTCTTCCATGTATTCATCAACTGTTCGAGTACCCTGCCTGCAATCTTGGTACTATTTGAACAACTCCTGCTAGTAATTTGGTGGTAAGAACCGATCTGCCATTAATCTCTTCATTCTCCTCCATGATAGTATGGGAAGCTTTCGTTCAAGGGTATGGTTTAATTGAATAGGTCCCACTAGGCAAGTTCTCCTCCCTTCAATTTGTAGGCTACCAAACACACATGTTTGTCATCTGTAGTGCCCATATAATCGAAAAACTTTTCCACCTCACTAACCTAATCCAAATACTCTTCAATGGAGACATTACCATTAAAGGATGGTAACTCTACTTCCATTCGATAGTCCCTCTGCTCTTAATATCTCGACTGTTATCCCTCGCAGGACCACAATGATTCCCAAGGACTCTTTCTGTGTACTCCTCGTCCTCACTGTTCTCTTCGTTGTAGCCTTGCTGCCTGTTTCAATTTGGACTGCGATAGGGAAGGCCACACGCTTGGTTATCACGTTGCTCTTCGTCATCACGATTAGGGTTTCGATTAAGCAGGGTGGCAAGCGCTTCTTGAATTTAGTCCAGAGTTTGTTCGGTTGAATCACAAAACTGTTGATTTTCATCATGAAAATCAAGGAACTCAGCCCTAGTGAGGACTGGATTGTTGACATTGTCACCACCATCATTGTTATGGTGGTCACTGTCTCATCGATTAGCCATCAGACCAGGGTAAGTCAAGGTTCTAATACCAACTGATGTCGTAGAAGCCTGAAGAAAGCACACACGATGCTCTCTTGATGGAACAAAAACTAAACTGTTAGTTTATGGTAGTAAACCTCGAATTCGTGAGGGGTTTCCTTGAATCCACAAATCCACCAGAAGAAAATTTGACAAAACGTCTGTGTTTATTGATAATAGTATGATTTGCCTCTGACAGCTACAAAACATATAAATACTGGAAAAAAAAAAAAAAAAACATCTAAAACCCTAATTCGCACTAATTACGCAATTAGGTGACAAAATACCGAAATTTACCAAAAATGGCAAAATTGAGTTAAATGCAGAATTATAAACTACTAATCTTAAAAGTCGTCCCAAAATAGACGGGACCTTATTTTGACTTTTAAACTGAAAGTTATTAAGGAAAACAAATATTACTATAAATAGCAAAAGCACTATTTTCAGGGCCTTAACGAAGGAATTCTCCTAAATTTTGGCGACTCTCATTATTATGAATCTGGATTAGAATGCCATTTTCCTTCAATCTGCCAAATTTCACGCAATTCCGACACTGTCACCCTGATGGCCTCTACTGGCACCCTCTTTGATCTTGTGTTGTGACTTCCTGCGCCCCTGCTGTTCTAGAAAGGCATGTGTTGTCTGTTCTATATCATCATTTGAGGCAAAAACTAGGTGAAAAAGAAGTCAAGCAACTTCTGTTTAAAGCTGTTTACTTAATTAGCTATCTTACTGTTTAGCATCCTTGGCATTTCTTTCAAAAGGGTGAGGAGTCTCGATTTCAAACCTTTGCATTTCCTTTGCAAAGTTTCCTCATAAATGGCACTCTTGAACAAACCTAACCGCGATTGGTTTAGCAATACGTCGGTTCAACTGGCTATTCAAAAAGGTTCTAGGCCATTATTCAAATCAGTTTGTTTTAATTTGTAATTATATAAAATCCTAGACTGGACTCTGATTCATAGTTAACTCAATCAAACCAAGCGATCTGATCCAGTTTTGGAAACCATATTACAAACTACAAACACAGATCTTTCCAATGGTATATGGCTTTCTAACTAATAATTTCAAGATAATTCCAAAAATAATTTTGAAATTGTCCTAGCAATGTTGATTTCAACTTCTTTGAACTTAAGTAGTGTGCTTAATTATTGAGGACCAATGTGATTAATACTCAAAAGTCAGAAAGAGCATTGCAACCAACAAGTAGTGTCTGGAATTTGTGAGAGAGAAAAAAAAAGTGTTATGTTTTTTTGTCCAAGGCACCAATAAGATAGTGTTAGAACTTACGCTAACACAACAAACCCTTATTTGGTTAGAAGGAAATCGTTCATTTCCTCCCAATTTAGTAAGGAAATGAGAGAAAAGAAAGTTTAAGTTCCGAGTCAGCTCTTTCTTTTGGTCATTTAGGCAATTGCCTAAGGCCTGAAATTGGAAGAAAATCCCTTAATTTTAGTTTGATAGTTCTGTATTATACTCATATAATTATTTAAAGTAAAACATATTTCATATCGATTGACTCTTTGTATTGTTTGAAAATGGTCCATGAGATAGAATAATGTGGTAATGAATTTTAATCTCCACAAAATGTTTAGTTAGTGGATGATGTGTCAGTTTATCATTTAAAAAAAAAAAAGGATGTCTAGTTGAAAAGCAAATGGAAGTAAGCGAAACCTGTAAGAATGAAGGTAATGTGCTGCCTTATCAGAATTATGTTAAAGGCTATCTGTATATATAATTTTACGATGAATTCAATTTACAAGAGTTTTGGATAACTAATGTACAAAAATCTAAATTTAAACAATGGCATATAAATTTCCTAGATTTTAGTTAGTCTCTGGGAGTTTGCTAATTAACTTAACATTATCCTTAGTCAGTTGTACCTTATCATTAATATTATCCGTGGCAACTGTTGTGAACTTGACTTAAACCTTTTTTTTTTTAAATGTTAATTTTGTTAGTTTTTATTTTTCTATTTTTAGGGTTTAGAAGTACTATTATTAGAACGTTTCACATTTTAAATACATTCCTTGAATTTTACATTGAAACAATTAACCCTTGAAAACAGTTGTCACGGTTTTGGTATGATGAGTTTGAGGTTCCATTTCTATTTCTTGGTTTTGTATGCATGCATTTTTATCCCAACCCAATGCCTTGGTAAGATCTGCCTGCAAAAGGAACATGCTGCCTTATTCGTTTTTGGGGATTCACTAGTGGATGTTGGAACCAATAACTATATCAACAACCTTACCGATTACCAGGCAAATTTTCCACCTTATGGGGAAACCTTCTTCAAGTACCCAACTGGGAGAGCTTCAAATGGCCGTCTAATTCCAGATTTCCTTGGTAAGATAATAGTTATGTGCTGTTTTCTATTGGACTTCAATTGTTACTCAATTAATTTTTGAAGCATTATTGCAGCTGAGTATGCAAACCTGGAGCTAATTCCTCCATATCTACATCCTGGTTATCATCGGTATGTTGATGGGGCTAACTTTGCATCAGGAGCAGCTGGTACTCTTGATGAAACTCGTCAAGGATTGGTATGCATTCTACTGACTCTGTACACTCCTAAAATAAAAGAATTTTAATTAGGATTCTCAGAAATGAAGCGCAATTAGGGCTAAAGTTTGTTTGCATAGCCCTATATATAGAGCTCTTCCTTAACAACTATATGTCCTATATTCCTATTGATTGGAACTAACAGAAAAGATAAAGAAATACTGACTCCATGGTAGAATAATTGAAACAGTATTTAGTATTATGACATAATGAAAAAGAATGTGAGAATATAAAGAAGGAAAACAGAGAAAGGAAATGAGAGAGAAAACAACGAATGATTGGTTATAGTTCTGTTTTAACCTTAGTGGACTCCATTAATTGCAGAGAACCTTTGATGGTTACAACTTACATCTTTATATTTGGCTCTATGTATTATAATGAACCCAATAATATGGTACATTATTTGCACCACAAGAAGGATTAGGATTTTTTTTTTTTTTTTTTACTTGTACTCTGAGTAAGATCAAAATTACTTTATTTGCAAGATTTTTTTGCAAGCATTCTAAATCAGATATTAACGCTCCATTTGTTTAGGCAAAAATATTTTCTAGAAAGTAGGCCATTTTCTAAAAAGTATTTTCTGTAAAACTATCTCATTTTCTTATATTTGGTAATTATTATCAGAAAATTAGAGAAATGAAGAATTTCTATCTTTCTTATTGATCTATGAAAAAGAGATTACAACTCTATATATAGAGGAAATGATCTAAAGCTATAAAACTGTAACAGAAAAATAACTGATACTAACAAACTCAAAAATAACTAACACCTACACGTGACAATATACAAGCAAACTAACTCTCCCACGTGTGAATATTTACACAGACATACTAATATTAAAACTACTAGTCGTTTGTACAGAATGTCTAATAACTAAAACTGATGTCACTGTCGTTTATGCACTATTTTGTTCTTTACTCAGTTTTACTTTCTCATGCTCTGCTCTTGCTTCCTTATGATCATCTTCACCATTCTGATACTCCCCCTTAAGAGCAGCTGGTGTGTGTATGTTCATCATTCCCATTTTGTCAACAAGATTAGAAAATTGATTGTACCCCAAAACTTTGGTAAGCATATCTGCTAATTGACAATGGGACCTCACATGATTAAGCTTGATTACACCTTCCAAAACTTTATCCCTGACCACATGACAATCTATTTCAATGTGTTTGGTTCTTTTGTGAAAAACAGGGTTGGAACCAATGTGCAATGCCGCCTGACTATCACAAAACAGCAATGCTCCTTTGTCATGTTCAACTCCAATATCCTTTAGAAAGTATAAGATCCACACAAGTTCACATGTTGCAACTGCCATAGCTCTATACTCAGCCTTTGCTGAGGACCTGGAAACTGTGGACTGCTTCTTTGATTTCCAAGACACCAAAGAATCTCCAATGAAAATGCTATAACCTGTTACTGACTTCCTTGTATCACAACATGAAGCCCAATCAGCATCTGCAAAACCTTTCAAATGTAAATCTGTCTTGGAAGAAAACATGAGACCTTTCCCTGGTTCATTCTTCAAATATTGCAAAATTCTATAGGCTGCATCTAGATGTGGCTTTCTTGGTTTTGACATGTATTGGCTAAGTTTATGAACAGCAAAAGTGATGTCTGGCCTAGTGATGGTCAGATACAATAACCTCCCAATCAACCTTCTGTAGATGCTGGGATCCTTAAGCTCTTCACCTTCTAATTGGCTCAACTTGAGACTTTGTTCCATAGGAGTCTTGGCTGGCTTACATCCTAACATTCCAGCATCATTAATCACCTCAAGAGTGTATTTTCTTTGGCAAAGGGCAATTCCCTTGGCTGATCTGGCAACCTCCAATCCGAGAAAATACTTTAAGTCACCTAAGTCTTTGAGCTTGAATCTGTTATCCAAGAGAACTTTGAACTTGTCTATCTCAGTCTTATCATTACAAGCTACCAAGACATCATCCACATATACTAAAAGCATCATGAAAACATCACCTTGCCTCCTAGTAAACAATGAGTAGTCAGCTTTGGACTGAGTAAAACCAAGCTGAAGCAAAGTGCCAGAAAATTTGGCAAACCATTGCCTAGAAGCTTGTTTGAGTCCATACAAAGACTTATTCAGCTTACAAAATACCTCCCCCTGGCTATGAAACCCTTGTGGAAGAGCCATATACACTTCCTCATCCAAATCACCATGTAGAAACGCATTGTTTACATCTAGTTGACTAAGAAACCAGCCCTTGATGGCAGCCACAACAAGCAGGATTTTGACAGACACCATTTTGGCCACAGGTGAAAAAGTTTCAAAATAATCCACACCCTCTTTCTGTGTAAAACCTTTAGCTACAAGCCGTGCTTTGTACCTTTCAACTGAACCATCAGCTTTATACTTGATTTTATATACCCATTTGCAACCTATAGGCTTCTTCCCAGTAGGCAAAGGAGTTAAATCCCATGTATGATTTGCTTCAAGTGCAGCTATTTCAGCAGACATGGCCTCTTGCCATTTGGGATCAGAAGCTGCTTGATGATAATAGGTAGGCTCAACAAGGGAAGAAATGGAACATCAGAAATATTTGTAAGAAGGAGATAGGTGTTGATAAGAAAGATGAGAGGATAATGGATGAGAAGTACCTGATTGGGAAGGAGAGGCAGCAATGACAGAAGATACCTGATTGCAGTGGTAAGCTTGTAAGTAGGAAGGCTGTTTGACAACTCTAGAAGATTTTCTAAGGGGAATAGAATCAACAATGGGATTATCAATGAGATCAGGGGGCTCAATTGGAACTTCATCAAGCAAATCATCATCAATGTAGTGATGAATATGAGTGATGGAATCAGAAGGTATAATAGAAGTAGACTTAGAATGGAGGAAAGGATCAAAGAGAGGATTGACAGCTGGAACACAAGGCACAGGAATGGAACAAGACTGCTTGACAGAATTACTGGAATTAGAAACAAAAGGAAAGACATGTTCATGAAATATGACATCTCTAGAGACAAAGGCAGTATGAGATTCAAGATCAAAGACCTTGAAACCTTTAACATTGAAAGGAAAACCAAGAAAAACACATTTCCTTGCCCTTGGAGAAAATTTGGATCTGGTTTGAGCAATGGTGGATGCAAAACATAGGCAACCAAAAACTTTGAGATTAGAGTAATCAGGAACTTTGTGGAAAAGAAGTTCAAAAGGGGTTTTATCATGTAGCAAAGAAGATGGAAGCCTATTGATGAGGTATGCAGCATGTAATACACAGTCACCCCAAAACTGAAGAGGAAGTTAAGACTGAAGATGTAAGGCTCTAGCAATGCAAAGAAGATGCTGATGTTTCCTCTCCACAACAGAATTCTGTTGTGGAGTGTAAACACAGCTGGTTTGATGTATAATTCCATGAGAATTGAAGAAATCAAACATATTAAACTCCTTGGCATTATCAGTTTTAACAGATTTGATTTTAAGGCCAAATTGAGTACAAACCATGGTATAAAAGGATGAGAAGAGTTGCCTAACTTCTGATTTAGATTTCATTAAAAACAACCATGTTACTCTTGTAGCATCATCTACAACAGTTAAAAAATATTTGAAACCATCTAAAGTAGGAGTGGAATAAGGACCCCATACATCCATATGAATCAAATCAAAGGCACAAGGACTGATATTATTATGAAATGGAAAAGGCAATCTCTTAAGTTTTGCCATAGGACAGATTTGACAATCTTTATTACAAGAAGATTGTAAAGAAGGGATTACATGACACAAACTATTTAGTTTGGCATCAGAAGGATGCCCCAGCCTATCATGCCAAATAGAAATAGATGAAGGCTGAGAGTGTACAGGTGTTGAAGTAACTGCAGTGAAATGACTAAGAACGTCAGTGAGGTTGTGAGCAGTTAAGAAGGTAGCAAATGAAGAAGATTGTTGAAGGCTGTTTGACTGCAACAGGTACAATCCATCAAGTGCCTTGCCTACCCCAATCGTTTTCCAGGAGGTAAGGTCCTGAATAAAGCAATAGGCAGACAGAAAAACACAACAATATGGCTGTGAATGAGTTAAAGAACTGATAGACAAAAGATTAAAAGAAAAGGATGGAACACAAAGAACCTTTTTAAGGATTAAGGAAGAAGAAAGAGTAACAGTCCCAATATGAGTTACTTGAGCTGATTCCCCATTAGGTAATTGAACCAAAGACTGCTTAATAGCTGTGATTGAAGTTAGCAAATCTACTGAGCATACAAAATGATCAGTTGCACCAGTGTCCAAGACCCAAGTATTACCACCATAAGCCCTTCTATTTACCACCTGAGCAGCAAAAATACTCTGAGAAAAGTTCATACCTGCCATTGCCACATTAGCAGAGATAGAAGAAGGGGTTGCTGTGGCCACTGAATTATCTGATGAATGAGATGATGTTGCAAGAGAAGCACTGGATGCACTAAACAGGGCTAATAGCTGCTGGCACTGTTCAGGACTGAATGCAGAAAATTGATGCATTGGTGAAACAAATTCTGAATTTGATCCTAAAGAGACTTGATGTGCCATAGCAAGCTTGTTCTTGAACTTAAATCCTGGAGGAAACCCATGTAATTTGTAGCACTTATCCACGGTGTGGCCAGTCTTGCCACAATGGGTACAAATTGGCCTATCTTTTCCCTTTCCACTAAAATTAACGAGATTGGTAGCATGATTATCTTGATCAGTGGAGATCTTAACAGCTAAAGCAGTGGAATCTATTTTAACAACAGGTGCATTTGGAATTGACCTTTGAGTCTCTTCTTGAACCATCAAGGAATAAACTTTGCTCAGTGATGGAATAGGATCCATGAGCAACACTTGAGACCTAACTTGGGAAAAAGACTCATTCACTCCCATTAAAAATTTCATCACAGACTCTCGTCCTTGTAAATCAGTGAGTCTTTTGTTGATATTGCACATGCACTTGCCACAGGTGCAAGAAGGGAATGGACTAAGATTTTGTAACTGATCCCAAAAGACTTTTAACTGTGTAAAAAAATTAGTAATACTCATCTCACCTTGATGTAATTCTGAGATGTCTTTTTGGAGATTGAATACCCTTGGTCCATTGGTTTGTGCAAAACGATTCTTCAGATCATTCCAGATTTCTAGGGCAGTGTCTTCATAGATAATGCTTGCTTGCAACTTTAAAGACACTGAATTGGTCAACCAGGTCCCAACCATGTTATCGCATCTAATCCATGCTTGCACAGAAGAAGGAGTAGAAATCAATGGAGATGAGAGAGTCAGAGTCCCATCAATAAAACCCAACTTATTCTTGGTGAGTAATGCTTTTCTCACAGCTCGAGCCCAAGTAGAGTAGTTTTCTCCACCAATTAAAGGCTGCGTAACTAACACTAGGCTTGGATTCTCGGCGTGATGCAAGAATAGTGGATCATCCATTGGTGAATCTTGTGAAGAAGGAGATGGATTTGCAGGTACAGAACCATTAGTCGAGCCAATTGCATCTGTGTTTGTGGCAGCGGAAGCCATTGATGACGAAGAAAAGAAAATTTTCTCAAAAACAGAGTGTGTTTTCCCGAGAAAATTTGAGAAGAAATTGAAGAAATAGAGAAACCCTAAAAATTGGGAATTTGCTCTGATACCATATCAGAAAATCAGAGAAATGAAGAATTTCTATCTTTCTTATTGATCTATGAAAAAGAGATTACAACTCTATATATAGAGGAAATGATCTAAAGCTATAAAACTGTTGTAACAGAAAAATAACTGATACTAACAAACTCAAAAATAACTAACACCTACACGTGACAATATACAAGCAAACTAACTCTCCCACGTGTGAATATTTACACAGACATACTAATATTAAAACTACTAGTCGTTTGTACAGAATGTCTAATAACTAAAACTGATGTCACTGTCGTTTATGCACTATTTTGTTCTTTACTCAGTTTTACTTTCTCATTCTCTGCTCTTGCTTCCTTATGATCATCTTCACCATTCTGATAATTATCTTAAATGAGTTGAAAAATAATCTTCTAACTTCTCTTAATTAGCTTGCTATGAGATAGAATTGTTTTAAAAAAAAAAAATTAATGAAAAACAATCTCTAAAAATAAGCCATACTTTTTTTTGTTGACCGAAGATAGTTTTCATTTGATTTTTTTTTTTTATACTACCAAGCACTGCACCTTGACTAAGATTAAGAGTTGGACCAGACAAAGATTAAGATTTGATATCTTTAACATGCATTAATCAACGTATCTAACCCAAGTGTTTCCATGTTTCCTTTGATATCTTTAACATGAATCAACGTAGATAACCTAAGGGCTGCTCTGTTTCCTTTTCTTAGCATTTTAGATATACTGCGTACCCAAATTCAAATCCTTGCATTTGCTTCATATATGATTGGATACTTATGAAATATAAGCTCTTTTTCGCCTTATTCCATCATATTTTGAGATTTGGATTATGTTTTTATGATATAAGTATTTCTATTCTGTTCTCACGGTGGTGTACTTCTCTTTTGTTCTTTTCATTTGCTTATCATCAGGTGGTAGCCCTAAGTACTCAACTTAAATATTTCAAGAACCTGAATACTCTGTTCAAGCAAAGACTAGGTGAAAAAGAAGCTAAGAAATTGTTGTCTAAAGCTGTTTACTTAACTTGCGTTGGAAGCAACGATTACCTTTTCCGCTTTACCTCAAACTCCAGTGTCTACTCTCCAAAAGAATATGTAAATTTGGTAATTGGTAACTTAACAACTGTGATCAAGGTAATTACAATTAGTGCTTTATACAATATTTAGAACAAATTTGTGTTAGGTTATTCATGATTTCATTGGTCATAATTATAATTTGATTTGTTAGGAAATATATAAGAAAGGAGGAAGAAAACATGTGTTCCTAAACCTGCCTCCTTTGGGTTGTCTCCCGCTTGTGAAAGCAATAACACCAGAAAAAGCCAATCCATGCGTGGAGGAAGTTACATCAATTACGAAACTACACAATAAAGCACTTCCTAAGGCCCTTAAGAAGCTAAAGAGTGAACTGAAAGGATTCAAATATTCAATAGCCGACTTCTACACTTTTCTTGGTGAAAGAATAGATAATCCTTCAAAATATGGTATGTCACTTCCATTTTAATAGTGCAATATGTATTTTTTTTTTAAATTGTAATTTGTTTTTTATTTTTGCCATTGACTAATAGCATCTTTGTTTTAATTATGTTGGGTAGGTTTTAAAGAAGGGAAGATTTCATGCTGTGGAACTGGTCCATATAATGGAATTTATAGTTGCGGAGGAAAGAGAGCAGTTGGTCCTAAGTACGAATTATGTAGGAACATTAGTGACTATGTGTTCTTTGATGCTCCTCATCCTTCCGAAAAGTTCTACCAGCAATTTACAGAGCAAATTTGGAGTGGAACTCCCAATGTTATACGACCTCATAGTCTCAAAGAGTTGTTTGATCACTGATTGCATTAAAATTTTAATAAACGTAAAATAAAAAAACTTGTAAACATGGAGCTTATTGCAGTTTAATAAATTAATGATTTCGTTAACAAATTTCATAAGGACAATGGTTAAGGTGCATTTAATGTTTATTTATTTATTTACTTTACGCATATACTCAAAATTGAGATATTATTATTCCTTAATTTGCTCGTTTGGATAGTGCGTCTACGTTTTGCACAAAATACTGTAGCATGTTTTCAGCTTTTTTTTTTTTTTTTTTCCCCGCCCGCAGTTGTTGACCAAGTCTTTCGTGAACAGTGCACATGTGCACTGTTCATGGACCCACAAATTCCACTTTTCAACAACTTTTTCATTAAAAATAGGTTCCACGGCACTATTAACACATTTAAAAATTATTTTGTTACAATGTTTTCAATTTTCAGTTTTAGCAAAATAAGTGCTATCCAAATGGACCCAATATGTGAGAAAGTTAGTGACTTTTTGTTTTTTGACTCTGTTCATCCTACCGAAAAGGCCTACCAACAATTTGTAGAGTTAATTTGGAGCGGAACTCCCAATATCACGGGTCCTTACAATCTCTAAGCATTGTTTGAATAGGGATGTATTTAGATTAATTAATAGTGCAATAAAACTGTTCGAGGTATTTATAGACTGTATTTAGATTAATTAATAGTGCAATAAAAACGTACCATCTTATTTATAGACTGAATTTAATAAATTACTATTTTAAATAATTCAAATCGTTTGATTATATACTCTTAACATTTGGACAATGCATTATTTCAACTAGTGTGTTTCTTGTATGCCTTTGGATTTTGTAACCAAACAAAGTCTCTAGCACCAATATTGAAAATCTTATTGGTGTTTTTATGTGAAGCTATTGCAAATCAACTACAACAATCAAAGAGTTACTATAGAGTTAGTCACATACTGAGATCCGTGCAAAGGAGTTAATTACAAATTATAGATTTGTGCATCAAAAGAAAGAAGGTTACTACAATATTAAGTTTAATTGGATATTGGAGCGAATGTTCAACTGTAGGTTGATATTTTGGGATAAACCAGGGTAGTGGTAAGATTCCTCATACTTGTAACCTTTTGATTATTGATTAGTGGATTTTTGAGAGTGGTGACCTTAAATTTATCTAGTGAGGTTTTTGCTTTGCGAAAGATTTTCCTCATTTGTCAACAAATCACCGAGTCAATTTAATTTCTGCTGCATTTAGTTTATTTGGTGATTTGTTGGTGTCTCTACTATTTGCATGTAATTTGACCTAATTAATCAACTTGAGTAATTGAATTAATTAATTAGGGTTAAACTATCTTAACCCAACACAGTTTAAGGTTGTTAAAAATTCATTCAACTATTTCATTTCTAACATGAAATAAACCTTTGCTATCAAAAAAAAAAAAACATGAAATAAACCTTCTCCAACTTGAAATTATTTTTGATGGAAAATTGGTAATAAATGTCTTTTTATACTCACTGAACTTTTTTTCTGTCTATAAATAGAGTGATCATAATGCTAATGGTGCATGGTGGTACCTCTTAGCATTGTGATTATGTTGCCATGCCATACTAGTCAAAATTTAGAGCATAAATGCTTGATTATGTCGCCATACCGTAAATTGTCTTATCAAACGGTCTGCTTAGCAGCCATAAATTATTGATTATGTTGGTGTGCCATCAAATATCTTATCAAAAGATTTGCATGCTAGTCAAAATTTAGTGCATAAATTATCTTTGGCAAACGGTCTCCATAGCTAAGCTAACATAAAATATTGATTTTGTCGCCTTGCCATACTAATCAAAGATTTAGTGCATGTAACGGGATTGTTTGTTTTTAAACAATGTTTATTCAAATATTTTACGTATTGGATCTGCTAATCCAGCCTATCATGAAAGTCAACGGAATCAGTTTTGTCACCTAATGAACAAATTAAGCACCCTATATATATATATATATATAAATGAAAATTGCAACAAAGAGTCCAATAGAAAGTAAAGAAGATTTGAGATGAAGAGTTTAAGGTTCTATTTCTGTTTCTTGGTTCTGTATGCAAGCATTAGTTTCCCAACCAAATGTTTTAGTAACATCTGCCTGCCAAAGGATCATGTTGCCTGCTTCATCTTCCGCGATTCAATAGTAGATGTTGGAAACAATAACTATATCACAACTAATCTCCAGGCAAATTTTTTGCCTTATGGGGAAACCTTCTTCAAGTATCCTACTGGGAGAGCTTCCAATGGCCGTCTCATTCCAGATTTCATTGGTAAGATATAGTTATGTGTTCTTTTCTTTTCGGCCTGGACTGTTGCTTAATTTGACAATTGAGGTATTGGTGCAGCTGAGAGAGCAAACTTGCCTCTAATTCAACCATATCTATATCCGGGTTATGATCAGTACATTGATGGGGCTAACTTTGCATCAATAGGAGCTGGTGTTCTTGCTGAAACTCGTCGAGGATTGGTACGTATTCTATCTGATTATGTGTAGGCTAATTAAAAATGAATGTTAATTAGTATTTTCATAAATGGAGTTCAATTAGGCTCAAAGTTCTGCTTAGTCCATCTATAAAAACTGTTCTGTTGATTAGAATCAATGTATCTGATTTAATTAGGGATTGCTGTGAAATTATTCAATGCATTCACTGTAGTTTACTTTCCTCTCATATAAAGGAAAGAGAATCCCACATATAGGTCTCACACATGAAACCTACATTTATGTGAAAGGGAAGTGCAGTAAGTACAACAAGTGTATTAAATAATTTCTCGAGGTTGTCACGGTTTCTTTTGTTAGTATTTTTTATTAGGGTTGTTCATGCCTTGATTTGACCCAACAAATTGTATCAGAACCGCTCCGATCGAACCTAGCAACAAAACTACTACTAGTGAATGGATTGGCCGTCAAAGAATAGTATCTAGGTTTCTGACTTCGGCCGGTACGGTTGTTGATTCCTCCCTCTAAATTCTGACTCCCTCTTTTCACTGCCTATAGTGAGTTTTCCTCCTTGCAATCACCATAGGTCTCCTCTTTGCCTAGACTTTGTTCAACCTAGATTTCTCATTCTCCCCCTCGCCTTTCCATCGTTGGGTTTTTAGATCTATTGAGTTTTGGTCATTTGGGTTGGTAGATCTATTGAGTTTTGGTTTTTCCTGATGATCAAGTTAGTCGACAGCCATGTCAACCCAAACCACTACCAACACAATCAGAATTCCGATTAAACGATATGACAATTTGTCTTCTAAGGTTCCTGATGAGGTCACATGGCTCAAAAACCTCCCCCCACACCGACTTTGCTGAACCGTGTTTAGCACTATTTTTTATAGGGAAAAACTTTGGCACAATTACTACAAAATAAAAAAATAAAAAAAAAATAAAAAAAAACTTAGGAACAATTTCTTAAATGCAGTACATTATATTTCCCAACTATATTCAAACTCATGATTGCACAAGCTAATGAAGTACAAACAACAAATTCTTTCTTTTAAGCACGATTATATTCAATACAACAATATGTTTGAATTATTAAATTTTGTTGAAGAACCTAACCTACTTGAATTATTAAATGTCTTTAATATACTACCCAAGTTCAAATCAATGCATTGGCCTAAAAAGCATTTGTTCATGCTTGGACTTGGACACTTCGCTCAAAAAATAAAAGCTCTCTTTGTTATCTATTTATCATATTTTGACATATAGATTATGTTCTTATGACATTTGTATATTTCTAATATTTTCTTACTTGCCTTTTGTTCTTTCCCCCTCATTATCGGGTGATAGACTTGAACACTCAACTCAATTATTTCAAGAACTTGGAGACTCTGTTAAAGCATAAACTAGGTGAAGAAGAAGCCAAGACATTGCTGGTCAAAGCTGTTTACTTAATATGCATTGGAAACAACGATTACTTTGTCCCCTTCACTACAAACTCCAGCGTCCTTAAATCCTACTCTCCAGAAAAATACGTAGATATGGTGATTGGAAACTTGACAACTGCGATCAAAGTAATAGCAATTGCTGTTTACAGAATATTTAGAACAATTTGTGTAAGATTATTCTTGTTTCCATTTTTAAGTTGATTATATCTATACTTTGATTTATCAGGAAATATATAAGAAAGGAGGAAGAAAATACGTGTTCCTAGGCTTGCCACCGTTGGGTTGTGTCCCATATATAAAAGCACTAATACCAGGAAACACAGGTGCATGCATGGAGGAGCTTACAACACTAGTAAAACTACACAACAAAGCACTCTCTAAAGTCCTCCTGAAGCTAGAGAGCCAACTCAAAGGATTCAAATATTCACTGGCCGATTTCTATTCATTTTGTACTGAAAGAATAAATAGTCCATCAAAATATGGTATGTCACATTGTCCTTAACTTTCATAGTACATTATGTATTTTATAATTGTTGTACTCAATATTTTAGATTTATCATAGACAGTTAGCACCATTGTTTTAATTATGTTTGGAAGGTTTTACGGAAGGGAAGATTTCATGTTGCGGAAGTGGTCCATACAGGGGAATTCCCAGTTGTGGAGAAAGATCCAATGAGTACGAATTATGTGAGAAAGTTAGTGACTTTTTGTTTTTTGACTCTGTTCATCCTACCGAAAAGGCCTACCAACAATTTGCAGAGTTAATTTGGAGTGGAACTCCCAATATCACAGGTCCTTACAATCTCAAAGCATTGTTTGAAAACTGATGTATTTAGATTAATTAATAGTGCAATAAAAATGTTCCAGCTTATTTATAGACTGAATTTAATAAATTACTATTTTTAATAATTCAAATTGTTTGATTATATACTCTCAACATTTGGAAAGTACATTATTTCAATGTGAATAATTTTTACTTAAACCTGTTTAGTATTTCATTTGTCCCGAAAATAGAAGTTTTATTTCCAATTTTGTTATGAATAGTGACAAAAAGTGCAGTGAAGTTCATGAATAATAGCAAAAATAAGTTGAATAGTGAAATAATTTTAATTTTTCATTTCAATCCAAACGCACACAATTCATTAAGGAAAATGTTTTTGTTGAGACCGATTGGATGCTAGTAAGACCATTTCTCATTTGAAATGAAAATGTAAGCCGTGACAAGAGTATCCCAAATGATGTTGCAAAAAGCACACCCTGTATAACCGAATTTCATTAAAATTAAAACTTATAGGTGATGATTAAAATAATAATTTTAGAAACTTATTGGAACTTTTGGTTATTTAGTTTTTATTTTAATAATTAAATAAATATTTTAAATTTTCTAAAAGAATTTTAAAAATGGCAAGTGTAGGGTTCAAATTTGTTGGGCCAGATACCAACTTTTTGTAGTGAGAGCCCAACAAATTCCCAACAATAAATTTGTAGAGAATGGGTTAAACAACTGGGCTGGTTGTGGATTTAGCAACGGTTCATACGAATAGGCGGGCTTGTGGACATTCAGACTAGCGTTTAACAAGGATCTCTTTTGTCCGAAGAGGCTTAACATTAACAAACTTAGTGAATACAATTTTTTCCACCCCTTTGTGAGACCTGTTTCCTTTATATATATACACATTTTCCCCTCATCTTCACCGTACACTTGTCCTTCATCTAAGCGTCCACTTGAGTATTAGTCACATCAGAAGTTTGCTTTAACCTGCAGTGAGTGGTAGTGGCTGAGGTTTCACTGTTCAGGTGTCTTCTCCACATAAATGCGGCCAGGAAAGTTGCTGCATTGCATTAAATGCGATGATGGCAGCTTTATTTGTAAGATATTTTAGGATATCTCCGTGCTTGGGAATGCCCAGCGCTAACTCCCTACTGAGGAATCTTCTACTTGATCAAGTTCTTTGGAGGTCTGACGAGCGGAACCTCTTCGGACATGCCAGGTTGTCTTCGGACGCATTACCAATCCTTCCTTGGTTGCATTTTCACCAGGATGGCAAGGCATTGATCCATTTAACCTCTTCGGACAGGTAGTTTTATTCAAATTGGCCCAACATATGCCGTCGGGCTTTCTCACCCACAATAGCCCCTCAAAATTCCAATTTTTCCCTCGCATCCGAAGAGAAAAAGTGGGGTTTTGACCTCCTGCCAAATGAAAGCATTGAATTTTTGACTCCGCACGTGTGTGCACGCATGCATCTAGGCGCCTTCTTTATTACCGCTGCTGTTGCGTCGTTTCCGAGGCGTCATTAATTGCTCCAGGCGGCGTCTTGTCCATGAAATCTAATGGCACGTCGCAAATCCAACGGACGAGATTCCCCTAAAAATTTTGGGCGGGATAAGTCCCACCACTTTGCCCACCTCTATATAAAGTCCCAGAGGGGGTTGTTTTCTCACTCTACGAATTTCAGACTCTCCAGCGAACTCAAGCGTTCAAACTCCCAAAGCCTTTCCTGTCATCTACTTCGACTCGTCTCAGAATCCGCCACAATCTTCCCGCGAGGCTAAAGAACATCTTCCAATTTGATTCTGCGTAAGTTCTTTGCTCAAGATTTTCGAAATCTATTCAGATTGCCTCTTCGGCCTTTGGTAGATTTTCTTCAGTTGTTGTTTCGCATTCCCCTCCCTCTAACCTAACTCAAAATGGGTAGATTTAAATACCTAGTGGACAGCCCCTCCCAGATAGAGAAGTTTAGGGCGACATATCGCATTCCTCAGGAAGTGGGCTTGAAGTATTGCCCCACGGAGGGTTTACTAACAGACTGAGAAGTGGGTGAAGTTATAATCCCCATTATCGCTTTCTTGGAGGGGGGAATGACCATCCCCATGGGTCCAGTTACCAGAAGTTACCTTACCGCCCATAGGCTTAGCCCTGACCAATGCGCACCTAACACGTTTAGGATTTTAGGGGCAGTTGACGACCTAAACCGTCACTTAGGATTGGGACTAACCTGGCACGATGTGGTACACATGTATGAGTGTCGTACCAAAGAGGGAGCGGGATACTATCTAAGGTCTCGATCCGATGTCGTCAAACTTCTCTCCTGTCTCCCCAAGTCTAATAAAGGGATGAAGGACGATTATCTGATCGTCTCGGGCATATGGCATGATGGAATTCATTGCCCAACCCAGCCAGGAGAGCTAGGTGGGACATCCCCCATTGAGATTCTCTAACATTTTTTTGCTTTCAGCTATTCGAAATTCCCTTCGTCATATTTCAATCTTTTCTGACAGTTCTATTGCAATGTTTACAGATAGACGTCACGTAGCTCCTCGGCTGAGTCTCACAAATACCGCGGCTCTGAACTACCTTCTTCGGTCAGAGATTTTTGTAAGTGAAGACGGACAGCTCAGGTCCGTTCCCCTCATCCTCGGCTATACTCCGAAGTCCGAACTCTAGCCGATCGGCAACGCAATAACACTCGAGGATCGCCGCATCAACCGCATTGACGTGGCTCGGAAGAACTTCTTAGCTCCCTTCGACCTCGCCCCGGTGCCCCATCCTAATCCGCAGGGTATACCACTGCTCGTTCAGCCCGTTCAACAAGTTCCCCTTAAACCAGTAGCAGAGGAGGAAAGAGTTGCTTCTTCTACATCTTCACTTGACGAGCAGATCGACCAGTTCAGATTTGAGGGTGAGGCTTCGGAAGAGATTCAAATTATAGACGTCGAGGAGGAAACAGATAGGCAATCGGCTGTCCATCCAGAGAGACTAATCGTGTCTGCCTACTCTTCGGACGAAGACATGTAGAGCTTATCAGAGTTGATGAAGACTAGAAAACCGAAGGCCGCCTCCAAAGGCACTGGTCCATCCCAGCCAGCCGCGGATCTCCCTCCTCTTCCTCCTCAAGCCCCTTCAGATCCCAGCTTGAAGCCGCTGCCGGATCTAAAGAAGAAAAGGGTTGCGACCGAGGCTGAAGGCACTGAGGCTGTGCCTAAAAAGGGGCTCAAGCAGCAGAAGGTGGCCCATGATACCAGGGGAAAAAGGGCTTCATCTACTGAAAGCAGGGAAGACCCCTCAGCCGCCGATGTTCGCCGGGGCTCTCAAACATGGCCTTCGAAGGTGACGCTGGATGGTGCGGACATCCCCTATGATGCCTCCATCAGAAATTATGGTGGAGGCAAGGCCGGTTACATTGCGGATGCTTTGGAGCAGCCCTTGCTCCTTCCAAGGGACATGGACTCCTACAGGCGCTTCAGCCAGCAGGAGCTTTTCTTATCCCTAAAAAGGGATCTAGGCATGGTAAGGGAATTGACCTTCTTACCCTCTTTTTGCTATGTCTAATAACTAACAATAAGGAATGTTCGTCTGTTGTGCAGATCGCCCAGCAGATATTTGTCGCTGAGGAGTGGAATAAAAAGAAAGAGATTGAAGTACAAGCTGAGGTGTAATCAAGGGAGGAGGTCGAGAAAGCACTGGGCGTTGCAAAAGACAAGTGCGCTTGCATCTTCGAGCAGCTGAAGGAGGAGACGAAGGCGAAGAAAAGTATGGAGGCAGGCCTGAAGAATGTCGAAAAGCAAGCCGAAGACCAACGCTAGAAGTTATATACCACCGAAATCAATCTGGAAACAGAGAGGGCATTGTTGAAAGAACTTCGGGATGAGCTAGACAATGCCAGGGATGCTGCTAAAATGGCCAAGGAGGACGCTCAGTTGGCCAAGGAAGCAGTTGAGGCCAAGAAGCAGGCTGCCTACCTGCTGGGGGTGCAAGAGACCTAGACGAGGCTGATCGAGGAGTTTGCCAAGGTCTGCAAGGAGTACTGTGAGATAACGTGGGGCAAATGCCTTGACGCGGCCGGAGTTCCCCCAGAGTCTACCCTGAGGCAACCTGGGAGTGTTTACTACGACCCTGATATCTGTGACCTGCCAGACACATTGGAAGCTTCCTCGGCCGGTCAGAATCTTGCAGTCCCGACTGAGACGAGCCAAGCACCTCTTCAGACCGGAGATGCGGGTGATCTGCCAAAGACTGATCCAGTCCCTCAGAATAAGGCATAGGATGTTAAAACTGTGTAATAGTTAGGGCCTTTTATCACCTATTTTGTAATGAAATTGCCTTTTCAATGAATGAAGTAGTTTACTTTTTGTTCATTGTTGCTTTTATGGAGTATGTTAGATTGTGTCATTATGGTTAACAATGATGGTTTAATAACTAAGAGCCAACCAAAACCACGGTAATATTTTAGACATGGCTAAACAAGGCCTTATGATAATGACAGTTGACTTAATTTTGGCTTAAGTTTGCATATTCCGCCAAGCACTAGATTAGAATAATAACGTGAGCGAGTATTAACCGAGATTATCTGGTCCGAAGACCGCGGGCATGATTGGATTTAAATTTAAACACTTGAGAATCGTAAAGGAGTGTTAACTAACCCAAATCATCTGGTCCGAGGACTACAGGCATGATTGGATTTAAGTTTAAACACTTGAGAATCGTAAATGAGTGTTAACTAACCCAAATCATCTGGTCCGAGGACTACAGGCATGATTGGATTTAAGTTTAAACACTTGAGAATCGTAAAGGAGTGTTAACTAACCTAAATCATCTGGTCCGAGGACTACAGGCATGATTGGATTTAAGTTTAAACACTTGAGAATCGTAAAGGAGTGTTAACTAACCCAAATCATCTGGTCCGAGGACTACAGGCATGATTGGATTTAAGTTTAAACACTTGTGAATCGTAAAGGAGTGTTAACTAACCCAAATCATCTGGTCCGAGGACTACAGGCATGATTGGATTTAAGTTTAAACACTTGAGAAATTAGCATTACAAAAATGACATCATCACTGAAGGGAGAATTCTTTCAATAGTAGTACCTTTTGAGGTTATTTACATTCCATGGCTGGGGCACTACACGATTATCCAGGTCTTCTAGGAAGTATGCTCCAATGCCAGCCCTCGAAGTGACGCGATATGGTCCTTCCCAGTTCGGTCCTAGCTTTCCCCTGGCTGGATTCTTTGCATTACCTACTACCTTCCTCAAAACAAGATCACCAGGCTCCAAGGGTCTATGCCTTACATTGGCGTCATAGCCCTGCTTCAGTTTCTGCTGGTAATGCGCCAGTCGGACCATTGCATTCTCCCTTCATTCTTCAATTAGATCCAAACTCTTTTCCAGCTGCCTGTCGTTGCTGATTGGATCAAAGGAGCTTGTCCGGTATGTTGGGAATCCAGTCTCTAGGGGTATCACGGCTTCAGCCCCATAGGTCATTGAGAAGGGGGTCTCTCCAGTAGACCTGCGAGGTGTGGTTCTGTACGCCCACAACACGTGGGGTAACTCTTCTACCCACCTACCTTTCATATTATCCAACCTCTTCTTTAGTCCGTTAACTATGACTTTATTAATAGCTTCGGCCTGCCCATTTCCCTGAGGGTAGACAGGGGTGGAATATCTGTTTGTGATTCCCAGCTCGCTACAATAGCCCCTGAAAGCTTTGCTATCAAACTGAAACCCATTGTCTGAGATCAAGGTATGGGGGACCCCGAATCGAGTGACGATATTTTTCCAGATGAACTTCTTTACATCTACATCCCTGATATTCGCTAAAGATTCGGCTTCGACCCATTTAATGAAGTAGTCTGTTCCGACCAGAAGGAATTTCTTGTTTTCTGCTGCTTTAGGGAATGGGCCTACGATATCCAGTCCCCATTGAGCGAAGGGCCATGGGCTGGATAGTGGATTAAGGGTACCACCCGGCTGATGTATGTTCGGCGCAAACCGCTGGCACTGGTCGCACTTTTTAACGTATTCATGGGCCTCCCTTTGCATGTTTGGCCACCAATAACCCTGAGTAATGGCTCGATGAGCTAAAGATCTCCCTCCAGTATGGCTCCCACAGATCCCTTCATGCAATTCTTCTATCAGTGACTCAGCCGCTTCGGGGGGCATGCACAACAAATATGGGCTTGAATAGGATCATTTGTACAGTTTATGATCCTCGGACAGCCAGAACCTTGTAGCTTTTCTCCGTATTTTGTCCGCTTCCCCTTTTTCTTCGGGCAACACATCATCCTTCAAGAACTTGATGATGGGGTCCATCCAGCACGGGTTGGTTCTGACGCAGTGAACTTGGAATGCCTTTTTTCTTAATTCCGTAGGTTTCTACATGTCCTCAATCAGGATAACCCTTGGTAATTCCTGCGCCGAAGAGGTGGCAAGTGTAGCCAAAGAATCGGCATGCGTGTTGCCACTTCTGGGGATGTGCCGTAGGTTAAAACATTCAAACTCTGACTGTAGGGACTTGACCAGGTTCAGATATCCTTGCATCCTCTCGTCTTTCGCCTCAAATTCTCCCAGCACTTGTCCGACGATCAGCCTTGAGTCCGAGAATATCTCAACGGATTTTCCTCCCATCCTTCGGACCATCTTCATGCCCATCAGTAGGGCCTCATATTCTGCCTCATTATTCGTGGCTGAGAAGTCCAACCTTAAGGCTTTTTCTATGATAATTCTCTCAGGGGATACCAGCACTAGCCCCACTCCTGAGCCCCTCTGATTTGATGCGCCATCCACATACACTTCCCAGGGTAAAGGGCACCGTGAAGAAACCATTCCAACGTGCCTTCCTTCCATACCCAACATCGGTATCGCTTCCTCCAGATGGGGTTCTGTGAACTCGGCGACCAAATCCATAAGGACCTGGCCTTTGACTGATGTGTGAGGCATGTACTGGATATCAAAAGCCCCGAGGATCGTTCCCCATTTGGCAATTCTTCCGGTGTAATCGGCGTTTCGGAGTACGGCCCTGAGCGGGAGTTGGGTGAGGATTATAACGGTGTGGGCTTGAAAATAATGGGGCAGCTTCTTCGTACCCAGCACAACTGCCAGAATGGCTTTCTCCAGTGGCAAATAGCGAACTTCGGTTTCCTGCAGCGACTTGCTCACGTAATAAACCGGTTTTTGCACACCACAGTCTGTTCGGATTAGTACCAGGCTTACAACATTAGGAGCCACAGCAATGTAAGCAAACAAGACTTCTCTGGCTCGGGGCTGGACATGATGGGAGATCTAGCCAGGTAGTCTTTAAGTTGCTGAAAAGCAACCGCACATTCCTCCATCCATTCGAAATCTTTCCACTTATTAATCAATGAGAAGAAAGGCCTACACCTGTCCGCCGATCTGGAAATGAATCTATTAAGGGCAGCGGTCATCCCAGTCAGCTTCTAAATTTCCTTGGGGTTCCGAGGAGCTCGCAAGTTGTTGATGGCCCTTATCTGATCGGGGTTAACTTCAATTCCCCTGTGAGTGACCACATACCCCAGGAACTTGCCTGATCCAACACCGAACGAACACTTGGAGGCATTCAAGCGCAATCTGTGTCCCCTCAGAATTTCAAAGACATCTCTAAGGTCACCAATGTGTTCGGCAATGATCTTGCTTTTAACCACCATGTCGTCAATATAAACTTCCATGCTTTTGCCCAGCTATGGCTCAAACATTCTGGTCATCATCCTCTGATAGGTAGCCCCTGCATTTTTCAAGCCGAAAGGCATTACCTTATAGTGGTAATTCCCCACGGGGGTTACGAAAGCTGTTTTCTCTTGATCGGCGAGAGCCAGCGGTATCTGATGATATCCCTGGAATGTATCTAAGAAACTCATCTGAGGGTGTCCAACAGTAGCATCAACTAGTTGGTCTATCTTCGGTATGGGAAACGGATCCTTCGGACAAGCTCTATTAAGATCGGTGAAGTCTACACACACCCGCCATTTTCCATTTTTCTTTTTTACCACCACCGTGTTGGCCAGCCATTCGGGGTAAAAGATTTCCTTAATAGCCCCCACCTACTTGAGTTTCGTCACTTCATCCCTGACCGCGTCAGCGTGTTCCCTTGAGGGATGTCGGAGCGGTTGTTTCTTGGAGATGATGGTGGGATTAACGTTGAGATGGTGGCAAATAAACTCTGGGCTTACTCCCGGGGCCTCTGCGGGGTCCCACGCGAATACATCAACATTGGCTCTGAGGAACTCTACCAACTCCTCCTTTTCCTGAGGAGGCAGCATGGATCCGATTTGAAAGAACTTCTCTGGGTCGTTATCGACAATTATCCTTACCAAGCTTTCACACGCTATCTCTTCGGCCGAGGGTTCATTGTCCCGCACCAAAGGTTTTAATTGCTATAACTTCTCTTTGATGCAGTCCGATAGCTCAGCCTGAGGTTGGTGCTGGATAGCTGCTACTAGACATTGCCTGGATGTAGATTGATCTCCTCGGATCTCCTCGACAATTCCCTCGGACGGATACTTAATCTTCTGATGAAGTGTAGATGATACAGCCCCGAGGGTATGAAGCCAAGGTCTGCCCATAATAGCAGTGTAGGGTGAGTAGGCATCTACCACTATGAAATCTATTTCCACCGTCTCAGGTTCAGTTTGCACAGGTAGCCTGATTTGTCCCTTCGGAATGATCACTTTCCCATCAAAACTGACTAAAGGGGAACTGTAGGGAGTTAGGTCTTCGGGGGATAAGTTCAGCCCCTTATATAGGTCTGGGTACATTATTTCTGCGGCACTGCCCTGATCTACCATCACCCTCTTCACGTCGTATCCACCTATTCTTAGAGTAACTACTAGGGCATCATCATGTGGCTGTATAGTTCCGATTTTGTCTTTGTCCGAAAATCCCAAAACCGGAGACTCCGTCCTAGGTCTCTTCGGCTCTCTGTTAACACTTTCCGAGGACATTTGAGCAACTGACAATACCCTGGATGGGCAAGACCCCGTCCTTCCTGGTGCGGCAAAAATAACATTGATCGTTCCCAAGGGAGGTTTTACAGAATCACCTCTCCTGGGCCCCGCGCTTGCCTGATTTCCCTGACCGTATGAGTGGTGTAGGAGGTGCTTTAGCCTGCCTTCGCTGACCAGCTGATCCAGATGGTCCCACAGGCTCCTGCAATTCTCAGTAGTATGCTCGTGGTCAAGGTGATACTGACAGTAAAGATTGTGGTTGCGCCTTTCAGGGTTTCCTACCATTTTGTTCAGCCTCTTAAAGAACGGTTCATTTTTTATTTTATCCAGGACTTGGCGTACTGGTTCGCGAAAAACTGCATTGACCGTTTGGAAGTTCGCTGTGCTTTGTCCGGCCCAGTCCTTCCTCGACCTGTTGTGGTTCTGCCTGTCCGACCTGAAATCCCTCCCCTCCTGAGGGATAACCTTCTCCTTTCCCTTACTCTGCTGCTGATCTTCTTCAACTCTTTTGTACTTATCGATCCTATCCATCAACTGGCGAATACTGGTAGCAGGCTTGTGCGTTAAGGATGTTCTCAAGGGATGTTCAGTGGGGAGGCCCAGTTTAAAAGAGCTGATAGCCACCAATTCACAATCTTCCACTACCTCGTTATACGTTTCCCAGAACCTATCTGAATACGACTTCAAAGTCTCACCTCCTTTCATACTGACTGACAATAGGGAAGCCATAGACTGCGGAACCCTTCGGCACGTGACAAAACGTAAACCAAATGCTTGAGTCAACTCTTGGAAAGAGCTTATAGATTTTGCTTTCAGATTGTCAAACCACCTCATGGCTATCGGTCCCAAGCTGGATGGGAAGACTTTGCACATCAGGGCTTCGTCCCTGGAGTGGACGGCCATCCTCTGGTTGAAATGGCTCACATGTTCCACTGGGTCTGTCCGGCCATTATAGATGGTGAATGTAGACTAGTGGAAACGTCGAGGAAGTTTAGCATTCTCGATATTACGGGTAAAGGGAGATCTGGAAATCTGATCCAGGGCTTTACTCATAGCGTCGTTCCCTGCGCCCCTAGGTAAAGGGTTCTGAGGGTTCCTCTCGTCATTACGCATTTCCTCATAGGTAAAGGATTCGTTGACTGGCGTTCGAAGTTTCTGTTTGCAGACAACATCCTGTTCGTCCTCAGAATCTTCATCAGAGTACGAGGGACTGCGCTTCCTCTTCGCGTGGCGCAACTCCCTCTTTAGCCTATTGATTTCCTTCTGCATGTCTTTGTTTTTCTCTGCATGGGACATGTGGCTCTCTCCATGCGACTGGTTTTGATCGTCGCGTGCGGTGTGTACGCTGCCCTCACGATCTTGCCTCCATTCCAGATGAAGAAAGGGATCGGTGTGCTGAGACGACCTGGACTCAGCTGGTCGTTGCCTTGGTTCAGCCATCTTTTGAGGTGTTGCTTCCACTTTTGCTCAAGCTATTCCCACAGACAGCGCCAATTTTAGGGTTTAAATTTGTTGGGCCAGATACCAACTTTTTGTAGTGAGAGCCCAACAAATTCCCAACAATAAATTTTTAGAGAATGGGTTAAACAACTGGGCTGGTTGTGGATTTAGCAACGGTTCATACGAATAGGCGGGCTTGTGGACATTCAGACTAGCGTTTAACAAGGATCTCTTTTGTCCGAAGAGGCTTAACATTAACAAACTTAGTGAATACAATTTTTTCCACCCCTCTGTGAGACCTGTTTCCTTTATATATATACACCTTTTTCCCTCATTTTCACCACACACTTGTCCTTCATCTAAGCGTCCACTTGAGTATTAGTCACATCAGAAGTTTGCTTTAACCTGCAGTGAGTGGTAGTGGCTGAGGTTTCACTGTTCAGGTGTCTTCTCCACATAAATGCGGCCAGAAAAGTTGCTGCAGTACATTAAATGCGGTGATGGCAGCTTTATTTGTAAGATATTTCAGGATATCTCCGCGCTTGGGAATGCCCAGCGCTAACTCCCCACTGAGGAATCTTCTACTTGATCAAGTTCTTTGGAGGTCTGATGAGCGGAACCTCTTCAGACATGCCAGGTTGTCTTCGGACACAATACCAATCCTTCCTTGGTTGCATTTTCGCCAGGATGGCAAGGCATTAATCCATTTAACCTCTTTGGACAGGTAGTTTTATTCAAATTAGGCCACAGGCCCAACATATGCCGTCGGGCTTTCTCACCCACAGCAAGAATTAACACTTTTCCATGACATCGATCGCAGTTTAAATATCTCATCTCTCGTTGTTATCAAAAATATATTTTTAAAAAAAATGAGAGAGAGATATCAGTGATTCAGTATTTACCTATAGAGCCTCAGTCATTTTGACTAGAAGATGGTCAAAAACTGAGAGTAAGAAAAACCTAAAATAATTCAGGGGTCTCGGGTCATTGTTTTGTACACAATAATCTAAAGATAATCCTTGAAATGAGAGGTGGCTCCACTAGAAGATATTTTTTCAAAAGCTTGGCTGTGTCTTAGTTTTACGAAGGCCACCAATCAAAGGATGTGAAATTATGCATGGACCACCGTTGATTCACACATCTTGCTTATCAATTGGGAAAGTCTAAAACGACAGGAAAAAAAAAAGTTTACTAAAAATTGACAGTTTGACTGTGGTAAATAGTTAGTGATGGATAAAAATATAATATCAATAATAGGTCTAGATGAGAACTAATAAAAACTTGTTAACTCAACATATGGATATGATAGATATGAATTTCACTCACACTTTCAGTTGTAGACTTGATCCAGGTAACCATGCCTACAACTGGAAAATTATCTTCTACTTTTTTTTTTTTTTAATCTTTTTTATAATTAAATAGTTACAATGGAAAGAAAGGGTATGAACTTCCTTAAAAATATCAAGAGGGACTAATTGAGTTACACAGTTCTCAGTGAAAATTATCCTGCTAAGCGGTCTCTAGCCATAAATTATATGTTGCCCTGTCATACTAGTCAAAATTTAGTACGTGTGACTGGATGAGGTTGGAATCATTTTTTGTCTGTGCTTGTACGTCTTTATTGATGATGTCGCCATGCAATACTAGTCAAAATTCAGAGAATGGAACTAGATAAGGTAAGAACAATGCACGTTCATGTCTTTAGAAAATGTTTATTCAAATCTTTAACGATTGTGATCAGCTCACTCAGCCTATCATGAATGTTCAAATATTTAATAATTTTAGAATCCTATATAAATGAGAAGTTTATAGAAAGTATAAACAAGATTTGACATGATGAGTTTAAGGTTCCATTTCTATTGCTTGATTTTGTATCCAAGCATTATTATCCCAACTAAATGTTTTGGTAAAATCTGCCTGCCAAAGGATCATGTTCCCTTATTCATTTTCGGGGATTCAACAGTTGATGTTGGAACCAATAACTATATCGATATCGTTACTGATCAACGGGCAAATATTCCACCTTATGGGGAAACCTTCTTCAAGTACCCAACTGGTAGAGCTTCAAATGGCCGTCTAATTCCAGATTTCCTTGGTAAGATAATAGTTAGGTGCTGTTTTCTATTGGACTTCAATTGTTACTCAATTAATTTTTGAAGCATTATTGCAGCTGAGTATGCAAACTTGGAGCTAATTCCTCCATATCTACATCCTGGTTATCATCGGTACGTTGATGGGGCTAACTTTGCATCAGGAGGAGCTGGTACTCTTGATGAAACTCGTCAAGGATTGGTATGCATTCTACTGACTATGTACACTCCTAAAAAAAGAATTTTAATTAGGATTCTCAGAAATGAAGCACAATTAGGGCTAAAGTTTGTTTGCATAGCCCTATAGAGCTCTTCCTTAACAACTATATATCCTATATTCCTATTGATTGGAACTAACAGAAAAGATAAAGAAATTCTGACTCCATGGTAGAATAATTGAAACAATATTATGAGATAATGAGAAAGTACGTGAGAATATAAAGAAGGAAAATAGTGAAAGGAAAAGAGAGCGAAAACAATGAATGATTAGTTATAGCTCTGTTTAACCTTAGAGGACTCCATTAATTGCAGAGCACCTTTGATGGTTACAACTTACATCTTTATATTTGGTTCTATGTATTATAATGAACCCAATAAAGGATAATTATAGAAGACTAAATACTATGGTTACATTATTTGCACCACAAGAAGGATTATGATTTTTTTTTTTTTACTTGTACTCTGAGTAAGATCAAAATTACTTTACTTGCAAGATTATTTTGCAAGCATTCTAAATCGGATATTAACGCTCCGTTTGTTTAGGAAAAAATATTTTCTAGAAAGTAGGTCATTTTCTAAAAAGTATTTTCTGTAAAACTATCTCATTTTCTTATGTTTGGTAATTATCTTAAATGAGTTGAAAAATAATCTTCTAACTTCTCTTAATTAGCTTGCTATGAGATAGAGTTGTTTTCAAAAAAAAAATTTAATAAAAAACAATCTCTAAAAATAAGCTGTAGGGACTCAAAATGTAATGGACCCTTGACAATAAAATTTGTAGAGAAGTGGGTTTAAGGCTTTGGCATCACCGAAGTGTACCATGGCTGGTGTAAAGTTTATAACCATAATAAAGGATGATATGAGTTTCCTCGGAATCTTCGGAGTTTGGCTAAGTGTTTGCGGTGTATCTTTGTCCTCGGCTCAGGCCGAGGATCCATATTTCTCTTTTTGTCCCCCCCCCCCTATTTGCTGGGAGCCCTCTTAAATATATAGTCCCTTTTCTTTTAATCTTCACCCTCCATTTGTCAATTATCTGGTCTCTCTGTATCAGGGTCTGTCCCATCGTCTGTAATTAGCAGGCTTTATGTTAGTTCTTAGCCGTCTTTGCAGACTTCCTATTAGTTGTAGTAATCGAGGCAACTGGGCTTGCTGGTCATATCACCATTAAAACGGTCAGGATGTTGGTGGGATAGTTTCAATGGGTGAGGGGTGTTTATCCCTTTATCAAAAGTCGGTGCGCCGAGGATGAATCATCCTCGGCGAGGCCTTGGGTGACCTGGGCTCTATCACATTGTACTCGACTTAGTACTATCCTTGGCGCGGGCCTTGGGCCGTACATACTGGGCCAGCGTGGTTAGTGTAGGAGGGCCCCACAATTGCCCCTCAAAATTCTGCTGCACGTCCCCCTGGGCGGGGAGGAGGATTTTGACTTCCTCGGCGTTTTTCCTCAGCCTGTTGGCTATACCTTGTCGTCAGTGCTATCGCTTTTGTAGCCGTTTTTTACAGTTTTCTTTTCGCGCAGAGTGTCATCCGAGGATGGTTGGGCGTGGGTCGTTTGCACTATAGTACCCAGTTCCTCACGATTTCTTTGTCTCTGACGGGATTTGTTTATTCGGCACCTAAAGAGGGGATTGGCTTTGCCTCAGTTTTTAGCTCATGACCCGTACGAGAGCCCTGGCTTTGATCAACGTTTGCGCGGCCTCATAACGACCGATTTCCATAGAGGTTTAGGTCTGAAATTTGTACAAGACCTCGCTTTTCCTTAGCGTTTATTTTTTAAGGGGAGATTTCCTTCTCGCTGACCTGAGGTCTTTGACCATGCAATGTGTTTAAGCTTTACTTTGTGCTCGGTTTTCTTATTTTATGCTTGGTTCTCTCTGGGGCTTGGGTCCGAGGACCATGCGATGCCTTGGTTTTGCTTATCGTTTAGCTTTCATGATGACGTGTTTTTCTTGCTGGAAGTATCGAGTTTCTCGATCTCATTTAGCTATCTGAAGTATCTGTTTTCCCATGAGGCCTGGGTCCGAGGACCATGCAGTGCCCTGGTTCTGTCCGGTACCTAGTTTTCCATTTTAATCATCTGAAGTATCTGGTTTCCCCGTGAGGCCTGGGTCCGAGGACCATGCAGTGCCCTGGTTCTGTCCGGTACCTAGTTTTCCATTTTAATCATCTGAAGTATCTGGTTTCCCCATGAGGCCTGGGTCCGAGGACCATGCAGTGCCTTGGTTCTGTCCAGTACCTAGTTTTCCATTTTAATCATCTGAAGTATCTGGTTTCCCCATGAGGCCCGGGTCCGAGGACCATGCAGTGCCTTGGTTCTGTCCAGTACCTAGTTTTCCATTTTAATCATCTGAAGTATCTGGTTTCCCCATGAGGCCTGGGTCCGAGGACCATGCAGTGCCCTAGTTCTGTCCAGTACCTAGTTTTCCATTTTAATCATCTGAAGTATCTGGTTTCCCCATGAGGCCCGGGTCCGAGGACCATGCAGTGCCCTGGTTCTGTCCGGTACCTAGTTTTCCATTTTAATCATCTGAAGTATCTGGTTTCCCCATGAGGCCTGGGTCCGAGGACCATGCAGTGCCCTGGTTCTGTCCAGTACCTAGTTTTCCATTTTAATCATCTGAAGTATCTGGTTTCCCCATGAGGCCTGGGTCCGAGGACCATGCAGTGCCTTGGTTCTGTCCAGTACCTAGTTTTCCATTTTAATCATCTGAAGTATCTGGTTTCCCCATGAGGCCTGGGTCCGAGGACCATGCAGTGCCTTGGTTCTGTCCAATACCTAGTTTTCCATTTTAATCATCTGAAGTATCTGGTTTCCCCATGAGGCCTGGGTCCGAGGACCATGCAGTGCCCTGGTTCTGTCCAGTACCTAGTTTTCCATTTTAATCATCTGAAGTATCTGGTTTCCCCATGAGGCCCGGGTCCGAGGACCATGCAGTGCCCTGGTTCTGTCCAGTACCTAGTTTTCCATTTTAATCATCTGAAGTATCTGGTTTCCCCATGAGGCCTGGGTCCGAGGACCATGCAGTGCCCTGGTTCTGTCCAGTACCTAGTTTTCCATTTTAATCATCTGAAGTATCTGGTTTCCCTATGAGGCCTGGGTCCGAGGACCATGCAGTGCCCTGGTTCTGTCCAGTACCTAGTTTTCCATTTTAATCATCTGAAGTATCTGGTTTCCCCATGAGGCCTGGGTCCGAGTACCATGCAGTGCCCTGGTTCTGTCCAGTACCTAGTTTTCCATTTTAATCATCTGAAGTATCTGGTTTCCCCATGAGGCCTGGGTCCGAGGACCATGCAGTGCCCTGGTTCTGTCCAGTACCTAGTTTTCCATTTTAATCATCTGAAGTATCTGGTTTCCCCATGAGGCCTGGGTCCGAGGACCATGCAGTGCCCTGGTTCTGTCCAGTACCTAGTTTTCCATTTTAATCATCTGAAGTATCTGGTTTCCCCATGAGGCCTGGGTCCGAGGACCATGCAGTGCCCTGGTTCTGTCCAGTACCTAGTTTTCCATTTTAATCATCTGAAGTATCTGGTTTCCCCATGAGGCCTGGGTCCAAGGACCATGCAGTGCCTTGGTTCTGTCCAGTACCTAGTTTTCCATTTATTTTGTCTATATGTCTGTAGCCGTTTAACTCTCGCCGCGTTTTACAATAAGCATTAAATAATTACACTTTTCAAGCAGAATAATAATAATAATAAATGCTGAAGTTGGTAGAGGATAAGACCTTGCCGTGTTTTGCCTCTTCGTTTGGTGGGATTCTTCAGATAACGAGGCGTCTTTTGGGTTGTCCGGGTGAGGCGTTCTGACGCTTCGGTGTCTTCCCGTTTAATGAGGCGTCCCCTCATTAATACTGACCATAGATTGATGAGGATCTAACGGTTGGCAAGCCCCTCGGAAATTGGGGCGGCATTATTGCCTCCGGAAATCTCTCCCTGGGATTCATTGTGGATTCGGCCCTCATCAATGTTTCTCCCACTATAAAAGGCGTTCCTAGGGCGAACCTCCCCTTCACGTTTGACAAACACTCATTCTGAAACTCCCCAAAAACACATCGCCAAAAATTCTTCAGGGCGCAACCATTCGAGCCCCTTCGCATGAACTGGCCCTGGAAAAGGGCGCTCCAGAGAATGCACAGCCCCCATCAGGAGCCGAGGATGGCATTTCGACTCTGGCCGCCACGCTGGTGTGGAGGTAGGGGAGATCCGAAGATTCTCCTTCTTTTCAACCTAACCGGGGACACAGCCCTCCTTACCACCTGGAGGAGGATCCGGACAGAACGTAACCTCCCTCTCTTGGGTATGGGTCTTTGACCCCCCAAGCAGGCTACAGTGGGGGTCGGAGAGAAACCAGGCGGAACCCAAGAGCGCAACCGTTGGGTTCCGCGGCCTCTTCCACCCCTTAATGTAGCTTTCCTATCTTCTCCACCCTTCTCCCTTCTCACGTCTTCTCTCTTCTCACTTCCGCTTCCTTCCTTCCTCCTCTCGTCCTCCACTTCTTTTTCTGATATTTGTTCTTCATCTCTTCTTTTCTTCATCTCTTCCTCTACTCTCCTTTTCTATCTTCTGTTCTTCTGCCATTGTTGCTCTCCACCCTTTGTTCCTCTGTCAGCTTCGTCATGTGTCTGCCTTTGTAGTTAGCTTTAGAACAAGCCCCCTGGGCATTACTTGTAAGAGATGTAATTTTACTTCATATATGAATAAAAGAAGTAGATTTGTTTCACTTGTTGTCTTTCTTTTTCTTTCTTTTTTGCATGTTCTTGTTCTTGTGATTGTTGACTTCTGAATCATTGTTGTTGTAGTAGATTGTATTGTTTTTCGTATATTATTTCGGAAAGTGCTGCTCTTAATTTCCTTACACCGACCACCGCACTTGCCGGCGCACAAATCCTCCCCACAGACGGCGCCAATTGTAGGGACTCAAAATGTAATGGACCCTTGACAATAAAATTTGTAGAGAAGTGGGTTTAAGGCTTTGGCATCACCGAAGTGTACCATGGCTGGTGTAAAGTTTATAACCATAATAAAGGATGATATGAGTTTCCTCGGAATCTTCGGAGTTTGGCTAAGTGTTTGCGGTGTATCTTTGTCCTCGGCTCAGGCCGAGGATCCATATTTCTCTTTTTCTCCCCCCCCCCCCATTTGCTGGGAGCCCTCTTAAATATATAGTCCCTTTTCTTTTAATCTTCACCCTCCATTTGTCAATTATCTGGTCTCTCTGTATCAGGGTCTGTCCCATCGTCTGTAATTAGCAGGCTTTATGTTAGTTCTTAGCCGTCTTTGCAGACTTCCTATTAGTTGTAGTAATCGAGGCAACTGGGCTTGCTGGTCATATCACCATTAAAACGGTCAGGATGTTGGTGGGATAGTTTCAATGGGTGAGGGGTGTTTATCCCTTTATCAAAAGTCGGTGCGCCGAGGATGAATCATCCTCGGCGAGGCCTTGGGTGACCTGGGCTCTATCACATTGTACTCGACTTAGTACTATCCTCGGCGCGGGCCTTGGGCCGCACATACTGGGCCAGCGTGGTTAGTGTAGGAGGGCCCCACATAAGCCATACTTTTTTTTTGTTGACCAAAGATAGTTTTCATTTGATTTTTTATTTTTATACTACCAAGCACTGGACCTTGACTAAGATTAAGAGTTGGACCAGACTAAGATTAAGATTTGATATCTTTAACATGCATTAATCAACGTATCTAACCCAAGTGTTGCCATGTTTCCTTTGATATCTTTAACATGAATCAACGTAGATAACCTAAGGGCTGCTCTGTTTCCTTTTCTTAGCATTTTAGATATACTGCGTACCCAAATTCAAATCCTTGCATTTGTTTCATATATGATTGGATACTTATGAAATATAAGCTCTTTTTCTCCTTATTCCATCATATTTTGAGATTTGGTTTATGTTTTTATGATATAAGCATTTCTATTCTGTTCTCACGGTGGTGTACTTCTCTTTTGTTCTTTTCATTTGCTTATCATTAGGTGGTAGCCCTAAGTACTCAACTTAAATATTTCAAGAACCTGAATACTCTGTTCAAGCAAAGACTAGGAGAAAAAGAAGCCAAGAAATTGTTGTCTAAAGCAGTTTACTTGACTTGCGTTGGAAGCAACGATTACCTTTTCCGCTTTACCTCAAACTCCAGTGTCTACTCTCCAAAAGAATATGTAAATTTGGTAATTGGTAACTTAACAACTGTGATCAAGGTAATTACAATTAGTGCTTTATACAATATTTAGAACAAATTTGTGTTAGGTTATTCATGATTTCATTGGTCATAATTATAATTTGATTTGTTAGGAAATATATAAGAAAGGAGGAAGAAAACATGTGTTCCTAAACCTGCCTCCTTTGGGTTGTCTCCCGTTTGTGAAAGTAGTAACACCAGAAAAAGCCAATCCATGCGTGGAGGAAGTTACATCAATTACGAAACTACACAATAAAGCACTTCCTAAAGCCCTTAAGAAGCTAAAGAGCGAACTGAAAGGATTCAAATATTCAATAGCCGACTTCTACACTTTTCTTGGTGAAAGAATAGATAATCCTTCAAAATATGGTATGTCGCTTCCATTTTAATAGTGCAATATGTATTTTTTTTATAATTGTAATTTGCTTTTTATTTTTGCCATTGACTAATAGCATCTTTGTTTTAATTATGTTGGGTAGGTTTTAAAGAAGGGAAGATTTCATGCTGTGGAACTGGTCCATATAATGGAATTTATAGTTGCGGAGGAAAGAGAGCAGTTGGTCCTAAGTACGAATTATGTGGAAACATTAGTGACTATGTGTTCTTTGATGCTCCTCATCCTTCCGAAAAGGTCTACCAGCAATTTACAGAGCAAATTTGGAGTGGAACTCCCAATGTCATACGACCTCATAGTCTCAAAGAGTTGTTTGATCACTGATTGCATTAAAATTTTAATAAACGTAAAATAAAAAAACTTGTAAACATGGAGCTTATTGCAGTTTAATAAATTAATGATTTCGTTAACAAATTTCATAAGGACAATGGTTAAGGTGCATTTAATGTTTATTTATTTATTTACTTTACGCATATACTCAAAATTGAGATATTATTATTTCTTAATTTGCCGTTTGGATAGTGCGTCTACGTTTTGCGCAAAACACTATAGCATGTTTTTAGCTTTTTTTTTTTTTCCCCCGCCCACAGTTGTTGACCAAGTCTTTCGTGAAAAGTGCACATGTGCACTGTTCATGGACCCACAAATTCCACTTTTCAACAACTTTTTCATTAAAAATAGGTTCCACAGCATTATTAACACATTTAAAAATTATTTTGCTACAATGTTTTCAGTTTTCAGTTTTCAGTTTTAGCAAAATAAGCGCTATCCAAACGGACCCAATATGTGAGAAAGTTAGTGACTTTTTGTTTTTTGACTCTGTTCATCCTACCGAAAAGGCCTACCAACAATTTGCAGAGTTAATTTGGAGCGGAACTCCCAATATCACGAGTCCTTACAATCTCTAAGCATTGTTTGAACAAGGATGTATTTAGATTAATTAATAGTGCAATAAAACTGTTCGAGGTATTTATCGACTGTATTTAGATTAATTAATAGTGCAATAAAAACGTACCAGCTTATTTATAGACTGAATTTAATAAATTACTATTTTAAATAATTCAAATCGTTTGATTATATACTCTTAACATTTGGACAATGCATTATTTCAACTACTGTGTTTCTTGTATGCCTTTGGATTTTGTAACCAAACAAAGTCTCTAGCACCAATATTGAAAATCTTATTGGTGTTTTTATGTGAAGCTATTGCAAATCAACTGCAACAATCAAAGAGTTACTGTAGAGTTAGTCACATACTGAGATCCGTGCAAAGGAGTTAGTCACAAATTATAGATTTGTGCATCAAAAGAAAGAAGGTTACTACAATATTAAGTTTAATTGGGTATTGGAGCGAATGTTCAACTGTAGGTTGATATTTTGGGATAAATCAGGATAGTGGTAAGATTCCTCATACTTGTAACCTTTTGATTATTGATTAGTGGATTCTTGAGAGTGGTGACCTTAAATTTATCTAGTGAGGTTTTTGCCTTGCGAAAGATTTTCCTCATTTGTCAACAAATCACCGAGTCAATTTAATTTCCGTTTCATTTAGTTTATTTGGTGATTTGTTGGTGTCTCTACTATTTGCATGCAGGGGCGGAGCCAAGGGGGGGCGAGGGGGGGCAACTGCCCCCCCTGACCCTCCCCCCCCCTGACCCTCCCCCCAAACCCCTTTAGTATAGGATTTTTGGATTATTTTGCCCCCTAGTGGCGGAGCCACTTGAGGACTGAGGAGGCCTTGCCCCCCGAAAATTTTGAAAAAAATTTAAAATAAATATTTTTTTGGAAATATCTTAAAAATTTAGAATGGGCTACTCAAAATTTTAAGCTAATCCAGTGAAATTTAACCCAAAAATTTAATTTGGGAAAAAGGAAAAAACCCAAAAAATTAAATTCGGTAAAAAATAAAAATAAACAAACAAACAAAATCCACTATCTAGCCCAATAATCAGCCCACGTTCCTCCAAAACCCCTCATTCACCTTTTGTAAATTCCAAATTTGCAACATATATAAACTCAAAAAAAAAAAAAAAAAAATTTAGGTTACTGTGTACTGTTCCAATTGCGCTGCTTGCCATGGCTAGTTAACCACGCTGCCAGTGTTCTTGCTGGGAGTCTGTAACGCGCCACTCCTCAACGGCAACACTAGTACACCTCTTTCTCTCTCGCCGCTCTGTCGTTTGTTTGCTTAACATTGCTGTTATATTTGTTAATAACTGCTCAACACTATTGTGAAGCAGTACACTTTCAGTCTTTGACCGACTAGTAAACTTCTAGACTGAGTAGAAGTGTTGTATAGCTGTACAGCATTTCCCAAATAACACTTTTATCTTTCTTTATTTTTTTATTATAATAAGATATATTAGTTTTGTTTTGGTGATTTAATGTGCTTTACACAGTACACTACCATTAATAATAATAATAATAATAATAATAATAATAATAATAATAATATTATATATAATAATGTGGCTTATATTAGAATATTAGATTATCTATTTATATCTGATAATAGTAGGAGGACAAATAATTGTTTAATTGTTTGATTTGATCTAATTGCACTTAAATAGTAATTTGCACTTCATTGTTCACACTTCTTTTTTTAACAAAAATTATTGTATAAATCTTCAAAATTTCATACCTATTAATCAATTTTTTTATCCTAAATGCTGAAACATTAGATGTAACTACTTAGAAAAGCTCTAGAATGTAAAAAGGTAAGTTTAAACCTAAGTACAAATAATTTAGTACAGTGAAAAAAATGTAGTCACAAGTTTACTTAAAGTTAGTTTATGAAATAAAGTAAATTATTTTTTGCCACAATTTGGGCCAAATTAACTTGAGTTTTTTGCATTTTGAGCTAATGTAGGTAGAACTAATGTAGGCTTAACCCATTAACACAATATAGGCATAACTAATTTGCCCCCCTTAAGAAAATTTCCTGGCTTCGCCACTGTTTGCATATAATTTGACCTAATTAATCAACTTGAGTAATTGAATTAATTAATCAGGGTTAAACTATCTTAACCCAACACAGTTTAAGGTTGTTAAAAATTCATTCAACTATTTCATTTCTAACATGAAATAAACCTTTGCTATCAAAAAAAAAAAAAAAAAAAAACATGAAATAAACCTTCTCCAACTTGAAATTATTTTTGATGGAAAATTGGTAATAAATGTCTTTTTATACTCACTGAACTTTTTGTCTGTCTATAAATAGAGTGATCATAACGCTAATGGTGCATGGTGGTACCTCTTAGCATTGTGATTATGTTGCCATGCCATACTAGTCAAAATTTAGAGCATAAATGCTTGATTATGTCGCCATACCGTAAATTGTCTTATCAAACGGTCTTCTTAGCAGCCATAAATTATTGATTATGTTGGTGTGCCATCAAATATCTTATCAAAAGATTTGCATGCTAGTCAAAATTTAGTGCATAAATTATCTTTGGCAAACGGTCTCCATAGCTAAGCTAACATAAAATATTGATTTTGTCGCCATGCCATACTAATCAAATATTTAGTGCATGTAACGGGATTGCTTATTTTTAAACAATGTTTATTCAAATATTTTACGTATTGGATCTGCTAATCCAGCCTATCATGAAAGTCAACGGAATCAGTTTTGTCACCTAATGAACAAATTAAGCACCCTATATATATATATATATAAATGAAAATTGCAACAAAAAGTCCAATAGAAAGTAAAGAAGATTTGAGATGAAGAGTTTAAGGTTCGATTTCTGTTTCTTGGTTCTGTATGCAAGCATTAGTTTCCCAACCAAATGTTTTAGTAACATCTGCCTGCCAAAGGATCATGTTGCCTTCTTCATCTTCGGCGATTCAATAGTAGATGTTGGAAACAATAACTATATCACAACTAATCTCCAGGCAAATTTTTTGCCTTATGGGGAAACCTTCTTCAAGTACCCTACTGGGAGAGCTTCCAATGGCCGTCTCATTCCAGATTTCATTGGTAAGATATAGTTATGTGTTCTTTTCTTTTCGGCCTGGACTGTTGCTTAATTTGACAATTGAGGTATTGGTGCAGCTGAGAGAGCAAACTTGCCTCTAATTCAACCATATCTATATCCGGGTTATGATCAGTACATTGATGGGGCTAACTTTGCATCAATAGGAGCTGGTGTTCTAGCTGAAACTCGTCGAGGATTGGTACGTATTCTATCTGATTATGTGTAGGCTAATTAAAAATGAATGTTAATTAGTATTTTATAAATGGAGTTCAATTGGCTCAAAGTTCTGCTAAGTCCATCTATAAAAACTGTTCTGTTGATTAGAATCAATGTATCTGATTTAATTAGGGATTGCTGTGAAATTATTCAATGCATTCACTGTAGTTTACTTTCCTCTCATATAAAGGAAAGAGAATCCCACATATAGGTCTCACACATGAAACCTACATTTATGTGAAAGGGAAGTGCAGTAAGTACAACAAGTGTATTAAATAATTTCTCGAGGTTGTCATGGTTTCTTTTGTTAGTATTTTTTATTAGGGTTGTTCAAGCCTTGATTTGACCCAACAAATTGTATCGGAACCGCTCCGATCGAACCTAGCAACAGAACTACTACTAGTGAATGGAGTGACCGTCAAAGAATAGTATCTAGGTTTCTGACTTCGGCCGGTACGGTTGTTGGTTCCTCCCTCTAAATTCTGACTCCCTCTTTTCACTGCCTATAGTGAGTTTTCCTCCTTGCAACCACCATAGGTCTCCTCTTTGCCTAGACTTTGTTCAACCTAGATTTCTCATTCTCCCCCTTGCCTTTCCATCGTTGGGTTTTTAGATCTATTGAGTTTTGGTTATTTGGGTTGGTAGATCTATTGAATTTTGGGTTTTCCTGATGATCAAGTTTGTTGACAGCCATGTCAACCCAAACCACCACCAACACAATCAGAATTCCGATTAAACGATATGGTGACAAATTGTCTTCTAAGGTTCCTGATGAGGTCACATGGCTCAAAAACCTCCCCCCACACCAACTTTGCTGAACCATGTTTAGCACTATTTTTTATAGGGAAAAACTTTGGCACATTTACTCCAAAATAAAAAAAAATAATAATAAAAAAAATATAAAAAAACTTAGGAACAATTTCTTAAATGCAGTACATTATATTTCCCAACTATATTCAAACTCATGATTGCACAAGCTAATGAAGTACAAACAACAAATTCTTTCTTTTAAGCACGATTATATTCAATACAACAATATGTTTGAATTATTAAATTTTGTTGAAGAACCTAACCTACTTGAATTATTAAATGTCTTTAATATACTACCCAAGTTCAAATCAATGCATTGGCCTAAAAAGCATTTGTTCATGCTTGGACTTGGACACTTCGCTCAAAAAATAAAAGCTCTCTTTGTTATCTATTTATCATATTTTGACATATAGATTATATATGTTCTTATGACATTTGTATATTTCTAATATTTTCTTACTTGCCTTTTGTTCTTTCCCCCTCATTATCGGGTGATAGACTTGAACACTCAACTCAATTATTTCAAGAACTTGGAGACTCTGTTAAAGCATAAACTAGGTGAAGAAGAAGCCAAGACATTGCTGGTCAAAGCTGTTTACTTAATATGCATTGGAAACAACGATTACTTTGTCCCCTTCACTACAAACTCCAGCGTCCTTAAATCCTACTCTCCAGAAAAATACGTAGATATGGTGATTGGAAACTTGACAACTGCGATCAAAGTAATAGCAATTGCTGTTTACAGAATATTTAGAACAATTTGTGTAAGATTATTCTTGTTTCCATTTTTAAGTTGATTATATCTATACTTTGATTTATCAGGAAATATATAAGAAAGGAGGAAGAAAATACGTGTTCCTAGGCTTGCCACCGTTGGGTTGTGTCCCATATATAAAAGCACTAATACCAGGAAACACAGGTGCATGCATGGAGGAGCTTACAACACTAGTAAAACTACACAACAAAGCACTCTCTAAAGTCCTCCTGAAGCTAGAGAGCCAACTCAAAGGATTCAAATATTCACTGGCCGATTTCTATTCATTTTGTACTGAAAGAATAAATAGTCCATCAAAATATGGTATGTCACATTGTCCTTAACTTTCATAGTACATTATGTATTTTATAATTGTTGTACTCAATATTTTAGATTTATCATAGACAGTTAGCACCATTGTTTTAATTATGTTTGGAAGGTTTTACGGAAGGGAAGATTTCATGTTGCGGAAGTGGTCCATACAGGGGAATTCCCAGTTGTGGAGAAAGATCCAATGAGTACGAATTATGTGAGAAAGTTAGTGACTTTTTGTTTTTTGACTCTGTTCATCCTACCGAAAAGGCCTACCAACAATTTGCAGAGTTAATTTGGAGTGGAACTCCCAATATCACAGGTCCTTACAATCTCAAAGCATTGTTTGAAAACTGATGTATTTAGATTAATTAATAGTGCAATAAAAATGTTCCAGCTTATTTATAGACCGAATTTAATAAATTACTATTTTTAATAATTCAAATTGTTTGATTATATACTCTCAACATTTGGAAAGTACATTATTTCAATGTGAATAATTTTTACTTAAACCTGTTTAGTATTTCATTTGTCCCGAAAATAGAAGTTTTATTTCCAATTTTGTTATGAATAGTAACAAAAAGTGCAGTGAAGTTCATGAATAATAGTAAAAATAAGTTGAATAGTGAAATAATTTTAATTTTTCATTTTAATCCAAACGCACACAATTCATTAAGGAAAATGTTTTTGTTGAGACCGATTGGATGCTAGTAAGACCATTTCTCATTTGAAATGAAAATGTAAGCCGTGACAAGAGTATCCCAAATGATGCTGCAAAAAGCACACCCTGTATAACCGAATTTCATTAAAATTAAAACTTATAGGTGATAATTAAAATAATAATTTTAGAAACTTATTGGAACTTTTGGTTATTTAGTTTTTTTTTTAATAATTAAATTAATATTTTAAATTTTCTAAAAGAATTTTAAAAATGGCAAGAATTAACACTTCTCCATGACATCGATCGCGGTTTAAATATCTCATCTCTCGTTGTAATCAAAAATATATTTAAAAAAAAAAATGAGAGAGAGATATCAGTGATTCAGTATTTACCTATAGAGCCTCAGTCATTTTGACTAGAAGATGGTCAAAAACTGAGAGTAAGAAAAACCTAAAATAATTCAGGGGTCTCGGGTCATTGTTTTGTACACAATAATCTAAAGATAATCCTTGAAATGAGAGGTGGCTCCACTAGAAGATATTTTTTCAAAAGCTTGGCTGTGTATTAGTTTTACGAAGGCCACCAATCAAAGGATGTGAAATTATGCATGGACCACCGTTGATTCATACATCTGGCTTTTAAATTGGGAAAGTCTAAAACGACAGGAAAAAAAAAAGTTTACTAAAAATTGACAGTTTGACTGTGGTAAATAGTTAGTGATGGATAAAAATATAATATCAATGATAGGTTTAGATGAGAACTAATAAAAAATTGTCAACTCAACATATGTAAAAAAGTTGTCAAGTTTGTTGTATACTTTATCAATTCCAAGAAAACACATTTTTCATTTAGCTAATAGAAGGAGAATGATAGATATGAATTTCACTCACACTTTCAGTTGTAGACTTGATCCAGGTAACCATGCCTACAACTGGAAAATTATCTTTTCTACTTTTTTTTTTTTTTAATCTTTTTTATAATTAAATAGTTACAATGGAAGAAAGGGTATGAACTTCCTTAAAAATATCAAGAGGGACTAATTGAGTTACACAGTTCTCAGTGAAAATTATCCTGCTAAGCGGTCTCTAGCCATAAATTATATGTTGCCCTGTCATACTAGTCAAAATTTAGTACGTGTGACTGGATGAGGTTGGAATCATTTTTTGTCTGTGCTTGTACGTCTTTATTGATGATGTCGCCATGCAATACTAGTCAAAATTCAGAGCATGGAACTAGATAAGGTAAGAATAATGCACGTTTATGTCTTTAGATAATGTTTATTCAAATCTTTAACGATTGTGATCAGCTCATTCAGCCTATCATGAATGTTCAAATATTGAATAATTTTAGAATCCTATATAAATGAGAAGTTTATAGAAAGTATAAACAAGATTTGACATGATGAGTTTAAGGTTCCATTTCTATTTCTTGATTTTGTATGCAGGCATAATTATCCCAACTAAATGTTTTGGTAAAATCTGCCTGCCAAAGGATCATGTTCCCTTATTCATTTTCGGGGATTCACTAGTTGATGTTGGAACCAATAACTATATCGATACCCTTACTGATAACCAGGCAAATATTCCACCTTATGGGGAAACCTTCTTCAAGTACCCAACTGGTAGAGCTTCAAATGGCCGTCTAATTCCAGATTTCCTTGGTAAGATAATAGTTAGGTGCCGTTTTCTATTGGACTTCAATTGTTACTCGATTAATTTTTGAAGCATTATTGCAGCTGAGTATGCAAACTTGGAGCTAATTCCTCCATATCTACATCCTGGTTATCATCGGTACGTTGATGGGGCTAACTTTGCATCAGGAGGAGCTGGTACTCTTGATGAAACTCGTCAAGGATTGGTATGCATTATACTGACTATGTACACTCCTAAAAAAAGAATTTTAATTAGGATTCTCAGAAATGAAGCAAAATTAGGGCTAAAGTTTGTTTGCATAGCCCTATAGAGCTCTTCCTTAACAACTATATATCCTATATTCCTATTGATTGGAACTAACAGAAAAGATAAAGAAATTCTGATTCCATAGTAGAATAATTGAAACAATATTATGAGATAATGAGAAAGTACGTGAGAATATAAAGAAGGAAAATACTGAAAGGAAAAGAGAGAGAAAACAATGAATGATTAGTTATAGCTCTGTTTAACCTTAGAGGACTCCATTAATTGCAGAGCACCTTTGATGGTTACAACTTACATCTTTATATTTGGTTCTATGTATTATAATGAACCCAATAAAGGATAATTATAGAAGACTAAATACTATGGTTACATTATTTGCACCACAAGAAGGATTAGGATTTTTTTATTACTTGTACTCTGAGTAAGATCAAAATTACTTTACTTGCAAGATTATTTTGCAAGCATTCTAAATCAGATATTAATGCCCTGTTTGTTTAGGCAAAAATATTTTCTAAAAAATGAGTCATTTTCTTGAAAGTATTTTCTGTAAAACTATTTTATTTTCCTATGTTTAGTAATTATTTTAAATGAGTTTAAAAATAATCTTCTAATTTTTCTTATTTAGCTTGCTACGAGATAGAGTTATTTTCCAAAAAAAAATTAATAAAAAAAAATTTCTAAAAATAAGCAATACTTTTTCTGTTAACCAAAAATAATTTTCTTTTTACTTATTTTTTTTTATAGTATCAAACAGTGGACCTTGACAAAGATTAAGATTTGGACCTTGACTAAGATTAAGATTTGATATCTTTAACTTGCATTAATCAACGAATCTTACCCAAGTGTTGCCATGTTTCCTTTGATATCTTTAACATGAATCAACGTAGATAACCTAAGGGCTCCTCTGTTTCCTTTTCTTAGCATTTTAGATATACTGCGCATGGTTTTCAAACCCGGACCGTTCATTGAACCGTAAAAGGGAGAGGTTCAAGGTTTTTGAGGTCGAACCGAGGTCGAACCGGAATCGAACCGAGGTCGAACCGGAATCAACCGTGATGACGTCATAATTAATTTAATAATTATTTTTTATATAAAAATATTAAATTAACTAAAATAATCCAATTAAATATAAATATCTATATTTCAAATATATTTTTTCATATCATAACTTCTACAAGACAAATAAGAAATATCAAATTCTTAGCAAATTTAAATATAATATCTATTTATTTATTTATTTATATATTGATTAGTTAAACTTGTAGTAGTAATAATAATAATAATAATAATAATAATAATAATATTATTATTATTATTATTATTATTATATAAGAATTAGAAAGACACTCAAATAAAATAAAATAAATTATTTAATAATTTTAAATTGAAATAATTATTTAATAATTATTATATACTTAACTGTAAATACTAATTAAAATTAGAGCAATAATACTACCATAACATTTTATACAAATTTTGCAATAATTTGTCACGTAACAAGATATGAGCGGTAGAGATGTAAACCCATAGTTTTTTTTTCATTACTCACACTTTGCCATGTGTCAAATTATAGAAAAAAAATTGTGTAAAATATTATGATACTTTATTACTCTCAGAGAAATAATATATCCACAACATTTTCACAATATTTTTATAACAAATTCTCAATGGCAGGTTGTTACTAGTTGTTATTATTAAAGTAAAAAAGTAATTTTAGTGTTAAGTTTAAATTTGAACCAGTAACAACTAACTACTTATCATTTATTATAAAATTATTTTGAACTTAACTTCTCTTACTTTCAAAAATACTTAAAATATTTAATGCACCTATTGCACCTATCAATGCATGTTACATCACGTTGGGGAGCTGAAACAAATATCTAAATCTTATGGCTGAAATTTGTTTGCTTTTATTAAAAATTTAAAATCTTTCATCATTTCCAAGTTAGCCACGTGAGGGAAGGGACTTATGAATTCAAAAGGAGTAACAAAATTAACAAAAGTCAAAGGAAGAAAGAGAAACCCATACCTCAGAGAAAAAGAGCAAATTACAGAGCTCTGAGAAAGAAAAGAAGAAAAGCTCCATCAACGGAAAAGAGAAAGAGAAGAAGAAAAAAAAAAAAAAAAAAAGAAAGAAGAAGAAGCAGCAGCAGAAGACGAAGATCGTGACGTGTTACTGTAATTTGTGTTTTTGTTTTTTTGATTTGATGTAGTTTGTGTTGGCGCAGACCTGCTTCGTTGTGTTCTTCTCTCTTCTTCTTTTATTTTTTTTTTTTATTATTATTTTTTTTAGGAACTTGTCTTCTTCTTCTTCTCTGGTTCTTTTTTTTTTTTTTTCCCTTACAAATCCCTTTGCTCAAGATCTGAAATTATCAGATCTCCTTCTGATCTTTGTTCTTCTTCGTGTTCTTTCATTTCTTCAAGATCTGATCATAACTTCATACCGGTGTACCAAAATTCACCGGAAAAGCTGTACCAAAAAGAAACCGTTCGAACCTCAAAAACCGGTCACGGTTCTCAGAACCGTACGGTCCGACCACGGTTCGCACGGGTCCCTACCTTTTTCTCATAGAGCGGTTCTTGAGGCTAAAAAAACCGCAAAACTGAGAGGTTCACGGTTTTTCCGGTCGGACCGTACGGTTCGGTCCGGGTTTCAAAACCATGATACTGCGTACCCAAATTCAAATTCTTGCATTTGCTTCATATAGGGATACTTATGAAATATAAGCTTTTTTTTCTCCTATATTCCATCATATTTTGAGATTTGGATTATTATTATTATTATTATTATTATTATTATTTTTTTTTTTTTTTTTATGACATAAGCATGTCTATTTTGTTCTCACGGTTGTGTACTTCTATTTTGTTCTTTTCACCTCCTTATCAGGTGGTCGCCCTAAATACTCAACTTAAATATTTCAAGAAGCTGGATACTCTGTTGAAGCGAAGACTAGGTGAAAAAGAAGCCAAGAAATTGTTGTCAAAAGCTGTTTACTTAACTAGCGCTGGAGGCAACGATTACGGTTTCCGCTTTACCTCAAACTCCAGTGTCTACTCTCCAAAAGAATTTGTAAATTTGGTAATTGGTAACTTAACAACTGTGATCGAGGTAATTACAATTAGTGTTTTATTCAATATTTAGAGCAAATTTGTGTTAGGTTATTCATGATTTCATTGTTCATAATTATAATTTGATTTGTTAGGAAATATATAAGAAAGGAGGAAGAAAACATGTGTTCCTAAACCTGCCCCCTTTGGGTTGTGTCCCGTTTGTGAAAGCAATAAAACCAGAAAACGCCAATCCATGCGTGGAGGAAGTAACATCAATTACGAAACTACACAATAGTGCACTTCCTAAAGCCCTTAAGAAGCTAAAGAGTGAACTGAAAGGATTCAAATATTCAATAGCCGATTTCTACACTTTTCTTGGTGAAAGAATAGATAATCCTTCAAAATATGGTATGTCACTTCCATTTTAATAGTACAATATGTATTATTTTATAATAGTACTTTCCTTTTTATTTTTTCCATAGACTAATAGCATCTTTGTTTTAATTATGTTGGGAAGGTTTTAAAGAAGGGAAGATTTCATGCTGTGGAACTGGTCCATATAATGGAATTTTTAGTTGCGGAGGAAAGAGAGCAGTCGGTCCTAAGTACGAATTATGTAGGAACATTAGTGACTATGTGTTCTTTGATGCTGTTCATCCTTCCGAAAAGGTCTACCAGCAATTTACAGAGCAAATTTGGAGTGGAACTCCCAATGTCATACGACCTCATAGTCTCAAAGAGTTGTTTGATCACTGATTGCATTAAAATTTTAATAAATGTAAAATAAAAAACTTGTAAACGTGGAGCTTATTGCAGTTTAATAAATTAATGATTTCATTAACAAATGTCATAAGGACAATGGTTAAGGTGCATTTAATGTTTATTTATTTATTTACTTTACGCATATACTCAAAATTGAGATATTATTAATCCTTAATATGTGAGAAAGTAACTTTTTGTTTTTTGACTCTCTTCATCCTACCGAAAAGGCCTACCGGCAATTTGCAGAGTTAATTTGGAGCGGAACTCCCAATATAACGGGTCCTTACAATCTCAAAGCATCGTTTGAACAATGATGTATTTAGATTGATTAATAGTGCAATAAAAATGTTCGAGGTATTTATAGACTGTATTTAGATTAATTAATGGTGCAATAAAAACGTACCAGCTTATTTATAGACTGAATTTAATAAATTACTATTTTTAATAATTCAAATCGTTTGATTATATACTCTCAACATTTGGACTGTGCATTATTTCAACTAGTAGGTTTCTTGTATGCCTTTGGATTTTGTAACCAAGCAAAGTGTCTAGCACCAACATTGAAAATCTTATTGGTGTTTTTATGTGAAACTATTGCAAATCAACTACAACAATCAAAGGGTTGCTATAGAGTTAGTCACATACTGGAATCCGTGCAAAAGAGTTAGTCACAAATTATAGATTTGTGCATCAAAAGAAAGAAGGTTACTACAATATTAAGTTTAATTGGGTATTGGAGCAAATGTTCAACTGCAGGTTGATATTTTGAGATAAGCCAGGGTAGTGGTAAGATTCCTCATACTTGTAACATTTTGATTATTGATTAGTAGATTCTTGAGAGTGGTAACCTTAAATTTATCTAGTGGGGTTTTTGCCTTGCGAAAGATTTTCCTCATTTGTCAATAAATCACCGTGTCAATTTAATTTCCGCTGCATTTAGTTTATTTGGTGATTTGTTGGTGTCTCTACTATTTGCATGTAATTTGACCGAATTAATCAACTTGAGTAATTGAATTAATTAATTAGGGTTAACCTATCTTAACCCAACACAGTTTAAGGTTGTTACAAATTCATTCAACTATTTCATTTCTAACATGAAATAAACCTTCTCCAACTTGAAATTATTTTTGATGGACAATTTGTAATAAATGTTTTTCTATACTCACTGAACTTTTTGTCTGTCTATATATAGAGTGATCATAACGCCAATGGTGCGTGGTGTACCTCTTAGCATTGTGATTATGTTGCCATGCCATACTAGTCAAAATTTAGAGCATAAATGCTTGATTATGTCGCCATACCATAAATTGTCTTATCAAACGGTCTGCTTAGCAGCCATAAATTATTGATTATGTTGGTGTGCCATCAAATATATTATCAAAAGATTTGCATGCTAGTCAAAATTTAGTGCATAAATTATCTTTGGCAAACGGTCTCCATAGCTAAGCTAACATAAAATATTGATTTTGTCGCCATGCCATACTAATCAAAGATTTAGTGCATGTAACGGGATTGTTTGTTTATGTTTTGTTTTTAAACAACGTTTATTCAAATATTTTACGTATTGGATCTGCAAATCCAGCCTATCATGAAAGTCAACGGAATCAGTTTTGTCACCTAATGAACAAATTAAGTACCCTATATATATATATATATATAAATGAAAATTGCAACAAAAAGTCCAGTAGAAAGTAAAGAAGATTTGAGATGAAGAGTTTAAGGTTCTATTTCTGTTTCTTGGTTCTGTATGCAAGCATTAGTTTCCCAACCAAATGTTTTAGTAACATCTGCCTGCCAAAGGATCATGTTGCCTTCTTCATCTTCGGCGATTCAATAGTATATGTTGGAAACAATAACTATATCACAACTAATCTCCAGGCAAATTTTTTGCCTTATGGGGAAACCTTCTTCAAGTACCCTACTGGGAGAGCTTCCAATGGCCGTCTCATTCCAGATTTCATTGGTAAGATATAGTTATGTGTTCTTTTCTTTTCGGCCTGGACTGTTGCTTAATTTGACAATTGAGGTGTTGGCGCAGCTGAGAGAGCAAACTTGCCTCTAATTCAACCATATCTATATCCGGGTTATGATCAGTACATTGATGGGGCTAACTTTGCATCAATAGGAGCTGGTGTTCTTGCTGAAACTCATCGAGGATCTAGGTTGCACGGACACGCCATTTTTGGCATCGTGTCCGTGTCCGACACGTGTCGGACACCGGAACGGGGACGACGCGCCAGATTCCGGTGTCCGGCGGTGTCCCTTTTTTTTTTTTTTTTTTCCTTTGTCCGACACGGCTCCGACGCGTCCGACACGCCAACAGTGAAAAAAAAAAAATGAAAAAAATCACATATTTATTTTGTGATAACCCTAAAAGAATCAAGCAAGTTTAAGAGACTCTAGACTGAAAGTTGAAACACATCTCAAGTTCTTCTCAACCCACCTCCCTCTGTCGCTGCCGCTGCCCTCTGCCCTTCGCCGGAGTTAGATCGGGCCAATCGGCGAGCTCCGACGTCGACGTCGTGCCCTCTGTCCTCTGTCCCTTCCGATCTCTCTCTCTCTCAGCGTGGACAACAGGGCCGGTCTCTTATTCTCTTCTCTTTCTCTTTCTTTTTTTTTTTTTTTTCGTTCTCTCTTTCAGATACATTTTGTGAATGGGTGGGTGTATTGTTACTCCATTGTTTATATAAGTTCTAACGCGTTTTGTGTTCTGTTTTGTTTTTTCTTTTCTTTTCTTTTCATTGCTGCTGTGGCACGTGGGTGCCCTCTGTCCATTTTTATTTTTTATTTTTTATTTATATAAGTTATAACTTATAAATTATAAATTTGTTTTTGTGTGTCCTAGTTTTATTTATTTATTGAAGTTTAAAACTTGTTATCCTTTATGTTTTTAGTTTGATGTTGAACTTGTTATCCTTTTATGGTTTGTACTTTAAACATTTTATGTGTATTATTGTACTACTTTAGGTGTTAGTTTACTTATTTATAGTTCTTACATAATTTAAATTTTAGACATAAACGTATTTTATGTCTAAAAATATTAAAAAATATGTCTAAATATAAAATTTAATTAATTATTTAACCGCCGTGTCCCTGCCGTGTCGTGTCCTTATTTTTCAAAAATTGCTGTATCCCCGTATCCGTGTCTGTGTCGTATCCGTGTCCGTGCAACATAGTCGAGGATTGGTACGTATTCTATCTGATTATGTGTAGGCTAATTAAAAATGAATGTTAATTAGTATTTTCATAAATGGAGTTCAATTAGGCTCAAAGTTCTACTTAGTCCATCTATAAAAACTGTTCTGTTGATTAGAATCAATGTATCTGATTTAATTAGGGATTGCTGTGAAATTATTCAATGCATTCACTGTAGTTTACTTTCCTCTCATATAAAGGAAAGAGAATCTCACATATAGTTCTCACACATGAAACCTACATTTATGTGAAAGGGAAGTGCAGTAAGTACAACAAGTGTATTAAATAATTTCTCGAGGTTGTCATGGTTTCTTTTGTTAGTATTTTTTATTAGGGATGTTCAAGCCTCAATTTGACCCAACAAATTGTATCGGAACTGCTTTGATTGAACCTAGCAACAGAACTACTAATTGTGAATGGAGTGGCCGTCAAAGAATAGTGTCTAGGTTTCTGACTTCGGCTGGTACAGTTGTTGGTTCCTCCCACTAAATTCTGACTCCCTCTTTTCACTGCCTATAGTGAGTTTTCCTCCTTGCAACCACCATAGGTCTCCTCTTTGCCTAGACTTTGTTCAACCTAGATTTCTCATTCTCCCCCTCGCCTTTCCATCGTTGGGTTTTTAGATCTATTGAGTTTTGGTCATTTGGGTTGGTAGATCTATTGAGTTTTGGTTTTTCCTGATGATCAAGTCAGTCGGCAGCCATGTCAACCCAAAACACCACCAACACAATCAGAATTCCGATTAAACGATATGGTGACAATTTGTCTTCTAAGGTTCCTGACGAGGTCACATGGCTCAAAAACCTCCCCCCACACCGACTTTGCTGAACCATGTTTAGCACTATTTTTTATAGGGAAAAACTTTGGCACAATTACTCCAAAATAAAAATAAAAACTTAGGAACAATTTCTTAAATGCAATACATTATAATTCCCAACTATATTCAAACTCATGATTGCACAAGCTAATGAAGTACAAACAACAAATTCTTTCTTTTAAGCACGATTATATTCAATACAACGATATGTTTGAATTATTAAATTTAGTTGAATAACCTAACCTACTTGAATTATTAAATATGTTTAATATACTACCCAAGTTCAAATCAATGCATTGGCCTAAAAAGCATTTGTTCATGCTTGGACTTGGACACTTCGCCCAAAAAATAAAAGCTCTCTTTGTTATCTATTTATCATATTTTGACATATAGATTATGTTCTTATGACATTTGTATGTTTCTAATATTTTCTTACTTGCCTTTTGTTCTTTCCCCCTCATTATCAGGTGATAGACCTGAACACTCAACTCAATTATTTCAAGAACATGGAGACTCTGTTAAAGCGTAAACTAGGTGAAGAAGAAGCCAAGACATTGCTGGTCAAAGCTGTTTACTTAATATGCATTGGAAACAACGATTACTTTGCCCCCTTCACTACAAACTCCAGCGTCCTTAAATCCTACTCTCCAGAAAAATACGTAGATATGGTGATTGGAAACTTGACGACTGCGATCAAAGTAATAGCAATTACTGTTTACACAATATTTAGAACAATTTGTGTAAGATTATTCTTGTTTCCATTTTTAAGTTGATTATATCTATACTTTGATTTATCAGGAAATATATAAGAAAGGAGGAAGAAAAGACGTGTTCCTAGGCTTGCCACTGTTGGGTTGTGTCCCATATATAAAAGCACTAATACCAGGAAACACAGGTGCATGCATGGAGGAGCTTACAACACTAGTAAAACTACACAACAAAGCACTTTCTGAAGTCCTCCTGAAGCTAGAGAGCCAACTCAAAGGATTCAAATATTCACTGGCCGATTTCTATTCATTTTGTACTGAAAGAATAAATAGTCCATCAAAATATGGTATGTCACATTGTCCTTAACTTTCATAGTACATTATGTATTTTATAATTGTTGTACTCAATATTTTAGATTTATCATAGACAATTAGCACCATTGTTTTAATTATGTTTGGAAGGTTTTACGTAAGGGAAGATTTCATGTTGCGGTAGTGGTCCATACGGGGGAATTCCAACTTGTGGAGAAAGATCCAATGAGTACGAATTATGTGAGAAAGTTAGTGACTTTTTGTTTTTTGACTCTGTTCATCCTACCGAAAATGCCTACCAACAATTTGCAGAGTTAATTTGGAGTGGAACTCCCAATATCACAGGTCCTTACAATCTCAAAGCATTGTTTGAACACTGATGTATTTAGATTAATTAATAGTGCAAGAAAAATGTTCGAGCTTATTTATAGACTGAATTTAATAAATTACTATTTTTAATAATTCAAATCGTTTAATTGTATACTCTCAACAGTTGGACAGTGCATTATTTCAATGTGAATAATTTTTACTTATATCTGTTTAGTATTTCATTTGTCCCGAATATAGAAGCTTTATTTCCAACTTTGTGATGAACGAGTCTGGTATACCTAATCCCACTTTTCATTAAGAAAAATGTTTTTATTGAAACCGATTGGATGCTAGTAAGACCATTCCTCTTTTAAAATTAAAATGCAAGCCGTGACAAGAGTATCTCAAATTATGTTGCAAAAAGCATATCCTGTAAAACAGAATTTCATTAAAATTAAAACTTATTAGTGATGATTAAAATAATAATTTTAGAAACTTTTTGGAACTTTCGGTTATTTAGCTTTTTTTTTTTAATAATTAAATCAATATTTTAAATTTTCTAAATAAATTTAAAAAAGGCAAGAATTAACACTTCCTGATATGTCCATGACATTGATCGCGGTTTAAATATCTCATCTCTCGTTTTAAAATATATATATATTAAAAAAAAAAATGAGAGAGAGATCATCAATGATTCAGTATTTACCAATAGAGCTTCAGTCATTTTGACTGGAAGATGGTCAAAAACTGAGAGTAAGAAAAACCTAAAATAATTCAGGGGTCTGGGGTCATTGTTTTGTACCCAACAAATTAAAGATAATCCTTGAAATGAGAGGTGGCTCCACTGGAAGATATTTTTCCAAAAGCTTGGCTGTGTATTAGTTTTACGAAGCCACCAACCAAAGGATGTGAAATTATGCATGGACCACCGTTGGTTCACACATCTTGCCTATTAATTGGGAAAGTCTAAAAAGACAAAAAAGAAAAAAAAAAAAGAAAAAGAAAAAGAAGTTTACTAAAAATTGATAGTTTGACTGTGGTAAATAGTTAGTGTGATAGATAAAAATATAATATTAGTGATGGGTCTAGATGAGAACTAATGAAAATCTGTCAACTCAACATAACATATGTGAAAAAAGTTGTCAAATTTGTTGTATACTTTATCAATTCCAAGAAAACACATTTTTCTTTTAGCTAATAGAAGGAGCTAGAATGATGGTTATGAATTTCACTCACACTTTCAGTTGTAGACTTGATCCAGGTAACCATGCCTACAACTGGAAAATTATCTTCTACTTCTTTTTTCTTTTCTTTTTTTTAAAATCTTTTTTATAATTAAATAGTTACAATGGGAAGAAGGGATTTAAACTTCCTTAGAAATATCAAGGGGGACTAACTGAGTTACACAGTTCTCAGTAAAAATTATCTTGTTAAATGGTCTCTAGCCATATATTATTGAATATGTTGCCCTGTCGTACTAGTCAAATTTTAGTACATGTAACTGGATGAGGTTGGAATAATTTTTTGTCCGTGCTTGTCTTTATCGATGATGTCGCCCTGCAATATTAGTCAAAATTCAGTGCATGTAACTGGATAAGGTAAGAATAATGCATGTTCATGTCTTTAGATAATGTTTATTCAAATCTTTAACGTATGTGATCAGCTCATTTAGCTAGCCTATCGTGAATGTTCAAATATTGAATAAATTTAGAACCCTATATAAATGAGAAGTTTATAGAAAGTATAAACAAGATTTGACATGATGAGTTTAAGGTTCCATTTCTATTTCTTGATTTTGTATGCAAGCATTATTATCCTGGAAAGCACGGGTGCGGCGCCTGAGGCGCCGCACCCGCTTCCAACGCGGCGACGCGCATCGGACACCGTCAACCGCGTGTCCGTGCTGCGTCGGGCCGCGTCCTGCCATGTGGAGCGCCGGACTTGCGCCGACTCGGCTTCGACGAGCGCCGATTCGCGCTGAACCGGACCGATTCGCGCCGAATTAGATCGTCTTCTTCCTCTCTTTTTTTCGCGAGCCCAGCAAGAACAAAAAAAAAAGAAAAAAAGTTATGAACTGAGAAGGGGAGTGACGGAAGAAACGAAGCAGAGGAAGACGAAAGAAGAAAAAAAAATGTAGAAAGGAAGAAACGAAGCTGAGGAAGAACAAACGAAGCTGAGGAGAAGAAAAAAAATGTAGAAAGGAAGAAACGAAGCTGAGGAGAAGAACGAAGAAGACAAAGAGATGTTTTTTAAAAGGTGTGGACGTGTGGTGTAGATTAGGCTTTGGAAAATGGAAGCCTTGGGAAATAAAATAAAAAATAAAAAATAAAAAAATGGTAAAATTGATATTCTCAGGAGACCAAACTTAACGTGTTGTTGACTTGTTGGCACTGAGTGGCAGGTGAATGGAGAGAATAAAAATAAAAATATTAATTTTGTGGGTTTTATTTAATTTATGAATATTATATTTGAGTTATTATCTATTATTGCTCTTAAATTCAATATATGTATATATAATGTGAAAAAGTATACTTAGTAATATATTAAAAATATAAATAAAAATAATTTTAATAATTTTAATAATTTTTTAATCGCCGAGTCCAGCCGCACCCGCACCCACCTTTTTCAAAAATTGCCGAGTCCCGCACTAGCACCCGCAACCGCACCCGAGTCTCAAAACGCACCCGTGCTTCCTAGTTATTATCCCAACTAAATGTTTTGGTAACATCTGCCTGCCAGAGGATCATGTTGCCTTATTCATTTTCGGGGATTCAATAGTTGATGTTGGAAACAATAACTATATCAATACAACTACTTATCTCCAGTCAAATTTTTGGCCTTATGGGAAAAGCTTCTTCAAGTACCCCACTGGGAGAGCTTCCAATGGCGGCCTCATTCCAGATTTCATTGGTAAGGTATAGTTATGTGTTGTTTTCTCTTCGATCGGCCTGAACTGTTGCTTAATTGACAATTGAAGCATTAGAGCAGCTGAGCAAGCAAACTTGCCGCTAATTCCACCATATCTACATCCAGGTTATAATCGGTACACAGATGGGGTTAACATTGCATCAATAGGAGCTGGTGTTCTTGCTGAAACTCGTCAAGGTTTGGTATGCATTCTATTTGATTATGTAGGGTTAATTAAAAATGAATGTTAATTAGGATTTCCATAAATATAGTGCAATTAGGCTCAAATTTTTGCCTCGTTCGATAGAATTTCTATAACTATACTCTTTTATTGAAATCATTGTATCTGATTTAGGGTTGCTGTGAAGTTATTCATTGTATAGAATCTATAGATTATGTTCTTGTGACATTAATTAGTATATTTCTACTCTGTTCTCGTGGTTGAGTACTTCCCTTTTGTTCTCTTCCCCCCTCATTATCACGTGATAGACCTAAACACTCAACTCGATTATTTCAAGAACATCGAGACTCTGTTAAAGCAAAAACTAGGTGAAGAAGAAGCCAAGACGTTGCTGGTCAAAGCTGTTTACTTAATATGCATTGGAAGCAACGATTACATTGTCCCCTTGACCACAAACCCCGTGACAAGAATATCTCAAGAAAAATATGTATATATGGTGATTGGAAACTTGACAACTGTGATCAAAGTAATAACAATTAGTGTTTATATATACAATATTTAGAACAAATTTTTGTTAGATTATTCCTGTGTTCATTTTTAATTTGGTTATAACTATACTTTGATTTATCAGGAAATATATAAGAAAGGAGGAAGAAAATATGTATTCTTAGGCTTGCCACCTTGGGGTTGTATCCCATATATAAAAGCACAAATACCAGGAAACACAGGCGCATGCATGGGGGAACTTACAACACTAGTAAAACTACACAATAGGGCACTTTCTAAAGTCCTTCCGAAGCTAGGGAGCCAGCTCAAAGGATTCAAATATTCAATGGCCGATTTCTACTCTTTTCTTATTGAAAGAATAAATAGCCCATCAAAATATGGTATGTCACATTGTCCCAACTTTCATTGTATATAATATATTTTTATTATTGTTGTACTTTGTATCTTAGTTCTATCAAGGATTATCAGCACCCATGTTTTAATTATTTTGGGAAGGTTTTACGGAAGGGAAGATTTCATATTGTGGAACGGGTCCGTACAAGGGAATTCCGAGTTGTGGAGGAAGAAAAACAGTCAAAGAGTACGAATTATCTGAGAACATTAGTGACTATGTATTCTTTGACTCTGGTCATCCTACCGAAAAGGCCTACTAGCAATTTGCAGAGTTAATTTGGAGTGGAAATCCCAATATCACGGGTCCTTAACAATCTCAAAACATTGTTTGAACTCTGATATATTTAGATTTAATTAATTGTGGAATAAAGATGTACATAATTATTGAGCTTATTTATAGATTGAGTTTAATAAATTAATATTTTAATAATTCAAATCGTTTTATTATACTCTCAACATTTAGCACCTCTTAGTCTATATATTCTTGATATCCAGATTCAAGTCTCTCGGTCATTTTGACTAGCATGTAGTTTAAAACTGAGAGGAATAGAAATCTAAAATAATTATCCATTGTTTCGTACCCAACAAATTAAAAATATTCCTTGAAATGAAATGTGGCTCCACTGGAAGATATTTTATCAGCATGCCTTAATCAGGTGTTACTGAAATGTGGCTCCACTGGAGGAGCATGCCTTAATCAGGCTTCAAGAAGAGGAATTCTGGGCTTTAAAATCTAGGCTGAATGCTGCTACTTTTGGGGACCGTAACACTTCTTATTTTCACATTACTACTGTGATTAGGAGGCAGAGGAACAAAATTAGAAGTATCATGGATGGAGCTGGTGAGTGGTTGTATGATGAGGAAAAAATTAAGGATCATATCTAGCAGGGTTTTACTAAACTCTATTCATCTGAAATGTGTATGGCTCGAATGGATTCCCCTGTTGCTAATTTTTCTTGCTGTTTTCTGTCTGTGGAGGAGAAGGGATGGATGGGTAGAGTGGTTGATGAGGAAGAAATCAAAGCTACCTTGTGGACCCTTAAGCCTTTCAAAGCCCCTGGTCCTGATGGGCTACATGCTAGGTTTTTTCAATATTTTTGGAAAGATGTGCAAGCTTTAGTTTGCCATGTGGTTAAAAAGGCTTTCTCCCTTGGTACTATTCCGAAGTTTTTGAACGCTACTTTGATTACTCTCATCCCTAAATGTAATAATCCTGAATCTTTGGCCAATTACAGCCCAATTAGCTTGTACAATTCAGTGTATAAAGTCATCTCAAAGGTTTTAGTGGCTAGGATTAGGCCATTGTTGAATAAACTCATCTCCCCTATTCAGACGGCATTTGTTTCAGGGAGAAGAAGTGTGGATAATGTGTTAATTGCCCAAGAGTTAATTTATACAATGGACAAATTGAAAGGTAGAGAGGGTTATATGGCAGTGAAAGTTGACCTGGAGAAAGCATATGATAGATTGGAGTGAAGTTTTATACATAATGTGCTTCTTGCTTTTCAGTTTCCACAGAACCTCATTAAGGTTATTATGAGTTGTATATCAACTTCTTCCATTTCGGTGTTGGTGAATGGTAATGCTCTTGACGCCTTTAATCCCTCAAGGGGCATAAGGCAAGGAGATCCTTTGTCTCCGTACTTATTTATTTTGTGTATGGAGCATTTAGGTTATCTTTTTGAAGAGAATTGTGCTAAAGGCTTATGGTGCCCTCTTAAGGCTTCATGTGGGAATTTAAAAATTTCTCATCTATTTTTTGCAGATGATCTCATCTTTTATGCTAAAGTCAATGATGAGATTTGTGATGTTATTCCAGAAGTGTTACGGACTTTTTGTATGGAGTCGGGTCAAAAAATAAGCAGTGAGAAGTCTAGGATATATTTTTCCTCAAATGTTGGAGAGGATTTGAAAGAGAGGGTTTGTGAAAAGTTGGGCATGTTTGAAACTAATAATTTTGGGAAGTATTTGGGGTTTCCTGTAAAGCACAAAGGAGCTTCAAGAGGTCAATATAATTTCGTGGCTGATCGGGTCATGAAAAAGCTTGCTGGATGGAAGACAAAATTTCTATCCTTTGCTGGAAGGGCTGTGTTGGTCAAGTCAGTCATGTTAGCAATTCTAAATCATGTCATGCAAGGTGGTGTCATCCTAAGGCACTTATGTGACAAGTTGGATAACATAAATAGAGATTTCTTGTGGGGATCAACTAATGAGAAGAGGAAAATGCATCTTGTTGGGTGGGAAAAAGTTATAAAATCTAAAGAGGAGGGTGGATTAGGGATCCAATCAGCTAGAGCTAAGAATTTGGCTTTGTTGGCGAAGTTGAATTGGCGTATGTACCATGAAAAGGAGGCTTTATGGGCTAAGGTGCAGTTGAAGAAATATTGTTCCAAAGTTAGATGCATTTCCAGAAATCCGGATAGGTTGCCTTCTTCAGCTAGTTGGAATGCCATCAAGGCTGGGTTTCCCATCTTCTCCAAAGGAATTTGGTGGAGGGTTGGGCATGGTTCTAGAAAGAATGTGTGGGAGGATAACTGGGTGAAAGGGCAATCCTTGAGGGAGCTAATTGAGGGGCCTTTAACTAGGGAGGATATGGTGCTTACCTTAGCTGATTTTTGAGATAACATTGACTGGAAGTGGGAATCTCTATCCTTTGTTTTGCCTCCCTCGATTAAAGAGAAAATCCGAGCCATTCCATTTCAAGAGTATGGGTCTGGGGAAGATATGTTATTATGGAAATTCACAAAAGATGAACAATTTTCTTCTAATTCAGCCTATCTCAGTTTAATGGCTGATTTGGGTGAGGTTAATACCTTTAAGGGGGCTTGGATTTGGAAAGTAGATACTTTACCAAAAATCACTAGTTTTTTATGGCTATGTATGCATAATAGTGTGCCTGTGAGGAATGTTCTTGCTGACAGGGGCATCAATTGTAGCAGGTTATGTCCGATGTGCAGAAATCAAGTAGAGTCTATTGACCATTTGTTGAGAGAGTGTTTGTTTGCACAATTTTTTTGGTCTAGGATGGGTGTTTCTCATTTATTTATGGCCAGGCACACTCAGAGTTTAGAAGATTGGCTCCTTAAGAACTGTTGCAGTAAGCGAACTCAGCATAATCACATTCCGTGGGGTGCTATTTTTCCTTTTGCCATATGGAATCTTTGGAAACATCATAACAAAATGATGTTTGATAATGCTCCTCTTAATCTTAATCTTCATAGCTTTTGTCTTGCCCAAGCTGTGGAGTTTTTCTATTGTGTTGGAACTATGAAGAAAGCTAGACAGAGAACTATTATACAGGTAAAATGGTTCAAGCCCCCTGCTGGATGGTTTAAACTAAATTCGGATGGGGCATCATGTGGAAACCCAAGCAAAGCAAGAGGTGGTGGTCTTATAAGGGATTACAACGGGGTGTGGATTAAAGGGTTTGCGAGATCTATTGGACACGCTACCAGCATTACTGCTGAGTTTTGGGAGCTAAGAGATGGGTTGAAGCTTGGCTTGAATGAAGGAATCCAGCGGCTTATTGTGGAGTTAGATGCGAAAGTGGTGGTGGACCTTGTGAAATCTACTGATGCTACTAATAAGCCGTATGCCCCTCTCTTATATGACTGCAGGTACTTGCTGACAAGGTTCAACTAGGTCCAAGTGGTTCATGTGTATAGAGAAGGCAATTGCTGTGCGGATGAACTTGCGAGCTGGGGTAGTACCATGGCGGAAGTTTTTGCTGTGTTTGATAGGCCGCCAAATCCTAATGTTGTGTATTTACTCAATATGGATAGTGTTGGCATGTATGTTGATAGGTTAACTGAATTTGATCTTGACTCTACTGTGAGTTAGTTGTTATTTGTATTTCCCCTTAACCCAAAAAAAAAAAAGGATATTTTATAAAAAGGATGTGAATTATGAATGGACCATCGATCATTGGTTCACACATCTTTCAAGAGCGTACCCCATTGCTCACATGCATGTACCTTTTTCTCACTACAAGAAAATCGATCTATTGCGGCGGACCTATTGCGGCGGGTGTGAAAACAGCCGCTATAGGTCGCCTATTGCGGCGCGTTTTTGGCCCGCCGCTGTACATAAGATCTATTGCGGCGGGCCAATGACCCGCCGCAATAGTTCTAGTATATTGCGGCGAAATACAGCGGCAGGCCAATGACCCGCCGTAATAGGCTTGTTTTAACGGCGTTAAACTAAGATATAACGGCGGGTCACACGCCCCGCCGCAATAGACCCTTAAATTGCCCCCACTGAGTCCTGAAATTTTCCCTCTGTTTTTTTTTTTTTTCCCTTTTCATTTTTAGCGCCTTTTTGTTTTTAGCCTTTTCATTACTCTCCCACACACTCTTTCTCTCTCTCAGACTCTTCGAAAATCTCTTCACTGCTGTCTCATCTCTACCACTACCCACAAACCCACAGTCGCAGCCACCACCGCCCACAACCACAGCCACCACCACCACCACCCAACCACCATCACCCACAACCACAACCACCAAATCAAAAACAAAAGCAAACCCATAGTCACCACTAGCCAACCCAACCCACAGCAAACCCACAGTCACCACCAACCACCATCACCCACCCACCTGCTACCACCGTAAACCCCAACCCAAAATCAACCCACCACTAGCCACCACCACTACAAAACAACCACCATCTCACCAAACCGTGTACCACTCCGTCGACAAAATCGTGTACCGCTCTCGATCTGGTGGGTTGCACGATATCGCCGTTCTGGAAATCATGTAGCCGTAGCTCCGAAGGTCAGTCTTCTCTTTCCTTTTCTTCAGATCTGTGTGTTTCTTTCGAAGTTGTTTTGATTTGTTTTGAGTTTCAATTTCTCTGTTTCATTTCTAAGGTTTCAGTCACTGTCTTCTTCTTCACACCCACTCTCACTGTAAGTTTATTTATTTATTTATTTATTTTTATTTTTTATTTCTCTGTTTATTGCTCATCGGTACTATCCGTTTACTCTTTCCTTAAACAAAAGTGTAGAAAAGTTACCATGGAACAAAGTTTCAACGAGCCTCCAGCAAAAGAGGTCTCTAACTTTTTTCCTTGGAAACTGTACGTACAAGCTTCATAACCTGCCCACCCAAACACAACATTAGCTTTTCAAGGAATTTAATTTTTGTTAAATTATAAATTTGATGTGTTAACGTTCAATTATCTGAACTTTTTTTTTTAATTTTACTAACCATTGATATGCATTTTGTACCTCTAAAATATGTCCATAACTAGCTACGGATACTTAGGATCCTGCACTTTTAATAGCCTCAATTAAATCCATCCATGATTTCACTTTTAAGAGCCTCAATTGAATTCAATTATATTCAACCAAATTTGTTATTACTCTTTAATTACACATAAATTTGAAGGGGTTAGGTGTAGAGTAAAAACTCACTGGGGTCAGTGTAGGAGACAACACCGGTGTTGTTGAAATCAAAACTATACATTTGCTTTTATTATTTGTTTTCTGAGAAAACCCAGTTGTTTGATTTTTCAGGAGTTGCAGCTCTTGGGTTAGGGACATATGGTGCCCATGGCTTCAAACCCGAAAACCTAACTTACAAAGAGGTCTTCCCATTTGGATTTTGCTCTATTTCATTGTAGATTTGATTTTCAATCTTTTGTTTCCCCTATTCTTGCTTTTGATATTTTTGAGCTTCTTTGTGTTTGAACTTTGAATATTGGGAAGGTTTGGCAAACAGCTGCTCTTTACCATTTGGTCCACACTGCTGCTTTGGTTACTGCCCCTATTACCAAACACCCCAACATTGTAAGTTTCCCTTTTCCAGTTAATTTCCCCATTTTTATTTTATTTTATATTTACTGGGATAACTGCCACTATTGTATATTTTGAGGTCCAATTTCATTGTGGTCAACATTTTATATCTGTTTTGTATAAATAATATGTTTGTGTGTTTGTGTGCTTTTACTTATATGTATGTTTTTTCTCTTCTCGGCTGTTTCAGTTTGGTGGCCTTTTGACTACTGGAATTCTTGCATTCTCTGGGACGTAAGTGCCAATTTCTACCCATTGATTTTTAAAATTTTAAATATGATGAAATGGATTGTTTTTCATTCACAGAGTCTATCTTTTGTTTAAGGATACTTCCTTTATGATAGTATATATATATATATATATATATATATATATTGTGTTTTAAATTCTGAAGTACTTTTTATTTTTTTTCCCCTGTTAAGCTTGCCAGTGTAGTCACAAAACTAGTTATCTAGTATAAATAATACATATGGTCTTTTTGAGGTAAATGAGCTACAAATTGGTGAAAAGGCTTATTATGTGATTGTAGAAAGTAGTGCATGCATAATGAGCCAAAAGGCCAAGATGGCTGTTAGGGATAATGGATCATCATGTACGTCACTAGGAACTTTGGTTGATGAATTAGCAAACGGAGTGTGAAGATAAAAAGATGGACCACTTTATATTTTAATGCAATAATGCTAGTGAAATAAATTGAGTTGCAATTATTGTTGATGCCAGTTGCATACTAGTATATTCCAAGGGACTATAAATAACAATATATATATATATATATATATATATGTTTAATATAAGTGTAATTTTTGTGACTTTTGTCTCCCAATGAGTATATTCCAACGTGTATATTCAAAGGGACTTTTGTGACTTTTTATTTTTTTTTTCCTTAGTATTACGTGTTTACTGGTTTTTATTATTAAAATTTTGCCCACTAAAAAAAAAAATTGTGTATACAGTGTGGCTTTACTAGAGTTCATACGACTAGTCCTTGATCCGTGCATTGGACATGCTGAAACAAGTCAAGATTATTGGTGTTGTTAGTTTTGATTTTAGAACAAGTTAATAAGTTAAAAGCTTTATAGTTTTGTAGCATTATTCGAGGGTTAGTGTTTAGTTCAAATTTCTGCATTAATTTAAGTGTATTGGCTTAAGTTTGAGTTGCCAATCCAGAATCTATGTTATTTGTGGTATGTTGAATTGTAGTTTTTTTTTTTTAATCGTTTAACTGTGCTGGTACTGTGTAATGTTGATCATCTTTGAAAATTTTATGCTTCTAAGTTTCCTTTATGTTGAAATTTCATTGTTCAAGTATGGGGGGTGTAATGGGGTTAGTGTTTAAGTGTATTGGCTTAAGTTTGAGTTGCCAATCCAGAATCTATGTTATTTATGGTACGCATCTGGTCTGATTGTTGGAGTCTTAAGGTGCTGTTTAACCATTTGCTTTCCAAATTCTAAACAGTTTTCAATAGGATACTCTATAATTTTTACATTAGAATTGGGCCTCTTTCTTATTATTTCTTCTTGATCTTATCAATGGCCTATTATCTGTTAGCAGATAATTAGCCTAAGTGGATGATATTACCCATCGTCAGGCTTCATAATGTTGCTCAATCATTATGCATTTTGAGTTAAATGTTTGATCAGGTTGTTGGTATTCATTTAGTCTTCGCTTGATACTAGGATTGCAATGTAAATAATTTGGACCATTTTGGGAGTTGTCAATTGAGGCTTGCTTTCAAGGTGTTAGTTAAAGCTTTCAGAGCTTGTGTTGAATTTGTATAGAATAAACTCTTTTTAGCTAGGTGTGAAATCTTGGGATCATAAGTAAGCATCAGTTTGTTTGGAGTAAATAGTAATCCCCCTAGGATGTGGTAGTTTCAATTTGATTCTGTTATTTAGAGAAAGTTGGAACTCCTCTAGAGTGTTTGGTTCTCAATTCATGATCTATCAAATAGTGCTATAATTAAAAACACTATTTGAACATTAGAACTAGTGGAAGTTGAGGTGGCTCAAAAAAATATATTTAAATTACAAGAAAATAAAAAGGAAAAATCTGTCCATAGAATTCAAAGCAATGGGCTGAAAAATATTGTTGCAGGGCGATCTGATCCTGTGAAAGACTTTTCCAAAGTCATAGGGAATAGGTGAAACTCTTGTGAGTTTTCCTGGAAGTGTATGTCTTCTTAATTATTGTATTTATTGTTTTTGACTAAATTAAATTAGCAATCTTTTCAAAATAAACTGATTTTATTTTGATCTAACATCAAAGAGTTATAAGTAAAAAGCAAAGGCATGCATCCACTGTTCAGGTTTGTCTCTCTCTCTCTCAACTCTTCTTCTTCTTCATTTGATTTTGTTTGTTTGTGGGTTTGTCTTTATTTTCTGTTTTTGATTGTGAATACCTCCTCACAATAACAGAAAATAACGTGCTTTATTTTGGTACTCTTAACTGCTTAGTTATTTTGTGGTATAATTTTGTTAGAAATGTGTGGATTATGTCAATGCCAAGCTTTATTTGCATTGTTTGGAGATGCTAAAGGGGTTTTTGTTGGCAATGCACTGCAGTGAAGTATGTGGGGTTGTCCATTGCATTTGAATGCTCAAAATACTAGTGTAGCATATAATGAGTTTGATTTTGTCATAAGATTGTCAACAGAGTTTTGTAAAAGCTAACAGCAAGTGAACATGGGTGCTCTGTTTTGTAGCCTTAGTTTTGATTTGATCTTTGGTTCTTAAAATTTTAAGGTTCCTGTCAACTTAAATTCTAGAGTGTTTCATAAGCCAGTTATCCTTGTGAACTACAATTTTGAGAAGTATAAGCTTATTGTCACAGTTCTTAATGACCAAAATTTTAGTTAAATTCAGTCACTTGACCGTTATTAATGATGAATGTTCCTAAGTTATGGCTATTTTAGACACTAATTCAGTAAATCAACCAATATCCTTGCATATTTAAGATAATTGAAAACCTCTAAAATTTCTAGTTCATGTTAGGTCCATATTTGTCATGATAAAAGTAAGACTTAGACCTCGAGGCTAAGTTTTTCTTGAATACTTCTGGGCTCCACTGACACTGTGACCCATGGTTAATGTTCATTATTTTATCAAATAATTTTTGCTAGGCTACACCTAGGCTAAGTAATACTTTAATACTTCTAATATATGTGTTGGTTTCATGTTTGTATTGTAAAAATATGGCATGAAATATCTAGATGAATGATAATGTAAAAGCAGCCTGCTTTACATCTGAACCCAAAAGTATTAGCAATAGAATTATTACATGATGAGGAATTTCTTGGATAATTTTAAAGTATGCCTTTTGGAGTAATTAGAGCCTATTTAGAGAGTATTGTAGCTGTAAGGTTTCTGGACTGACTTCAATCATGAGAGTTTATAAGGACTCATTTTCATTTAGTGGAACGAGCATTCTCTTTTACTGGACTGGGGGAAGTTAGAGCTTATAATTTATAGCGGTTTTTTTTTTTTTTTTTCCAGTTAGTGTGTATGGTTTTCTGCTGATCTTTTACCCTTTAATATAATAGGCATTTTAGGTTGTGTTTGTGTATTTCTCAGCAATTGGTTCCTGAAGTTGATTGCATAGTTTGTGGAAGCAAACATATCCATGTGTGCAGATAACATCCTTCTACATCTCATAGTGCACAACTCTTAGCCACAGCATGATTCATTCAATCACATGCTTTTTTTTATTAGAAGAATGTAAAAGTGGAAATATATGGAACTAATTAAATGGACTTTACAGGCACACAGGCCTACAGACATGAAATTTGAGTAGTTACAATAAGCAGCACACATCATATGGGACCAATTAGCCAAAAAGGTAGAAGCCATTATCAGGCTTATGAAATATAAAGACAAAACACAATGCATGCATATAATTAATGAGCTTGGACTAACATGGTATCCAACACGAATTTGTTCGTGAATACTCATCTATTTATTGACAAACACATGGTAGTGGTTAAGACAACCAAGTCCCATGGAAACCAAGCAATTTCAGCTAGTTTTTGTTGCATTTCGAATCGAGCACAGATTTTTTTTGGGAGAGGACAGATTTTTTAAGAGGGATCAATAGCACCATTATTGGCAAAATGACTTGTATCACTAATTTTTGGCAAAACGACTATAGCTTTATTTTTATATACACAAACGTAAACAGTGAAAAATATAAACATGATTTATATTTTATCATATGCTCTAGAAATGAGTACTAGCAGGGTAACCAGTTTTTTTTTTTTTTGAGAAAAAGTAGGGTAACCATTTAGATTTAAATACAAAGAAACATTATTAGCAAAGCTCCAATTTTTCTGAATTTGTGAAGTTTATTGTTTATTAAGGATTCATAACTGATATCGAAGTTTTGGAGGTTGAGTCTTAGTTGTATTTTTTGATAATTGGTTAAGTCTTAGTTGTTGTTGTAGAATACTGTATACAATTTCATTAGATGATTTGCTAACATCTCTAGTAAGTACCGATAGTTGGAATTTTTTTGGTAGGAAATGTAGAGTTCTAGATTGTGTACACTTTTCTTTGACCATTATTATGGATTGGTATTTCTATAATCTTGTTTGGGCCGGACTATAACTCAAGGAAAATGGGTTGGACTTGCATCTTGAACCTGAGAACAAAACGTTGATGGATTTGCACATAGCTCAACTTTTTAAATTTTGTTGGGCCAACTTGGCCCTATAATGTTCAATTGTTGATAAATTTTGGAAATTCCAACAGGATTGTTTGAATATACTTTTCAAACTTATTTCCCTTTAAGAAAGTGAACAGAAAAAATGCCAATCTTAGGAAATCATCTTAATCATTTGTTTTTTCTTCAACCAAAAAAAGGGTGGTGATGGTTAGAAGTGGTCAATTAAAATTGGTTGTTAGCCGTTTCATTCTTAGCTTTTGGGCCCTTTGACAATGGCCCCTTGTTCAATCCATGGACAACACAATGAGTGATGATCCCCTCCCAATTTCTCAAATCATATCGATAGTGAAAGGCTATACTTGAAACTTAATGTGCTGTGCTAAACAACACAATAGCTACCAAAAAGAAACTGTTCATAATGATGCGCCAAACCAAAAATTTAGGTTGAAAAAAAAAAATTGGAAACGAATAGCTCTTTTTCTTTTTCTTTTTTTCATTTTTATTAAAAAATAGATTTGATATTATTTGAAATCTATGGAATTGGGCTTCATGGAACATGATACCATTCTTTACCATCATACCAGGAAACTTTTTTTTTTTTTTTTCTCTCTCACTTTTTTAGATAGCCTTATTTAGTGATAAGAGATTTTAATCATTTTATCTTTTGAGTTAACTTGAACCCATAGATAATGGATAAGAACATGCTACCAATTGGAGCTTTTTCAATTTACACATTAATATTAAATGTTTCAATCAACAATTGATAATTCTAATTTTCTATTAATTCTAAAGAGAATTGAAGAGACATAATTTGAAACTCAATCATGATTCATCATATTCATTTTGTATGACTAAAACTTTTTTTTTTTTTTTGACAATTAAGAGAATTGAACATAATTTTGTTGTTTATTGAAAAGCATATAAACTTTTATTCAAAATGTCTGTGCCTTCATTGAAAAAAAGCAAGTTGCATGTGATTTTTCTAGAATATTTAATTTTGAAAAACTCAACATGCATGCACTTAATTTGTGTGACTGTATTTTTTTTTTTTTTTTTGATCAGTTGTGTGCTTGTATTTATATACACGTATGTCTTTTTGGGTATATATTATAGATTTGGATGGTTTTTTATTTATTTATATACATAAGATAAAATTTTAACCAATAATATCGTCAGAAAATATTGATTAATTTCTAGTATTAACAAGGTTCAAAACTCATCAAATTTTATTTGTAGATTCGATAATTATAATGGAGATGTGTACTTTAAACTATGTGCGACTTTTTAGAAATACCCATATGAGCTGCAATGAGGCTGTTGGCTAGAGGCCTCTTTTCACAACATCATTTTATATATATTCTAATGAGGTGAATCATATTCGTTATTAGTTTATACTTTTTTTGTTGTAAAATTAAACATAGTTTGAAAATTTATTATTTGTTTATCTTATGTATTTTGTGTTTAGCAAGTTCAAAGGTTATTTACATATTTTGTTTTTACAGGTTAAGGTAAAATTTAGATATATATATATATATATATATATATATAATTTTAAGAAAATTGTTAATGAATTTTTAAAAGTATTTATTAGTGAACTATTTTAAAAAATTCAATAAAAAAAGTAATTAGTATTTTGATATTTTTCATAAAAATTATGTCAAAGTTTTTTTAAAATAACTTATTCAATAATGATGACCTACCAATCTTCTTCACTTACAACTACGATTCCTAATGGATGCATGATTGGCAGTTCTTTTTAAGTTCTAAGTTCTAACTCATTCAGATTGGTTCTATTTTGTAACATGTGGATTGAGAGGGCCAATAGCCCAATAACTCTTCTACGGATTATTGGAATGTTAGGTTTAATTAAATGAAATTTAAAAAATGTAGTTAAATTATATTTTTCTTCTACTTGTAATTTCATATCATAATTACAAGTTATTCCTTTCAATTTTCTTTACCTGTGAATCAACTTATTAATATATGTCGTATATTGAGTTTCACTCCCTTTGTGTATCATGCAGCTTGGAGTAGATACTGTTCCAGTCCTTGTTGGCCTTGTGTCCTACTTGTTGCTGTCTAAACCTGCAAAGGGTGTTGAGAAGGGTGTCACTGCTTTTGGAAGGGTGTCACTGCTTTTGGATTTGATTTGGTTGGTATAGCAAGTTTGTCCAGGATTCAATAGTTTAAAAGCTTACTCTTTTTAACTTTTTGTTTTTTGTTTTGCTGCTATTGGTATAGTGCATTTGGATCATTCACAGTGGTTTTATTTTTTTGGATTTTTCTATTCACTGATTTTTTTGGAATGTTTTTTTAAAAAGTTAACCTCTTTTTATATGATATGTCTGCAATGTTGAACTTTTAACTTGCTATTCCACTGAGAAATTACCAACAATTTTGACAATCAAATGAAATCGATAAAATTATATGCATGTTTGGCATTACTTTAGGAAGAGAGTTTTAATTATAGAGTTTTAGTAGTTTGTAATATAGAGTTTTAACTGAGAAGCTCTTCAGCTTTTTTGGCTTTTGAGTGTTTGACAAGTTACGTTAAACAATGCTTTAAATAAAAACCCAAAAAGATAAAAACACAAAGCTTTGGTTTTTTTTTTTTTTTTGGGCGAGAGTTTATATTACAGCATTCCACATTGGGCTCTTCCAACGAGCTTTTTTGCTCAATCCACCAACCTTAATAAAATAGAAAGTGGCATGAATTGTTTTATAGGTTTGACAAGTGACTGCATGCCCCTTAGCTTTTATTTTTAAATATATTATGCATTTTATTATAATAATATATTTCAAATTAGAATATACTATATTAGTGACCATGAAATATATTAAAAACCTGTATATTGAATCACAATTGAAGTCCCTACTTGTTGAGTTACTGGCCACTCAATCTCACACAAACACAACAAATTGAATCACATTATTTGTTTTAGTGATCAATTATGTGTAATAAACACTTACGAAGTGATCGATTATGAATAATAAAGACCCTTTTATTTGAATTCACTACTCACAATTAATTACCTCCATCAAAATTATATCAAAATTTGGAACTTTCTCATAAAGCAAATTCTTTTTCTTTGTCTCCCACCCCCCTTTCCATTTGTTTATTATTATCATCAATTTTTCATGTATGACTACTTGACAATCACCATGGCTGTGTGATCCCACTTCCTATATTTTTATTTATAGCACATCTTTTGGTTGGATTTATTCCTATTTTTTAATGAAAACCGACTTAACTGAAATAGAAAGTGGTTTCAGCACTGTTAAGAGAAAGAAGTTTGTTTGTTTGATCCAAAGGGTGACGGGGCAAAAGGGACATTCACTAGGGAACTATAAGGTCTTGGTCTTCATGAAACACTTCCAACCCCAGCATGGATAGCAACCATGTAGAAGAGTTGTGTTGCACTCACAATCATGTTGATGACTTCTAGAGTCCTTTGCATATTGTAACACAACAATATTATAGATTGTCCTTAATTTTATTTTTCTCTGGTTATAAAATAAAAACTTCTTACCAAGTTTGAATCTATCCATCCATGTTGAATCTCATTGCATGCCAATCTATAACATTCAGTTTAATATTGGAAATTGAAAGAAATACAAGGAATATAAAGAGAAATACAAGCAACATTGCATTTCAATGTAGTGTAGTGTTGGTTTGAACATTCACTAGGGAACTATTGGTTGGTATCGTTAAAACTTATCAAGTGGGAACATGTCCTTATACTGTAATTTCTTGTTGGCAGATTGTAAAAAGAAGAGACACTATAAGTGAGTGTGATCAAAGCTTATTGCATTTGGTGAAAGACTTAAGGTACTCTCTCTCTCTCTCTCTCTCTCTCTCTCTCTCTCTCTCTCTGTGTTTGTGGTGGGTTGTTGAATTGGGGCAAGCAGGTGGCTTGCATGGAGTAATAAGGTGGTTTTAGCTGATATTAGGAGTGTTGATTGTTTTATGTAATATTGAATGATCGTTGTTGAGTTGTTTTTATTTGATTAATTCATTTTAAGGGATTCTCTCTATCTTTTTCACACATGTGGAGCGTTAAAATGGAATTGCATATTTAAAGAGATGTTCATTCCTAAATAATATTGCTAGTAATGATGTTTTAGTTACCAAATGCATTGATAACTTCTCTATGCATTTAAATTCATTGTTTGATTAGGAACATAGCTAATCTTGACTGATTAAAGATGATTTGTTTCTTAAATTAAAATGAAATTGTGTAAATGAAATGTGTGTTAACTCTTGGTTTGTGTTTTCATGAAATCATATTATAGGTATTTCTTGTAAACCACTTTATTGCAATGGATAAGAGTTGGATGAAAATTACCAATAGAAGGTCCCAAGCATATTTAGATGGAGTCCAACAGTTTCTGAATTTTGCATCTAACCATGCACACTCGAATGGAACGATTTCATGTCCATGTCAAAAATGCGTGCATACAAAGTCGTTGCCTATAGATGTTGTACAGGCTCACTTAGTGTCAAAAGGGATTTGTAGGGGTTATAACCCTTGGATTTTTAATGGGGAATCATCGTTTGCAAAGACTACTACTGAAATTCCTAAGAGTCATGTCCAAGAAAATCCAATAGAGTATGCCGATCTTCGTGACATGTTGCATGACATGTTCCCCATGCAAGATATGGCATCTGGGTCAACGGAAGCAGTCCCTAGTGTGCACCAACCCACAGAAGGTCCTAATGAAGATGCAGTTCAATTTATGAAATTGCTTGAAGATGCTAATCAACCTTGTTATGAAGGTTGTAAGCATTTTAGCAAATTGTCAGCTATTGTGCATTTGTACCACATGAAGTGTCTTAATGGTTGGACTAATAAATCATTTACTATGTTGCTGGAATTTTTACTTGATTTTCTTCCTTCAAATGCTAAGTTGCCAAAAGATTGTTATGAGGCTAAGAAGATTATTAAGGATCTGGGCTTGAGCTATGAGAAGATTCATGCTTGTCCTAAAGATTGTATTTTATACTGGAAGGACAATGCCAATCTTGAAGCTTGTCCAAATTGTAACCTTTCAAGATGGGAAAGTAACGAGTCTAAAGGTCAACAAAGTACTAATGCTTCCTCTAAGAGAAGAAAAAAGAAAGCTGCAAAGATCTTACGGTGGTTCCCCTTAAAACCAAGATTGAAGCGACTATTTATGTCTCCTGAAACAGCCAATCATATGAAGTGGCATGCTAATGGTCGTGTGAATGACGGATTAATGAGGCATCCTGCTGATTCTGAGGCTTGGAAATCATTTGACTCTAAGTACATAGAGTTCTCATCCGAGCCTCGTAATGTAAGGCTTGGATTAGCAGCCGATGGATTCAACCCGTATGGAAATATGAGTACTACTCATAGTACATGGCCTGTCATTTTGATCCCATACAATCTCCCTCCGTGGATGTGCATGAAAAAGTCTTATTTCATGCTATCATTATTGATTCCCGATCCATCCTCACCCGGGAATGATATAGATGTGTACTTACAACCCTTAGTAGAAGAACTAAAGGAGTTATGGGATGTTGGAGTAGAAACGTTTGATGTATCTTCCAAAAAATCATTCCAAATGCATGCTGCACTATTGTGGACGATAAATGATTTTCCTGCATATGGTGATATCTCGGGTTGGAGTACCAAAGGTTCTCTTGCATGTCCTTCTTGTAACTATGATAGTCAGTCTCGTTGGTTAAGATATGGAAGGAAATTTAGTTACATTGGACATAGGCGATTCTTGGATAGTGATCATAAATTTCGTAAGCAAAAAAAATCATTTGATGGGCATGTTGATATGAGACCAGCTCCTATTACAGTACCTGGAGGGGAAATCATGTTACAAACAGATGCTATAGCTGATCATGTGTTTGGGAAGAAAAAAGTTAATTTGACTAATAAAAGAAAAAGAGGGGAGGAAGCATTAACTGTGTGGAAGAAGAGAAGTATATTTTTCACCTTACCTTATTGGGAAGACCATGTGTTGCGTCACAATCTTGATGTGATGCACATTGAAAAGAATGTAGTTGATAATATAATTGGCACATTATTGAACTTGGATGGAAAGACAAAGGATAACTTGAAGGCACGCCAAGATTTAAAGGATATGGGTATAAGAAGTGGACTTCACTTGGAAAAGGTTGGGAATGATCAGACACGTATGCCACATGCTTGCTACCATATGAATGCTAGTGAAAAAGATGGTTTTCTGCAAGTTTTGAAAGATGTAAGAGTGCCGGATGGATATTCTTCAAACATCTCACGTTGCGTTAAACTCAAAGAACGCAAGATTAGTGGAATGAAGAGCCATGATAATCACATCTTAATGCAGCAACTTTTTCCAATAGCAATACGCGGATCTTTGCCCCCTGAAGTGAGTAGGAGTTTAATTGACTTATCTTGTTTCTTTAGGGAGATATGTTCCAAAGTACTAAATGTGGAGGAACTTGGGGTTCTTGAGAAGAGAATTGCAGTGATATTGTGCGAGTTGGAAAGAATATTCCCTCCGTCTTTCTTTACAGTGATGGTACATCTAGTCATGCATTTGGCTAGTGAAGCCAAAGTTGCTGGTCCAGTTCATTATCGTTGGATGTATCCCATAGAGAGGTAACACATATATTAACTTGGTCTATTTGGTTTTGTTTAACTTACCAATTTTCCGTTGTTAATCTTGGGTTTTCCAATAGGTACTTGTCAAGACTAAAGTCTTACGTGCATAATAAAACTTATCCAGAAGGCTCAATTGCAGAAGGGTATATAGCAGAGGAATGCTTAACATTCTGCTCACGCTATTTTAAATCTGTTGAGACTGCATTCAATCGGCCTGTAAGGAATGTTGAGGAATCCATGGGTGCAGTGGTGAGCATTACACTAGATTCAAATTCATGGATCCAAGCACATCGTTATGTGCTATTCAATTGTGAAGAAATCACCCCATTTCGCGAGTAAGTGATATGTCCTTGCGTATTCTCTCAACCACATTCCAATACAATACTCTAGATTAACACTAACATGTTTGTCTACACAGTGTACACATTGCGAAGATCAAGGCTGGTTTACCTTTTCATATGACTGATGATGTTATTCAAAAGCAGCACATGGAGGAATTTTGCAGTTGGTTTAGGGAATATGTAAGTAAAGCATATATATATATATATATATATATAGAACTATTTTCAGTTGTAACACTTTAAGTAGTATACTTATAATAAAAGCTTTGCTTTATAATAGGTGAGGTCAATGGATGCCTCAAAGAGAATGAAACTCTCTGATAAAGTTAGATGGTTTGCTCGATATCCAGATAATGAAGCAAAACGGTTCAAGCGTTATGTCATAAATGGTTTGAAGTTTCGCACCAAAGATTTTGAGACAACTAGGAAAACTCAAAATAGTGGAGTTTGTGTTGATACTGAAGGTGGTGCTACTTATTATGGTGAACTAATTGATATTATTGAGTTGAACTACTCTGACAAGTATCGATATGTATTATTCAAATGTCAATGGGCTGATGTTATTAGTGGGAGAGGATACAAAAAAGATGACTTTGGATTTTCCCTTGTCAATTTTTCAAGATTGATACACACGGGTGATCGATTGATTGACGAACCTTATGTATTAGCATCTCAAGCTTCGCAAGTGTTTTACGTGGAGGATGTGAGACATAAAGATTGGATGGTGGTAGTCAGAACAAAACCTAGGGAGGTGTTTGATGTTGGTATTGAAGTTGTAGATGATGATGAAGAAGTGGATACATATATGGAGAATGTCCCTTATAATGTAACTACCGATGATGCATGTGATGATGCAAATGACAATCATGCTTGGGCTCGAGTTGATGAAGAAGGAACTATTTATGATACACCATTGATTAGTGAAGATGAATTGCTTGAACAAGACTTTATCGATGATGAAGCGCTTAGTGATGATGTTTATGAGTCTAATGATGATGAGTCCAATGATGATGAGTCTAGTGATGAAGACTTTAGTGGTGATGACTCTAGTTAATACTTTTGTATCGTTCGTTATATTTTTTGCCTTAGTTTTCATGCTTGTAAAATTGCATGAAAATTTATCTATGAAATCTTATCTTATTTTGGGTATATGTTCTCTAATCTAATTGTTAGATGTTGAAATTTATGGTCTTGTGTTAGCAATTTGAAAGGTTGAAGATATTATGGTCTTGTGTTAGCAATTGTATTTGTGTTGTTTAATGGTAGTCTTATATAGATTTGCTTTATAAGAAGTTTTAGTGTTGCAATTACTTGTACCATTAATTGTCATTGTGCTAATTATATACTTGTTTATTTTAGACTTTGACACTTGAAATGGGAAGGCGAAAGACAAAGCTACGCACTCGTTCCAAGAGTGCAACATTGGAAAGAGCTTCTTCACAAGATGTGGATGAAGTGGGTGACCAAGAAACGCATGAAGCTTCTACACAAGGTATGAGCTTTTTACTCAATAGTTTACCATTCATATACAACATATGGGCATGTAAGTTGTGAACCCTTATATGAAATTTTATAAAACAAATGGACATGTAAGTTAGTTTCCTCTCAACCATTACCTACCACAAAATTCTAGGATTCTCCTTAAAGTGTTAATTCTGAGATTTTGCATCATGTAGCCTTACAAGAAAGGCTATTTGACTCACACCAAAAACATGTTAATAGCAAAGAGTATGGCTATGATAAATCTGTATCACACTATATATATATATATATATATATATATATATATATATTATATGTTGCATGGTTCAATTTTTTAATTGAACCAAAGTTTTGAATTATTCTTTAAAACCATGCAGGCTTCAAAGTTTTGAATGTCTCCTCACCTCTTGATTGGAAACATGTACCATTCAACATGTTTTTAATATTTTATTTTCTTTAGCATATAATGACCACTTATTTAATAGAATATTTAGACTCATCCTCAGCTTTGCATGTCTTGTTGTTTGACATTGGTTGATATTATCTCCTTCAAAATTCAGATGTGCAGCCAGATGTACGTGTCACTCGCGGGGCAAGTAAGTACTTGGATATTTGGAATCTTCCTGATGAAGAAGAAATTGAATTGCCGCTTAATAGTATGCATCAGCCGGTTGATGATGGGGCGAGGACTTTCACTGGTTTCTTGGGTACGATTGCGCGGAAACCCCACATGTGCCCGATTAGATTTCTTAATTGGAAGGCCATGCCAGAAGAATTTAAAGAAGAGTGTTGGCGTCTTGTAGAGGTATTAAAAAAGTTATAATACTTGTAATTATGACATTTTGTATTAAGTTTTATATAAGTATTTTAGCATGAAAACATTTGTAATTTGATAACTTAATTATTTGATTGTAGCGAAAATACTGTGTTCCTGTTAATCCTGTTGCATATGCGGCTCTGAAGACATTTACCTTACAAAAAATTGGGAAGGCTTGGAGGGATCATAAGTCTAGGCTGAAGAAACAACATTATATACCTGATTCAAGAAACAAAGCACGGGTAAAGAGCAAAGATGACACAGGATGCATAAAAGAAGATTGGGAAATACTTGTTGATCATTGGTATACTGATGATGCAGTGGTATGTTTGTTTTCTTTCTCTTTTCTGTCATGGATCATACCAAGAGGAGAATGATTATTAAGAAATTGAGAGAATATATATTGGATTGCTTTCAGATAGGATTTGTTAGTTTTATGTGGGCTTTTTGTGAAACTGGTATATATGAGAAGTTGTGTTTCATATTTCATAGGAAAAGATTCAACAAAGCTATTTCATGGTCTATAGTTTGTTAGTACTGAATTAGCTTATTTGTCATTTGTCAAAATGGCTTGTAGTTGTTTTATGCTAAACTCCTTTTGTGGCTTCGCCATTCTTATATTTTCTAAGATTTGCAGTTGGGTTTTAGTGTATTTACAGAAATGATTAAGCATTTAATTTTGTCTACCATGTTTACTTTGTGATGAAGATGCTTGCCAATGTGGTGTGTGAAGATCATATTTTATGCACATGAAAGGCAAACTAGAGATTCATAAGGTTTTCTTTGTTTTGGGACTACGTCAATACAATTCCTAAGAAATAGGGGAGGGAGAGGCCCCTAACTTAGTGAGTTCGAATGTGGGAATTCTACTCTTTGTTAAAAATAATAATGGTAACTGCAAACTGTTAGATGGTTCTAGTCTTTTAGCATAAGTCTAAGAGAATTAAGACAAGGTTTTGGTGTGTGTGTGCACATGGCTTTATTTTATTGTTTGTGTTAACAATAAGCAATGAAGAAAATCTCAAAATTAGACTTTTTTTTTTTTATTCATTTTTTTATATTATGCAAAGTTGAAATGACATATTGGAATTTAATGAATGATACTTAATTTTTATTTTATGTGAGAATCTCATAATTATGATAGATCTTTGTATTATCATTAACCTAAGCATATGGCTCTATAAATGAGTGACCTTTTTGTGCCAAGCATATGTCAACTTTGAGTAGTCTTATTTAGCTAAAAGTGGCTTTAGATACTTAAAGCATAATGTATATAAACATGTAATTTTGTTGAATGTAGATAGAGTCAGAGAAGAATAAGGAGCGTCGTTCTAAACAGGATGACTTACATACTGCTGGTTCTTGTGCCTTTGCTGTGCACGCTGCAAAAAAGGTAATAAGTATTATGACTATTTTTTAAATTATTTTGACTTCTCTTAAAGTTTATGTGGAACCAATATTTATCACTACATAAATATGCTGTTTATAATGTAGGCAAAAATGGATGGACGTCCTGTAGAGCGTGCAGTATTATATCCAATACTACATATGCGTAAAGATGGAACTGCAGTTAATTCTAAAGTGCAAGAAAAAATGGTGAGTAATTTCTCCATTGTAGTTGAGGGTAAATAAAATAGAAACTCAGTGATAATTGTTAGCCAATACACATTCCTTTTTATTGTGGGGTCATTTGATTGTTGGATTACATAGCAAACTCCATTTCATTGTGGAAATGTTATTCTTACTGATAATATGTAAAGGGCTAAAAAAAACATTGCCTTACGCAAATGCAGAGGAAACACCGAGACTGATAAAGTTAATAGAACTGTTCCTTGTGATACAATTACAAACAAGTCATCATGAAAGTAAAATTGGCTGGGAACCATGTGTATATGCATGTAATATCAAGGAGGAACAGGCAATAAGCAGAATGAATGCACTTTAAGAAAAGTAATTTCTTTTCCTTTTGGATTTCTGCCTTCAAAAAGCATGATTCTTTCAAAAGAGGAAATTCTTTTTAAGAGATCCCAACTTTAATAAAAAGCATACATATGACTTCCTTTCAAAAAGCATGATCCTCTATGTTTAGTTCCTTTGTTATATTACAGCATACATATGACTTTCCTTTATTTAATTATTTTTTTTTGGAGAGGTTCATGTAGTGAGTTGCCTGTAGATTGTCAATTTTCTCTTGAGGGTTACTGGTACATATTGATGCTTGTTTGTCTCATCCTATATATATGTATGTATATGTTGTGAGGTCATTTTAACTATATGATTTCTAACTTTTTTTATTTTGTTCAAACCCAATTATCAGGACAAAATGAAGGAATTGTTGGATGATCCTTCGAATCATTTGCAGTCATCTGACATGAGTGGTAGTATTGCATGGTCAACAGATGATGTGTTTGCCAAAGTGATGGGTAAGGAGCGCAAAGGTCGTATTCGTGGGGTAGGATTTGGTCCAAGCCCAAGTGGTCGAAGTAGCAGGAGTGCTCTCACGGACATTGAAGTACACTCAAGTCAAGCAAGGGACAACGAAGTTGCACAACTGAAGGCTTCCTTGGCTACTATGGAGGATAAACTTGCAAGTTTTGATGAAATGAAAGAAAGACTTAGTCAATTTGAAGACATGGAACAAAGAATGGAGCAAAGAATGGAGCAAAGAATGGCTCGTATATTCCAACAAATGCAATCCCAATGCAATCAGGTATATTAACAAAGACTTAGTCAATGTTTTTCTCTTTGTAAGCACTTCTTTGTTGTTGTGAGTGCGTATAAATGTCTTCGTTTAACTTGTTCTCATTTTTTGCCTTGGTAATATTTTTTTGTCATTCTATTCCATTTATGCGCACTTATTGAGTGATTATACTTTGTATGTAGGATGTTCCTTCGGCTCAACAATCTCCAGCTCTCCAAAAATCGTCAGCCGCATCCCATCAACCAAGCAGCTTATAAGTTTTATCTTGGTGTTTGAGGACTTTTTTTTGTACAAAGAACTATGGACGAACAACCGCATTTTTTGCAAGTGTTGAAGGATATTTTTAAACACTTTAGAACTTTGATTATAGTATTAGCTTTTGAGCGGTTGTTTTATTCAAAATACCACATCTTTTTTTGTTAATATTATGATGGTGGTTATAGATAACGTTATGTATTTGATAATATATTTTTATGTTAATATTACGTTAGTTTGGAGACATTTGTAGTATTGTTAATTAATTACATTTGTGGTATTGTGTTAGTAGAGCTAAAATTATTATAGGTTTTAAACAGGTTTGAACAATATATTTGTAACAGGTTTGAACAATATATTCAGGGAAAATAGTGGTTTTTAAAGCCCACTGGGAAAGAAAAAAAAAAAAAAAAAAGACCTATAGCGGCGGTCAAAAAGCGCCGCAATAGGTTTACATTTTATGATTAAATAAAACCCTATAGCGGCGCTTATTACCGCCGCTATAGGTTCAAACATATAGCGGCGGGTAAACCCGCCGCTAAAGGTGCGTACATATAGCGGCATTTCACCCGCCGCTAAAGATACGCACATATAGCGGCGGGTCTACCCGCCGCTATATGTGCAATTAGCCCGGTTTAATCAAACGCCTATAGCGGCGTGGTGTGCCCGCCGCTAAAGGTGGACACCAATAGCGGCGGGCATAACCCGCCGCTAAATGTCAATTTATAGAAGTTTGAACGTCGTATGGCGGCGGTTTTATGCCCGCCGCAATAAACCAAAACCGCCGCTAAAAGGTGAATCTATAGCGGCGCTTTTTCGTACCGCCGCAATAGATCTATAGCGGCACCGCAAAGGTGGCGGGAAGAACCGCCGCAATAGGACCCGCCGCTATAGGTCAAATGTACCTTTAGCGGCGGTTTTTGGGGCTTTAGCGGCGCTTTTTGGCCCGCCGCAATAGGTCATTTTTTTTGTAGTGTCTTGCTTATCAATTTCAAGAAGATATGTACTTTTCTTTTTGCTAATAGAAGGAGAAGATAGATATGAATTTGAATCTCATACTTTCAGTTTTTTTGCTATAGTTCTAAAATTAAATTATTTTAATAATTGTATAGCCACATCACATCTACTTAATTTTTTTCTTTTTGTTTTTTGTGTTCTTGCATTCCTTTTCCATGATGGGACCCTTTGGAAATAGAGATGTCAATGGGGTGTCAAATGGGTGGGTTTGGGGTGGGCATTATTGGGTTGGGTATATAAAACTTATTTACCCGTTAAAATCTATTTATCTAATTGCTTCTAACCCAAATTCAATCAAACCTAATTATTATGGGTAAACCCTAACTCACCCAATTACTCAATTATCAAAATTACCAAAAATGTCATTAAAAGTGAAAATAACTGAAAATTGAAGTGTTATGTCATGCCTAGTTTTGGTTCAATTAAATAGTGACATGTGTAATTATCTATTCAATGTCATTAACTAAACTTAAAATAAATCTTTAAAAATTTTTTTCTTTTACAATATTTTTGATTTTCTGGGTATTCAAAATTTTCCCAAGAAAATCAAGATTTTCTTTTCAAATAAAGACCAAAAAATCAAAAATCAAATCAAAAATCCAAATGAAGCCAAGCACATGGAAACAAACACAAAAATAAAGAAAATAACTCAGATAGAAATTTCTTTGCACCATTTTTTTCTCAGTATCCAAACGAAAATCCACTAGTTTTTGAACCATGAAAATCAAGCCCAACTATGAAAACCCAACCAAGAAAGCACCATGAAAAACCCAGCCATGAAACACCATGAAAAACCCAGCCATGAAAACGAAGACCTAACCAACCCTTTAAACCCAAATTGAACCATGATAGGTCAGCAAATAAAAAACAACAATCCAAGCACACAAACCAATCTCCAGCCTTAGCAGCACCAATATCAGTTCGACTCGAGGAAATCGCCACCAATGTCGGTGTCAAAGAGGTAGGTCCCAGCGGCGGCGGAGTAGGACGTGAAGTTGAGGATGGTTGGAGATCGGCCCATCTTTCGATGTTGAGGAGGTCGAAAAGAGACATAATGGTGGAAAAAGCTGCGTTAGGGTTTAGGTTCAGTGAGATTGTGCTCTGTTTGATTTCGTTTTCGGTTATGGCCGCCGATAAAACTCAAGGTTGGAGCGGCAACTCTTTTGACCGTTACACAGAGTGCGAGTGCAGTGGTGTGAAGAGCTAGAGAGAGAAAGAGAGAGAGAAAACACGAGAGAGAGAAGTGTTTGGAGGCCGAGAAAATGAAGGAAAATGAAAACCTTCGTGAAACATTGAGGGCTGGTGTTTTTTTTCTTTTCTTTTCTTTTCTTTTCTTATGGGAAGGGCTAGGTTGAATTTGAGTATATTTTTTTTGGGTTAAATGAGTCTTAATAAATTTTTAGCTAAAACTCAATAATCACTAGGTCTAATTAGGTTAATGTCCATTTAACCCAACTAACAATTGTGTGGGTTTGGGTGAGCAAATGGGTTTGGGCTTAGTTTGCCACCCCTAGATGTCACTCCCCACGTTCATTTATCCCACATTCATTTATGCTTAGAATTTTCTCCGTAGAAAATGGGAACCAAATTAGACCTAGACTCTATAGGAAGTCGACCTTAAATTTTTGGTATTGTGTGATATAATATAGTATATATTAGTGATACAATAGCCACTTATTCCAAAGAAATCTGTTAATTAATGATAAATTTATTAATTTTACTATTATTTTAGTACTAATCTCACATGTGATACAAGCTCCTTACTGAGTGAAGTCCAGCACTTGAGATTTTTAATATTTTTAATGTTCGAGGTACAAAATTTAAACATGGTATTATTTGGACTAAATAGTATCTCATGCTCATTTTACATATAATCTGTTACACAGTATTTATGACCCTTGCATGCGTTGACATACACTTTTTTTTTTTTTAAGAGAGAGTTTTAACCTATGGCGTCTGCTCCTGGCGTACACATTTTAAATGGGTAAAAAAGAGATATTCACATTTAAAACATAAAAATTGGATATGAAATAATGTGTATGAGAGAATCATTACCCTATCATTCAATACATAAACATCTAGTTAAAATAAAGTATTACTTCTTATTTTTGGCATGTATGTATGTATAATTAAATTATTTAAGAACTCTACCCTCTTTAGGTGATTTTTTTTTTCAATGAAAAATGGGTATTATTTACATCAATATACTAATAAATCCAGTACATAACTAGCCATATATAGCTCCCACACATGAAACTTATATTTATGTGAAAGGGAAGTGTAGTACGTACAACAAGTGTATTGAATAATTTCTCAACATTGTCATGGTTTCTTTTGTTAGTATTTTTTTATTAGGACTTTTCAAGCCCCTATTTGACCCAACAAATTGTACCGGAACAACTCCGATCGAACCTAGTAACAGAACTATTACTAGTGAATGGATTGACTGTCAAAGAAGTATCTACGTTTCTAACTTTGACCAGTATGGTTAGTGGTTCCTCCCTCTAAATTCCGACTTTCTCCATTCACTGCATATAGTGATCAGTTTTCCTCCTTACAACCAACATAAGTCTCATCTTTGCCTAGATTTTGTTCAAACTAGATTTATCATTCTCCCCCTCACCTCTTCATCGTTGGGCTTTTAGATCTATTGAGTTTTGGTTGTTTGGATTGTTAGATCTACTGACTTTGTGGGTGGTGGAAGAGATGAGAGTAAGAATAAAAAATAATAATATTTTAATGAAGTGGTAAAAAATATAAAACTTTTGATGTTAATTTTATTGTAAAGTAAGTTGTTAAAATAAATAAAGTAGATTTTTGAGATGCTTAATGCTAAATTTTTTGAGATCCTTGATGTGATTGTTCATAGAAGGAGAAGAGAGATATGGATTTGACTCTCATACCTTCAGTTTTTTTGCCATTGTTCTATAATTAAGTTATCTTAATCATTGTAGTCACATCACATCTACTTAGGGTCCGTTTGGTACATGCATTTAAAAACTGAAAATTATTATTTAAAAATAATTGTAGAAATACGTGTTGGTGAAAAAGTGTATGAAAAAGTGTAAAATATTGTTTAAAAACTGAAAATGGTTGTTTGAAAACACAAACCAAACACCCCCTTAATTTTTTTTTTCTTTTTTTTTTTGCATTCCTTTTCCCTGTGGAAAAAGATACGTCACTCCCCACGTTCATTTATGCTTAGAATTTTCTCTATAGAAAATGGAATTGGGAACCAAATTAGAGTTAGACTAGACTTTATAGGAAGTCGACGTTGAATTTTTGGTATTGTGTGATATAATATATAGTACAGATTAGCGATCCACGAAGCACTTATTCCAAAGCATAATCTGTTAACTAATGATAAATTTAATAACTTTGCTATTAATTTATCACTCATCTCACTGTGATCCAAGCTCACATACTGATTAAAGTTCAACACTAATTTTAACATTTTTAACGATTGGAGACGGAGTACAAAATTTAAACTCGGTATTATTTGGACTAAATGGTATTTTATGCTTATTTTTACATATACTCTTTTATACAATATTCGTGATTGCATGCATTGATATACACATTTTAAAAAGGTAAAAAGGTAATATTTACATTTAAAACATGAAAAGCAGATATGAAACCATGAGTATAAAAGAATCATTACCCTATCATTTGCCCTAATACTATAAACATCATCATGTTCAAGTAAAGTATAAATTCTTTTTTTGACATGTACGATCCTATAATTAAATTGTTTAAAATATCTACCCTCTTTAGGATATATATATATATATATATATATATATATATACACACACACACTACAAAAACCAGTACTTAATTAACTAGCCACCTCAAAGAGTCGGAAAAACCAGGAAGTCAAAAAACAAAACAGGATAACCTAGCTGCCTACGTGATTGATATATACTTTTGAGTTTGAATTTTGAAGTGTCTTCAACTTGTCTTACTAGTCGATCAGATACTTTAACGAACTTTGCATGAATTTTCCATGAAATTAAGACAAAAAGATAATAGAATTACATCATTGGGGGCGTTTTTCATGCGACGAAAAAGAGGCATCTCATCAGAAGAGCTATTCAAAACTGGATTGGAATGATTAATTTCTATCAACCTATATATACATATTAAATATGTTCGGTTCTAAAGATTTAGGATTAAATGTTTAGAATTATATTTTGTGTGTCTTGGCAAATCGAGAACAAAAACATGTCTAGTATGTGTGTTAGGCATTGCTCAAAGTTGTAATTAGTTTCAAGCTTCAAGTTCAAGTTGACTGCAGAAAAAAAGAGTCAGAATCTGCCAAGCTCGATTGATCGAGAATTAGGCCCCGTTGATTGAGAATTACAGAAATTAGATTCTGCAAAATTTTTAAACCAAGCCCAAACCAGTGAAAACGTTTAGGGTTTCAATCTAACTTGTCAACATATAAAAGGGAAACTCTAGCTACATTTTGTAGACTTTTGGAAGACTTGTGTGTTACTCTTTGTAAGATCTAAGAGGTTTTGTACCTTATAACTACACAAGTGTCTACCGGAGCAAGATCTACAATCAAGCGATGGTAGAACCTAGTTGCTGCTACAAAGATCAACAAATGAAGGTGATCTGAAACATTTGAGGGGGGTGGGTGTTTGTGTTACAGTAAATCCAAGAAGAGAAGAAGTTCGTGGATTCGGAGCTTGCATGTGATCATGTTAGTAAGTTACTACTTGAGGTAGCAATAGATTTAGGGTTAAATCTGATTATAAAAACTTCAATTCTCTTATAATGGATTTGTTTTACCTTGAAGATTGCTAGGTCAAATGCTTCCCAAGTTTTTACCTTGAAATGGTTTGTTTCATCAGTTTTCCTAAGTCATCATATCGTAGTTGTAGAATGCCAGAAACAAGGCTACTGGGCTATGACTCGCTTGGGCTCACAATCTATTTATATGGTGGGTTTGGATTTCCTACACTGGGTCGTTCTTGTGCTAAGACTAATCAGACACTATATTATCCCTTTGTGTTAGCCTTTTCTTCTCCCTCTTTGCTCACCGATTTTTCAACAACCCCTCCCCTTCCACACGATCCTTGTATTTATAGTGAGATGCTAGTGGGATGGTGATGATTGCGCCTGACGCTAGTGCATTTGGAGGTCCAATACAGATGGTTATAGGTGGGTGTTTAGGTGGGAGTGGCCTTGGAACTGGTTCCCACTCTCTGACGCTAGGCAGATACAATTCCTGGTCGCAAATGCTCGGTCGTAAGTTTCCCGGGCATAATTGAACTTCCCCGGGAAGTATCCTCGGGAGACGATGCAGATTCGGACAACCCATGTGGGCGGCTAAGATCAAAATGCCCTCCTCCGAGCATGCTAAGAATGTAAGGTCCTAGTGGGTCTTAATGATCCAACAGGCCCAGGGAGCCCGGTGCCACATGGCCTATTGGGCCTTAATGACCCAACGGGCCCAGGGAGTTTGGTGCCGTACAGTAGTGTTATTTACTTTTCTGCTACTATGCATGATATGATTTATTATTGTTTAACCTAGATTTGAATAATTAACCTAAGTAATCACTTAGCTAATATATTAGGTTGAACAATCTGGTTTAAGGGGTCTAAACAAACAATCAAACAAACAAAATATACTCCAAGGCTTAGTCAATTTCCCTTTTTATTTATTATTATTATTTAAGAATCAGTCTTCATCAAATTTAGACTAGGCAAAAAGTCAAAAAGTGTACTTCAACAATGAAATTTAGAATGGGTAAGGCTTGGTTCTAGTGCCCAAGCCAAGTCTCATTAGATAAGTTTTTGTATTATGCAACTGTTTATGAGATATGCTTATGGGTTCACCCATTTTGCGAGAGTTGAAAGCACTTTTTCGGAAATACGTAAATTTTTTCCCCTATAGGACTTTGAACAATGTCTTTGAACAATGTCTTGAAAGGCTTAGGAAGTGCCAACTAATTTAGTTACACTCTTAATTCCAAGGTTTTGAAACCCGGACCGGACTGTACTGTCCGACAAGGAAAACCTCGAACCGCTCATTTATGGGAAAAAAGCAAGGACTCGTGCGAACTACGGTTGAATCTCACGGTTTTGAGAACCGTGATTAGACCACTTCTCACGGTTCCCTACTTCCCTTTGAATTTGAACCTATAAAAAAATTAAATAAAAATAATAAAAAACACAGAAGAGGAGAGATTGTGGTTGAAAAGAGCGATCTGGACGAGCTAGTGAATGATGGCGAGAATGGAAGGCTAGTGGTGAGGAGTACCAGGGGCTTTGAGAATGGATTTGTTGAATTTGAAAGGGTAATTTAGGGATTTGAGCAAGAAGGGGAGATCTTCGTCAAGTTTGGAGGAGGAAGGGATCTGGAAATGAGAGGGGAGATCTTCTGGCTTTGTTCTCCTCTAGTAATGTATGTGTGATAGGGTGACAGTATGAGAGAAAGGGAATGAGAAAGAGAGCTAGAGATGAAGAAAGAAAAATAAAAGCAGAGAGGAGTCAGATGAGAGGAGTGGGGATGGGGATACGTGTGTAGAGGATAAAAAACAAGAGAAAAAAAAAAAAAAAAAAAAAAAAAGAAACGTATGGTCCGTATGGATGCAAGGAAAGAAAGGAAAAAGAATAAAAAATCACAATAAAATGTTACCACAATATTTCACAATAAATTTTAAGTAACAGATAGTTATTGGTTAATATTGATGAGTAAAAAAATAATTTTAATGGTTGGTTCAAATTAGAACTAGTAACAACTTTTCACATAAATTTTGTTGTGAAAGTATTGCTAAAAATGTTGTAAACTTCTTCGCTGCTTCTGAACAGTTCTTCTTTACTGCTGCGTGCTTTAGTCTCAACCACTTATATTTGCTTTGCTGTCAACTACTAACATATAATGCTTGCTTGCTTGCTTGCTGTCAAGCACTTCCTTCTTGGGTTTTGTTATTTATTTAACTTTAACAATTTTTAAATGCATGGACATCTTCATCTAGCTTTTGATTTTATTTTATTTTTTAATTCATAATAAATGGTGAACATTGACTATTCAAATGGGCTTGGGAGTTGGGAAAAAAATTATCCGTAGTCAAATGGGCTTGGCCATGAGCAAATAAACTAATTTGTCTCTTAACTATTTTATTGAGTTTCATAAAATAAAAATTATTGGGTACTAAAGTATACTTTGTCATGACTTAAAAATAATTTAAAAATTCAATAGCCATTTATGTTTTTTTAGAATTTAATAATTCTTATTTGTATTATGAAAGTTATGTTATAAAAAATACTATCTATATTTGTTTTGGATTATTTTAGTTAAATTTTCAATTTTTATTTATTTAATATAATTATTTATAATTTAAATAATTATTAAAGGGTCATGCTAACGAGTGCCCTTAGGGCACTCATTAATAATCCATTTTAGGAAAGATTTGATATCACTTTTATGGGAAATGAAAAAAGCTGTCAAAATATTAATTTTTTTTTTTTCATTTCCCATAAAAACTTTCTTTAAATGGATTATTAACGAGTGCCCTAAGGGCACTCGTTAGCATTTTCCTTAAATTAATTATGACATCATCACGATTCGACCTCGGTTTGACCCCGGTCCAACCTTAAAAACCTCGAACCTCTCACTTTTACGGTTTATTGAACGGTCCGAGTTTCAGAACCTTGCTTAATTCTTGAGTCTCTTAACAGTCAACTTCTAGTTTTTTTTTTTTTTTTATTGCTGAATATCAACTCCTACTTTTTAAATCTTCTAAGAAGATTTAAAAAAAAAAAAAAAATTTTATTCTCTTGATTTATTCTATTAAAAGAAACAGAAACCTAACATGGTTAGGTGTTATTTTATTGAGAAATGATATGTCTACAACATTTTTACAACATTTCTACAACAAATCTTAAGTGGCAGGTTGTTACTGGTTGTTATTGTTGGGGCAAAAAAGTAATCTTAGTGTTAGTTTCAAATTTGAACCAATAACAACTAACCACATGTGATTTGTTGTAAAAATGTTGTAAAATTGTTGTAGACGTAGCATCTCTCTATTTTATTATAGTCCTATTTATTTCATAAAATAGGTCTATAATTAAACCGCGTTTGTTTGTTTTTTTTTTTTTTTTTTAATAGGAAATAATTAAACCGCATTGATTACATTTTTTTGCCAGGTAGCAAGAAGGAAATAGCTTGGAAAGTTCATTTATTTATTTAATCACACTTTTTTTATATATAATTTATTGACTAATAAACAAATGGCAGTCGGTCTCCATCCAGGCTGTGCTATTTATAATATCAAGTCTTAACGATTATATGATAAGGAACAAAATTTAATGTGAATTCATTTTAAAGTCAGTAAGTGCATAGATAAAATATTTTTCCCGACAACTCATTTCAATAATTACAAAAAATAGGGTGAGAGGAGGAACAACAGCTCACTTTATGTTTTTTTTTTTTTTTTTTTTTTTTTTTTTTAGAGAGAGTTTCAGTTCTTTATCATCAGACCAAGACACCAATCAATTTTTGGTGTAGATGAAGATTGAACTCTAGATCTCTTATTCAACAATCAGAAACTTTACCAGTTGAGCTAAATGGAACTCACGTATTGCTCACCTTATGTTTGATTTGTTAAATATGAAGTTATTTGCCACCAAATTCCTTCATAATTTTATCCAATGATCCTTTGTCACTATCACAACTGATACTTATTAGAGATGATATATAGGAGAATAAATTAAAAAATTGGTACAGCTGGTATTTACAAACGAGCATTGTCTCTTGAAGTCACCATTGTTCAAAAATTAGTAGTTAACACCCACTAAGTTATTGTGAAGGGCATTGTTAGGTTCTCATAAAATAGGAGAAAACAGTTAATTAAGTAATAGAAGAGGCATAAGGATTTATTAGCATTTGACATGACCTTAAAATAAAAAATAAAAAGAAAAGAACCACGCAGGATGGGCTATACCTAATATAGTTTCCACCATCTTTGTCAACCTAGTTAACATGATGTTTCTTTTTCGCTTTTCTTTTCTTATTTTTAAAATGGAGCATTAGAAGTTTTCTTTTGAGGTATGCTAATCATCATTTCCAGAATCTCTAGTATAAAGAGACACCCATAGAATGAAAGAAGTCAAGTTCAAGTTTCTAACTAGTATTTATTGATATTATTTAAATTACTATATGGCTGGAATAAATTAATTTCATTGTTCAATTACATTCATGTGGCATATACTAAAATAAATCAGTCAGGTTTTTGTCAATAGCACCTAGTGTTCATACCTAGTTGTTAAATTTAGAAAAAGATATGAAAGAAAAGAGTACTATCACTTGAGATACATACAGTTGTAAATTTGAGGATGCAATTACCCATTGGGGAAATCTTCCAAACAAATGATTGTAGGACAAATCTCTGCACGGAAAGGAATGTGAAAAGTGTTGAGTGAGTTGATTGGGTTTTGTATTATGAGAAATATTGATTGGTACTGTTTTGGTATCTATTTAGGTATCGATATTGATGACGTGAGAAAATCAAATTAACTCATTTTACATTGAATAGTAAGATTTTAAAAACTTTAGTATAAAGTCATTATAGAAATTTTATTGGATCTTACTCCATTTAAAATATAAACTACATTCCCCCTCAAAAAAAAAATATATATATATATATATATATATATATATATATATATATATATAAACTACATATATGAACATGGAAATTTTCAAAGGATCGATGTCATTAACTTATGTAATATAAAAGGTCCAAGGTAAACCGTAAACACCAATTTGTCTCAATTGGCACTTTTTGGTATTTCCAATAAAAAATACAAGGATCAAATTACTCCTTCCCATTGTAATTATAAAATTAATCAAAAAATTCAAAATCAAAATCAAAATTTGAGCTCTTTGAACTAAACAATAAAAAGGGGAACCAAAAAATAAATAAATAAATAACGCACTTGGGCAAAGAATTATTGAATTTAGCCATGTAAAAGTCAAAATTTAGAAGATGCATGTAACATATGTGATGAGCTAATCACATATGTTCAAAGTTTGAATAAACATTATCCTTAAACATTGTTTATTCAAACTTTGAACATATGTGATTAGCTCATCACCCAGCCAATAAACTATAGCAGTCTTACATGAAAGTTCAACACAATCAGTCTAATTGAACATTTTCCTCATCTAAAGGATAAACTAAGGCACACTATATAAATGAATAGCAACTGATGAGAAGCTAATAGAAAGTGAAGTAGATTTGACATGATGATCAGTTTAAGGTTCTATTTCTTGGTTTTGTATGCAAGCATTACTATCCCAACCCAATGTCTTGGTGATATCTGTCTGCCAAAGAACCATGTTGCCTTGTTCATTTTTGGGGATTCAGTAGTTGATGCTGGAAACAATAACTATATCAATACCACTACTGATTTCCAGGTAAACTATTCACCTTATGGGGAAAGCTTCTTCAGGTACCCAACTGGGAGACCTTCAAATGGCCGTCTAATTCCAGATTTCATTGGTAAGATAATAGTTACGTGTTGTTTTCTATTGGACCTGATTCGTTCCTTAATTTTTGAAGCATTTTTTGCAGCTGAGTATGCAAAATTGCAGCTAATTCCACCATATCTACATCCGGGTTATGAGCGGTATATTGATGGGGCTAACTTTGCTTCAATTGGAGCTGGTGCTCTTGATGAAACTCGTCAAGGATTGGTACACATTCTGTTCAAGTCATATTAAATATTGCAGATTTAAATGCATATCAAATGACATGTTATTTAAATTTTAAATGATGTAACATTTTGTAAATTGTCAAACATCTAAGAAATAAAATTTTAATGGTAAAATGAACTCTCTCCGTTTCACTTGAAAAGGAGGGATTGCCGTGGTTCCTTTTGTCGGAAATGTTTATATATTTACCCAAATTCAAATCCCTGCCTTGGCCCCATATGCTTTTGCTTATGTCGGGACACATTACTTACAAAATATAGCTCTCGTTCTTTTATATTCCATCATTTTTTGAGACAAACTCTGTTCTTATAACATAATACTGTTATAATCTTATGTTCTTCTCTCTCTCTCTCTTTGTCAGGTGATAAGCTTGAACGCTCAACTCAATTATTTCAACAACTTGGAAACTCTATTGAGGCAAGAATTGGGTGAAAAAGAAGCAAAGGTTTTACTAGACAGAGCTGTTTACTTTTTTAGCATTGGAAGCAACGATTATTTTGTGACCATCAACTCAAACACCAGCTTGCTACAATCCTACTCTAAAGAAGAATACGTAAATTTGGTGATTGGCAACTTGACAAATGTGATCAAAGTAATAACAATTAGTGTTGTATACAATATTCTAAACAAATTTATGTTAGATTATTCTTTTTTTTTTTTTAAGTTGGCTATAATTATATTTTGATTTTTCAGGAAATATATAAGAAAGGAGGAAGAAAATTTGTGTTCCTTGGCTTGGGACCATGGGGTTGTTCCCCGCTTTTTAAAGCACTAGTAAAACCAGGAAACACAGGTGCATGCTTGGAAGAACTTACAACACTAGTAAAACTACACAATAAAGCACTTTCTGAAGTCCTTCCGAAGCTAGAGAGCGAGCTCAAAGGACTCAAATATTCAACAGCTGATTTCTACACTTTTCTAAGTGAAAGAATAAACAACCCTTCAAAATATGGTATGTCACATTCTCATTGACATTTTCGTAGTACAGAGTATTTTATCAGTGTTGTACTTTGTATTTTATTTATGTCAGACTAATAGCATCTTTGTTTTAATTATGTTGGGAAGGCTTCACTGAAGGAAAGATTGCATGCTGTGGAACTGGTCCATATAGGGGAACTCCGAGTTGTGGAGGAAAAAGATCTGTGAAAGAGTACGAATTATGTGAGATCGTTAATGATTATGTGTATTTTGACTCTGGTCATCCTTCCGAAAAGGCATACCAGCAATTTGCAGAGCTAATTTGGAGTGGAACTCCCAATGTCTCAGGACCTTACAATCTCAAAACATTGTTTGAACACTAATGTATTTAGATTTAATGTAAAATAAAAATATGAAATTAAAAAAAAAAAAAAAAAGCATGGAGCTCTTATGTAAGAGCTTAATGTAATAATTTAATATGCAAATCAAATCTTCATGTTGTACTATCAACACTTGGACACTGCATCAAGTGAAGCTAGGAATTTTGATTTGGAGGGCCCGAGTGACATATTCATAAATACATACATTTACACAACTACATATATTGATACATACATAGGTGAATTATCGAGCCAAGCTGGATTTGAACCAGTGTAGACATATTGCCAACGAATTTACAGCCTGTCCCCATTAACGGATCGGGCATCGACCCAGGAAGAATCCATTCCAAGCATATCGATAATCCATGATCAACTTCCTTGCGTAGTACCCTACCCCCAAGGTAAGTCAAATCCCTGTTGCCTCCATGAAAGAGAGATGTCCGAACCACTAGACGATGGGGGCATACTTACCCGACCACCCTCATACTATGTTCATAGTATGAACACCTTTTTGAAATTGTTTTATATAAACCTTAATGTGTATACACAAATTGTCTAATTTACCACTAATATGTACAAAACGTTTTACCATTATTTAATTATAATTTTTTAAATCTTTTATTTTTGGAGTGTTATCAAACCCTAACATTAAATATCCTCTATTTTTTTCATTCAACATTTTTAGTATAAATGAAGCATTGACAAACAATTGGAAGCTTAACAACAATAGCAAGAACAACAAAAGACTTGCTCCCAAATTGAAAAGGAAATAAAAATTATATATTTATGTCCAAATGAAAATTTCTTTTTAGGTATTGTCACTTATATATCCTCACAGTATGTAGTTTTATTCATTTAACATTTTGCGACTAAATCAAGTATTGATAAACAATTCGAAAATTAACAACAACAAAAGATCACTTAGTCCAAAATAAAATAACTCTACAAGGAAATTTATTTTATTAAAAACTTACTATTTGAAATCAACAACCAAAACTTACCAATTAATTAAGAGAGAAAAAAAACTAAAAAAAATTATTTTTTTTTTTGTTACAAGGTAGATAATTTGTTGTTCTTAACAATTATTTTTTAGAACTCAATGTTTAATTAGTTGTTCAATACTTTTTTGCAGGAACCAGCTCTTATTTTTTGGAGGGGCCAACTATCAATTTTAATATCTAGTATTTAAAAAAAAAAATTGCAAAATTTATATAGAGTCCATGTAGTCGTTGGCCTTCCCACCAGAAGAAAAGGCCTATAAGTGGCCGGCCTTTCAAATGCCTTATTATTATTATTATTATTATTATTATTATATAATTGTTTGTTCGGTTGGAACTTAGAAGGAAAGAATATTGTTGAGGTAATCAACCATGCGTCCATTTTTTAGTGTTTCCAAATATGTATCAGTGTACAGAAAAAATTGGCACTGCATTTTTATATGGTGTTAAACTGCATATCAATGTTTGAATTGGCCAAACGAGTCGATCTAGCAAATCTATAGAATATGGTCAATAACGTGGACACAAAATTATTCTTAAACTAAGAGCACTATTGGACTTCAAACAATAAAGAATGGTCACTGCTACCCTATCCTACCTTGTGCATATTAATTTGATTTTTATTCTTCTTTTATTTTTTTTGTTTTTGTTTTTTTTTTTTTTTTCTTAGTGGAAGAATTTGACTGTTATTCCTTTTTTATTTTTTTTATTTTTTTTTATAGAAGAAATTTGATTGTTATTCCAAAAATAGAAATAAGTCAAAGAACATAAATGGATTTATTTTTTGAGGGTTAACATCAATGGACTTTCATTTAATATTTTTATAGTATATATAACTGTATAAATTACAAGTCAAAATTATTAATTGTTGAGTCTCCAAGTCCGCTGAGTTAGGGTCATTTGTTTTTAAATTTTGGAAATCAATCCAAACGTTAATGACAAACATGGACTTTGAATTCAGAATATGTTTAGTATCAATTATTCCAAGTCAAAATTATTTAATTATTTAATTATTGAAGCTCCCCTGGGTTAGGCTCTTTTGTTTTTAAATTTCGAGAAGCCCCAAGATTTTAAATTCAACTATGTGCTTAAAACCCACATTAAAAATTAAAGTAGTTGATCCTCCAAATCACTGACTATGTCTATATGTTTCCGTGGAATTAATTAATAGATAGGGAAGAACCCACTTGACATAAATTTGAGGAATTATACTAGCTATACTTTTCTCTAACCAAAAAATATTGGTTATGGGAAAAGAAAAAAAAAAAAAACAATTAATGTTTTGAAAACTTTTTTCATTTTTCATAAAAATTGTGTCAAAACTTTTCTAAAATATAGTGTTAATCAATACTCTTAGGGCACTAGTTAGCATGACTCAAAAATATTTAACAATTCCTTGGAACAAAAGGTAGGCTAACATCCACCTGAGTATGTACTGTTGGGGTACGGAAAATGTTAAAGTTACTATTATAAATTTTACTATGTGATAAGAATATAATTTATGTCACTTAAACAATATAATAAATGAATGTTTGAATTACACATTTTGTAATTTTTTTTTTAAATACTAAATATTTTTAACACACACACCTGGGAAGAGGGAGGGAAGGTTTTTTAAAAAAACTTACAATAATATATATCTAAAAGTGCCTCACATTTTGTAATTAATAACACGTCAATTTGTATGGCTTGTGTTAATGTAACAAAATTTGTGATATCCTAATATCACTGTTAGAGGGAAAGCTCTTGGTAGGACCCATTTATCTATTGCAAAAGAATTTTAAAAATCTCCTCATATTCCTTATATATGGTTTAAATGTGCACTTACGTGTTTTTATTTATTAGACAGCTCATTAAATCGTTTAAATCCTTCTAAAAAAAAGTCATTTAAATAAGTCACATAACTATTAAATAAATTAATAATTAAATGTGTAAATGCTCATTATAATCGTCACATAATATATTGAAAGAACTTTCCTATGAACTAGTTTGGAATAATTTGGAATAAATAAATAAATATCTAGCTTTTTTTTTAATAATTTGATAGTTATAATGGAAAATAAGGATTTGAATCCTGGATACTTCAGTTGGATAGGAAGTGCCAATTAAACTATATAATTGTAAACAGTTCTATAATTTCTATCATTACCAATAACTCATAGGTTACATGAGTACTTTTATCTTTCCCTGTTAAAGCAGTCCTCACAAGACATAAACACTACTAAAAAATTGATGTCTTCTATGGCTTCTATGTTCTATCATTATCCTTTCTCAAAAAAAAAAAAAAAATGTTCTATCATTATCTGTTTTGCATCACCTTCACAGGTCAAGTACAATCTTCTCAAATTAAGAGTAGTAAGGGATGATATTTAGTTATTGTTAAAACTAATTGAACATTCTTCTAAAAGAAACCTACTTTATTGTTATTTTAAAAAAATTTGTGCTTTAAATTTATTAATTTATTTTATTTTGGTATTTTGAGACTTAATTTTGATAAGATTGAAATATTATACCTAGGTTTATAAATCGTAATTATTTATTGAATATTGAGCTTATATAGTTGAATAAAAATCCCTTTTTTCTTTTTGTTGGGACTGGGAAATACTCTCAACATATTGGTTTTAGAGGTAACGTGAGTTGAGTTAACTATACATTTGAATGCATCTTTTTTTCTGATTTTTTATTTACTTATATGTTGAAAATTGGGTAAAATATAGTTATATCCAAAATAAAATGAGACTTTAAAAAGTTGTGCATAAACCATAAACGGAACTAAATTATCTCCATTTCAAGTCCATTTCAACTTTTAGTTTTCTAATATTTAATTTGAATCTTCATGGATACATTTAATTAGATGCTATTTCTTAGTTTGGTAATAGCTTCACCTAATTAGTGCACTTTCAAATAAGAGGAGGGGAGGTTCAAAATGAACAACTCACTGTCTTAATAAAACCTCAACCTCAGGTATGCAAATGGGTTTAAGCTTAACAAGCCCATTGTCGAAGAATGGGGCCTCAAGAAAGGGAACTTTTGTCTATGACACATAAGAGTGTTACTACTTTCTAGTTTCTACTCACAAACCCATAATCTTTGTTTAGGCAATCAGCAGTGTTTACAAGAAAATGCCATCCTGAGTAACCTAACCAAGTTGGTCTCCATAAATTTGTAATAAAGTTAATTTATCAAAATTATATGATCATTTTTTCTCCTTACTGAAATTATTAAATATTCCATACAAAATTTCTAGGAAGATTTTTTTTTTTTTTTTTAAGAGCTCTATTTATTTATTTGTTTTGGGTGTCAGATTTTGGAATCACCAATAGATAATTCAATATGTAAGATAGAGAAAACCAAGCAAACAAAATCAACATTCAAATTTATACAATATTTAGAACAAATTTTTGTTAGATTATTCTTGTTCTCATTTTTAAGTTGATCATAATTATACTTTGATTTGTTAGGAAATATATAAGGAAGGAGGAAGATAATATGCATTCTTAGCCTGCCGCCCTTGGGTTATGTCCCGTTTATGAAAGTACTAAGAATATGTTTGGATAGCATTTGCATTTGTGGCAACAATAAGTACTAAGAATATTTGGATAGCAACAAGTATTGTTTTTCAATAAATTTTTCTTTAAAACTAGATTCTATAATACTATTCACACATTTAAAAATTATTTTGCTACAGTATTTTCAATTTTCAATTTTCAGTTTTCAGCAATAAAATGTATCCAAACAAACTCTAAAGCCAAGAAACACTATTGCATGCATGGAGGAAATTACAACACTTGTGAAACTGCACAATAAAGCACTTTCTAAAGTCCTTCCGAAGCTACAGAATGAGCTGAAGGGATTCAAATATTCAATAGCCGATTTCTATACTTTTCTTAGTGAAAGAATCGATAACCCTTTCAAATATGGTATGTCACTACTATTTTATTGTGCAAGATGTATTTTATTATCATTGTACTTTGTATTATTTTTTTTCATAGACTAATAGCATCTGTGTTTTAATTATGTTGTGAAGGTTTTGCAAAAAGTAAGAATGCATGTTGTGGAACTGATGACTATGTGTTTTTTGATTATGCTCATCCTACTGAAAATGCCTACCAGCAATTCGCAGAGTTAATTCGGAGTGGAAATCCCAATGTCACTTAACCTTATAATTTTAAGTGTTGTTTGAATACTAATAAATTTAAATTTAAGAAATGTAAAATAAAACTTGTAAACATGGAGCATGTTACGGACTAAATTTAATAAATTAATTTGTGTAATAAGTCAAATCATCATATTATATACTCTCACATTTGGACAGCAGATCAAATTATTGGTGCAACTCGGCCAGTGGTGGCAAACACTACAAAAAATAATTTTGAGGATAGGATGCAACGTTTCCTTAACTTGGCTGTGTATTACCATTCTCTTGCTTATCAATTTCAAGAAGACATACTTTTCTCTTTACTTATATAGAAGGAGAAGAATTAGATGAATTTTTTAAAGCATTTTTTCAGTCATCCAAGGAAGGTCAGTGTTAATAATTTGCATCTTAATGAAGGTGGATGTCTTATTTTGAACAAAAAAAAGAGTGTGTGTTTCACAAGAGAAAACCACATGGGAGGTTAATGCAGTTTTCTCAATTAATATGGAATCAAATTTTAAAATTTTTTGCTTTGAACAGATATATGCTAGACCAATAATAATATTTTTTGTCTTGACAAACCAGTAATAATATTACTTAAACTACAAAAATGGTAGTAAATAATAGTCTTAGTACATGTGCTCCCATTGAAGTCAACACCATAATTCCCTTTTCTCAATCCCACCCCCCCCCCCCCCCCGGAAAAAAAGTCAACAACGTAATTGCTTTTTTATTATTATTATTATTTTGTGCTTGTATTTGATTTTATTGATAGTGTCCCTATGCCATCTTAGTCAAAAACATTTGGATAAATTTGGTAAATTTAAATCAATAGCTAGTGTTCACTCTATGATGATCACTCTTATTATCATGTTATAATAACAGGTGATTTTTTATGTAGATGAACTTTGAACATTAAATCTCTTATTTGAAGACAAAAGAGTTATCATAGACTTAACTGGAACTCCTGCTCTAGTCAAAATTTAGCAGAGTACATGTAATTAGATGTTAATTTGTGTTTGTCTTTATTTATTTATAGGTATTTGTGTTTGTCTTTAGATATTGTTTATTCAAATCTTTTTCCCTTTTTTTTTTTTTTTTGATAGGTGTTTATTCAAATATTTAACGTATGTGACCAGCTCGACCAGCCGTCATGAAAGTTCAACTGAAGCAATTTCCTCACATAAATGAGAAATTAAGCACCCTATATATACCAACTAAAAAGAAGTTTATAGAAAGTGCACAAGATTTGACACGATGATCAGTTTAAGGTTCTATATATCTTTGTTTCTTGGTTTTGCATGCGAGCATTAGTATCCAGACAACCCAATGCCATGGTGAAATCTATCTGCTAAAGAATCATGTTGCCTTATTCATTTTTGGGGATTCAGAAGTGGATGCTGGAAACAATAACTACATCAATACCACTACTGATTTCGAGGCAAATTATTCACCTTATGGGGAAAACTTCTTCAGGTACTCAACTGGGAGATATTCCAATGGCCGTCTAATTACAGATTTCATTGGTAAGATTATAGTTAATTAAGTGTTTTTTTCTCTTGGGTTTGAATTGTTGCTCAATTAATTTTTGAAGCATTATTGCAACTGAGTATGCAAAATTGCCACTACTTCTACCATATCTACAACCTGGTTATAAAAGGTATATTGATGGGGCTAACTTTGTTAAAAATCAATATTGCCTCTCTCTAGAAACTTCTAAAACTTCTCACACAATCTCTCTCTCTAGAAATTTCTCTCTAATTCCGGAAATTTTTTTCTTGCTCTCTTTCCAGAATTCTCTCCAAGATAGTTCTTATATTTTCTCTAAAAGCTTCCTTGCACTAGTGAATTTTAGCCACATGTTTATAGAATAGTCTAGAAGGTTGGAGAATGGCATTCATTTAATGCCAATAAAAAGGAAGATGCTAGAAGCTTCAAGTTGGTTTCCTAACCAACATACACCTAGTATAAATAGATGTAGTGGTATGTGAAGTAGAGTGTGAGACTAGTGAAGTGTGAAGTGAAGTGAGTGTGTCATAAAGCACCAAATGAGAGATGTGTGAAGTTGTATGAGGTGGTGAAGTGTGTGCCATAGGTAGCAAGTGTGTAGAGTGAAATAGAGTCGAGCTAGTGTGTGTAGGTGTCTAGAAGTGAGGTGTGTGCAAGTGTATTTGGTGAGTAAGCGCCCTATCTGTAGTGCACTAGTGTCAATGTATGGGAGTCAAGTATTAGTACTTGTAAAGTGTTGTAATTTAAAGAGTCAAGTTTTAAATAAAAGCTCTCTTGTTCAGTCTATTGTTCAATAATTTAGTGTTAGAGCTTTTGCTAACTCAACAAACTTTGCATCAATAGGAGTTGGTGTTCTTGATGAAACTCGTAAAGGATTGGTACACATTCTATCTGATTAAGTACAGGCTCCTTAGATATTACAAATTTATAAGTGTTTAAGTGAAATGTCATTTTAAATTTCAATCATTCTATACGATCCAAAAAATAAGTTCTTAGCGGTGAAATGTGCCCTCTACATTTCTCATGAAAGGGAAGGGTTGCCATTGTTTCTTTTGTAAGTATTGTTTATAACTTCATATATTATCGAATTTCAAAATCCTCGCATTCGCCTCATATGCTTCTCTCTCTCTCTCTCTCTCTCTCTCTCTCTCTCTCTTTTATTTTTTATTATTCGAGATGCTTTTTGTTCATTCTGCAACACGTTACTATTAAATTTAAGATCGCTTTCTTATATATTCCATCATATTTTGAAACAGACATTGTTCTTATAAGTATGTTCTTATCAAATTTCAAATCCTTGCATTCACCTCATATTTTGCTTTTCTTACTCCCTCCATATCAGGTCATAAGCCTAAACACTCAACTTAATTATTTCAACAAAGTGGAGACTCTATTGAGGCATGAACTAGGTAAAAAAGAAGCAAAGGCGTTGGTGGCCAAAGCGGTTTACTTTTTTAGCATTGGAAGCATCGATTATTTTGTGCCCTTTACCACAAACCCCAGTTTGCTTCAAACCTACTTTGACGAAGAATACGTAAATATGGTGATTGGCAACTTGACGACTGTGATCAAAGTAATTACAATTATTGTTTTATTCAATGTATAAAACAATTTTGTGTTAGATTATTTTGTTTTCGTTTCCAAGTTGCTTATAATTATACTTTGGTGTGCTAGGAAATGTATAAGAAAGGAAGAAGAAAATATGTATTCCTTTGATTGACACCATGGGGTTGTACCCCACTTTTTAAAGCACTACAACCAGGAAACACAGGTGCATGCATCGACGGACTTACAACAATAGTAAAACTACACCATAAAGCACTTTTTGAAGTCCTTCCAAAGCTAGACAGAGAGCTCAAAGGATTCAAATATTCAATAGCCGATTTCTACACTTTTCTAATTGAAGAAGGTGAAAATGCACTTTTCGTCCCTACATTTTAGGCCGATTCTCGATTTGGTCCCTAAATTGATTTTTCTCATAGGTCAGTCCCTGATTTTGTAAAATCGTTTTTATTTTGGTCCCTGCCGTCAACCCAGTAACAGAAACCTCTTACGTGGCAGACAGAATGCCCTGTTTGCTGATGTGGTACTGACATGATCATTAAAATATTATTAAAAATAATTATTTGGCATTTTTAAATGCCACATCAGCATTTAAAATTTTTAAACAAAGACATATTAGAAAATTTATATAAAAAAAGAAATTAAATTTAAAAAAAAACCCTTATATCTAATTTAATTAAAAAAATTATTACTTATTATTATTAATTTTCATAAGAACATTACAACTTGTTCTTCGTGTTCTTCCCAATCAAACCCAGCAATGAAGAACTTAAACCCAGCAACGAAGATCTCAAACCCAGATCACAACAACACAAACGAAAAAAGAAAAAGAAAAGAACGGAGATCAAACACAAACACAGACCCAGATCACTAATAAAGATCAAACACAAACGAAACCCAAATCACAACACAAACCAAAATCATCAGCATACCCAACCACCGATCCAGAAAACAAGCCACAAAAAACAAGTTACCACCACACCGAATCTTAAATGTCATTTCCCATTTTCAATAAATATAAATTTTCTACTTTTCCCCGTTTCCATTAAACACAAAAAAGAGAGAGAAGCAAAAATAACTACAAAAGGCACAAACAAGAATCAAGCAAACATAGCAACTACATACAGGACAGGTACAACTCATATATCATAAACCCAGTCTCAACAAAAATCCCAAAAATTCTGAGCATCAAAGGACATTAATAAGTAGAAGCTAAGCATGGATAATGAGGTAAACTAGCAGTAGCTTGAGCTGTAGATATCACGGGCGGCGGCGTTCTTCTCACCAGAAAAGGCAACCTCAGCACTGAGATTAGAAAGAGTTTGTGTTAGATCAGAGTTTAGCAGATCAACGGATGAACGAGTTCGACGAAGGCGACCTCATCACTGAGATTAGAGAGAGTTTGGGTCAGATCAGAGTTTGGCAGATCAACGGATGAACGAGTTCGACGGCAACGAGCTCATCACTGAGATTTAAGAGAGTTTGGGTCAGATCGGAGTTTGGCAGATCGACGGAGATGAGATTTTGAGAGAGTTTGAGTCTGAGAGAGATTTCATTGAGGGTGAAGAGAGAAAGAGAGAATTAGAGATAGAGAGAGTTTAGAGTTTGGGTCTAATCGCTGATGATGTTAAAAGAAAAAGAAAAAGAATTAAGGTTAACGAAAAAGAAAAAGAATTAAAAGGATAATTTTTTTTTTTTGTTTTTTAAAAATAATTTTAATTAAATTAGATTTATGGTTTTTTTATATTTAATTTCTTTTTTTTATAAATTTTCTGATGTTCTTGTGTTCTTGTGATCTGTGTTCATGTTCATGTTTATTTTTAATCAAATCTGAATTGATGTATTTTTATGTTTTAAATTTTGTTTTTATGTTTTTAAATTTTGTTAAAATTGATATTTTTTAAAAAAAAATTTAGATGCTGACATGGATGCTGACGTCGTATTTTTTATTATTATTTTTCGACTGCGTCAACATTTAATATGCCAGCTATGCACTCCGTTTGCCACCTCATATTTTTCTGTTACTGGGTTGACGGCGGGAACCAAAATAGAAACGATTTTACGAAATCAGGGACTAACTTAGGAGCGAAATCAATTTAAGGACCAAATCGAGAATCGGCTCAAAATGTAGGGACCAAAAGTGCATTTTCGCCTTGAAAGAATTAATAATCCTTCAAAATATGGTATGTCACATTGTCACTTCCAGTTTAATAGTACAGTAGGTATATTTCTGTAGTTGTACTTAGTTTTTTTTTTCATAGACTAATAGCATCGATCTTTGATTTAATTTTGTTGTAAAAAAGTTTCAAAGAAGGGAAGATTGCATGTTGTGGAACTGGTCCATACAGGGGAATTCCCAGTTGTGGAGGAAAGAGATCAGTCAAAGATTACGAATTTTGTGCGAAGGTTAGTGACTATGTGTTCTTTGACTCTGCTCACTTTTCCGAAAAGGTCTACCAACAATTTGCAGAGCCACTTTGGAGTGGAACTCCCAATATCACTAGACCTTACAATGTCAAAACATTGTTTGAACATTGATGTTTTTAGATTTAATAATAAAATGTTGAATTAAGGTCATAAGCATAAAACTTATGTACAAGCTTGATGTAATAAATTAATATGTTTAATCAATCAAATTTTTATGTTATATCCTCAATACTTGCACACCACACCTAATGATGTTGAATAAATTTTTTGCTTAAATGTGTATATGGATGTGTTTGGCAACTCTACTATGGAAATACATTCTTTCAAAAATGCATTTTTTTATATATAAAAAATAATAATAAAAAGTATTATGAGAGAATGTATTTTTTCTGAAATTTTTTTATTTGGTATTTTGCTGAAACTCTTACTAAAAGAGGTTATGTTAAATGAAATTGCGTTTAGTACCAAACAAAATGATAGGATGGCTATATGGTAATATCTTTCTAATAATCATAAACTTAGAAATAAAAATTGACATGCATTAATTTATGTTCACTTCGATTACATAAAATCCAAATCAATACCACCAACACCATTGACCGTTGATACTTTCTTATGTAGCATCCTCGATTACATTAATTAATTTGTTATCTTCTGTCACTCTTCATGCATGATATGAACCTTCCTATTATCAACACCACCAACACCATTGAACGTTGATACTTTCTTATGTAGCATCCTCGATTACATTAATTAATTTGTTATCTTCTATTACTCTTCATGCATGATATGAACCTTCCTATTATCAACAGCACCAACACCATTGATCATTGATACTTTCTTATGTAGCATCCTCGATCTTCATATGCATGGCCAGTCAAAATTGAGTTCTTATATACAAATTTAGTTGGGCATACAATGAAGTATTACCATCTTATTGCGAAGCAAAAGAGAATAAGAAGTTTCAATAATTAACCCCTTCCAATTACGTATAGGGTCTCATCTGTTTACTACACAGAAACTGTAAAATAAAAGTTTGACACCATATGTATTAATAAACATTATGCAACTTTGATAATAGGATCACACATTGATGAATAACCAATTTCGAAATCAGCTTTAAGATGACGTTATCTTTCTTTCTTTTCTAAGAAATGGTGAATTTTATTTAAACATTGAAGTACAATACAAGACATCCAAACTCACGCAACAACAGCAGAACTAAAACAAAACATAATAGCCACAAATGGCAATCAAACCACCAAGGGTTTTTTTTTTTTTTTGGTGTTAAACTGCATAGCAATGTTTGAATTGGGCAAACATGTAGATCTACTAAATCAATGGCATATGGTCAATAACGTAGACACAAAATTATTCTCAAAATAGTGGCAATATTGGATGACTTGGAACAATAAAGAATGGTGCCTTTTGTTGTTGAGTTTAAACCAAGTTATGCAGTTTAGTTGTTGCTGAAGAAATAGGAACTGGAGCATATTGAGATCAAAGTCTAGAGTTTCAAATACTTTCTTATTATTTTGGGTTTAAGCTCATTTGGAGATTTTCCATGCACTTGAAGTTGTTTATTTGAAGTACTCCCTTTCAGTTCTTTTACAAGTTTATAATACTTCAAGATAGCTCATCAACCCTTCCAACATTCAATTTTTTTTTTTTTTACATCACTGTACGTGTACAGTGATGTAATACTCCAATGTACCTTGTTCCTTATTTTATGCAAACTGAATATCTAGATGTTAAGATATTGTCATATTGGTATCTACCTCATATAAAAAAACTCAGATCTCTCATTCATTACAAGTTATGTTTTTTTTTTAATCACAATTTTGGTACATCATTTTATGATTGTAATTCTTGTTGTCCAGATAGGAGACATGTGTCACTGCCAATACGTTAATCAACTTCAAAAGTCTGTCATTTTCAAAAAAAAAAAAAAAAGGCTTCAAAAGTAGGTCTTAAGAAAAACAAAAACATCATTGTAAATTCTTGACCGAGTACATATAAAAGTCAAACTATGCACAAATAGGCATAGTTTATGCAATGATCTCTAATTCATTACAAGTTATGTTTTTTTCAATCACAATTTTGGTACATCATTTCATGATTGTAATCCTTGTTTTCCAGATAGGAAATATGTGTCACTGCCAATACTTTAATCAGCTTCAAAAGTCTGCCATTTTCAAAAAAAAAACTTCAAAATTTGGCCTTAAGAAAAATAGAAACATCATTGTAAATTATTAACCTAGTATATATAAAAGTTAAACTATGCACAAATAGGGATATTTTGTGCAATGATCTCTCATTCATTACAAGTTATGTTTTTTTCAATCACAATTTTGGTACATCATTTTATGATTGTAATCCTTGTTGTCCAGAGAGGAGATATGTGTCACTGCCAATACTTTAATCAGCTTCAAAAGTCTGTCATTTTCAAAAAAAAAAAAAAAAAAGTTTCAAAGGTCGGTCTTAAGAAAAACAGAAACATTATTGTAAATTCTTGACCTAGTATATATAAAAGTCAAACTATGCACAAATAGGCATAATCTATGCAATGATCTCTCATTCATTACAAGTTATGTTTTTTTCAATCACAATTTTGGTACATCATTTTATGATTGTAATCCTTGTTGTCCATATAGGAGATACGTGTCACTGCCAATACTTTAATCAGCTTTAAAAGTCTGTCTTAATAAAAACAGAAACATCATTGTAAATTCTTGACCTAGTACATATAAAAGTCAAACTATGCACAAATAAGCATAGTTTATGCCATGATCAGTTTTGGTATACAGGGGTATATTCCCATTCTGCCTAAATCTGGTATCATATAAGTCATATCCTTTCAACATTTTTTAGAAAGCCGGTATTCAGGTGTGGGCATGGTTTATGCCATGATTAGTTTGGGCATATACGAAGACTTGAACCTATGAGGCTATGACCATTAGGTTAAAAGCCCAGTGCTTTACCAATTGAGTTACACACCCAAAAAAATATATAGTAGTAAATAGGGATTGGTGTGAAAAAGAAAAGAGGTGACCCCTCTAAATTTTTTAATGGAGAGTGGATATATTCAAGTTTCAAAGTCCCCTCCCTATTGTAACTATCAAATAATGAAAAATAATAATGTGTGGTTTATCCTTTTTGGATAAATCTTAATCTATCATGGTGTCAAATCAGATAATAATGTAAATTTTTTTGGACAAGTGATAAATTATCAATTATTGCACAAGCCTCTTGGTTCTCATTATTTATCAATATGAATCCAAGAGTGGTATTCAAGAATGTTTTTCGAGTAGGAGTAGTTGAATTGGGTGTGCATTCAACCCCCAAATTTGACCAAGCCAATGCCTCGGGTAAGTTTTTCGTGGATTGAAAGATTGGGTTGAGTTCTTTTTTCTTTTTTTTTCTTTTTTAAGCTTGGGTTGGAAAAATTTTCAACACTCCAGTAACCCAACCAAAACCATGTTATTTTTATTCTAATTTTTTTTAATTTATTAGTTTGATCTATTTTGGGTTTTGGGATTCAGATTAAATTTATTAGTTTGATTTATGTTGATATTAGTTTTGATTAAATTAGAATATTAGACCCAATTTTATAAATTTTAATCATTTATTGAATATTAAGCTTAAATAGTTGATTGAAAACTTTTTTTTTCTTTTTTTCTAGGATTATGTATATGGCCTCAACCTGATGACCTCCAACTCATTGGTTTTTAGAGCTAACCTGAGTTGAGTTAGCCATGCATTTGGATGTAACTAATTTTTGATTGCTTATTTGTTAAAAATTCGTTAAATATAGTAGTGCATAAAAAATGAGTCTTTAAAAGGTTGTACATAAGCAAAAAATAAATCATTTTCCACTTCAATCAAAATAGAAAGCTTTTTTTTTTTTGTTTTTTGAGGGGGATTAAAATTATATTTTCTAGATTTAATAATTTACATAATGTCATGTTATTCAAAATTTTAAATAATATGGCACTTGATACACTTTTAGATTTCTAATATATACTCTAAACCATTAAATAGAAACATGCCAAGATTATTGATGACAAGAAAAAATTCATTGGGCTGAATTATAATATTGGGCTAGTGACATATATATACTCGTGGGAGCTGTTTAGGAATTATGGCCAAGTAACATCAACTCGTGCGAGATAGTTCAGATATAGATGTTGTTTCTTAATTTGGAAATAGCTTCACCTAATATGCAAGGTTTTGAAATCCGGACCGTTCATTGAACCGTTAAAGGGAGAGTTTCAAAGTTTTTAAAGTCGAACCGAGATTGAACCGAAGTCGAACCGTGATGCCATTATAATTAATTTAATAATTATATAAAATACAAATAATAGATAAATTTTAAAAAAAAAAAGAGCAATATTAATTTTAAAAACATGAAAAAATTAAATAATTTTCAAATACATTATCACAACTTTTAAATAAGAAAAAATAATAAATGATAAAGCATAAATGAGAGATATAAAATAGTATTAAAATACTTCTTAGGCATGTCTTATTTACTTTTTTTATATAATAGTTTCAAATAAATAAGATATTAATATTATATAAAAAAAATGTCTATTTTGTTTTAAAAAAAAATTGTCAACTCCTGAGATAAACTCAGCACATCACCCAGCCAAGTCTTGGCCTATCCATTTTAAGTTTAAAAATAATTTTAAATAATAATAAAAAGACAACTCATTCCCACGGTCACATTTCCCAAGCAATCTGATAACTTCTTCTACACTTTTACTTTTCTTTCCAGGTTCCAGCACCTACTTTTCATATTTGAAATTTTGTCTTCCTCTCCTTTACTTCTCAGTCTCTCATCTTCAGTCTTCCTCAGTTCTCAAGCAAATTATAACAGATTTGAAGGTAAGTCTCTCTTTCACAGCTTCATCCTTTACTCACTTTCCCTCTTTCTATCCCTGTCTCACTCATTCTTCCTAAAGAACATATCCAGCCAACCTGAAACTGCTCTTCATGAAGAAATTTTCTGCACTTCACGAAGAAATTTTCTGAGGAAGAAATTGGAAAACCCGTGTCCGGTTCAGAAAACCGTGCGGTTTGACCGCGGTTCAAGAGGTTCACAGTAAAAATATAATTTCCGGTTTTTTGTGCTTATAGAACCGTTTCAAAGAGCGGTTTCCGGTTAATCCGATCGGACCGTACGATCTGATCCGGGTTTCAAAACCATGCTAGTAATATGTACACTTTCAAATAAGAGAAGAGGAGGTTCAGAATGAACACATCGAAGTCTTAGGAAAACCTCAACCCCAGGTATATAATGGGCTTAAGCATATCTAGCCCATTGTTGAAGATGAAGCATGGGGCAGGCGCACTCAAGAAAGAGAATTATTGTGTATGCTATATAGGGGTGTTACTACACACATGTTAGGTGCATGGCACCAAGGCCCAGCCCACATAGTAGCAAAGCCCATATATGGGCTTGTCTTGTTTTGTCCATGACTAGCAGGAATCCTAATTCAAATAGGTTTAGGAATAAGAGGGCTGGCTTGCTTATATTTGCATAGCGTTTCCAAGAAAATGCCATCATGAGTAATCTAACCAGGTTGGTCTCCATACATTTGTAATAATTTAAATATATCAAAATTTTCAGATTATTTTTCTTCTTCGATGAAAAAAAAAACTCACTAAATAATTAAATATAAAAATCCTAGGAAGTTCATACAATTTAAATGGAAAGACAACAAAAATGGTTGCAACTCACAAAAAGAAAAGGACAAAAAATAAAAAATCGAATAAACACAAGCAAAATCAAAATTATATATTTTCTCATGAACTAGGTGATCAAGGGAAACATTTTCCAGGTATTCAAGCAACGTTCTAGCTTCCGAGGTCACCAAATTCTGCCAACCTCAACATTCTAGTAATGTAAGTTATAAAGCACTTGATACACTTGTGCTTGTGTAAGTCATTTTCTTGGACTTTGCTTATATTCTTCTCTTTTCTTTTCTTTTTTGCTTCACTTCACAACCAGAAATTCTAGCCTCTTTTGTCGTAAGCCCGTCTAGCTCAGTTGGTAGAGCGCAAGGCTCTTAACCTTGTGGTCGTGGGTTCGAGCCCCACGGTGGGCGTTTCATTTTTTATTTTATTTTTTATTTTTTAACGAGGAAGAACTTTTCTCAGTGTTGTTGTACAATCCCATTGAACTGCTCTTATAAAATGCTCTCTAATCATTTATTTTCTCTTATTTTGTCCTCTTTCTTTCCTACTAGAAAAATATTTTAAAAATCCAACAAAAATGAAGAAAAAATGAGAGAGAGATAGAACCTTTTGTGTGTGAAAAAACTATAAATAGAATGAAAAAAAGAGTTGTAAATTTACAATAAGAGGAGAGGACTAAGAAAAGCAAAAAAATAAAGGAAAATAAAAGAATAGAAGAAAAGTGCTATTAAGTTAAATAGTAATCGTGAGATGAAAAGGTAAAAGAGATGGGAAAGTTATAAAAAGTATAACAATAAGTTGAAAAATTAATAAGAAAACAAAATAAGAGAGAGAATGTTAAAAAATGGGTGGATGATGTGGCCATTAATATGGCTCAACAAGAGCATAGCAATAATAAATGCTACGCTTAAGCTTTTAGTTATATATAGATATAAATATAGACATAAATAGATATCGATTAATATTGATTGAGTGATTGAGTGATTAGTGAGAAGTCATCTCATGTGTTGAACAAAAATACACGTCTTAGTTAAAAAAAGAATAAAAAAAGAACTAAAATTACTACAGACACTTCACAAAGATAAGCAGTGTTTGACCTAATCAACAACAGACTATAAGCCAACTAAAACACACGCAAGTCATGCCTTAATACAATTCCTCAATGTTTCCACCTTTTTTTTTTTTTGGAGGAACCACTAAGAAAATATTTTATAAATAAACTAAATCAACTTGGAATACAAAATTCAGCTCAGACGGTAGATCTTCTACCCATGCATTAAGATTTGCAGATAAAACTGCTCTTCTAGCATGGGAATGAGCAAGCTGGTTGTCCTCCCTTTTTGCATGTTTGAAGCTATATTTATGAAAAACCTCTGATAACAATCAAATCTCTTCAATAACATGACCAATCATAGTTTTTGATGGTGCCTGGTTGTTGATAGTTGTGACAACTCTCTGGCTATCTCCTTCGAACTCCACCTTAGAAATGCAAAGTTCTCTAGCAAAACTTACTGCCCTGCTAGCTGCCAAGGCTTCCACTAAATCTACTCAGTGAGGTAGCGTAATTTTTTGGCTAAGGGCTGCTATTACATTCCCATAGGCATCCCGAATCACTACACCAATACCAGCTAGGAAGAGCTTAGAGAAAATCTATCCATCAAAATTTGCTTTGTACATTCCTTCACTTGGAGGATTCCACCTAACCGGACTCCTTGGTTGCACATCTCTAAGAATTTTTTGTTGCGCATCGAGCAATTCATTGAGTTGTTCCTTAGCTTTCAATGCCACTTTCTGTCAAAGTCCATGTCGGTTGCTTTTCTCTGATCCTATTTCTTCTTTGCCAAAGGCACCAGGTGATCATAGAAAATAATGCCACTTTGAGAGAAGGAGCTTGTTCAATCACTATACCAGCCAATTCAACAAACGATCTAAACTTGGAGGAAGTAATTTCTGACCGCCAAACCAATAGAGCCTGGTCACATAGCCATAAGGCATGTGAGCAATCTTCTAAGTGTTCCCCACAGTGACGGCATTGATTTTCCTTGAGGACATTCCGTTTGAATAAGTTTTGCTTGGTCAGGAGAGACTCCTTGGCAGCACGCCACTTGAAAAGTCTAATTTTGCTTGGGACTTGAATTTTCTAGATTTTATTCCACAGTTCGTTTGAAGTTTCAGCCCTAGAGCAATTTGGAAGGCAATTGTAGAATTCAAAAACTAGCATCCAGTAGGCAGTTATTACAGAATATTCACCATCCTGAGACAGCAACCAAATGAGTGTATCCTTGTTGCTGTAGTTGCTGATAGTTTTTCTCTTGTTACACTGCTTCCTAATGTTTCCACTTTGCATATGAAAATTGACACTTTTAAGTTTGACTATGTATGTCCCTTGAAATCCGTTCCATAATATGAAATCAGAAAAGCAAGCCAAACTCATTCGAACTGCCTGGAAACTCAAATAATCAATGGAGAGCTTTTCATTCTACACTATCTCTATAGCCCTGTTTCTATGTTTGTTTTATGACACAACACATTGCCAACAAGCTTACCTGAACAATTCACAGCTCAATTGCACTAGCGACCCTTCTATATCAAAAGGGTACCTATGCAATCGTCCTCTACAGACATGCAAATCCTATTTAACCTTCAGGTCCCAACGACCCTATGACACTGCCAAAAGCATTGCCGATTTGCTTGGATCCGATGCCTCCCTCATTGCTTCAATAAACAACGTCTCAAATATTTTCGACAGCATTCCAGCTGATAAGTTGTCTACAGTTCCAATTACATGCTTATGTTCCGGCACTATCTACAAGTACTATGCTCATTACACAGCCAAGAAATCAGATACATATTTTCATATAGCAAATGATACTTTCCAAGGCCTCACCACTTGCCAGGCACTGACTGGTCAAAACTACTATAATAGTGGAGATATTCCGGTGGGCACAGAGCTGACGGTTCCAGTGAGATGTGCATGCCCAACTGAGAATCAGACGGAGAATGGAGTCATCTCCTTGCTCGATTATATGGTGAAAAGAAATGATACAGTTTTATCAATTGCAAAGGCTTTTGGGGTGAGTGTGTGGAGCATATTAGAGGCAAACATGTTGTCATAGAATAGCACTATCTATCCATTTACACCTATTCTGGTTCCTCTGGAAAGCGGAACTTGCACTACAAATCCCGGTAGTTTCTTTTGCGACTGTCCTAATGGCTATGCTGCAGATGGTGTCAGCTGCAAAACCGATCCTAGAAAGTTTCCGGTCAAATGGATTGCTCTATTAGGTATCTCTCTCTCTCTCTCTCTCTCTCTCTCTCTCTCTATTTATGTGTTTGTGTATTAGCTAGCCGTTGTCTTGAAGAAACAAACTCAATTGGTTGGAGTAATTAAGTAGTCGCATCCCATATCAACTAGTAGTAACCAATAATCAGTGATTAATATCCTTATATCTAGTATCAAAACCTCACAGAAAGAAAGGAAAATTGCGTTCTCTATATGTCTGAGCATGCTCACAGAATCTAGCTATTTTGCATTCATTGGAATCAAGACATACAATCCCAAAATTGTCTTGGAGATAGGTTTTTAATCAAAATCAACTTAGGCTATCCGCAAATTCTCCAAGGATAACCAGAATCACACACACACATTTACTAGTTAAATTTTCTAAACACGTTCGATGAAGTTCTAATTTAGATTAGTCTGTCAACTAAAGTACTACAGAAAGAATTACACAGATTTTATATAGTTTGATCAATTTTTTATACTTTACTTCAGGTATTGGCATTGGCATGGGATTCTTGTGTCTATTTCTTTTAGGCTACAAGTCATATCAGTTACTAAAGAAAAGAAAACACAGAATTCATAAGGAAAAATTGTTCAAGCAAAACGGTGGCTTCTTGTTACAAGAAAAATTATCAACTTATGGAAGTAGTGAGAAAGCAAAGATATTCACTGCAGAGGAACTGCAAAGGGCAACAGACAGCTACAACAAAAGCAGATTTCTTGGTCAAGGAGGCTATGGCACAGTTTATAAAGGAATGTTACCTAATGGCCACATAGTTGCAGTTAAAAAGTCGAAAGGAATCGATAAAAGCAAAATTGAGCAATTCATTAATGAGGTTGTCATTCTTTCCCAGATCAATCATAGAAACATTGTCAAATTATTGGGTTGTTGTTTGGAGACCGACTATCCGTTACTTGTTTATGAATTTATTCCTAATGGAACCCTTTCCCAACATATCCATCGGCAAAAAGATCTTGAATTATTACTTTCATGGGAGAACCGCATCAGAATTGCATGTGAAGTTGCTGGAGCAGTAGCATATATGCATGGTGCAGCTTCAATCCCCATCCTTCATCGAGACATCAAATCTTCCAACATTCTCTTGGATGATAAGTATGCTGCCAAAGTGTCTGACTTTGGTACATCAAGAGCAGTCCCGGATGATAAAACTCACCTCACCACAGAATTGAAAGGAACTTTGGGGTACTTGGACCCAGAGTACTTCCAATCAAGTCAACTCACAGATAAAAGTGATGTATATAGCTTTGGAGTTGTGCTTGTAGAGCTTCTGACTGGGCAAAAACCAATTTCTTTTGCGAGAGGTGAAGAAGAGAGAAATCTTGTTTCGCACTTCATTGCATTGACAAAGGAGGATAGACTGCATCAGATTTTACTACCTCAAGTCGCTAGAGAAGCAAGTAGAGAGGATATTCATGCTATTGCAAATCTGGCAATGAGATGTTTGAGATTGAATGGAAAAAAGCGGCCTACAATGAAAGAAGTTTCGATGGAGCTGGAAGCTTTGAGAATATCTCAAAAATGCTTAGAGAATTTCCAAATGCTTAGAGAATTTCCAAGAGCCTCATTTATTGAAAGATGAAGTATCATCCATAGGCAGCACAAGGGAAAGCCAAGAATCTTCGGAGGTATTCTCCTTGATAGGCAGCACAGAGAGTTTGCATCGATCTTGAAATCAGCTTGATAGAGGAACTTTTTTCTTTCTTCTGTAGTCTTAACAGAAGTATTCACCTTTCAAAGAATTGTGAAGGGTAATGATTTTTAAAGTAATGAACTTATAAGTTCATTCCTCCTAAGCATCAATTGTCACATCCCAAACCCAAAGGATTCAAAGTAATGAACTTATAAGTAATATAATTATATGATAAAATATTCACAGGCCAAAATCTTCACAACATAAGTCAGAGCACTATAACATATTTACAACGATACAACTACGAATCATATGCCTCCAAAAATACATGAATATAAGCCGAACACCAAATGATTTAACATAAAGTCACAGTGTTCTTTAGAATATACAACCCCAGCAACAAATCTTGGTCTAACAAACCTAAGGCTAACTCAGGAGCCCAACTTCCAATAAAATTAACTATTGCCACCAAAAGTTAGCAAGACTAGAACACTAACCATTTATAATGTGAATCTCCCAGAAAGCATTGTAGTCCAATCACAATCAGTAAAGGCTAGTACACCGTTCCTGTATATTATAGGGGTGTTACTGCTCACAAACCCATAATCTTTAGGAAATTAGCATAGTGTTTCCAAGAAAATGTCATCATGAGTAACCTAACCAGGTTGGTCTCCATACATTTGTAATAAAGTAAATTTATCAAAATTTTAAGATCAATTTTATTTTTTGATAAAAATAACCCACTAAATAACTTAATATATTATATACAAAATTACTAGAACAAATAAAAAAGTTCCAACTCTCACACAAACACACACACACACGAAAACCACCACAAAACCAAAAATACAAAAACACAAACAAAATCAAAATTATATATATTCTCATGAACTAGGTGAAGGGATACATTTTCCAGGAATTCAAGCAACGTTTCAGCTTCCAAGGCACCAAATTCTGCCAATCTCAACATTCTAGTAATGAAAAAAGAATGGATCATGTTTAACATGCTAATTAATTTACTGCACATAACAGATTCAGGTGTCACTCACACGCCAGGGTAGTGATATATTTCAGTTCCCAGGGCCTCAAGTAATGTAAAATGATCTCAAACCCAAGTACCAAAAACAAGTAACAGATAAAATGTGAATTGGCCAAGACTAATTAAATTTCAGACAGAACTCTAAAAATCACTAATTGATAATCAATTGAATGCCAAAATAAATAGCATACATGTTTAAACAGTTGAATAATGATCATCACTGATGCTCTACATCAAACCAGAATAAGAGAGATGTTCGAGCATAAATGGCTCGTACTCGCTGCAATTCCAGGCCCCCATTTGTTAAAACGGCCTTTGCGCCTCCTTCAATGCGAGTTTGAGAGACAAAAACACCATCACTATGGCTATTCAACGAGGAAGTGAGCTGCTGAGTAGCACTGGCTTTACTCACAATCGGGCATGACAGATAGTCCAAGGGGTTCAACTCGCATTGAAGAACACACATCCATCTATAGTTAGCCTTCCCTTTCTATGAAGCGAGCAGCAACCAAGCTCTGCCTTCACTGTTAGGTTTGCCAGTTTGCAGGTAGACATGAACTCCAATGCACTGCCTAAAAAAATGAACAGCACATACCAAAATTTGTTGCTCATGATGAACATGCATAGAAGAGAGTTCAAACCCCCTGACTTCAAAAAAAAAAAAAATTTATATATATATATATATATATATATATTTTAGTTTAATACATTAATTTTTTCTTAAAAATATTTTTGCACACCTTGACTTAAATCATATACACCCTTATTATAAGTATTTTTTACTAAAGTAAGAGTAATAGTTTGTAAATTGTAAGTGTCGCTCTTTATTATAAATTGTTATTATATGAGTATGAGTGTGTCTAATATTGATTGTATGCATTATTATTTTTTTTTTATTTAATGTCTTTTATGTGAATAATGATGTGTATGTGGATGTTTATGTGTACAATATAAAAATAATATAACTTTATATAATTTAATAATTAGGAAATAGAGAGGATTTATAACATGAGTGTGTATAGTTATCATGTTGTAATAACTTTTTGTCATAAAGTTAGAAAAATTCATGAAAAAAAATTGCAAAATTAGTGATTATTCAAGCATTTGATTGGTTAAGTAAATACGTAGTGAATTATTTTATGTATGAATAGGTGTGATTGTATGCGTCAATAATTAATCTAGAGCTAATGAGTTGAGTTTAGTCGTTTAGTTTAAAGTATTTTTATAAAAAGAATGACAAATATATAACAGTAACTGCATAAAAATAAAAATTTAGACAAACTTAACAAAATAAAATGGTCATAACTATCCATATTGGCAATAAATACTCATAATGAACTATTGTGTAACAATTCAAAATTTAAAAACTTATAGAAGGAAATTATAAAAATTCATGTTTTTTTTTTTTTTTTGGTCTATAACTCAATATATTCAAGTTCTCTTTTTATTAAATTTTTCTTAATTTAAATTTCTTAACGACCCTCCTAAAAAAATTCTTAGAGGCGCCATTAGTACTTTCCAAACTGCAGGATAAAAAATTAAAGGGTACCTATCGACACTAACATATATAATATTGCAGAATATCTATTGTGACATACGTACTTTTGAATCCATGCTCATGGCATAAGGCTCAAACACGTTTCTTTTTATTTCTAGATCTCTCTGCCACTAAACCCAGCAGCATGGAGGTGGACCCTCAAATATATATTTGTAGAAAGAAAACTCCCATAAAACCACCCCATAACAAAATAAGGTGAAACATAAATGTAAATTTTGCAAATCTGTCTGAACGTCGAGAACAAATGAGTGTTGTCTCATCGGGAAGCTCACCTCCACCAATCTGAACAAAGTAAGTTTAAATTGAAAGTAGTGAAAATGGAAGAGGATAATTTCAATAAAAGTTTGTTTTTCTTTCTACCGGAATATGATCAGTAGGAGGAAGCTTGTTTGGGACACTTAAGCACAAAATTAGAATAAATAAACTTAATCTTTCTTGACTTGCTAAAATAATGTTGTCTTTGTTTTCAAATTTCAAAAGTACTCGTAAGTGCACAATGTTGGGCCATGTGGATCCTATTTACAATGAATCTTGAATAAAGTTTAAATAAGAAGAGAGAGAGAGAGAGATAGGATTAGGCATAAATGGGCTAACAATATAATTGGGCCTCTTGGGCCTACTCATTTATATTATTATTTAAGAGGTTTCCAAACCGTTTAAGTTGTGGAATCCTAGCCATGAACTCTAAATAAAACTCCTAAATTTTAGGTAAATTTAAATTTTAAAACAAAATTTCCTCCAAGTTTCTCCATGTCCCATAAAATTAGGCACCCCTTGTCCTTACACTTTCCAGCTTTTTTCTTTTTGAAATTATATCAACTTGGGTTTATTTTTGTTAGAGTTGAACACATGCAAAAAAAGAATAAAGGGAACCTGGTTTTTTTTTTTTGGGGGGGGGGGGGGGGGGGGGGGGGGGGGTTAGAAAATTGAAATGAAAATTTTTTTTTCTCTTTATTTAAAACTATTTACCTTTACCAAATATATATATATATATATATATATATATATATAGAAGAACATCTAAGCACGTGCGTGTGCGTGTGCGCATGCGCATGCGTAGAGGCTAGTATAAACTTAATACCTCTAACTGATCCAAATTATTACCCGACCCAATATAAAAATGATACATTTTTTAATGAGAGATTCTTTGAGATTTAGTCCATGGAATGAAGGCTTGGGCCGATAGGCCCTAGCTAGGCCTTTTTAAGCCCATTGTGAATCCATTACGTGAGATATAAATACTATTGTTTTAATTTAGGGTTTGTCATGTTATTTTGAGAAAGAAAAACATTGTATTGCCGCATTTTGTACTTTTTCTTGAAAATAATGAAATCACTGTAACTCCACAAACATAGGCAAATTGCCAAACCAAGTAATTTTTTGTGTCGTGTGATTGCCTTGTATGTGTGTGTTATTTTTCTATCTATTTTTCACCTCTCATGGATTTGGGAATTCGTGTATATTACCAATACATGAAATAAATACAGTGAAAAGGTAAATGACACAAGATGTGATGGCCCAAAAAAAAACCAATGAAACAACTCATTTCAAGGTAAAAAACCTGGGGGGAATTATTGCAAGAAAACAATCCACTATATCAAGTTGAGATTTACAGTTCAAAATATCAATTCGTAGTAAATCTAACACAGTTACCAAACTCCACAGACTTCCTTTATTTGGAACTTGTTCTTACATGAACCACCTGCTCATGCTTTGGATCTCCCAAATAAACCTATAGTCTATGACTCCAAGACCACCCTTAAAGTATTAGATCTCTAACACCTTTGATGACTTGTGTGGCAGCAACTTCTACAACACCAAATCTTGAGTTTCTTCAAAGAATAACATTAGTAGAAGATTTGAGAGAGCTATTGGTACAAAAACCCTAGATCTACAATAGAAAGCATAAGAAGCACTCTTCTCTCTCTCTTTAAAACGTGCCTTAGGGTTTCTTTTAAATACTATGTGAATTAGATTTGAAACCCAAATCACATGATGGACTTAATGAATTGCTAGACTTTAACTAAATTCTGCAGATCTGTGCCTCAATTGATCAAGCCTTCCTCTCGATCGGTCGAACCTGGCATGTTTTGAATTTTATGAACCTGTAGCTTCCTTGTTCTTGTATTCTAACTTGCAACACCTTGAGCATTGTCTAATATACCCTATAGACTCTAAGATCTATATCTAGACAAGTTTGTGCTCACAGTTAGCCAATTGTTCTATACTTTTAGAACCTAACAATCTCTCCTTTTGACAATCCTTGATAAAACTCACATACACAATGAAATGCTCAAATACAAGAACAACCCAATTACAATAAAATGTCCAAATACATCACAAATCTCAACTAAGACTTCTAACTCAGAAGTTTCAAGAAGAGGTTGGAGATCTTGATTGAAATGTACATGTCTCTCCTGAAATACTCGAAAGAGCACATCAACGCTTGTATAAAAATAAAGACAGATAAACAACAAATAACATATATGCAACAATAGCAAATAACAAATATGAAAACTAACTCTTCCCCTGAGTTAGATATATATTAAAAAAAAAAAAAACATTTATTTTCTCTTTCTCCCTTTCAAAAATAATTTCAACTCTCCCTAAATAAAAATAGTTAAAAACCTTTTTCCAAATTTCATCTATTTCTCCCTCTTTTTGTCACGTATTGACAAAGACCCTAATTTTGTATGTATCTATCAATACATGTAATATTTGTATTCTCTTAATAATTGTCATATTGTTATTAACTTTCTTGCAAGATATAATTTTTACATTAAAGAAAAAAAAAAATATATATATATATATATATATATATATATATATATCTTGCAAAGTGAATCGAGTGAAAAAAGAAAAGAATTATTTACACCTTAAAAGATATATTTTGCAAAGGTATTATAAAAAAAATTTAAGATAAAATAAAATAAAAAAACAAAGAAAGAAAGTTATTCTACGGAAAAAAAAAAAAAAAAAAAATTAACCCCATGCATTGCCATTGAAAAATGCAAGTACAGTTTGAAAAAAACGTGTGTAATTATAAAAACTAACTAGTTATATCTTGAACTCTATGTCACATTGTTGTTCCTAATTGCTACACGTTGATTAGTTATGGTTTGATGTAAATACTAAATAGTGATCTAAATATCAAATAATCACAATTAAAATAGTTTGCTTGTGCATATGCGCTTTGCCAGTGGTCAATGAATAAAAAATAAATAAATAAATATTTATATTTCATAAAATTAACCTAATATATATCCTGTGTAATTGTTTAAATATTGGCCCATATTGATTAATACTTTATAACCTAGAATCTAAAATATCTTTTCCAAACATCTAAAAATAATAATAATTAAATATAATCATAAAAAAACGTCAACAACCATGACTTGCAAGCTACATTGTTTGCCATAAACATAACTTATAAAAAAAAGTCTCTTGGCAAAACTAACGATTTTTCCACGGGATTTGCAAGTGGTTTGCGCCTAAAAATTAGCTTAAGGTCTTCCATTTTAATTATGTCCTCTCTCTTATTAGGGAATCTGCTATGTGCTTACTCTGTATCTCTAACACACACTTTAATAGTCCGTTTGAATTGGAGGGAGCAGAGTAAAATAAAGTGAAATTAACTCAAAATTAACCTATTTTTAGCTAATTTTACAACGAACAGACAGTCCAACTAGAGAAAGCTCGCTTGGCAAGACAAGACAAAAGGCAACGAATTTTGTCGGATGAAAACAATATAGTGGGAAGTAAAACAAATTTAGATCAACATGTTTTTAATATATTCTCCCAGTAAGCTTCCACATAAGGTCTCTACTTTTTCAATAAGTCACCTAATCATGTGTTGAAATACACATTATTTGATATGATTGTAATATATATATATATATATATATATATATATATATATATAAAAGTTATGTTTATACATGATCGGTTACAACTCACCTAATGTGTTAGAAACAGAAATACACGTCTCGCTTTATACAAAAAAAAAAAAAAAAGAAATACACGTATACATATAAACATTGACTTACAATCGCAAAGATAATCTTGAAAACTGCTCCATGGACACCTCACAAAGAAATAAGAAAAGCAAGCCAAAATCATTTGAACTGTTTAGAAACTCAAATGATCAATGGAAAGTTTTTCATTCTACACCCTCTCAATAGTCCTGTTTCTATGTTTGTTTTGTGAAACAACACATTGCCAACAAGCTTACCTGAACAATTTAGAGCTCAACTGCAATGGCAACCCTTCTATATCAAAAGGGTACCTATGCAATGATCCTCTGCAGTCATGCAAATCTTATGTAACCTTCAGGTCCCAACCACCCTATGAGACTGCCAAAAGCATTGCCGATTTGCTTGGATCCAAAGCCTTCCTCATTGCTTCAATAAACAATGTCTCAAATATTTTTTACAGCATTCCAGCTGGTAAGTTGACTACAGTTCCAATTACATGCTCATGTTCTGGCTCTATCTACCAGTACTATGCTCATTACACAGCCAAAAAATCAGATACATATTTTCATATAGCGAATGCAAGATTGAAAGATGAAATTAACTTAAAAAATATTAATCAATATTTAAAAAAATAAAGAATTGTTAATCAAAATAAATAACAATGAAAGTAATGATTTCTTAATTTCATATCATCAAAATAAATGAACGGAAATAATCAATTCATAACTAATAACAATTAATAGAAGAGACTAATTTAAATACATAAATTTTGAACATATAATTTAGTTTCTTCAAATAAATTGACAAAATAAATCAAAGTAAAATTAATAAGAATATAGAAATAAATTTTGTATGTGCATCTCACCACCTTGATTGCTTCAAAAAAGTATACATGAAAAAATAAAATTTTTTTTCTTTATTATTCAAGGTATTTAAGTTTTTGGATCTATAGCAAAACAACTTCATTTGTTTTCTTTTTTCTTTTTTTTCCCTTCCTTTTGGTGTTACGTTAGCATGTCAGGTTTCATTGTTCTCAAGTATCAAAGTGTAGAGTGTTTTGATTTTACTGTTGGCTCCGCGCCTACTTGCATTAGGGGATTTCAAACTAACGGAAGCAACTTGGTAAGTATGTTGTAATTTGTCCAACCAATTAAGACCACAAGCCCACCAATTAAGATTGACAAATAAACTACCTTTCATTTATTTGTCAACTTTTACTTTTCTTTGTTTTCCTTTTACTACACAACGTCACAATGCCTCACTTTTCTTTTCTTTTCTTTTTTTATTCTTTTTGTTTACTTCACGCCTTGTTGGACTTGCCCAGCTTCTGCTTGGGTAAGTCATTTTCTTGGACTTTGCTTTTATTCTTTTATTTTCTTTTTCTTTGCCTCATTTCGCGCCTGGACTGGTTTTCTTCAAGGTTTGGTATTTTGTTTTGCCAATTGGAGCGCTTTCTAGTTCCACCTGGTCACGTGCACCTACGCTTCGTTTGTTTGAAGCAAAATATTTTCAAACTTAAATATTTTGCATGTATTTTTTCACATTTTTAGTAAAATTTTAAGGTGTTTAGTATGATAAATAAAATTTTTCAAGTAAACTACCAAAACAGTAAAGCAGCCACTGGGATCTACAGTCGGAACAATGGCTCCAATGATTGGACGGCAAGTGACCCCCGCCGAAGTGGTGTCTCCGGTGACCAAACCACCAATACTAATTTCAAGAAAGGTGTCTCCAGTTATTGAACCTCTAGCACCAGTCGTTGAAACGATGTCTACGGAGATCGGGCTGTCTGCAAAGGTCACCGCAACAGTGGTTCAAGCCACCAAATTGCTGACACTGGCTACCCAGCGCACCAAACCGCTTATCTAGGTACTAAATGAGGTGAGGGGAAGCCACTATGTGTTTTGGTAAAATGTTTTACCAAATTTTTAATGGTAAATCGTTTTACAACTTTTCAAAAAAGATTTTACAATAAAAATATATATATTTTTTACAAGTTTAACTACATTCTACATGCAAATAAACACCTGAAAATGGGAAAGCATTTTTCAAAAAGTATTTTACTTCTACATTCATCAATGTGTCCATATACAAATCACCCACTTGTCATTACATTCATTTTATCAATGTTCTGAATTTCCATAGAAAATCAAAATAGTGAGTATACAAATTATAACTAAGTGAGTCACTTGTATTGCCATTACATTGTGGTCAAAGTTGGTGGCAAACTTGTTGAACTCAACCAATTGTTTTTGCCTTGGAGAAGATGGCTATTAGCATTCTAGGTCATGAAATTTAAATGGCTATGGGAAATTATCAGATTGTATTTAGCTACTATGCCCTATCAACGCTTAGATGGCAAAAAATGCCACATCAGCTTTTAAAAATATTTTTTTATGTACCAAATTTTTTTTCCTTTCTTTATTTTTCCTTTCTATTTTCTTACATTTTCTTTAATCAGATAGAATTTCATTGTTCTTTCTCCCATTGTTCTTCCCAAACCCAAAATATGTAGTTACTCGAGGAGTTTTAGGAAGATACATATAAACTTAACAATTAAGACATATGTAGAATGAGATCACCAACACTTATTATTTTACCTCTAAGAGCATCCTTCAGCTCGTTAGCAAGTAAATATCTAAGTACAAGCACTATATGTGAACAAAATTGAATCATTTGAGAATCTCCATGAGACCTTGACAGAAACCACAATACCAATCGACCAACTAAATTATTCTAAACAGGCAGATTGCTCTACTAATATTTCCAAGCACAATACCCATAACAAAATAGGACCCAAATTCAAACACCAAAATCACTACACCTATAAAGAAATATATAGCAAGAGAACCCCAAAATTGAAACCCATTTCTAGTCCATGTACCCATTTTTCAAATCTTGCCCAAAAAAAAAAAAACCATTTCGCAAATTGGTGGAGGTAGTAGAATTGTCCTCCAAGTAAAGGTCTTGGAGGACAAAGAGGGTCCTAATGCCAATGGACAGGCAAATGAGGGTACTAAATCTCAACCTTCTCAGCCATCCGCTAAATTAATTCATGTAAATCTATAATTTCAAGTTTCCTTTGCATTTGAACTTTATTTTTGAACTCAATTGTGTTTATTTGAAAAAAATACATAAATAAAATTTTTTGGGTGTTTCAGATTCTGAGAGACCGTGATGCTAATGACAATGGGGTTAGTGGAGTTCTAGTGACAGAGATGTTAATGAGGATGTTCTTGTGGATTGGTAGCCCAATAAGGCTAAGGGTAGAAAAAAAGAAATTTATTTAGGGATGAAATCATTAAAATCATGCGATACCACATTTACAGGAATGGAAACTAACATCTCTCAGCTCTCAACTAATTTGGAAATTTTGAAGGGCTCCCTGGATGTTGAAATTTCGAAAATCAGACAAATTAGAGAAGAATTGAAAAATTCTTTCTGTGGTCTCGACATTTGCTCAATTCCTTCTACTCCAACTGTGTTAGACGATAAGAGTCTTGGGGACTCGCTGAAAGACTTATCCAAATGCATGGAAACGCAAATGGATAAAGTTGAATGACAAGGAATCTAACTAAAAGCTAGAGTTGTTTCAGCAACTATTGGTCTTGTTGCGCAAGGAGGAGGAGATCATTCAACATCTCAAGACTCAACTGGCTTTTTAAACTGTTGGAAATTTTTATTTCTAGGACACCTAATTAGACTTTAATTAGCTGAGTTTCCGCACGATGTGCGAAGTAACTCATTATTAGTTTTCTCCAATATTTCAATAAGATTTAGTTTAATTGGTGTCATCTCAATTTCTAATAGAGATATTTAGATTCATATCCCTCATTCTCAACTATCAATGTATAAAAATAAAAAAAAATAAAACTTCAATAACTTTCCTTGTAAAAAAAAAGGTAATCTTTAGTTATTTTATAAACAAAATAGAAAGACACTAAGAATAGTGTAGTGATTTGATCATAGTATATGTATGTGTTTTTAAATTTAAAATTGCATGATATATTGGGTCATATAAATAAACATGTTTCATGCCTACAAAAAATGCAAATATCCTTCAATTATGTTTTTTTACATTATGGATTTTGTGTTAGTTTGTTGGACATTGTTTCAATAGTTGTAAAGACAACTAAAATTTTTAGTAAGAATACCATATTTCAAATCAATTGTCCCTCACATAAAAAATAAATAAATGTTATCTTTCTAATTATATAGAATAAATACTATAATGTCAATTCCCCCCCCCCCCCACACACACACACACACACATATCGTTGACCAAAATATATATATATATATATATATATATCACATGTCACTGAAAGGAATCAGGAAATTTAAATATTTAAGATTAATTTTTAGTGAATTCACAAATATTTAATTTTTTTTTAAATTTTTGTGTCAATTTTTGTCAAAGCACTTTCTCAAAAAAAAAAAAATTGTCAAATCAACTAAACATGAGGAATAATGTCATATTGTAAATCTAATACTATTATTCCATCTAAAAATTATTTCTTAAATAAAGTTTATAAAAATAATCTTATAAATTCATTTAAAATAAATAAGTAATGCACAACTATAGATAATTAGTATATACATTTACTCTATTAGCTAATTCAATGAACTAATAATTTCATATAAATGCAGTCTATTTGAAGTAGAAGCCTAAATAAAAAGAATTTTAAGGAATACGCCACTTGACACAATCTCATGATCTCCAACAAAAGGTCTCTATTTATTTATATATATATATATATATATATATATATATATATATATTGATATTGATTGGTGACAAGTCACACCGTGTGGTAAAACAGAAACACACAAGTCTCTAACATGATTGTAATATATAAATAAATAAATATATATATATATATATATATATATTATCCTTATATATGATTGGTGACATCTCACCTCATGTGTTGAAACAGAAATACACTAGTCTCTCACATGGGTACATGACTGATTCGCAAAGAAAATTTTGAAAACTGCTCTATGGACACCTCACAAAGATAAGCAACGTTTGGCCCAATCAACTACAAACTATAAGCCAACTGAAACACGCAAGTCATCCCTTAATACAGTTCCTCAACGCCATCAATTTGCATTTAAAAATTGACACTTGTTTGACTATATATGTCCCTTGAAATCCATACCAAGCAATTCAAAGAAGTTATCTCACCTATAATGAGTCTTACAATTAGACAAATTGATTCCGCATTGTAATAAGAAATAAGCAAAGCAAGCCAAACTTATTTGAACTGTCTGGAAACTCAAATGATCAATGGAGAGCTTTTCGTTCTATACTCTCTCAATAGTCCTGTTTCTATGTTTGTTTTGTGACACAACATATTGCCAACAAGCTTACCTGAACAATTCACAGCTCAACTGCACCGGCAACCCTTCTATATCAAAAGGGTACCTATGCAATCGTCCTCTGCAGTCATGCAAATCCTATGTAACCTTCAGGTCCCAACCACCCCATGACACTGCCAAAAGCATCGCCGATTTGCTTGGATCTGAAGCCTCCCTCATTGCTTCAATAAACAATGTCTCAAATATTTTTGACAGCATTCCAGCTGATAGGTTGACTATAGTTCCAATTACATGCTCATGTTCTGGCTCTATCTACCAGTACTATGCTCATTACACAGCCAAAAAATCAGATACATATTTTCATATAGCCAATGATACTTTCCAAGGCCTTACCACTTGCCAGGCACTGATTGGTCAAAACTACTATAATAGTGAAGATATTCCGGTTGGCACAGAGCTGACGATTCCAGTGAGATGTGCATGCCCAACTGAGAATCAGACGGTGAATGGAGTCATCTCCTTGCTTGATTATATGGTGACAATAAATGATACGGTTTCATCAATTGCAAAGGCTTTTGGGGTAAGTGTGCAGAGCATATTAGAGGCAAACATGTTGTCACAGGAAAGCATTATCTATCCATTTACACCTATTCTGGTTCCTCTACAAAGCAAAACTTGCACTACAAATCCAAGTAGTTTCTTTTGCGACTGTCCTAATGGCTATGCTGCAGATGGTGTCAGCTGCAAGACTGATCCTAGAAAGTTTCCTGTCAAATGGATTGCTCTATTAGGTATCTCTCTCTCTCTCTTTCTCTCTGTGTATGTATGTATGTATGTATTAGGTATCTCTCTCTCTCTCTCTCTCTGTGTATGTATGTATGTATGTATGAATGTGTTTGTGTGTGTGAGCTAGTCGTTGTCTTAAAGAAACAAACTTTTGGTTGGAATAATTAAGTAGTCACATCCCATATCGCCTAGTAGTAACCAATAATTAGTAATTAATATCGTTATATCATGTATCAAAACCTCACAGAGAGAGAGGAAAATTGAGTTCTCTGTATGTCGTCTGAGCATGCACACAGAATCTAGCAATTTTGCACTCATTGGATCAAGACATACAATCCCAAAATTGTCTTGGAGATAGGTTTTTAATCAAAATCAAATTAGGCCATCTGCAAATTCTCCCTGGACAACCAGAATCACACACACCTTTACTTGTTAATTAGATATGATCAATGAAAGTCTAATTTAGATTAGTCTGTCAACTAAAGTACTAATGAAAGAATTACACAGATTTCATATTGTTTGATCATTTTTTTATTCTTTACTTCAGGTATTGGCATTGGCATGGTATTCTTGTGTCTATTTCTTTTAGGCTACAAGTTATATCAGTTCCTAAAGAAAAGAAAACACAGAATTCATAAGGAAAAATTGTTCAAGCAAAACGGTGGCTTCTTGTTACAAGAAAAATTCTCAACTTATGGAAGTAGTGAGAAAGCAAAGATATTCACTGCAGAGGAACTGCAGAGGGCAACAGACAACTACAACAAAAGCAGATTTCTTGGTCAAGGAGGCTATGGTACAGTTTATAAAGGAATGTTACCTGATGGCAACATAGTTGCAGTTAAGAAGTCGAAAGGAATCGATAAAAGCCAAATTGAGCAATTCATTAATGAAGTTGTCATTCTTTCCCAAATCAATCATAGAAACATTGTCAAATTATTGGGTTGTTGTTTGGAGACCGACTATCCGTTACTTGTTTATGAATTTATTCCTAATGGAACCCTCTCCCAACATATCCATCAGCGAGACCTTGAATTATCACTTTCATGGGAGAACCGCATTAGAATTGCATGTGAAGTTGCCGGAGCAGTAGCATATATGCATTGTGCAGCTTCAATCCCCATCCTTCATCGAGACATCAAATCTTCCAACATTCTCTTGGATGATAAGTTTGCTGCCAAAGTGTCTGACTTTGGTACATCAAGAGCAGTCCTGGATGATAAAACTCACTTCACCACAGAAGTGAAAGGAACTTTGGGATACTTGGACCCAGAGTACTTCCAATCAAGTCAATTCACAGAAAAAAGTGATGTATATAGCTTTGGAGTTGTGCTTGTAGAGCTTCTAACCGGGGAAAAACCAATTTCTTTTGCGAGAGATGAAGAAGAGAGAAATCTTGTTTCACACTTCATTGCATTGACAAAGGAGGATAGACTGCATCAGATTTTACAACCTCGAGTTGCTAGAGAAGCAAGTAGAGAGGATATTCATGCTATTGCAAACCTAGCAATGAGATGTTTGAGATTGAATGGAAAAAAGCGGCCTACAATGAAAGAGGTATCGATGGAGCTGGAAGCTTTGAGAAAATCTCAAAAATGCTTAGAGAATTTCCCAGAGCCCCATTTATTGAGAGATGAAGTATCATTCATATCCTTAGACAGCACAAGGGAAAGCCAAGAATCTACAGAGGAAACGATCATCTCCTCCCTGGAAATGGAGTCTGTATCAACAATCTTGAAATCAGCTTGATAGAGGAACTTTTTTCTTTCTTTTGTAGTCTTAACACAGAGTTTGCATCAATCTTGTAATCAGCTTGAAAAAGGAACTTTTTTCTTTCTTCTGTAGTCTTTAACAGAGGTATTTACCCATCAAAGAATTGTGAAAGGTAATGGTTTTTTTAAGTAGATGACATTATAAGTTCATTTCCTCCTAAGCATCAATTGTCACGCCCCAAAACCAAAAAGGTCCAAGGCATGAGAAAATGAACCATCGAAAGAAACTGTGAGTCTTTTTTTTTTTTTTTTTTCCTTTTCCGAATAAGTAATATATCTATATGACAAAATATTCACAAGCCAAAATCTCCACAACACAAGTCAAAGCTCCATAACATATTTACGACAATACAACTACAAATCATTTGCCTTATAAATACATGAATATAATCCCACCAAATGATTTAACATAAAGTCACAGTGTTCTGTAGAATATGCAAGTATGCAACCCCAACAACAAATCTTGGTCTAACAAACCCAAGGCTGTTAACCTCAAGAGCCCAACCTCCAATAAAATTAACCATTGCCTTCAAAATTTAGCAAGACTAGATTACCAACAATTTATAATGTGAATCTCCCAGAAAGCATAGTAGTCCAATCACAATCAGTAAAGGATAGTACCCCGTTCCTGCATAATAGGGGTGTTACTACTCACAAGCCCATAATCGTTAGGGGATTAGCATACTGTTTCCAAGAAAATGCCATCAAGAGTAACATAACCCGGTTGGTCTCCATACATTTGTCATAAAGTAAATTTATCAAAATTTCAAGATCAATATTCCTAGAACAAAAAAAATGGTTCCAACTCACACACGCACAAATCACCACAAAAAAATAAAAAATACAAAATAAAAATACAAAAACTCAAAACAAAATTCAAAATTATATATATTCTCATGAACTACGTAAAGGAATACGTTTTCCAGGTATTCAAGGCCACCAAATTCTGCCAATCTCAACATTCTAGTAATGAAAAAATAATGGATCATGTTTAACATGCCAATTAATTTACTGCACATAACAGATTCAGGTGTCCCTCACGCCAGGGTAGTGATAGATTTCAGTTTCCAGGGCCTCTAGGTAATGTAAAATGATCTCAAACCCAAGTACCAGCTAAAATGTGAATTGGTCAAGTCTAAGTAAATTTCAGACAGAAATCTAAAAAATCACAAATTGATTATCGATTGAATGCTAAAATAAATAGCATACATGTTTAAACAGTTGAATAATGCTACAAACAATACAGGATGATAATGATCATCACTGTTGCTCTACGTCAAACCAGAATAAGAGAGACGTTCGAGCATAAATGACTCGTACTCGCTGCAATTCCAGGTCCCCACTTGTTAAAACGGCCTTTGCACCTCCTTCAATGCGAGTTTGAGAGACAAAAACACCATCACTATGGCTATTCAATGAGGAAGAGAGCTGCTGAGCAGCACTGGCTGTACTCACAATCGGGCACGACAGATAGTCCAAGGGGTTTGACTCACATTGAAGAACACATCCATCTATAGTTAGCCTTCCCTTTCTATGAAGCAAGCAGCAACCAAGCTCTGCCTTCACTGTTAGGTTTGCCAGTTTGCAGGTGGACATGAACTCCAATGCACTGCCCCAAAAAAAAATGAACAGAACATACCAAAATTTGTTGCTTATGATGAACATGTACAGAAAAGAGGTGGTTTTCACCAGTAGTACTTTCCAAACTGCTAGATAAATTTGAAGGGTAGCTATCGACACTAACATATATAATATTGCAGAATATCTATTGTGACAGACATACTTTTGAATCCATGCTATGGCATATGGCTCAAACACATTTCTTTTTATTTCTAGATCTCTGCCACTAAATCCAACAGCATGGAGGTGGACCCTCAAATATATAGTTGTAGAAAGAAAACTCCCATAAAACCACCACATAACAATATAAGGTGAAACATAAATGTAAACTTTGCAAACCTGTCAGAACCTCGAGAACAAATGAGTGTTGTCTCATCAGGAAGCTCACCTCCACCAATCTGAACAAAGTAAGTTTAAATTGAAAGTAGCAAAAATGGAAGAGGACAATTTCAGTAAAAGTTTGTTTTTCTTTCTACTAGAATAAGATCAGTACAAGGAAATCATGCACCCCTTGTTTAAAATAGGCATTTTATTATAGTAACGTACGGTACTGTAAAGGTGACCAGAAAACAGAAAAGCAACAAGTAAATTTGTCCATTCTCATGAGAAAGCTGAAAGCAATTTTGTTGCATCTGCAGTGATAGTTCAATGCAAACCTGTTTGTCACAAAGCATGGTATTCATGGAAATGAATTCCTTGCCACAAAATGACTAGAATGCAACACATCATCTAAACTTATAATGAAATCAAGCTATAAAATTCTCTAGGATGATGTCAATTAGAATTCGAAGATGAGATTAAATTCAGCCTGAATATTGATGCAGCAGAAACAGCCTTAGAATCAGCAACATCACAGTACTTACAGGAAAATAATTAAGCAATGATTGGGGATTTCTATGGTGGTTAGGACGTTTTAACTCATCAGGTGAAAGAGAGTAAAATATAACCAACATAGGGCTGCAAATGATGCAGTAGGTTGGGTCAAAGGCTGCCCCTCACCAAAACCTAAAAGTGGAACGAATTTCCTGTAATCCAAGACAACCCTACCTCACATTAGGGTTACTCAACACAATTTCTGCTATCACAAGCTACTCATAGAGGTCAAATTGCTTCATTTAGAGGTACAATACTTTTAATCCCCAAAGAACTTGTTTTCCCTCTTTGCAAGTAACAATATCAGGTAAGACTAAGGAAATTATTCTTACAAATTTCATGTTTTTCAAGGTAATAACCACAATATTATCAAGCAAAACAATTAGTATAAAAGCTTCTTCTCTCCAAATGTCAATCAAAATGTAGATGCATTCAAATCCAACAATGTAAATAGTGTACCCATTAACTAGTTAAGAGTGAGACCAAACACCTACATTCAAATCTGAAGGTATAAATACAAATGGAACCATGTGTGATACTTAAGCAATTTCTAGTTTGAAAGAAACTTTGGAAATACCAGGCAAAGTGGTTTTTTTATTTGAATATTAGAGGCATGATGACTCCCTCCTGCTGCAATTAAAATGGTATCACCAGGCCTGTAATGGAAAAAGTTAGTGTCAGGTGCCACCTAGACCAAAAATGACATATATGCAGACATATCTTACAAACCTTGCAGCAGCAACAGCAGTCTCAATGTTGGGGAAAACCCCAGGCTCAGATAAATCTTTGACAGATCGGTCCACTCGCAGCCACAAACGAGGGTGACATGCCAGGTAACACCATCTGTTGCAAACGAGGGCGGTGTTATACCGATCTGCAAACTCAATAGCAATTTGTGACAGAAATTGTACATAATTGTGTTATACCATTTTTTTTTATAAGTTCATAATTGTGTTATACATGCATAGTGGTATTGTCTACTAGGCCAATGTAACTCAACTGTGTTATAGCTATCTTAAAGATTCAAACTCCCACCTTATTTGTTATAAATCACCACATTTAGAAAAGCTACATAATGTAGTTCAAGACTGTTAACCATCAAAAAAGAAAAGAAGTACATTAACAAAAAGTTCTACATTCAAAGGATTGAACTTGTTTCTTACTCCCAGACCTTACTAAACTTGATTCCTCTTCCATGACAGGAACCACAAATCCAACCAGGTCCCTCCTATACAGGAAAAATCATCTTCCTTGATGATTTTCTGAATCTGTTATGACTTTGATACATTAAGAAAATAAAAATTATAGCTTAGATGATTTAGTAAGTATGGCAGTTCTGTTGTATAGAATATGGTTCCTCTATGTTTGATGTGGTCACATATTCAATAGCACAGAGAACTCTGTTATTGGGTGGAAATCTTTGTTTTAAGAACCTTATTTGAGTGGTCTTGCACTCTTGGATGTAGTAACACGAATTCACTTGTTCAAAGTTCATAAATTCTCTGTCAAATGTAATCCATGTATATCGTAATTCTATAGGAGAGCTTTGTGTATACACCCTATGTACATAAAGTTTCTTCATTTTTTCTATAAGTTACTATTTATATAAAAAATAAATAAATAAATAAATAAAAGGTTATTAACATCTAGGATATTATACAATATATGCAGCAATTGGATCTACGAAGTACGGCATGCCATATTGTTTTATTTTCTTCTCTTCTTCTTCTTCTCTTTTTTTTGCTCCCTTTGACATGTGGATACTAAAGTGGATGCAGATATTTTGCAATTTTTAGGTAAATATCGGGTTTGGCTGATCTATATGAGGTTGCATATCCCCTCGACTCTTTCCGTTGTAATATGTGGACAATTATGGTGGATTAACTCTCTTTTTCAATTTTAGAATAACAGGGGATTGTCTCTCTCATTCTTTTATATTCTTTCTAGAATTATATTGGATTGTCTCACTCACAGGTATAGAACTAAATAACTTTCACCAAGCTAAGTAATAAAAATTTATGCTCACGTTCACACAGTATTTTTTATGTTTAATATCAATGTGGGTGCCTCTCTGCCAGTCTACACATAACCCAATAGAAAAGCTAATTCCAATTTTATTATAGATTAGATAATAGGTTAAAAAAATTGTATCAGCTTCTGAGTCTTCTAAGCACATTTATTGCCTACTATAAATCTCTCATAATCTGCATTACAAACTCCAAAAAGTCAAGAAGAAGAAAAAACCACCCCCAAATTTCAGTAGGGCACAAACTTGAACTCAAGATCATCTAAATTTTACACTAAGGGTCCATTTGGTTAGACATTTTGGGAGCTTAAAAGAACCTTTTTAAAATCCCAAAACTCTATTTTGCAACCACAACTCCTCATAGCTTTTTTACAAACGTTCATTTTTTAAACTCAAAACACCGTTTTCCAACACGGCTTATACAAATGCACCCTAAGATATCAATATGAACTCCAATCAGACATGTTAAAGCTTGTAACTTCCATAGTTTTACATACTTTTAAACCCCATGTCTTCTTTAATTTTATCAATATTGTTAAAATCAACAAAATCTGAATTGGGCAGATAGTCAATCACAAACCCTTATGCATATATTCTAGAATATCAGTGGTAGTTTGTTTAAAAATACTACATTTACCATCATAGTCAGCAAAAGCCACACCCAAATGAATCATCCCCAAAAAAAAAAGTGATCTTGATTGAAATTAAAGATGGGGTTTTTACTGTTTACAATAAGAAACAAAATCAAGTGATACCCATTAAAGGAAACATATTGGTTTTGAATTGAAATGAGTGGTAAGAGAGAAATTGAGGCAGAGGAATGAAAAGGGGTACCTGGAATTGGAGAGAGGAAGCTAAAGATGTGCATAAGACAGCCATCATCAAGACTACTTATTGGACAGAATGAAGCTTCTGTGCTCTTTTTCCTTTTCCATTTTCTCTTGTTTGCTTCTTCTTCTCCTCCTCCTTCAATCTTCGCCTCCATCTCTATGCCTCTCTCTCTCTCTCTCTCTCTCTCTCAGTGAGACACGGCCCCTTCTTTCTTTGTGGATTTTTGGAAAGATTTTTTTTAAGGTTTTTGACTCTGACGAGAAGTAACCGACAACAAACGCTTCTCCTCGGATTTTTGTCAACAAAATTTTTTTTTTTCTTTGCTTGTTTCTACTTTCTACTTTCTATTGCTTTTTTGGATATTTGAGCCGAGCTGTCACCCGGTCCAGTCCGGTCCTAAATTTTAATAAGATTCAATTTTTGGTCCTGGGAACGGACCGGACTAAGATTATTGGCTAAAATGTAAATTACACCCTCTAAATTTAGTTTAATTTTATTTCAGTTCTCTAACTTTACTTTTTTCAATTAAATTTTTTAAGTTTCAAATTTATTCAATTTAGCTTTCTGTTTAATTTTGTTGAAAATTTTCTATTAAAAAAAGTCTATAAAAATTTTATAGATTTTTTTTTCAAAATATATATTTTTATTAGTTTTTTTGAGAAATAATTACAACATGCTGCTGACCCCGCAACTCGAACCCTTTCCCCCCTAGACCCCCAAGCACTTTGTGCATGAGGAGGTGCCAATTCAGCTACAATGCCTTTGGCATATATTTTTATTAGTTAATTGCATATTTGATGGAAATTTTTTTAATGGGGTTAAGAGCTCCTTAAAATCTACAGTTTTTATAGATACTTAGAGCACTTATCAATGCTTGTATATAGAAAAATTAACATATTTTAGCTAACCAAGTCAAAAATTCACTCATATTTATATAAGTTGTTACACATGAAAGACTAGGACTACCTATGTTTAGGCATTTGCTTCTTCTCTCTCTCTCTCCCTCTCTCTCAATAATGGTATGAGCATAATTTTAAAAACTGAAATGGTCAAAGAATCAAAACGACCAATTTTGAGTTCGATTCTTGATTGAATCGGGCAATTCGGTCCAGTTTTTTAAACAAGGGTATGAGTTCCACTAAGATTTAATGGTATAAATATAATCCTGTTCTCAAGTTTTGGAAGGTAACTATCACCTAGAATATCCAACATTCTATTAGTTAGATTCTTTTGGGCTTCTGTTTCAAGGTTTGTCACTATCTCACTGTGCATGTAGCTAATGAACAAAGAAAGATATGCCAGTCTATGATCATCCCAATTGTTGACGCAAGAATGTGCTCAAAATGAACGATTAAACATTTTAATTGTTTATGGACAGAAATAAACCCCCTTAAAAAATATATTAAAAATAAGAATGATAATAGAACTTGAATTATATTTTAAAGATATATGAAAAGAATCTATTAACTTATATTTCACGTTCTTGAGATCAAGCAATACAACCAACAAGCTGATGACAGCCCTGGGTACCATTTTGTTGCTATTGCAGAGGCTGCTCCTTGCATAGAAATCTTGAGCTGACAAAAACTGAGAAGGTGATAATTGCATAGGCAATAATGGCAAAAGGACTTGAATCAATTTGCAGTTTCATACTTTGCTCTTATTAGGCAATCTTTTAAACAGAAACAACTTTACTTGAAGGCCAAATTGGATTGTTACCAAGTTTAGTTGCAGTTTATCTAATCTAAGAGCATCCCCAATAAAGTTGCTAAATTGACTAAAAAGTCAATTTAGCAACAAATACTCTCAAAATGCCTTGTACAGTAAAGAAGCTAAACTCAAAATAATTTGAGTATCAGTTACAGTGAGCTGCTATAAATAGCAGCTCGCTGTAGCTTATAACTTAAAACAAAAACAAAAAAAAAATTAAAGTACAATGTTAAAAAAATAGTATTTTAATGTGTTGATTGTTATGATTGCTATTTTTTATGTTGGATATATTATTTTATTGTTTTGTTTATATTATTTTGATGTGTTGAATGTTAAAATAAAACTTTTGATATTGGGTATATTATAAAGTGTAGTATTAAAATAGATAAAATAGTATTTTGAGTTGCTAAAAATTATATTTTTTAATTTTTTTTACTGTGAATGCTATAACAAGTTATACCGTTAAATTATGGTCAATAGATTAATCATGAAACTGTAGTCAGATTAGATATGCTGCATTAATTCTTAACGGTGTAATTTGGACAGGGTCCGGATGAGTCCAGTACAGCCCAAATAAGGGCAGCCCAATCTTAGCTTACCAAAGCAGCATGTTTTATAACTTTGAGCCCAATCATAAATAGATTTAAGACTCATAATACCTTTGTCCATTACTCTATTTCAATTAAATAATTGACCAAGAAAAAGAAAATATCACAATAAATTGAAAGCTACAGACTTTGGGATTTCGTAACAAGGGTGTTGATGAGTCAAGTCAGATCAAGTTTGGTGTCATATCAAGTGAGTATTTATCGAGTAATTCTTAGGTATTCTTATAGCACAGAGAATGATGTTCTCTTCTCTTATACTCATAATGAGGTTCACTCATTAAATTCATGATAGAATCCACTATGAATGTAAGAAGAATGAGTATCATTTCTTCATATTCTAGGAGTACCTAAGAATTTTCCATATTTATCACACTTATTAAAGCATTCTTGAAAGAATGCTAAAATGCTAAAAATGCTATTAATAACATCAAACACACAAAAAACAACCTACATCAAAGATGTTTTTTTTTTTTTTTTGATGGGATACATCAAAGATGTTAAATCTTAAAACTTTTAACACCCAGCTATAGTGGGCTGCTATAGATGACAGCTCACTATAGCAAAAATCTCAAAACATAAAATATTTTTTTATTAGGTTTCTCTCTCTTTCTCAATAAAATATAATTTCTCACTTTCCCTCATTTTTTTTCTCTCAATTCGGTCTCAACTTTCTTCCTTCTCTGTTTCTTTTTTTCTTTTTCTTTTTCTTTTTTTTTCTTTTTTTTTCTCTCTCCATTGCCTCTCTTCTCCCTCTCTAGGTTCATGGTCAGCATTCTTAAGTTGGCATTGGGTTACTTGGCTAGAGTTGAGATCGGAAAGGTTGGGCCACTGGGGTGGTGGTTATTTTTGTGGCTAGGGTGGGTTTTGGCTGGGGTTTTGTGGTGGATTTTGGGTGTAGAAAACTAATCTGAAGAATGGAAGAAGAAGGGAAGGGGCAGTGGTTGGTGTTGCTCAATACACCCAATATCAAAATTTCTATTTTTTTATTTGCTTCATTAAAATATTATTTATTTATCATTCTTTATTCTTTTTTATTCTCACCACCCAAGCCACCACAAACCCACGACACCACCCATGGCACAACCCACAGCACCATCAACGGCACCACCCATCGGCTTCAACCCACGATGCAACCCACCGGCCTCAACCCACAACACCACCCATGGCACAACCACAGCACACTAACCCACAACACACCAATGGCACACTGGATGAGCCAAGTACAGCCCAAATAAGGGCAGCCCAATCTTAGCTTACCAAAGCAGCATGTTTTATAACTTTGAGCCCAATCATAAATAGATTTAAGACTCATAATACATTTGTCCATTACTCTATTTCAATTAAATACTATAAAGTTGGTTTTTTAGATGTTAAATGCTAAAACTTTTAAAATCCTTGATATGAATGCTCTTACTAACCAGTAAATCAGTCAAAATCATCCTCCACTTTCCTTCAATTTGGCGGTCGGCTATCAAGCGTGTGGTAGTTAACTGGAATTATAATTATATAAAAAATTAGAATTTTAAATCTCATCGCATCACAAAAAATCTCAGCCTCGTTATTATGAGTAAGCCAGTTATCACACTCTTCTATCCGACTTGATATCATGTAAAATTGAACCACTACGCATTGTTACAAAGTGTGCAAATCAAGTGAAAAACAAAACTAATCAAATCAACTGAAATTATAATTTCATAAATAAATTCAGTCTTCCCCATCCCCTTTTTGGATAGAGTTTACCTCCAAACTAGGTTAAAAGGAAATTCTTCTAACACATTACATGACCATAGAAACAAGTTTACACATATATTTTTAGTAATATAATTTATTTAATGAGTCATATGACTTTCTTTTTTAAAAAAAAAATTAATCTACTTTGACAAAATGTCTTTGGCTCCAATGACATTCCAAGATATTACGAATCTGTTTAGTTGTGTTGTTTAAATAACAGAAAACACAACATATATTTTTACAATACTTTTTCACTCACATATATTTCCACAACACTCAAACAATGTTACTAGAACAACATTACCAAACTTGGCTCCAATGACATTCCAAGAATGTGCATTCTTAATGTATATGGACTTTTACCATAGGCGGTGCTACACTATTCTTAGGGGGTTCAAATGAACCCCCTGACTTCCCAAAAAAAAAAAATTATATATAAAAAATATTTTTTTTGTTAGTTTAATACTATAATTTTTTTAAAAAAAATATATTTGCACATCCTGACTTAAATTTTACACACTCTTATTACAAGTATTTCCAACTCTAAGAATAAAAAGTAAGTGTTTGTGAATTGTAAGTGTCACTATTTTTTGTAAATTTATATTATGTGTGTGAGTTTGTCTAATATTGATTGTGTGCATTACTTTTTGTTATAATATTATTTGTGTGAATTATGATGTGTGTGGATGTTTGTGTGTACATTATAATATAAATATATATAATTTAATAATTAGGAAATAGATATGGTTTGTTACATGTGTGTATATTGTTATCATGTTATAATAATTTTTTATTATAAAGTTAGTAAAATTCAAGAAAAAAAACGTAAAGTTGGTGATTGTCCAAGCAATTGATTGGTTAAGTAGACACTAGTATAAATTTATGTATGAATGAGTGTAGTTGTGTGCATTAATAATTAATACAAAGCCAATAAGTTTAGTTTAGTTATTTAGTTTAAAATATTTTTATAAAAACAATAACAAATAGATAATAAAAATTGCATAAAAATAAAAAGGTTAGATAAACTTAACAAAATAAAATGATTATAGGCTCAAAGCTACCCACATTGACAATAGATACTTATAATGAATTATCATATAACAATTCAAAATTTGAATACTTGTAGAAGGAAATTGTAAAATTTCCTGTATTATTATTATTATTATTATTATTATTATTATTATTATTATTATTATTATTATTTTGTCGGTAACTTGATATTTTCAAGTTCTCTAAACAAAATTTTTAGAGCCGTTATTGACTTTTACCAACTGTACTTGAAAAAAAAGATTTGGGAAAATAACTCTCCTTCATCATACCACATAGATTATTATAGTCAAACATTAACATTAAGAACATTTATATTTAATTTCAATAATTTTGTTTTCTTGTTTTTATTTTTTTTTTGAGAATGAATAATTTTGTTTTCTTGTTAAGATTTGTTATGTCAATGAAAACGCATTAACACTGTAAACTGAAAACTGAAATTTAAACTGAAAAACACTATAACAAATAATTTTTAAATAATTTTTATGCAAGGGTCCGTTTGGATACAGCTGAAAATTGAAAACTGAAAAACACTATAACAAATAATTTTTAAATGTGTAAATAATACCGTGGGACCCATTTTTAATGAAAAAATTGCTGAAAAGTGAAATTTGTAGGTCCATAAACAGTAAAATTTGTGAGAAAGGTTAAATATTGCAACTGCTGTTCATGAACAGTAGTCACAACAGTACATGTACAGTAAATAAATGGACTAAAACACGTGAAAAAAAAAAGCGCTGAAACGCAAACGTGCGTTCAGCTATCCGCCCAATCCAAACGAGCACTAAAACTAGGGGTGTGCAGAAAACCCACCGACCCGCCAAACCAGACCCGACTCAACCCGACCCACCTGGTTGGGTCGGTTTTTAGGCCTTGGTGGATTGGGTTGAGTTACAAAATTTTTTTTTATAGCAGGTCGGGTTGGGTTTGGGCCATAAAATTACAAACCCACCAAACCCGACCCGACCCACCGACCCACCCATATTTAATATATATTTAAAATATATTATATATTTAATAAATTTTTTTTTTAAACCAAGGCACTTATATATATATATATATATATTATATTTAATAATTTTTAAATAAAAAAAACCAGCTGTAGAGCAGTACTTCCTCAGTTCCTCCTACTAATACTAATTATATATATAATATGTATTATATAATTAATAAATTTTTAAAAATAACCAGTTCTTTCTATCCTATATAAAAGTCAATTAGTTCACACAAACTCTAGTAAATTATTATTGTTGTTTAGTTATTGGTGTTGTTTACCCTTAAGGAATTACATCGATACTAATCTTTGGGTTTTTTTAATATATTAATATTTATATTTTTTTCTACTCAATTTAATAATAATTAAAAAAAGTTTTTCAAACCCATGGGTTTAACCCGACCCAACCCGACCCAAGTGGGTTGGGTTGAATTTATGTAATGAGTTGGGTTGGGTCGGGTTGAATTTTTTTTGACCCACCATAGTGGGTCGGGTCAAAAAATTTCCTCAATCCGACTCATGCACACCCCTAACTAATACGAATGTTGATCGCCAGACATCAACTAGTGTGGACCACAGTACACTTATATTGTTTAATAAATTATGGAACGATTCTCGAAAAAACCACCTCTTTTGGAATAAATTTTGTTTTATCAGAACGACTTTTGGTGTCCAATCCCTGGTTCAAACACATAGTGGCTACTCGCTTCTTCTTCTTCTTCTTCTTCTTTTTTTATTTTTTATTTTATTATTTTTTATTATATGGGAGCTCGCTTCTTCTTATTCATACTTGCTACACGTTGCAATTCGGAAAAGATATACCAAAAGACATACATACTATAAAAAAATAAATATAGGAAAAAAAAAAGAGAGATATAAAGACATTGCTACGTTTGGAATCTAAAAGCTAATTGCATAAGTTCTATCAATTACACTTTTTTTCGTCAAAAAATAATAATCACACTCTATAACTCTTTGCTATAATTGTTTTACTAGGTGAAAGTCTAATATGAAAATAAATATATTAAAAATAAAGATATTTGAAAAGGTTAGATTTTTTTTTGCGAGTATTTTTTTTATCTCAATAATAGAGATGATGAGGTATCTAATTTATCTCATATATATATACCTCTCACAGTTATAAAGATTTAATTAAAAATATATACATATACAATAAAAAAATATTTACAAAAAATTCTACACCAAGTAAATTACCTTACTTTAAGGAAGAAAAAAAACTTACAAATCTAAAAAAAAAAAGATATGATATAAACTATATATTATGACTTATTACAACAAGTGGGGTGGTGAATTTGATTCTAAATTATCACCAAGAAAAAAAAAAAAAGAATATCACTCAATCATAAGCCCCTAACTATTTTTCTAATTCAATAATTGGAGAATAAGAAGATTCAATCATTGGATGTCACTATTAAAAACACACTAAAAAAAAATTATATTGAACTATAAGTAGAATTTTCTTATTAGAAATCTTTTACATTGAAACAAACACAATTTTAATTTCTCAAGAATAAAAAATTTTCCCAACTCAACAACCTAATCATCCTTAGAAAAATCACTAACAAAATTAAATAAAACATTTCTTATACCATATCGCTACTTCTTTATACTTAATTCTTAAATTTGGTAGGATTTAGTTAGCTCAACTGGTAAAATCTCTGATGGCTGAATAAGAAATTTTGAATTCAATTTCCACCTATACCAAAAACCGACCAGTATCCTAATTTAATAATAAAAAAATTATCATTAATAGCAAACACCATAGATTGAAATTCTATAAAAAAAAATAAAAATAAAAATAAAAAAAGAATTCCCAAATTCAATAGTGAACTTTAAGGTTCAAATCTTGTTTTCTCTATTTTATATATATATATATATATATATATACACACTTTTTTCACCCAGGAAAAAAACAAAGAAAATATTCCTTCATTCCAGAGAAGCAGGGAAACAGTAGTGAAGGTGAGGCCCACAAAGCCCAGCTGTCAAGAAAACCAAGCGAGTCTCAAATATAACCGGTTGCACCATCCACTCACTCCTCTCTTCTTCTATTCCCTCCAACAAACAGAGAGAGAGAGAGAGAGAGAGTATGGCTGAGAATGGTACCAATGGCGATTGCGGCGCCGACGTCGGCGGCGCCGGCGGAGGAGGAGGGAGAGGAGATTGCATAACGAGCCACGTGGAGGAAGGGAGCGCGGAGAGCCACAGGTACTACCTGTCGCGGCGCACCGTTTTGGAAATGCTGAGAGACCGAGGCTACGTGGTGCCTGACTCGGAGCTCGCTCGCTCGCTCGCCGAGTTCCGCTCCGTCTTCGGCGACAAACCTGACCTCCTCAGCCTCCGCATTACTGTTCCTCACTCCTCCAATCCCTACAATCGGGTATTCATTCACAAACTCGCTCTCTCTCTCTCTCTCTCTCTCTCTAGCTCTGTATGTATGTATGTATGTATGTGTATTGATGAAGATGTTGTTGGTTAAGTTTTGTTTGGTTGCGGAGATAATACAGAGAGGGAGAGAGAGAAAGAGAGAAAGGAAGCGTTCTTCTGTTTTGTTTTTGGATTTTGGGAGCTAATGCTGCATTTTTTTTTTTTTTTTTTTTGCTTGGCTAAGTTTTGTTTGGTTTTCGGGAAAACAGAGATGAGAAAAAGTAGAAAATTTGATGAAGATGTTGTTGGTTAAGTTTTGTTTGGTTGCGGAGATAACACAAAGAGAGAAAGAGAAAGGAAGCGTCTTTCTGTTTTGTTTTTGGATTTGGGAGCTAACGCTGCATTTTTTTTTTTTTTTTTTTGGTTGCTTGGCTAAGTTTTGTTTGGTTGTCGGGAAAACAGAGATGAGAAAAAAAAAAAAAAAAAAAGAAACTTTAATGAAGATGTTGTTGGTTTAGTTTTGTTTGGTTGTGGAGAGAACATTGAGAGAGAAAAGGATGCATTTTTCTTTTGTTTAACCATTGTTTGGTTGTGGAGAGAGAAGAGGATGAGTAAAAAAAAGATAATTTTTTTTTTTTTTTGGATTTTATTCTGATTTCTTGTTTTGTCCAAGCTCTTTATGATTAAATTGATATTTATGCTCTTTTTTCTTTGGTTTTAGTCTTGTTTGGTTGTCGAGAAACAAGGAATTCTTATTTTGTTTATGCATTGTTTGTTTATCGAGAAAACAGGGAAGTGAAGAAATGAAACGTTTTTCTTTCTTTATTTGGATTATATTTCTGCCTTCTTTTGGTTAATCTCTGTTTGGTCGGGAAAACAGAGAAGATTAAAAATAATAATAATAATAATAATAATAATAATAATAAAAGCATTTTTGTTTGCTTTGGATGATATTTGTATGATTTTTCCCCTTTTGGTTAAGTTTTGTTTGTTGACAGGGAAAACAGAGATGAAAAAGAGGAAACTTTTACTACAAAAGTAGTGGATTTTGTTCCTATGATACCCCAGAGCACAAAACTTCACTTGAAATTTATACAATCAAAAGATTGGAAACTTTTTTTTTTTTCTTTGGGTGATATTTGTGTGTTTTTCCCCCTTTTGGTTAAGTTTTGTTTGCTTACCTGGAAAACAGAGATGAAAAAAGAAAAGGAAACTTTTACTACTACTTCTAGTTTGAAATTCCAAAGTAATGCATTTTGTTCCTGTGATACAATCAAAAGATTAGAAATTTTTTTTTATTGTGAATGTGACAATGTCAGAGCAGAAGATATTGTATTGAAATGGTGCTTTTTTTAATCTGTAATTTATCATCAAATAACCAACAAATTATCAATCTGCCAATAATTTAGATCACTTCTGGTAAGTTAAGAACTTTTGAGTAATATTAATATCTAATTCTTTCATAAAAAGTTTTTTCTTCCTCGTTTCATTGTATTGTAGGCTTCCATTGTGAAAGATCTCATTTTGTGTACTGCCTATTAGATAAAGTTTACTATGGAAGTCCTTGATGAGGCTCATTTTGCAGTAGCATAACTTAATATTTGCTTTGTAGATGATGGTTATCTTCTTTGGAACCGAGGAGATCAGAACAGCATCAGTTCGTAACCTTTATGCTCAGATCATGAGCGTAGAACATCTGAAGGGGCTAATTCTTATTCATGAGAGTAAGATTAACCATTTTGCTCGAAAAGGACTGGAAAAATATCCGTACAAAGTTGAGGTTTTCCAAGTAAGTTCCAAATTTTAACATTTCATGCTCTACTTTTGCTCAAGAGGTTTCATTCTTTACTTTTTTGCTAGCAAATAACAAGCAAATTGTTGACAGGATTTCATTCTTTACTGCTATGGTTATACCTGCTCTTGAGTGTTATTCTGCATGAATATTTCCTTTCTCTTGAAGTCATTCAGTAGTTGCATATCAAAATTAATGTTGCAGCATTCTAGTACATAGATTGGATGTGTAGATAATAGTCATTTTAAGAAGATAGAGCTTAATGAGCATGATTGAATAAGCGGTTTGTATAACAGATAATAGTTTATTTATTTAAAAAAAAAATAGGTAATATACTTTATTAAAGGAAAAGACTTCCTCATATATGTAGTTTTTTTAACAATTAGTTTAATTTATTAAAGGAAAAGACTACCTTATATATATACACAAGATAGCCTAAAGAATTATTTAAAAGAATTATAAGCAAATGAGAGAGATTCTATGAACTCTCCAATGGATTTATAGGTTGTAGAATCAAAGCTGTAGAGAGAATATAAATGACCTCTTTTGGCACTTTGTCAGTTACAATGATAGCTTATCTGCTAGAGACATGTATATAATTAATAGTTTAATTGTGTCTGAATGATAACCACAAAGACAACATAAATTGTTTCAACTATAGCTGGGGTGTTAGGGATGACTGATTGGATGATTGATCCGAGTGTTTTAAAGAGAAAGCACGGAAAATGTAAAGAGACTATTTAGATTGATAGAAGTGATGAGGGGATCCATGATCAAGATTATTATGTAGCATAATATGGAGGTCCTAAGATAATTTTTTCATCACCAATACTATATTGGAGTGTGTACATTTTATATTTTCATATTCCATTGGTTTGACTAAGAAAGAAGGATACTTTGAAATTCCTTTCTACTGGCATCAATATGGGTCCTTTGAGAGTATAGAAAAAAGGTAGGAGTACAAATCTGGTAGTTGTAACGGATTCCTCACCTGTGTTGTTCATACAAATTTCAACTCTGATATAATGACATGTAATCTATCTCTTGTTTATTTATTTTTTTTACTTTATGGCTTAACATCTATTCCGCTTTCAGCTCTATTTTTGTTTTGTTTTGTTTTTAACACCACACTATGACTTGTTTGCCTTCAGATTACTGACTTGTTGGTTAATATTACAAAGCACATTTTGATGCCAAAACATGAGATACTGAATGCTGAAGGAAAACAAAGGCTGTTAAGTCAGTACAAAGTGAAAGATACACAGGTAATTATATGTTTCGAACGCACCCTTAACAAGGATAGTGACTGACAAGAAGAGAGACCGTTTCTCTTTTATCAGTTAATTAATATATACATTTTTATGGTGCATATTGCAATCATATTACCGTTATGATTGCATATGTTGATGTCGCATGTGTTGATCTTCACATATATGGTATTTTATTCAGGTCAATTAGGACGTGCTTAATCTTAAATTTTAATTTATCTAAGTCTGCACCTAATTAATGGTTACCAATGGGGTAAAAGAGAAAAATAAATTTTGAGAAAGTGGTCTTAGATACTTCAATTAATCCATTTATTGAAGGAACTTCAGAGTTCCAATTAATCCATTAATTTATGAGGTATTTCATTTGGAGGGAAAAGTGGGATTGTGATTTAAGGTTCTAAGGTATGGAAAAGAGTTTTGTTTTGACTAATAAATTTATAATTATGCTATGCTAATGCAATCAATATGCCAAATGCAGCTTGAGTGTTGGATAAAAGCCAATAATGAACCTATCTTTTTCATGAGGAATTACAAATTCGATTTTTTTTTTTCTTTTTGTATTATTCGTGAAAGTGGGTTTAATCTTCATTCTCTATCCACGTAATAACTTTAAATGATTGATCAAATTAAATTGTTTCACATTATGTTACTCAATCTTAATTGTTTTCCAGCTACCTCGGATGCTAGAAACTGACCCTGTTGCACGATACTATGGGCTGGAGAAGGGGCAAGTGGTGAAAGTTACTTATAGTGGCGAATTTATTGATTCATTCGAAACTTACCGTGCTGTTCTGTGATGCTTCTACTAGAAGATTGTGACTCCTGCATTGATAACATGCTAAAGTTATTATTAGATAGTGAATTAGGATTGCAGTTCAGTAGGCTTGCATTTATTTTGTCTACAAGTTTACAATGGCACTGTCACATGGAAACAAGTTGTATAGTTGACTAGTTTGCATATTACAGGTTTAAAATGGCATAGGAATTTTTAAACTTGACTTGCCCAAAATAGAAAAAAAGGGTACCATTGAATTGATGTCTTGTGATAAGGTTTTGTGTGGCACCATGCTTATCTGCTTCTATGTGTCTAATGAGTTTTTTAACCTTGCTTAGCAGAAAATTGAAAAAACATGATCACCGGAGTCAGTGCAAGTGAATTCTAAACGATGCTGTTGCTGTTAGAAGGGTTGGTCTTGCATATCAATGTTGTGTTTACAAAAAATGTGGTTAGATGGTAGGGAATAGTTTTTGGATTTGCATTTCTTGTGCAATTTTACAGGATTTCTACCCACAGAAGCGCATCAGCGTTATCCATAGTGTCTAGAGGCATCTGAGAGAGCAAGTGAAGTGATGTTTCACTGGCACAAACCTCTACGAAAGGAATTTCCAAGCACCCTTGCATTGAAGCCAACAAAACTCACAAGTCCAATGACAAATGTCACACCAGAAAGGCAGGAACTATATAAACTGGAGGTCTGGAAGGATGATAGTTATAATCGTTTGCAAATTCTAGTACTGAATGGTTTACCTTACTCAGATTTAAAACTTGTGGTCCGTTTAGTATGAGGGAGAAGGAGGGAGAGTAAAGTAAAATAATATAAATTTCACTGAAAATTAGTTTATTTTCAGCTGACTCTACTTTACTCTACTCCCCTCCCCTTCCTTCCCCCCTCCATTCAAACAGCCCTTTAAATCATTCAACTTGTTCCTCAGTTGGACAAAGCACACACAAACATTGTGCCTTGCATTACCAATGTTTTGATAATATGATTCATCACCCACATTCATAGATCAAGCATCGGGTAAACTCCTAAGGTGATGTGAATGTCTCTTGGGATGAATTTATAGATGGAAAGCACAAGCAATGGTTGGGGGTTGTTAATGCAAGAAGGATGAGGATTGGTGTTAAATAAGCAAAGATAGAGATAAATATTTCATTTCTGAAAATATATTCAGTTACATAGGAGCTTTTCTCCCAGGTGTTAGCTCTTTGGTGAGCAATGGTAATTCCAAAAACAGTTGCCAAGTTGCTCAAAGAACAATACTATGATCATCTAATTCGAAATTGTATAATATAAATAGTGATTGATATCAAGATCTTATTACCAGAGTCTCTTCAATATACTAGACAGAGTTCCATAATGAAGTGCATCTGTTATAATTCAGAATAATGTAATTACCAGCCAAACTCAGACTTGGCATATACGTATCTGCCATGACTTATTGACATTAAGTAGCTTCAATTTTCACACATCAGACATTACATATTGAAACACATATCACCATAAGTGTTATATGGATACAGAAAATTCAATCTTCAGACAATAGATAAATAGCTATATGTTGAACATAATACTTAAAGCATGCATCCATGTAACTTTCTTGGATGCTCCACAATAATGATGCTTGAGGCTCCTTGATCCACTCTTGATAAAGATCCAGTAGGCTGACAAAATAAGAAAAACTACCACTACCAGTAAATCCGTATAATTATGTGTGGAAAGCATATTAAAAGGCACGGAAGAGATAAAGGAATGAATTACCCTTATATAATTCTGGAAAAAAAAAATAACCCCATTCATTTAGAGGATTCAACATCCCTAGCTCCATCATCTGCAGGCTCATTGTTTGAAGCGTTCTCTGAAGTTTCCATGCAAGGACTGTTTTTAAACTGATCAACATGTTGGGGCTCAGGCAACGGGTAAGAATTCTTAGGTCCTTGGTGAGGTAAGTTTTGTTTACTTTTTGAACTCTGTGGCAAGCATCCCATAGTCAAGTTCAATGAACCTACTACTTTGTGTTCACATGGGAGCTTTGTAGAAATAGGTGATTCAGGAGTATCAGAAAGTTTTCCTGGTAACTCCAGAGGCCTATGGAAGAGCAAATGAGCCACAGTTCGGTCTATGGGATTGGTCTCTGTTTCTATATCAGGCATCCCTGGATTCCTGCAATACCATATGGTTCAAGTATGAAAACTAATTGAAAGTAGATCATCCAACACAAAGAGGTTGCAACTGCACCATGACTTAAAACATGATGACACTGTTAAAGCATCCAATCTAAATGCTAAACATGTAGGTGGGGAGACCCTAAGAGTAACTGAATTTATAAGAAGGTCCAACCTAAGCAATATGGGATTTTTTGTCTAACACTATTTCCCATGTACAAACCTAAAAAATTTAGAAGAAATCCAAAATAGCAAAATGCTCTCAAGCAGCTCAACTGAAAAAAATATACATAAGAAATCTAACCAAATATGCAAATAGGCCAAGCACAAGGAGTCCAACAACAAACACAGCACTCTGAACTGTTTTATTGCATCCAATTCAAAAACTTAAGTTAATAGGTGGAGAGACTCAACTAGAGCATAAGCCCATACAAGGTCCACACGTGACCAACATGGGGCTTTTACTATAAAAATACTTTGTCTGCACTCACATCACATACTCACACACATGGCATGAATTCTCAACTGTAAATAAATAATGTGACTATGAAAATATATGAAAAGGTGTTTGGGTGAAGAACCACAGGATGCAAATCATAGAACCGATTATTGAATTCATTAAATCATTTGTTTCACAAGATTCGTGATATACAGTTTCTCTCATTCAACTGCAACATATAGATTTTTCAAAGCCAAGTCACCATTTACATCTGCCAATTTTTTGCAGCAGGAATTTTCACTAAATTAAGTTGTTACATTAGTAATATGTAATTTGTAAGCCATCAATTATCTAGTTTCAACAAAATTTTTGAGATAGAAATTAATGAAAGTTACATGACCTATTTCCATGTGTGGCAAATGAAAGAAGAGGTGTCCAATTTGAAGATATAGACTGATAATTGTATCGGTGTACTAACCTATTACGGCTATTGATATCTTCTTGACCCACGACTTCATGTTCATCCCTGCTACTTTTGTTGGTACTGAATGTATCACCAGCATATTGCCTTTGCATGGCGCTTTGAGCCAAACGGAACAAGCTATCCCGTATACAGAGTCTTAATTTCATGTCCAACTGTAGCAAAATGTTGGCATTGTAAGTTTATAACTAGTCAACTTACTTTATGAGGAAACCAATCCACACAAAAGTCAAGCATACCTTTGAAATAACATCTTGAAGCCTAAAAAGTACTGTTTCCTCCGCAGAATAATCATTAACTGCCACCGAGACTGTATTGGAATCATCTTGTTCTAAAGGAGAGTTTGGATCCAGAGCAGGAAAATTGCTTATATCTTCAACTTCAAGATCAGCTCCCTCAAAGGGCAGAGTTTGACTTTCTTGAGTAGACTTTTGGGGGATAGAATGATTTACCGAAGGGACTTGATGATTGAATTGTTGCTGCTGTTTCTGAATGGCAAGCATTGCCTGCATTTGTTGCCGCCTCCTTAGTTTTTCAATTTTTTCCTGAGGTGTCATGATCAGAGGTTTCACATGGGCATTCACTGACTTGCTTATGGGGTTTGCTCCCCCTGGAGAACCTTCATAACCAGGAAGCAAAGGTTGATGCTTACACTTAGCAGACTGAACATGGGAAAGCACAGGCATGGCAGGATATGGATTTGTGAGATTCCCATAGGCTGATGGAGCCACAAATAGATTGGTCATGTGCTGGTATTGCAAAGACTCAGGTCCTGGAAGCTGCCTCTGATGACTGAGCATTGAAGAGGGAGGAGACTGTAGCATGGAGGGAGCCAATTGGTTCTCAAATTGCCTAGATGGGTTTCCTGATGGAGACCAAGTACCATACAAATGTGGTAATGCCTTGACCTTGCTCTTCTCTGGCTTTCTCCGAGATTTCAACAGTTTTTTTTGCCTAGTAGCCTGTTCATATGAACAAGTAACTAATGGTTGGTGGACATTTTGGGGATTAAATACAAATTGGCAAATTGCTCTGAGTAATGCTATTGTGCAGACACTTATAGTCATCATAATATAATAATGGCACGCACAACAGAGAAAAACACAAAATACATGCACGTTAGAGCAAACACAATTGTTGTACATTAGGAATATAGCTACCACTGATGGAAAGAATTAGTTTGAGCCAACAAAAAACATATCCAATATGGGGAGATTACACAGTAATCAGCACCAGATGTTCCTTTGATGCTCATCAATAGCTTTTCCAGTTGTAACAAGCAACCAAATGATGACTTCAGGTACTTCACATTGTGAACATCATGCACTTAGCAGCCAAGTCTAGGTTGTTTTACATCAGAATTAGTTGTCTACCTGCAACTTTATCTAAGCAAATATTTAAGTCCTCCCACAGAACTAATCAGGTAACAATTCTTTTTCCAATGTTTAAGATCATTATATGACACTCATGGCTGAAGCTATATAAGATGCACATATTCCAACTAAATAGGAACTCTGAGCCTATAGTCATCATAAAAGAACTCCATTTAATATCAGCACAATATTGGATAATACATCAGTATAAAATTGTAGCGCAAAGGATACGATTATTTTCAGTTAGAAGCATAAGTTTCAATAAATCATAAGCCTGACTACTATACATTGCCGAGTGTAAAGTGGCAGGTACATTCTCTCTGGAACAATTGAAGGCATTGCAGTGCTTTTTTCTTTTTCTTTTTTTCTTTTTTTTTTTTTTTTTTTTAATTATCAATAAGTTATATATGCATCTGGTGGGTCTTGAACTCTTGACCTCACCTTCCACCTTGTACTTATATGGGGAGGAGCAGCCATTTCAGCTGAAGGTTTTAAGGACACTTCTGCACCCTAAATTCTTAGAGACTTGAAACAGCGTAGGTAATTAATTTTGGGAGTGTCTAACAAGTCAGATTGCCATCTAACAAGACTGGTTCCTAAAATTTTACCGCTTCAGGTTTCCAGGCAATTCTGGCATGAGATGAGCCTACCAGCCCTACCCAAAGCTACCCCAATCCTATATTTCACTTTGCTTAAGCTTTTGGTTCCAGCCAATTATTATTCACACAAAGAAAAAGGTACATATGAGCAAAAATCTAACAAAATATCCACAAATGACAAAATAAGTAATGGTATTTTGTCATCCATTGCAGGTCTGTGTTTTAGGTTTGGTATTTTCAACTTGAAAATATTAAAGTTTGACAACAAAATGGTTCTAATAAAAAGGAATACTGTTTGTCTATCATCAGCTGGCACTGTTTTTGTAGACCACCCTATGAGAATATCATTTGAGCTGTAATCTTCAATGCAGATTGCAGACACCATAAATGACAGATAAGTCACTAGGTATTAAGTATTATACTATTATGAAGTTGAATGGAGAGTGTAAAAGAATGTACCTTATCTGTAAACGCATTGGTGGTCAAAACATTTTCAGCAGCTGGGTGAAAGGTCACTGCAGAGGTTTTCCCCACCATGTCCATATCTGTCTGCAAGAGAAACAAATATGATGTGATTTTTGTGTTCCACTTGTTTAAGTGAAAACCATAATGCTATTGTGACTGATTGCACTGCAAATTATCTCATAATACCTGTTCCTTCGCCATAGTATTAATTTTGTCTCCAGCACATTCTACGTGATCTAAGATTGCATGTGCATTCTGCATACCATGAAGTGCAGGATCTTTGAGTTTCCCATAGCCAATGCTAAATGGCTGGTCATCATCTTGTTGCACATATTCTGTTTTGATTTCCATTTTCTCAGATGCATTTCTTAGTTCCCCTGACCCCAAATTTGGTGAGCCCACAGATATTGGGAATGTTTTTACCGGGCTGTTAACATCTTTAGAAGAAGGCCATAGCTCATCATCATTGCCAAGACTTGCATGGCCAAAAATTGGGTCATCATTGCTGTATGATCATCACTTGTGAGGATATTGAGTCAGATGGATACCATAATATTGAGAGAAAGGAGGAGAAAACAAGGAAAATAAGTTAAGGAATATTACAGTAATAAAGGGACATAGAGACTCTTCAGAGTTAATTAAGCTCACCATGCTCTTCTATCAAATTTTTAATTGACCCATTTCACTTTTAGCTTAAGACATTATGTTACAAACTCCAAAAAAACAGATAACAACAATTCTAAAATTGAAAAGGCAAAAGGCTAATCATTCAGACAAACTCCTAACACCACTTCCAATTATGAAGGAAAAAAACATAAAGCAAAGCTCAAAAAATTGCCAAATCAGTTCCTAAATTTAAATTTTGTTGTCTCATTTGTAAGGGTAAAGAACTTGGACAATTTAAGGGAAAATGGTGGGCCCATGATATTTGGAAGAAAATCATGTTTTGGAAGAAATTATCAGGTATCTCGAGTAGCATAAGTTCTCTGCAGCATGCATATTTGTCAAATTCTGAAAAGGAGAAAAGAGAATAAAAGGAATTTTTTATATTTAATTATATGATGGCTACCAAGAATATATTGCAGGATGTTGTCAAGACTAAGCTTCATTACTATATAGAGAGAAAGATACAGCTATCTTCAAGTACCTGAAAATTCGGTCAAGATCATCAAAGCTTCCAATGTTAGCCCAGCCATAGTCAACCAAATCGCCTTGCTCTTTACCTTCATCGGTATTTTCAAAAATTTCAGCATCTTTGTCCAGTTGATCTGTCTCTGCTTTCAATAAATATTACATAAAAATGAGTAAATCAAATAAGAAATCATGTCCCTTCTATCAGTCAGTGCACACACATACAACACAAAAACATGCACATATATAGACATGCAATTCATTCCAATGACTGGTATTTTCAGCACCTCTTGTTGAATTATATGTGCTAATTTCAGTTAAATTGTTAGATACTCCAGTACGCATGGAATCCTGTTCAGCTTTGACAGCATTAGATAAAGACAAATCAGGCCATGAGTCCACGCCAAATCCAGAAGTAGAAATCTCTCCATTGCTTTCAAGGTTGGGACTGCTCTCTAGCTTTATGCCAGGCAAGTGAGTTTTAGCCCCAGCTGTCCTCTGCTCAGTAGGCTTGTTGGTAGCAGCTTCTTGGGTCCATTCCTTCTTGCGATAATCTTCACTAGCCTCAGGATAAGGCACAATATGGTCACCACTCTCATCAGCCTCACCCCATATTATGTCCGCAAGCTGAAATTTTAAGCGTAAAGCATCACCATGACAAGTGAGAATAGCAATGTTATCTAACCAGATAAATATCTTTGAGCAGTTGATGGTATAAATACTTGAAAAGTAAACAAAAACTTATAACAACCCAGCAAAACTTACTGATGTGTTTGTGAAAGCAAAAAAGTATGAATTAAAACCAGAGCATAGGTATCCAGTAGGACACATAGTATAGTAACAATAATACACATGTTTGCATGTACACATAATACTGGGAGAGAGAGAGAGAGAGAGAGAGATTCAGTAAGGGGAAATCTCTGAAAAGGTTTCAACAACAAAATCAACGAAATCTAAATCTAGCCATTCACTACCAGGGAGGTCTTCAAGTTACCTTTTCCCCTGCTATTCTCTCTTTCTCAAAGCCCAAAAACAAATAGATCCAACTAGATCCTCTTCCTTCTTTTGCATCTTTATTTATTGAAACTATTGATGAAAATGAGAGCCTTGAGTAATTGAAAACCCTATCAACCTTATTTTTTGTCCCAGATGTTTTCAGATCTTGTCAAGAAGCATTGAAAAAAAGGGTGTAAATTACTCCAACCTCCCTTAACATTTTAAAAGATGATCCCCCCCCCCCCCCCCTTCCCCCCAAACTATGGACAAAATGACACGCCTCCCCCTCCGAGGTTTGTATAAATGCAACAAATAAGTTTATGTTCGACTTTCCTAACAAAAAAAATCCATTTAAAAAAATTATATTAATCTGTACAAGCCTCAAGGGGGAGATTGTCAATTTTTCCTACTTTGAGACTTTAATAACAATTTTTTCCCTTGAACTGTGTAACCCCTACTTGCTTGACTTTCTCACTTTCTCACTTTCTCCAACACTTTGGGTCCTTACGCTGGACCGTAAAGCTGCAAGTAGAAAGAATGAGCTACATTATTGGGCCCTTTCGGTCTAGCGTATGACTTTGTTTGAAGTCTTCTTCCAGCATTGAGACTTGATCGAGAAGGCTTGGGCAATTTTTTATTCCAATCATTTAGCTGTCTTTCTACTCACCTGCCTACTATACTATACTCCTCTTGTCATGTCCCCCAAATACACGTTTCGCATCTCCACATGGAATCTCTCAACACAATAATATTCATTGACTCGCTGTCTTCAACAGAATGGGCACAATAACATTGTCAATCTTGCGATCCATTGCCTTATCAAGTAAGATCAGTCCAAGCTCTCCGGCTTACCCTGAATAGTATGTATTCTTTTGGGTTCATAATACATACCTCAAGGAGGAAAGTTTCATTTTTTCCATAATTAGGGTAGGATTTTTTTGAATGGAATATTAAGTTAGGATAATCACAGTTTTAGAAGGAATGGGCTTATCTTTTGTATTTATAGAAACCTCAAGGGGGAATGTCATTTATACAAATGTTTGGGGGGATATTTTCATTTTGATAAACCTTTTGATAATTGGGGGAGGGAGGATTTGAACCTAGGATGCCTCCTTTTGGAAAGACCAAGAGGTGCCAACCAATTGAGCTAGAAGTCTCTCGGTAGTCATTTCAATAACCCTCAAGGGAGGTTGGTGTAATTTACCCCCCAAAAAAAAGTGAATCTTTAAATACAATAATAACTTAGAAGACCATCCTTGAACGGCCTTCCCTTCAAAACCTAATCATGAATCTTTTTTCTTTTTTTTTGGGGGTTTTTTTTATTGTTGGGGGGGGGGGGGGGGGGGCAGAAGGGGAGTGCGAAACAGTAATGATGATGTATCTGATTAAAATAGAACAGGACAAAAGGGTCCTTGTACAAAATCTACGAGGTACTAACAAGAAGTGGTGCAAAACAGATACGTAGTTACCACCTGTAAAATCACTTCCATTCCTATAAAAAAATATTTCCATTACAGATCAACTACAACAAAGCCAAAAATTTTTGTTTCCACTAAATCCCTCTGTTGGGATGATCCCCTCCCTCAATAACAGGCATTCAAAATCCAACAAAGGGAAGATGGAAAATCCATCAAATCAGCTATTGTGCTACAACAGAGAAAGAAACCTGAACTGAAAGCATGGTAAAAAAAAAAAAATGGTGATCAACTGATTCCTCTTGCCCTCTGCGTATCAAACATCTCTTATTAATAATCCCCAGACTATGTTATGAGTGGCCAAAACCTTATCCAATTCCTCTGATTATCAAAAAGTCAACCTTCAACAAACAGAAGCACAATCCATATCAAACAAGCCAAAAAGGATGCACCAACACAACTCACAAGTGCAACAGGAAAAGTTTTAATGGTGGAAACTCTATGTATCCCATATCTACATTAACCAAAACCCTCATTTGGGCCATAATCTGACACCACAGAAAACACTATCTTGATATTTTCTCTGAAACCAAGATGACTAAACAACTCCAGTCACCCCCCTTCAGCAGATAGCCGCTTGATGATTACTACTTATTCACTATTAAACCATAAGAATCTAGCAATTAAAAACATAGTGCGGTTGACCCGTGCACTACATTTTCTTGAAAAGACAACATAAACAGGGCTCCCTTCATATCATCTTCCTTTCCTTTACAGGACGATGGGAATCAAGTGAAACTCATATCCTGATGAAGGTGGGATCTGACGCCAAGCCTCTGCTTGAAGAAGCCGCGGACTTCACTAGCAAGCTACCCAGCACCTTTTCAGTCTCATATTTTTCACATTTCTGTCTAAAACTTAACCAAAATATTAATCTTTCAGCTAAATCATAAAAATCCAAAGATCAAAATCTCCTATATGACTCCACTTAGAGCAATATTTCATATTGGAATATCACTTTCAGAAATTCGCCCAATTCTTGTTTCTTCAGTCATGTTGCTTTCACTCCATGAAAAGAACACTTCCCTGCACCATACAAACTAACTTCAACCCCTATTCTTTTCATATTGAAATACCATTTAAACCTAAAACAAACTCATGGTCACTTCAAACTCAAGTGAAATTGCGATTCAATTTCCAACAGAGAGACACTAGTTTAGCTTCAAGTTTTCCATGATTGCCTATAACTTTGAAGTGTAACCCACATTCAGTCTGTTCTAAAATCTATAGATTATGACACTATTCTCTCTCTATTTAGATTGTCCTTGATAAGTAAAAAAAAAGTTAGTGAACATCCAAGTGGATTTTTTAATTAAAAATAAACTATATATAAAGAAAATTTTAAAAATGATACAACCATACCAAAGAAGGTATTCAAATTATATGGAACATTTTTCTACTCATCTAAGTCTCTTCAGCAAAAAGTGAACTTCAAAGTAGTACATACTACACAGCCATGTGCTTTTGAGCTAACAAAATCAAAACATATTTCTGCATTCTATTCCCATATCCAAGATCCTTCAAAGCACCATGAAAATTCATAAATTAAGCTGAAAAAAAAAAAAAAAAAAAAAAAAAAAAAAAAACCACACCACAATAAGAACAGAGCAATCTAAACAGTACCCAGAAAGCAAGTTCACATCTTAACCTCAAATCCTCATACATATAATCATTCTGACAACTACATCCCACCAAACTAAGACTACCAAACTTCAATCATATACATAAACAAACAAATTCAATTCAACATAAATTAAAGTACAAAATTTTCAAACTTTTCCATTCAAAAAAGAAAAAAAAATGGGTTACATACCTCTTCTTCGTTCCAATCAAACATTGCTGAAAGTGAAAACCCCAGAAAAACTCTCTAAGCCAAAACTCAATTCATAGCCACTCAAGTAGATTGTCTTGCACATCGCCAAAAAAAAAACCACCCACAAATTTTTTTTTTTTTTTTTTTTCACGGATAAAGCATTAAACTTTAGTACAAAAACAACATGGAAATCCAACAGGAACCTCACAGTTTAAAAAAAAATGAAAACAAAAACAAAAACTCGGTTTTTTTTCTTCTTTTTTCTTCTTTTGGTTTGTACTTTAGTGTTTTTGTTAACGTTGTAGTTGATGTTTCACAGTAAAACCGAGCTTTCCAGAGTTGGGTGTGGGGTGGTGGGGTTCAATCACGTGATTTTCACGTGGGTCAAGTGGATTTTCGGAGTGACACGTGTCTAGGCGTATCTAAGTTTGTGGCCAGGAGAGAATGATCTAATCCTTCAATACCATTGGCTGGGTGCCTGATTTTATTTAATATTATATTCTTTTCATTTTACTATTTGTGTGTTTTCAATTATGTTGAATTTTTGGGCCTTGGGTGTGGGGTCCACTTTCTATGGATCTTGAGGTTTGTGATTGAGCTCATTTTGGTGGTCGCTTTCGTTTTTGAGTGGGACCCACAGTGTTTGCCTACTTGCCTCTGTTTTTTTTGTGTTTTGTGTTAATCATTTCATTTTCTTTACAGTCAGATTTTTTTTATGGGTGGGATTGGAAGTTTAAAAGGTTTTTGGTGTTAATTGATTATAGGTAGGAAAAGAAATTATGGTCACGAGGATCAAGCTTGGATATATAGTTGACTCCTTGCTTAAAAGTATGAAGGATGTCATTTTCTTGTTCTGGTTTTGTTTTAACAATTAGTTTTGACTAGTTTACAGGTGGTATGTCACATGACTTAGTAAGACAATTCAGAAATCAACTTAGTAAGACAATTCATGTAACTATTCACTTGTGTTGTAATTACCGGTACGACAACATGTTGGTTTGCCTAGTGGAAAGGGCTCAGGCCAACATTTATTGTATGAGTTTGAGTTCTCCCATTAACAATGTTACGTGGCTCCTTATATACACCTATAGGTTGTTTACTTAGTTCATCAACGATTGTAGTGTTAAAGAGTCTTAGTCTTAGAGTGGTTCACATTAGCTCTTCCAAAATTTTTTATCCATTTTACAAAAAGAACGTATTTTTTTCTATTTTACACCATCACTTTTACAAAACACTCGCATATGTTTATCTATTCTAAACAATTTGTTTCAATAAAATATTCATTTTATTATTATTATTTTTTTTTATTTCCTTCCCACACTCTCCTTTTCTCTAGAACCCTCTCACTCCCTCCCTCTCCCTCTCTCTTAGAGACCCAACACAGCCCAAAATCACCAATAGCCAGCCACCATCAACGAAACAACACACACCCACCGTCAATCCACCCAGCCACCATCAACGGATCAAACTCATTAACGGATCAGCCACCATCATCAACCCACCATCAACGGACCAACCCTATTAACGGATCAGCCACTATCATCAACCCACCCATCATCAACCCACCATTATCAAGTAACTAGCCAACATTAGCCCACCCAAGCCACCATTAATGGCTCAACCCCACACCCATCATCAACCTACCATCATCCCACCCATCGTCAACTCACCCTTCATCAAGCAACCAACCTCCATCAACCCTCCATTGATTGACTAAGTGACCCATTTGTTTGGGTTTTTTTGGCTATCAAGTGGTAAAAGAGGTTGGGTCAAGCGGTGAGTTTTGTGTTTGGTTTAGGGTGGTGGTTTGGAATGAAGGAGAAGATGAAGAACAAAGAAGGGAAAAAAAATTTGAGGAAAAAAAAAATTAAAGGAGAAGAGGAATCTTATGTGAAGAGAGAAAAAAAAATTTAGAAAAAAAAAAACAAGGAGAAGAGATGGTATCTTGTATGCAGAGAAAGAGAGAAAAAGAGAGCAAGAGATATGATTATGGCAAGAAGAGAAAGAAGAAAAGGAAATTAATAAATAAATTGATACAAAATTACAGTAACCGTATATATTTATACTATTACTACAGCTCCTTTGTATATTTGCACAATTATAAACAAAGCTGATGCGGGTGCTTTTCATGCCATATTGTGTAAATTTTGTTACTTTTTGTCTTTTAGCAGGACTGATGCAACTGCTCTAAGAGTACTACTATGGTCATGCTCAGATAAAAAAAATACACTGATTGCCCATTTTTAACGTTTTATTTTTTTCTAACAAAAAAAATCTCTAAGTAACATATTAGGGCCATTCCAAACAAATTTCTTCTTGAAATTATATGATGCGTATGGGATAGAGGACTACATACATAAAAAAATAATTAGGCTATCAAAGAACTCTGAAAATATCTTAGGTTGAAAGGGATCCAAGAAAGTGAAAATTGAAAAATGAAATTCAACCTGGTCTGTATATGAACATTTTATGGTCTGCACATCCCTAGTTAATGCTTCTTCAAATAATTAATTAAGTTTGGCGCTAAAAAATACTACTAAATTTTATTTATTTTTTTGAGAAGAAAATACTACTAACATGAACCAAGTGTCAATATGATTAAAGTTATTGATGTTTAATGTAAATAATGTCTTAGGTTGTACTTAATAGTTAATAGCATGATTTATTTATTTATTTATTTTACATAGGTAAATAACAGTTTTTTTATTTATTTATTATTATTTTTTTTAAGACAGGCAATGGCACTGTATTTGATTATCTATTCATGCTTAATTACTAAAAAATTATGAGGATATGTCCCGCAATTTTTGTTTTTATAAAGAAAAAACATGACCTCTAGGCTAACACCATCATAGCATTTCACAGAAAATCATTACATCACTAATCTCATCCAACAATCTAAACATAAAAAGGGGTTAAAGCTTAAAAGCACTTGAAGAAATTGGTAAAATAATGACCACAGTGGGTCAAACCTTACAACTTTCTTTCTAACACCTTTTCTTTTTACCCTTGAGGATTAGATAATTTTTTTTTTTTTTTTTTTTTTTTTGATGGAAAAAAAATAGTTCAATGAATGGGTAAATTGTTTGTGTAATTTTGTTGCGTCTTAAAATGGGTTTGGAGTGACAAGTTATATACGTAAAATGGTTTTTCTTTTGGGCCTCTCAGCTCACTTTAAGTCTCTGGATTCGCAAAGAAGAAGAAAACGTCAAAAAAGAAACGCAGAAAAATGAGATAAAAAAACGCCAAAAAAACGACTCCACTGGGGATCGAACCCAGAATCTCTGGTTCCGTAGACCAGCGCCTTATCCATTGGGCCATGGAGTCTCTGTTGGTACCAAATTTTGTAATGATTTATATAATGTAATGTCTACTTATTTTCATATTATGACTGTTAATATGTTACAAATTATAACATTCTCGAGGGCCTTCAAAAAGACCTTTTAAGATTAAAAGGGGTTTTGCGAATTTTTAATGATATGTTTAGTTGCTAAGTGAATGAGTCATGAAATTCATATTCATACTATACCAACCTTTGACCTACCAATATTAATTTATTGGTTACAAACAAACAAAACCACTCAGCAAAAAATCAAATACAATGGTTCTCCTTTGATTACATCAAACTAGCATACGTGTCCATTCTTTCTACAACCAAAAAATAAAAAATGGGAAAAAAATTTCCATTTTTTTTTAATTCACATGGAACCCCCCAACCTCACTTTTAGTGAGACAAAAGGATATTTTTAAGTATACTATGAACTAATTTGCTGTTCACCTTTAGATACTACCATGTGGCAATATTAGCTTTCTCAAAAAAAAAAAAAAAAAAAAAGTGGTAATATTAGTTTAATTAGTGAAGGCATATGATACTTGAACTTTATTTTTGAGCTTCGTTTTTTAGCTGGGTTTATGTTTGAACTTGAAATACAAGAAAGGAAGAGATTCTCTAGGAAAGGTTTAATTTATTTTAGGTTAAAGCATGAAACATTGATTGTAGTAGCTTTATCTCTCCTCTTTAATTTTGGGAGGATCAATGGATTATACCATTATAGAAAGGGAGAGCGAGAAGGTGCTTGTTGTATATGTAAAGGGTTTTTCTCACTACAGTATTGCAAAGGAGATTAATTACTAATATTTTGAATTTTGTAAAGTGTTTTTTGATGCTTTTTTTTTTCTTTTATATATAGAGAGGGCAATGTTTCAGCCCAATGGGCTGCTTTTGTTAATTGAGTAGGACCATTTCCCATCACTAATGTTCCTCTCTTAGTTACTCAGGCTGTGGAGAAAAATGATTCTAAGCTCTTTCTTCTTTTGTTCATGTTCATATATAAATTTTTTATTCAAAAAATAAAAAAAAAGCACGAATATATTGAACCTTGGGAAATCAATTTCCAAGTGAAGATATTTAAAGAGCCATTTTTAGGTGTTAACTAATAATTATGTCCATACTTCATAGGTAAGTATGAAAGCTTAATATATAAGAAAGTTTCCTTGTTATTGATTTCCAACCAAACCTATATAGTACTAATGTCTCCTTGTCCTTTTTGTGGTGAGCATAAGAGGCCAGAGAGGTCAGTATTTTTGTTACTTATTTTATAACATATATATGATGTTGCGATGACTCAGCATTAGACATTTGTTATGTCGTGAAAACCCTATATACCCTTCGAAATGGAGGGACATAGCTGCCATATGTGACCTTTGGGCCATTTTGAGACATCTGCCCTAGTCCTAGGGGTACGTGTCAATCCTAATAAGTTTAATAATATTAAATTTTTTAAACTATTGACATAATTATGACTAGGCTGTTAGGAATGTATTGGGAGGAAATTGCAGTAATTTTTTTTTTTTTTTTGAGGGAGTTTTTATAAATAAATACGAGTAAAAAATTACAATTTTTTTTTAAAAAAAAATTGCAATTCTGATATAGTTTTTTGTTTTTAAATTTTGTTGAATTACAATTTTATCCTCATTTTTTATTTTTTAGGAGCCAAAATATATAATTAAATTGAGGTATTTTGATAATTTGGAAAAGTGATAACTAATTTTTCGAATTCTCTTAATATATAGAGATAAAAACAGTATATATAGTAAATTTATGTAATAATGAAATCATTTTAATTACAACTTATCACCATAATCTAATAGTTGCCTACATATGGAAAAAATTTTAAATCCCCTCATCTATTGTAAAAAGAAAACATAATTATTTAATAAATCGTGAAAAAAGATGTGGGAAAAAAATTTGTCTGACATTAATATTGCATGTGCCAAACCCATTAACTTTTCTCATATATAAATTGTATCAACATTAATCGTGTCAATTTTATCAAGAACCTTAAGAAAACAAAGGAACTGAAAAAATCGTATCCCATTACACGTGTCAACTGCCAATCCTCTAAAAACTATGGGTTATTTCTTATAATATATATATATATATATATATATATATATATTTATATATTATTTAAATGCTTGTAGATAGCAACCTTAGCTCATTAAACTCTCCTCACTGGTGGTGTAAATCACAATGCTTTGATAGACGTAAATAAATGCAATTAGCTAATCTTGCTGTCACAACAAGGACCAGTGTGACTAGATTATTGTGTGACAAGTATATAGTATGGTACTATATAGTAGTATGTACATATATATATATATATATATATTGGAAATGATAAAATGTGACTACGTGTGGGTTTGGATACCCACGTCTGTGTTTATGTCTTTTTTTTTTTCAATGCATGAACAGTAACATCACATGGATGCACTGTGCAGGAGACAATTTTCACTGTAGCAGTACTGTTCATGCACTGTAGCAACACTGTTTATGCATTTAAAAATATTAAAAATAAGTCTCACGGTACTATTCACACATTTTAAAATTATTTTGCTACATTGTTTTCAGTTTTTAGTTTTTAATTTCAGCTTAATCCAAATAGACCTTACATATGTAATTGATAGTCCTGCTCCTATATTTAATTCTAGGGCCAAGACACCTGAACTACGAGGTGATATATGGGGCATCATTATGTGAGGTAGAGATAGGTGAAACTGTTATGCACAGTTTCAAATTATGGTTTTCTGCTATCACATTTCACATATTTATGAGGTTGAAGGTAATTTTTTTAATTGGGTTTCTAGAAGAGCAAATATCTATGGCCTTTATTCAACAATGTATATGGTTCTTTTGATTTGGGCAATAACCCTCTCTATATTGTATCTGTAATCAGATTGACAGCTGGTTTGTTCTCTTTATAATTAGTTTTTCTTTTGATTTTTGAATAAAAATTTACCAGTTCATTTGAAAAACAAAAGGTAATATTTTTTGTCTATGATGATGATAATGTCATACGACTAGCTTATATAATAAATTCTTTTCCCCCATCTCATGGTGTGAACGCATAGATTTTTTTTTTTTTTTTTGGAGAATGGTGTGAACACATGGATCATATTGGGTTTTGAGCAACATAAAATAAAAGAGTACAAACTTTTTTTTTTTTTTTTTTTTTTTGATCTTCAACATATAACTTCATTAAACTGAAATAGGAGCCATATGGCTTACATCATTTTGCACTTGAACAGCAATCATGGGTGGGACATCTTCCACCCATATATCACAATCATTTACAAACTTGGCATGTCTTGCCATAAAATGAGCCGCTGAGTTGCAGCTTCTTCGTGTGTGGGTCACCACCCACGCATCCAAACAGTGCAGCCCCTGTTTCGTACCTTCAATGACTTTTTGAATACTATTTTGCATCAGTCCTGGATAGCATAACGCGTTAACCACCATTAGAGAATCACATTCAAAGGCTACCCGACCCAGACCAAGGTCCCTTGCAAATAAGACCCCTTCTTCCACAGCTTTTGCCTCAACCTCCAATGCTCCCAACGGCTGCTTCAGTCTTCTGCACAATGCTCCCATAATTTGGCCTTTTTCGTTCCTGGCCACCACTCCAATGCCACAGCTACCAGTCTCCCTAAACACCGCACCATCCGTGTTAACTTTATACCACCCTTGCTTCGGAGGAGTCCACTGTTGTGCAGCACCAGCGCTCGCTCTCCTCAGTGCTGTCATTTCTTCCTTAGTTTCTTCAATATATGCAGCCACCGACTTGACGAGCCCCACCTGACCTTTGCTTTGGCCACCATGAATCACTGTATTTCTGTTATTCCACAAGCTCCACGCAGTCACAGCAAAAAGCACCCAATTAATATTTGGATGAGAATCCATGGTTTCCCACACTACATTCAGAAAATCTGGTACTGGTTCAGGCAGACCCGGAAGTTTGATTTTTGTTCCACTCCATACTTCCTTTGCATATTTGCAATCCCAGAGAATATGCCCCGAAGTCTCACTCAAACCACACAAAGCACAGCAGTCCTCACACTCAACTCCCTTCACCTTTAGCCTATTCCTAGTAGGAAGGATATTCTTGCACGCCCTCCACATGAAGTGTTTTATTTTGTTTGGACATTTCAACTGCCAAACCATTTTCCAAATTGCTTTCATCTTCGTGTTATCCGAGCTGCTTCCTAGAGCAAGATTTGTTGACCCCTCTTTTAGACTTCTCTGTGCTACCCCATAGGCGCTCTTCACTGTAAAGTTTCCGTTTGAGGTCCAAGCCCATATTACTGAATCATCAGGAAGGCTATAGCTGATTGGAATGCCCAGTACCAGCTCAGCTTCATGCGGGAGAAAAGTGCTTCTGACCTTAACTGCATCCCAGCCCCTCCTATCAGTATCAATGAGATCTGAAACCAACTCTATGTCATCCTGGTTTCGCCGAGGGCTGAATACTTTAAAGGAGTTTGGTCTTGGGATCCACCTATCATTCCAAATGTGTACTTTCTGTCCATTGCCAATACACCACCTAGAACCCTTTATAATTATGTCCTTAGCCGCCATAATACTTCGCCACGCATAAGAGGGCTTCCTTCCCACTTGGGCAGTTAAGAAAGACTCATTAGCGAAATATTTAGCTTTGTAAACTCTATGCACCAACGAGTTAGGATTCTCCAAAATTCTCCATCCTTGCTTCGCCAAGAGCGCCAAGTTAAATGCTTTAAGGTCCCTAAACCCCATTCCCCCCTCGGATTTAGGCTTGCATAATTTCTCCCAAGAGACCCATGCCATTCTCCTTTCCCTTCCTTTTTGACCCCACCAGAAATTCCCCATCAAAGAATTCAGCTCCTTGCACAAAGAGTCCGGTAACTTGAATACGCTCATGGTGTATGTAGGGGTGGCTTGTGCCACCGCTTTTATAAGAATTTCTCTGCCCGCATTGGATAAGAGCTTGCCCTTCCACCCCGCAATTTTCCTTCCCACCTGATCTTTTAAGCGGTTGAAGGCTTTCCTTTTCCCCCTTCCTACTAATGGCGGAAGACCCAAGTATTTCTCATGTTGTCTGACTATCTCAGCCCCAAACATTTGCTTGACCTGGGTTTGCATTTCCCTGCTCGTATTCTTGCTAAAATATAGGGCAGTTTTCTCCTTATTTACTTTCTGTCCCGAGTCCCTTTCATAATCCTCCAACACCTTCAAAACCCTCTCACATTCCAATATCGATGCCCGACAAAAGATAATACTATCGTCAGCGAAAAACAAGTGAGACACACTCGGAGCACCTCTGCTTACTGCCACACCTTTAATGTACCCCTCATTCTCTTCCTTCTTCAACATGGCCGACAACCCTTCCGCACACAGAAGAAATAGATAAGGGGAAATTGGATCTCCTTGCCTAAGTCCCCTTGAGGGGACTATTTTCCCTTTAGGCTCCCCATTTATCAAGACCGAGTAAGAAACCGTTCTGACGCACATCATCATAAGTGCTACCCACTTCTCGTGAAACCCCATTTTCCTCATTATAGCTTCCAAATAGGACCATTCGACCCGATCATATGCCTTGCTCATATCGAGCTTCACTGCCATAAGAGCTTCCTTACCCTTCCTTTTCTTATCTATGCAATGCATTGTCTCAAAGGCAACAAGCACATTGTCTGTTATTGATCTGCCTGGCACAAACGCGCTTTGAGATTCGTCAATTACCTCCCTTAGAATTTTCTTCAGTCTATTTGCAAGCACTTTAGAGATAATTTTGTACACTACGTTACATAAACTTATCGGTCTAAATTCTGTAATATTCTGTGGTGAAGCTATCTTTGGGATAAGACAGATAAATGTTTCATTGAGAGAACAAGGTAACACCCCAGAATTTAAAGCTCCCAATACACAGTTTACGACATCAGGTCCTACAATATCCCAATATTGTTGATAAAAGATGGGAGACATACCGTCAGGGCCCGGAGCCTTAGTAGGGTGCATCTGTTGCAGAGCTTGCCACACCTCCTCCGCCTTGAACCCAGCCAACAAATCCTCATTCATTTCCGAAGTGACCCTCTTCGAGATTGCACCTAAGCTTGCCTCAAAATTTGAGGGGTTATCAGACCTGTAAATCTTCGTAAAGTAGTCTATGGTAATGTTCTCAATTCCCTCCTGGTCATTTACCCACTCCCCCTGATGATTAAGCAAACCATCAATTCTATTTTTCCTTCGCCTCTGACTTGCTGTGGCATGAAAGAATTTCGTATTTCGATCACCCCATTTTAGCCACGACGCCCTCGACCTTTGATTCCACATAATCTCTTCCCGAATTTGGATCTCATTGATTTCCTTTTTTAGCTCCTGAATTTCCCCTGCTTTATCCAACACACCATCCACGGCTTCAAGATGCTGGAGTTGGTTTTTTTTCTGTTTCAAGGAATTGTTGACATTTCCAAACACTCTCCAATTCCACCTGCGTAGCAACTCTTGACAGTTCTTTAATCGATCTATAATCGTACAACCAGAGTCTCTTGTCACCGGATCCCACACTTCCTCAATCAATTCTCTACACCCTGCCTCCCTTGTCCACATCGCCTCAAAGAAAAACCTCTTCTTTGCCTTCTTACGAGGCTGTCTACGGTGAAGGGAAAGCGATAATAAACAATGATCAGAAATAGACATGCTAAAATGGTGCACACCTGCTTCTGGAAAAATGCCAATCCAGCTTTCATTAGCTACTATCCGATCCAGTCTAAGTTTGGTTCTCTGCTCCCCTGCCCTTCCATTGCACCACGTGTATCTCTGCCCAACAAAGCCCAAATCAACCAATCCACATCTACTTAGACATTCCCTGAACTCTTTCATTTGTCTGGCATCTCTCTCTGGACCTCCAGTCTTTTCGTCAGGATGAGTAATTTCATTGAAGTCCCCGAACACCACCCACGGTAGTGAACTTTGAATTTTCAAGACCTCCAACAGCTCCCACGAAATATATCTTTTCGCTGCATCCGGTTGCCCATAAAACCCAGTTGCACGCCACGGGAACGGAGCTGAACTATCATGGATCTCGACATCAATGTGCGAGTTTGAGCAACTCTTAAATCGCACATCGATCCCTTCTTTCCACAACAAAGCCAGACCCCCGCTCTGACCATCACTTGGAACCGTAATGCCTTGAGTGTAATCCAGCTTGCTTTGAATACCCTTAATCCGATTCTTTCCGGTCTTCGTCTCCGATAGAAAAACCAGAAGAGGGTCCTTTGATCTCACCTCATCGGCGAGTGTCCGAACTGCCAAGGACGACCCCAATCCTCGGCAGTTCCAGGCTAACAAACTCATTTGGCTCGGCGGTGCTGCTCCGCAGCCACCGCCACACCGCCATCCTTGTTCTCCTTACCATTTAGATCGTGCTCTACTCCTTTGCTTCCTTTCCTGCGTTTTAGACTACCCAGGTTTGGATCAAGCTCCTGAAGGGGTGTTGGGCCCTCCCTTTTAACTATAGTTGGGCTTTCACTAACCTGAGATTTTCCTTTATTGTTTTCCCTAGCAAGCCTTTTCCAGTGCCTGCTTGTTGGGCTCAATACTTCGGCTGTCCAACCCTTCTTATCCTCAAAACTCATAGCTAATGGGCCTACGGTTGAAACCTCAGTATTCGGCCCATCATCCTTCCTTTTGAATTCGTTTCTTGGCGCAGACCCATCCTTTGAATTTAGCTGAGCCTCCTGACACCTTTCTGTTTCCCACTGCATCCCCTCCACACAATCGGATTTGGCCAACAGCTTTTCCTCATCAAATCTCCCCAAATCAGGCACCTTCTCCTCTATCTTTCCTACCAACTCTTTGACCCATCCCTTCTCGTGTAAAGGTTCTGACACCGTCCTAGAGGAGGTTTCTGCCACAATAGCACGTATAGGTTGGCTGGCCTCTTGGTTTGTCACATCAGTCACGTGACTGACCACTCCCTCTTGTCGCTCCTTCGCCAAAATATGCTGCTCCGCCACAACCACCGGGCAGCCCCCGGTTGTCCCCTTGATCTCCACTGTGTCTCTTCTCACACCCTGTGCATAAGTTCCCTGTGCAAATGTTTCCTTTCCTCCCCTTCGCATCGGCTCACCCCTTAACCAGGCCCCATACTGAAGCTGGTTTGCACCTTCCTTCTCACCTACAAACTTTAACGTTGCCACGAAGATAAAGATAATAATAAAAAGTCTCGTGGCGCTTGTATAATAATTTATTTTCCTTTGTTTATCAGAAAAAAATGATTTAGTTTCCTTTATCCCTAGTGTGAACACATAGATTGTATTGGTCTTTGAGCACTGTAAAATAATTAAATAAAAGAGGTGATAATAATACCAACCTTCCTCGTACTATGTTGATTCGTTGGAAATTGTCACCATGTTTAAAGGTAGAAAGAAAATAAGAGAAATAAGTGGTTGTAGGGTTTTTTTTTTTTTTTTTTTAGTTAAGATACACTTTGTCTATAGTTTTTTTTAAATTTCTTAGGTGTAGTACATTATGCTATTGAATTAAAATTTAATATATAATTGCATTAAAATTTATAATTATTTTTAAAAATGATAAAATTATTTGTTATTTAAAAAAATAAAATGAATATTTTAAGGATATTGGTTTAGAAAATATTTTTAAAAATTTTTGTGAGAAAATGAAAAATAACTAAATATTTTTAAATATTTTTATTTTTCTTATTAAAATTGTATCAAAACTTTCTTAAAATGGTTTATTAGTAAATATCCTAAAGACACTCATAAATAGACCCTTTTATATTTTATTAATCAATGCAAATTATGTGTTAAAATTTAATTAGAAAAACTAAATATATAACACTTAAGAAACTGTTTTTCTTACATAAAAAAAAAATAAAAATAAAAATAAAAATAAAAAACTGTTTTTAAATTTTCTCCCGTAGAACTATTAGTTACGCTACTTACTCCCACTACTGAAAAACACTCTTAGTGGGAAAGAAGAAATAAAAATTAAGCTTTGGTAGTACCGAAATATATAGCAGCAACTAGCAAGAGATTCCATATATTGTACCATAAGGCCATGCCAAAAACTATTGTCTATGAAAATCAAAGTACAACATATTTTTAAATTTTTTTTTTACGATTGCATGTTTGTCGTTATATAGAGCTGTAAACAAATCAAGCCATGATGAGCATTAAGATGTTGAAGTTTGGATTGTTTATTTTATCATCAAAGTTGAATCAAGAATCAAGATCCATTATAAAAAAAATTATGTTAAACTTAATTTGATGATTTCTTGTATGAACTTGAATTAGTTTGATTACTACTTTTATTGAATTAGTTTGGTAAACTAACCTAATATAAACCTTATTTAAAAAAAAAAAAAAAACCCTTAATTTTTTACCTTGTTAGACATATTAACTACCAAACTATGTTGTAAAAATTTTCTAATTCATTCATTTATACTAATAGTTTAATTTTATAAATCATGAAATAAAACTGCACTTTTATGATTTTTTTTTAAAGGGTAAGTATTATTTATAGTTTTCATTAATATATAGAGCTGAGCTTAATTGGGGTTGTTTAGACTTGTAATCTAGCTTTAAACTTGAGCTAAAGTTTAGATAGTTTATTAAATTAACAAATGTGATTGAACGGGTATTTTAACGAGACAAATTAGAGCCATTTGCAAGTAACATGATTCGTTTTATAAACCCAAACTACACACAGAATTTTGAACCTATCATGAACTATATCCTTCACTTTGTTGCAAAGGAAGAAAGTGTGGTTTGAGTTCTTATTTTTCTGTTAATTAATTATTGGTGGAATATATAAATGATTGTCGAACCAATGTCTATTCTCCACATGTAAAGTAATGTCCAAACATGATCATCGTGAGGTGGCGTTAATTTTAATGCTAAGGCATGGTATATTATTATAAATAGGAGGCTCATGGTCATGTCTCCTTCACATTTTTATCATTTCCTAAGAGAGAAAAAAAAAAAAAAAAAACAATTCTCAAACTGCTCAACAATGGCAACCCTCATTGGTCCTGAACACTTTTCTCCTGTTGAAGATGCTGAAGCTCTCAGAAAAGCCTGCAAAGGTAATCTTTAAACGCATGCATACATATATTTTTGCATGTATTAGTTTGTATATATAGATCATTTAAATCAATACATGTAAATATACTTATATACATTTGCATGCAATTTCATTTCACTTCCTGACTGTAAGTGTGCATGCCTTCAACTTAAAATTGGTTTAAGCAGTTATTTTCTTCTTCTTAACCTTATTTATTGCGATCATATTCTTTATATATATATATATATATAAACTTTTATATTATTATTTTTTTAAGAAACAAACACACATAAGGAGGGGGAAAGTGATTCTAACATAAAGAAACAATCTTATTAAACTCATTTAAGGAGGGGGAAAGTGACTCTAACATAAAGAAACAATCTTATTAAACTCATTTTGTGTAAAAGAATACATGCACTACAAAAAACCAGTCTAGACGCTTCAAAAACACCGCTACAGTTCTTCAAAGAGCCGGCATATGCAATAGAAAATGCCTTCTTGTTTGATGTTGACTACATTAGAAAAGGAAGACTACTCAGTTCTTTAACCAATGGAGGGCCGGTGATATTTGCTTAACGGATGAGATCATGACTAGTTCCTTGTTCTAGCTAAAATGAAGACATCTGTGATCTGTGCTTGTCACTTCTCTCGTGTCTTTTCTAAACCCTTGTATAGTTTATTATCACCCTCTAGCTTAAAAAGATAATGATTCATAAGAGAAAAATATAAAATACTATGAAAAATTTTGTGGATCTGTTACCTTATAAATGTTGTTACATTTTTAATTTTTTGCTATGTGAGGATTGTTTGGGATGGGCTGAAATTTTTAGTTTATTTACCATTTTAGCTTATTTTTGCTACTATTTATAGGTCTCCTTGTCTTTTTTGATACTATTCATGGGTCCTATTGTACTATTTAGCTTATTTTTCAACTTTATTTTTTTTCTACACTTTTAGCAAAAAAAATTTCAATTTCAGCTAAATAAGCTATTTTCAAACAGACCTTTATTATATATTTTTTTATAGACTACACCAGAAACAACCAGGGTCATTGCCGTCTTAAATAATATCATATATTACTAGATTTATTTGGTAATATTCACCATTAAAGTTTTAACTTTGTTGAGTTACTATGAGGCCCATTATATTACTAAATAATAATATATTTACAAGCATAAGTACTTGTGGGGTATGAGGGGGAAGGACTGGAATTCAAGTCTCTAGAAGGGAGCTTCACACACATATACACACTTAGATTATATTAAAATAAAATTTTTATCTTGAATCACCAAAAAATAAAGATGTAGTTGCTCAAGATTTTGTTACATTTTTACCTAGTAGTAGATCGAGCTAGAGTTCTAAAATTAAGAAATATTTTTCTTTTCTCCATCTCGTTGTCCTTTCTCAAAGTATCTAAGTCGTGTTTAATTCCGTCAAAAAAAAAAAATTTTCTTACAAAATCAAGTTGTTTTCAAACTTCCACTCTTTATTTTTCAAAGGGATAAAAATAGACTACAAAGTAAATACAATTTTGTATAATGTCATGAACTACCATAGTTTTGTAATACTATTGTAACCCAAGTATAATATAAATAAATCAATTAGTTCATGAAATGGGAATTATTTAAAAATTTCCACACCTCTTTTTTTTTTCAATATTGTTTTTCTCACATCCAAAAGGTAAGACAACTGATGAGCCAACTTTTTGCATCACTTGATTTAAATCACACTAGACATGCTGATATATTTAGAGAATCTCACTTACTCATACCTCCCTTTATATGATTAAAGAAAAATTATATATAAAGATTAGTGGAGATCACCTGTCTTTGTTCTGGATAATACCGACATTTGTTTTATCTTCCTGGTATGTGTTTTTCACTATATCTCACTCTGATTTGAAGTTTTGAACCCTCTCTCCTGCCATTTTTTTATCAGAAAGAATAATTTTTCTATGGTTTGATAATAATTTTGTAGTTAGATTTTCTGACCATCCGAACAGCGCCTGTTTTTTAGTCATAATTGTGACAACAAATAATCAACTTTAGTTGAACAACCTAGAGCCATCTGTATATTTTAAAAACCAATCTTAAAAGAAAACTGTCGTTGAACAACCTAGAAACAAAAATATATATTAAATAGCATGATTAAGTAGGCTAAGTAGTAAAGTTGCAAAAGAAGTTAGGTGTTTGGGTGAGTTTGAAAGTTCACTTATATATAGATCTCATCTTTTTTTTTTTTTCAAATTATTTGTTTTAAAAACAATATATTTTGGGTGAGTTTGATACTTCGCCAAAGAATCTCACCCTCTTTTTTACCATCTCAAATTACTGAGTAAAAAACATGAAAAAGAAGCTGGGTGTCATTGTTCCAAGTTCATATCCAAGTTAATTTATGGTATGTCTTTGCATGGAAGAAGTTGGCTAATTTGGGAATGGCAATAAAAGAATTAGGAAGTTTGAGAAATAAATAAGTTGATTATTTGAATGTTTTAGTCCTTCATACCTGTTTACTTAATGCTTCAAAATTTTTGTTATCCAGCTACTTAATTATACACAAATTAAGAGGGGAAAAATTGCATAGAATGCTTAGAAATATTAGGGAACAAATAAAAAAATTTCTAGCAAAATTCATTTAGTTTTTGTGCATGGGAAGACGCCAATTAAGTTACATTTTGAACCATGTTTTTCATTTAGTAATATGTTACAAGATTATTACCAATGAATGAACTAAGGTACGTAGCACGAACTATCAAAAGCACCTAATCCGTAAATTGCTAAGACCTAACACATTAATTATACTTGAATCAAATCTAAGACCTAACATATTAATTTTAGATTAATCAAATTAAGCTAAGACCGAACACATTGATTTTACAATGAATCAAAGTCAACCAAAGCAGACCTAGCTATGTACTACTATCTTTTTTGGTTGATTGAACTTTTGTTTTTTTGAGAAAGGTTGATTGAACTTCTTTTTGGTTGATTGAACTTTTGTTTTTTTGAGAAAGGTTGATTGAACTTGATTCAAGACATGATAAGTTTTTATTTTGAGAAGATGTTAAGTTATGGCCAAAAAACAAAGTGTAAGGTTAAGAAGTATATCATGCTTTTAATATTACTTTGATTTGAGCTTATCTTTTGTTTCTGAATAGAAATTTTTTTGCCGTCTCTAAATATATGTTACTCCAAAATAGAAAATCAGCCTTCATGTGCCTGTTATTTAGTTTAAATGATTAACTTACGTTTTATAAAATATTATGAAATTTTAGGAAATGGACAGAATGCTTGTAATAATGGAAAAGACAAAAATGTGGGACAACCAAAAATTATTTAAAAAATCCTTCTTAGTTTTTTTTTTTTTTTTCTTGAAGAACTTCTTAATTCTTACAAAGGGCATTGTCAAACAAATTAATTATCTCACTGCATCTTAATTTAATTGATAGTAGTAAAGGAAAAATTGTGGACCAACTATGTCTTAATCATCATTATTTATGTATGCAGTGACTTGAAATGGTTTGTGCATTCTTTCTCAAAAAAAGAAATGGTTTGTTAATTTCATTTGTCATTGTGAGTGAGTTGTCCATTTTTGCTTAATCGGGCAGAGAAGTAAATGGCTCAAACTTCAAAGTGTCTCATTTATGATTTAACCCATGTCGTTTTATGTGAAGGAATATTTGTGCATTTGTCATCCATGTAAAAACAGAAGTGGAATAAATGTGTACAAGAAGTACCTATCAGAGAATGCCAACACATGACACAGTAATTATATGAGAATCTAAGCCAACTAATGCATATTAAGTCACATACATTAGTGGGTAAACAAGTTTTAAAATGTCATTAATGATTCTTAATTCTTAAGTTAAACAAGGCCTTAATAAAAAAATTTCTTAGCATCATAAATAGGAGTGTCATTCTAGAGAAATTAAAATTATCTCTAGTGAAAGATTGAAGAGCTAAACAATGGCTACCATCATTGTTCCTGAAAATGTTTCCATCCATGGAGACGCAGAAAATCTCCAAAAGGCTTTTAAAGGTTAAATTGTTTGTTCTTTGAATATTGATTTGATTATTAGTAAGATTTTTCTATGCAAATAAAATGATCTAAAGGTAGCACTTTTCATTAATTTATATGATTTTTGTTGTTCTAATATGAGCACTTTTCATTGATTTGATTATTAGTAAGTTATTTAATTTCCTATTTGGTGATTGGGAGTACTAGTTGTTCTACTTTTTAATTTTGGTAGACATAATTTTGTAAGTAATTTAATGGAATATACAAATGAAACGAAAACCGAACACAATGTTATTGAGCCACAAGCCTCTTGAAGAATATATGCGTATGTTGATGACTTTAATTTTTCCTTCTTCTTTTTTCGTTAGTGTTAATAGATGAATGTTAGTCTAAATTTTCTTTGCAAATAAAAACATCTAAAGGTTGCACTTTTCATTAATTTATATGATTTTTGTTGTTCTAATATGACTTTTGTGTGTGTGTGTGTGTGTTAACTTGCTAGGATGGGGAACTGATGAGAAAGCAATAATCAATATACTTGGACATAGAAATGCAATTCAAAGGAAGCAAATTAGGCAAGCTTATGAGGAGCTTTATCAAGAAGATCTCATCAAGCGCCTTGAGTCTGAGCTCTCCGGGGACTTAGAGGTTAGATTATCATCATAATCATGATCATCCTCATATATTTTTTTGCTCAATAAAGAAATTTTTTGGGGAAAAAAACAATGCTTAAGCATATAAATTCACATAATTGTAGCAATTAGAAACCATTGTTATTGTCACAAATTATTTTCTAGTGGTCCGAGTGTTTTCATGCTATAAAATTGTCCTGTATTGAGAACAAGAGAGTAGGTACAGGGGACAAAACAAACTTGTTTGGGGTCACTTGTATTTCCCAACCCCAACCAAAGGTTAAATGACGACCCATTGGAAATGGCCCCCTGGTAAATTATTAATTTCATTTGTCATTGTGATCTAAGAAACCTTGAACCATTTGTCAAATTGGGTTCAAATTGTTGTAAAAAAAAAAAAAGAGGAAGAAGAAGCAACCTTGAACCATAAATTAATGAAAATTTGACAGAGCAATCATCTTTTACTTTAACTTCTAATTTTTTTTTTATTACAATTTTCAAAGTTTAAAATGCCAAATTACAATTATGGTCCTTGTATATTTGTTACTATAATTTATATTTTATCCATGTACATTTAATTATATCAAATTTTTCTTTCAACTTTCAAATGGTCAAGTTACGTTTCTCCACTTTCAATTTCAAGTCAATTTTGCCTACTAGGAAATTTGTCTGCTAGGAATTGACTTGATTATTTGAGTTGGTATGGAAAAATGAGAGACAAAAATTGACATAATTAATAATTGAGAGACAAAATTGATATAATTAAATGTATAGGAATGAAATTGGAAATATCCCATTATTGAAGTTTCTGAAGAGTTGTTTGGCCAAATTTATAAAATAACATTACAATGGAGCATTTAAAATTGAAAATTTATTAATTTACATTGTAAACTAAACAAATGTGTACAACATTGTACAATTTTATGCAAATTTGTATAACATTATATACTTTTTGGAAATGTCCACAATATTTATTTAGTCTACAATATAAATCTTACATTAAAAATACTATATAAATCAATAATTTTGCTTTAAAACTTTGCAATGCATATGATCAATGAGGTTTACGGTGTACACTTCACCCTTATATTGTACTGTAATATTCTATTAGATGCACTTCAAAATGAGGTTTGTTTTGATTCAATTACTGTTCCTTGACTATCAATCAATGGAACATTATGCCTTCTTATTTTTTTATTACTAAATAGTTTTTTTGACACTAAGTGAAATTTCCAACTTTTGTGAACACATGCAGAAAGCAGTATATAGGTGGATATTGGACCCAGTTGATAGAGATGCAGTTTTGGCTAATGTAGCCATTAAGAAAGCTGAGACAGAGTTTCCTGTTATCATTGAACTTTCTTGCATCTACTCTCCTGAAGAGCTCTTGGCAGTAAGGCGTGCCTACCAAAGCCGCTACAAACGTTCTTTGGAAGAAGATGTGGCTGCACATACCACCGGGGATTTGCGCAAGGCATGTTGTTTGGCCCCTTTTATTTGTCCTTTCTCACTCTTTCTTTCCAAATTACATGATGTATATTATATACATCATAGTTTTCTTCATCCAAAAAGAATATAGATTGTAAAGCTTTTATATAGTTTAAGATACCAACTTCATGCCGATGCTCTTAGGTCAATTGGTACTTCTTAGTGTTTATAATGGAGACAATTAGGTTTGAATCTCCCTCCTTCACTTATAATAATTTGTTTTTTTTTTAATATAAAAAAAAAAAAAAAAAAAAAAAAAAAAAAAAAAAAAACTTGATTGAAAAATTGGAGACAAAATACCAAAGAAAATGGAAAAATCTTTTATGCGCCGAACATATGAGACCAATGTCTCATTGACATGTGGATCCAGTGAGACATCAGTCTCATACGGCCAGCGTAGAAGATACTTTCTCTAAGAAAAGACTGATCACTGATGCTAAACAAGCAGACTCCTTATAAAGTTGCCTGTCTTCATCACTTTTGGTGGCATGATATACCTATATGCAACTTAGGGGCTAAACTTCATATATTATTTTTATTATATGTTAAACTAGAAAAATGTAAATTAAATTTTAGTTCCTAAAATTTGGGGTAAACTCGAAGCGAAGGACCAAAATTAACAAGAGGACCAAAATTGAGCTTATATCAAATTTCATAGACGAAAATTATAATTTACCCATTAAAAAATTATTATCAAAACACCACAAAAAATGCACTGGGCTTTGTTTTTGGCAAAAAGAAAAATAAAAAATATTAGGGTTTCATAGAATGAAAGAGTTAGATTTTAATGTGCCCTATATTAAGTTAAGATAATTTGGAGCTTTCTGACTTTCTGAACTGTTACAGTTCTTGGTTGGCCTAGTGACTACTTATCGGTATGATGGCCCTGAGATAAATGAAAGATTAGCAAAATCTGAAGCTGATATTCTTCATGAAGCCATCCAAGACAAAATATTTAATCATGAAGAAGTTATCAGGATTTTGACAACAAGGAGCAAGGCACAACTCAAGGCATCTTTTAACCGCTATAGAGATGAGCATGGTACTTCCATCACTAAGGTACAGATATTGAAACCTTTCATTATATATTGAAATGTAAGAAAATGCATCAAACACCATGATTAGATATGCAACAAGTTGTTTCTTAACACTATTAGTGCTTAAAGAAGCAAGTTACCATTTTTTTTTTTTGAGAAACAAGAAGCAAGTTACCTCAGAGTTCTATGAACTGTAAAAGAGTCTAAACTTTAATGTTCACTCAAATATTTTAAGCTAATCATATTATTAATCAAGCATGAATTTTTTTCCCCTAGAAATTGTTGAAAGATGAATCTAATGTGCTCCAAAAGGTGCTGCATGCTGCCATTCGATGCATTGATGACCCAAAGAAGTACTATGAAAAGGTGAAATTTCATATAAAGTTAGAAAATTTCACACTTCTTTTCAGTAATGTAGTACTAGTTGGACTCAACTTGAGTTGTTTTGCTATAGGTATTGCGCAATGCAATCAAAAGGTCTGGGACTGATGAGGATGCACTCACTCGTGTGATCGTTACGAGGGCAGAGAAGGACTTGAAGGACCTCAAGGAGCTTTACTATGAAAGGAACAGTGTAGCCCTTGATCATGCAGTGTCCAAGGAAACAACAGGGGAATACAAGAAGTTCCTGCTCACTCTGTTAGGGAAGGAAGATTAAGGTTCTTTCCTATGGGGAATTTTAGAATTTATGTCATGAATGGTGGTTTTTATGAGTTGGACTTTGTTGCTGCGAGTCTTTATTTTCCATGGTGTTGTCTTGAACTTCTATGTTTGTAATTTTTATCTGTTATCTTTGCCTTTTAAGATCCCTATGGTTTAGTATGTTGCTTGGGTTTGAATAATTCCTCAGTTGATGCCACAAATCATGGATTCAATTACCATTTGATGCATCCTTTATAATTAAATGTCCTTGACAAAAAATTCCTTGCAATAGATCGTCCTTTTCCTTCTCCTTTCTCCCCAAAAGAAACAAACTAGGACATTAAATTCCTCTACAGAAACCTCCATTTCCTTCCCTTCTTAGTTCTTACCATTTGATGCATCTTTTTCCCCCTTATCCAATATTTTTCTCTTACACAACTAAACACCTCAAGGGATGAAAAACTTTCCTTTGATGGAATTTGTCATTGAACTAGGGTCTCACGCAATTGAGCATATTTTACACACGTTTGTGCAATACCTTTAAAAGACTAGTCACAACCGAACTCCCTATAATAGTTTCTATTGCCTAAATTTGCCATGATATATTTAAATTAACAGGGATCAACACAATATCCTTTCATTCCAATTTTTTAGTGTGGGATAGAATCCATCCATGATGGATAGGAGGAGACCTTTCAATCCAAGGTTAAGTGTGCAGAGATTGACTCTATTCCAACATGGACAAACCAATCAATAACCTTACATACCTTTAATCACCTTAATTCCACTCGGTTATAATGTCACATTCTTGATCACAGCACTAAACAAGAGTAAATGCTTTTGATGAAACAGATGTTTGAAATTGCTTAAACAATAAGGTTTCATCTTTAATACTTTAGTAATTTTTGACCTTTCCTTCACCATCTCCACATCCTAACTAAGCCGTCATAATAAAATTTCAAAAGAAAAATAATTGTCTTATGGCATTTCAAAGAAGAAGAAGAGGAAGGGGGAGGGGGGGGGGGGGGAGAGGAGGAGAAGTCCTAAACCGTTGAAGTAGATAATGTTTACAAATCATCCTTGAATACTAAATGATTTTAGAGTTTTATTTATTTATTTTTCATTCACACTCCAAAGCAAATAATAAAATTCATAAATGTTCATATCATCCAATTACAAGAGCAAAGAAGGTTGATGCAGATAATACCATTTGTTTTTATGAAAATCAGACATACAAGCAAACAAAAAAATTAATAAATGTTCATACCATCCAATTATGAGGCAGAAGAAGGTTGATGCAAATGATTTACAGATCATTTGGGATGGGCTGAAATTTTCAGTTTATTTGCAAGTTTAGCATATTTTTGCTACTATTCATAGGTCTAACTGCATTTTTTGATACTATTTATAGGTCTCATTGTACTATTTAGCTTATTTTTCAACTTTTTTTTTCTACACTTTTCGCAAAAATTTTTCAGATTTAGTTAAATCAGCTGTTTCTAAACAGACCCTTATTATTAATATTTTTTTATAGACTACACCAGAAACAACTAGCTAGGGTCATGGCCATCTTATATAATATCATAGATTACTAGATTTATTTGGTAATATTCACAAGTATTAACGTTGTTGAGTTACTATTAGGCCAATTTTATTACTAAATAATAATATATTTACAAGCATAAGTGTTTGTGGAGTATGGGAAGGCAAGAATCGGAGTTCAAGTCTCTAAGAAGAAGGTTCATATACATATATACTTAGATTAGAGTATAATAGAATTTTTGTCTTGTATCACAAAAAAAAAAAAAAAATGTAGTTGCTCATGATTTTCTTATATTTTTACATGGTAATAGATCGAGCTGGAGTTCTAAAATTAAGAAATTTTTTTCTTTTCTCCATTCTCGTTGTCATTTCTCAAAGTATCTAAGTCGTGTTTTATTCTGTCAAAAAAATTTTCCTTCCAAAATCAAGTTGTTTTCAAACTTCCACCCTTAAGTTTTCAAAGGTATAAAATTAAAATAGACTAGAAAGTAAATACAATTTTGTATAATTGTCATAAACTACCATAGTTTTGTAATACTATTGTAACCCAATTATAATATAAATAAATAAATTAGATCATGAAATGGAATCCTTTAAAATTTTCCACACCTTTTTATTTTCTTTTCTCTTTTCCAATATTGTTTTTCTCACATCCAAAAGGTGAGACTACTGATGAGCCAACTTTTTGCATGCATCACTAAATTTAAATCACACTAGACATGCTGACACATTTAGAGAATCTCACTTACTCATACCTCCCTTTATATGATTAAAGAAAAATTATATATAAAGATTAGTGGAGATCACTTGTTTTTGTTCTGGATAATACCTACATTTGTTTTATCTTCCTGGTATGTATGTGTTTTTCACTGTATCTCACTCTGATTTGAAGTTTTGAACTCTCTCTCTTGCCATTTTTTTTTATCAGAAAGAATAATTTTCTATGGTTTGATAATGATTTTGTAGTTAGATTTTCTGACCATCCGATCAGCACCTGTTTATTAGTCATAATTATGACAACAAATAATCAAAGGTCCACTGCGTTATTATATGTAGAGTCATGTTAATGGGTGTCTTTAGAAAAATAATTAATAAACCATATTAGGAAAGTTGACATCGCTTTCATGGGAAATATACATAGTTGTAACAAAATTTATTATTTTATCATTTTTCCATAAAATATTTCTAAAAATAGTTTCTAAACCAATGCTTTTAGGGCATTCATTGACATTTTTCTTATAGGTATGTATAGCATGGACTCAATTTTGTAAATTGTAACACTTTTGAATTGAGCCATATTAGTCTTAATTTTTTTCACAAAATATTCTATAACTTATTAAGATGATAAATTGTAGTTAGAGTGATATCGTTATCACATGAGCTTACTATTAACACTATTTTTATACACCATATATGTGTGTGTGTGTGTTTTTGAAAGAATTTAAATCGATCCATAGAAAGACAAAAAATTATATATGAAGAAAGATGGAGAAGAATCTCGTACTTTAGTTGAACAACCTAGAGCTATCTGTATATTTTAAAACCATGCTTAAGTAGACTGTCGTTGAATAACCTAGAAACAAAAATGTATTTTAAATAGTATGCTTAAGTAGGCTAAGTGGTCAAGTTGAAAAAGAAGTTGGGTGTTTGGGTGAGTTTGGAAGTTCTCTTATATATAGATGTCATCCTTTTTTTTTTCTTTTTTCTTTTTTTTTTTCTCTCTCTCTGTCTCTTCTCAAATTATTTGTTTTTAAAAACAAAATATATTGGGTGAGTTTGAGAGTTCGCCAATGAATCTCACCCTCTTTTTTACCTTCTCAAATTACTGAGTAAAAAACATGAAAAAGAAGCTGGGTGTCATTGTCCCCAAGTTCATATCCAAGTTAATTTATTGTATGTCATTGCATGGAAGAAGTTGGCTAACTTTGGAGTGGCAATAAAAGAATTAGGAAGTTTAAGAAATAAATAAGTGGATGATTTGAATGTTTTAGTAATTCATATCAATTTACTTAATGCTTCAAAAATTTTGCTCTCCAGCTAATTAATTATACACAAATTAAGAGGGGGAAAATTGCATAGAATGCTTAGAAATATTGGGAAACATATAAAAAAATTGCTAGCAAAATTCATTTACTTTTTATGCATAGAGAGGTGCGAATTAAGTTACAGGGCACTTTGAACCATGTTTTTCATTTAGTAATATTGAGTACAAGGTTATTACTGGTGGTATTCAATGATTGAACTAAGGTAGCACCAACTATCTAAAGCACCCAATCCATAAATTGCTAAGACCTAACACATTAATTATAGTTGAATCAAATCTAAGACCTATAACACATTAATTTTAGATTAATCAAATTAAGCTAAGACCGAACACATTGATTTTACAATGAATCAAAGTCAACCAAAGCAGACCTAGCAATGTACTACTATCTTTTTTGGTTGATTGAATTTGATTCAAGACATGTTAAGTTTTTATTTTTATTTTTATTTGAGAAGATGTTAAGTTATGGTCAAAAAACAAACTGTAGGGTTAAGTAGTATATCATGCTTTTATATAATATTACTTTGATTTGAGCTCATCTTTTGTTTCTGAATGGAAATTTTTTAGCCGTCTCTAAATATAAGTTACTCCAAAATAGAAAATCAGCCTTCATGTGCCTTTTATTTAGTTTAAATGTTTAACTTGCGTTTTATAGAATACTAGTCGCTAACCTGTGTGATGCACGGAATATATTTCACTTTGCTTAAAATAAAATTTAAAATGAAAAAACATCATAACTTATCAAAATAAACATAAAATATACAATATTCATCGCAAAATGTTATTTGAGAATAAAATTACCATCAAAATTATATAAAGAAAAATTTCATGTCCAAACAACTCATCAAGGTGGAATCTGGTTATTGAACTTGTCAAGATATATAACCACAAACCAAAAATTTTAAGAACCAAAAGGGGATTATCATAAGAAATAAATGTGCCTTAGTTTGTATATGAATTTAATTTGTGGAAAATTTATAGCCACATACCAAAAGATTTAAGAACCAAAGGGGGATTATCATAAGAAATAATTGTGCTTCAGAATTTGTATAAATTTATTGGAAATTCAATGGTGATTTATGAATAGCACACTTGATTATCAAAAGCAAATTCCTAACTTCAAATTAGAGGGTTGCATGTTCTCTAACTCAAATTTCTATATCACAACTGCAAATAATAATTATATAAAACTGATACAAACCATGCACAGACAATCAATAGGCTTTGTTGCTGGTCTTAAGCACTAAGATTTGAATCGCATTGTAATCATAATTGCATAATACATAATTAAATGTCAAGGCTTTCTAGGGCTTCACATATACTTCTTTAGGATCCTCTACAACACTTGTAGCAATGCAAAAGTTAAAAAAATAAAAAAATAAAAAATAAAAAATAAAAAATAGTAGAGATTGCAAACAGAGAAGAGAGAGTACCAAGTTTTTGTTGGGTTTTATGCTTCCACACCTTGGGCTGGAAGACATAGGTTGCAGTTTTGATTTTTCTCCAAAAAATAGAGATGCTTCATCTGCCATATACAATATAAAATAATTATTAGAATTTCAACTCAAAAACCAAACCCATAAAAATACTATCAAAATATAGAGATTAACCCAAATACTTATAAGAAAATCAATTCTAAACATAATAAAACAATAAGATAGAATGAAAATTTCAGGCACATATGAAAGCAAATAAAAAAAGACAAAACCTACGTTTTTTTTTTTTACGTGAGTCTCTCTCCTTATTTTTTTAATCTTAAAGTGAAGTTGAGTTTAGGGTTTTGAAATGGTAATTGCTAGGGTTTTAAGGAGAGAAGAGATTTTGGTATTTTTATGCAAAAAACGTTATTTTAGGTCTAGGTGATTTATTTCCTTGTTTTTAGGCTCTTTTAATGTTTTTTTAGGTCAAATTTGGTTCCTATTATGGTTAGGTATTAATTAGGGCTTATTTTAGAATATATTTTCTTGTCCATCAAGTTTTATAGAGCCCTTAAATAGGCTTCCAAGTTTGTATACGTTTTTCAATATTATTGTTAAAACCTAAAATAAAAAGAATCAAAAATAAAAAGAAAAAGAAAATAGTGATGATGTGAAAAATTGTGAGAGTTTCAAAAGCTTCGGTTTTATATATATATATATATATATATATATATATATATATATATAGATTATGAAATTTTAGGAAATGAACAGAAAGCTTGGAATAATGGAAAAAACAAAAAATGTGGGACCACCAAAAATTATTTAAAAAATCATTCTTAGTTATTATTATTATGGGTCATGCTAACGAGTGTCTGTTAATAATTCATTTTAGGAAAGTTTTAATACCACTTTTATGGGAAATAAAAAAAGCTGTCAAAATATTAATTTTTTCTTTCATTTTTCATAAAAACTTTCTTTAAATGGATTATTAACTAGTGCCCTAAGGGCACTCGTTAGCATTTTCCTATTATTATTATTATTTTTTTTTCTTGAAAAGCTTCTTAATTCTTACCAGGGGCAGTTTGGGTCCAGTGCTTCCAGTGTACTGGACTCGTTAAGATAGTGACATGTGTTCAAAAATAGACACGTATTATACTCCCAACAGGTCTAATGTCATTGGACACTGGACTTAATCCATAACCTTCTTACAAAGGGCATTGTCAAACAAATTAATTATCTCACTGCATCTTAATTTAATTGATAGTAGCAAAGGCAAAATTGTGGACCAACTAAGTCTTAATCATCATTATTTATGTATGCAGTGACTTGAAATGGCTTGTGCATTCTTTCTCAAAAAATGAAATGGTTTGTTCATTTGATTTGTCATTGTGAGTTGTCCATTTTTGCTTAATTGGGTAGAGAAGTAAATGGCTCAAACTTCAGTGTCTCATTTATGATTTTTTTTTTTTTTTTGGCTGAATATCTCATTTATGATTTAACCCATGTCCTTTTATGTGAGGAATATTTGTGTATTTGTCATCCATGCAAAAACAGAAGTGGAATTAATGTGTACTAGAAGTACCTATCAGAGAATGCCAACACATGACACAGTAATTGTATGAGAATCTAAGCCAACTAATGTATATTAAGTCACATGTATTAGTGGGTAAACAAGTTTTAAAATTTCGTTAATGATTCTTAATTCTTAAGTTAAACAAGGCCTTAATAAAAAAAAATTTCTTAGCGTTATAATTAGGAGTGTCATTCTAGAGAAATTAAATTTATCACTAGTGAAAGATTGAAGAGCAAAACAACGGCTACCATCATTGTTCCTGAAAATGTTTCCATTCATGAAGACGCAGAAAATCTCCAAAAGGCTTGTAAAGGTTAAATTGTTTGTTCTTTGAATATTGATATGATTATAAGTAAGTTTTTTCTATGCAAATAAAATGATCTAAAGGTAGCACTTTTCATTAATTTATATGATTTTTTTTTTGTTCTAATATAAGCACTTTTCATTAATTTATATGGTTTAGAGATAACTCAGTTTTCATAACTTATAACTCAATTCTCAGTTTTTGAAAACACCCAGTTGCTGTTCCTGTTTCCGTCACTCTAACTCAAATTTTTAAGTTTTGAGTGATGGAAACAAGTGTTAAAAACCAAGTCAAACACAAAATTTTTTGTGGGACCCACATGTTTTGAAAACTCAGTTATGAAATCTGAGTGATATGATCCAAAAAACCACTCATCCAAATAGGCTCTTAATTTCCTATTTGGTGATTGGGAGTACTAGTTATTCTACTTTTTAATTTTGGTAGACATAATTTTGTAAGTAATTTAATGTAATATACAAATGGAATGAGAACCGAACGCAATATTACTGAACCACAAGCCTCTTGAAGAATATATGCATATGTTGATGCCTTTAATTTTTCTTTTTTCTTTATTGTTAGTGTTAATATATGAATGGTAGTCTAAATTTTCTTTGCAAATAAAAACATCTAATGGTTGCACTTTTCATTAATTTATATGATTTTTGTTGTTGTAATACGACTTTTTTTTTTTTTTTTGGGGTTATTTTTTGTATGTTAACTTGTTAGTTGTTAGGATGGGGGACTGATGAGAAAGCAATAATCAATATACTTGGACATAGAAATGCAATTCAAAGGAAGCAAATTAGGCAAGCTTATGAGGAGCTTTATCAAGAATATCTCATCAAGCGCCTTGAGTCCGAGCTCTCCGGGGACTTTGAGGTTAGATTGTCATCATAATCATGACCATCTTTATATATTTTTTGGTCAATAAAGAAATTTCCTGGGTAAACAAACAATGCTTAAGCATATAAATTCACATAATTGTAGCAATTAGAATCCATTGGTTTTGTCACAATTATTTTCTAGTGGTCCGAGTGTTTTCAAGCTATAAAATTGTCCTGTATTGAGAACAAGAAAAGAGGTATAAGGGACAAAACAAAATTGTTTGGGGTCACTTGTATTTCCCAACCCCAACCAAAGGTTAAATGACGACCCATTGGAAATGGGCCCCTAGAAATTATTAATTTCATTTGTCATTGTGATCTAAGCAACCTTGAACCATTAATTAATAATGAAAATTTGACCGAGCAATCGTCTTTTACTTTAAGGGTCATGCTAACGAGTACTCTTAGGGCACTCATTAATAATATATTTTAGGAAAATTTTGATACCACTTTTATAGGAAATGGAAAAAGCTGTCAAAATATTAATTAATTTTTTTTCATTTTCCATAAAAATTTTCTTTAAATGAATTATTAACCAGTGCCCTAAGGGCACTCGTTAGCATTTTCCTTATTTTAATTTCTAATTTTTTTTTCTTTTACAATTTTCAAAGTTTAAAATGCCAAGTTACAATTATGGTCCTTGTATATTTGTTACTATAATTTATATTTTATCCATGTACATTTAATTATGTCAAATTTTTCATTCAACTTTCTAATGGTCAATTTTCGTTTCTCCACTTTCAATTTCAAGTCAGTTTTGCCTACTAGGAATTTTGCTTGCTATGAATTGACTTGATTATTTGAGTTTTTTTTTTGAGAATCAAGACTATGCATTTTTATTAAAAAGTTGGCAAATTTGTATGATAAGTAGCAACGGTATGTGATGGAACATCTTCTATCCACACTTGAAAACCAGTGACATGTCGTACGTGCATGTCGAGCTAGGTTGTGGGCTACACTGTTTCCTTCTCTACGAACATGTGAAAACCTAATACAATGAAATAAATTTGCAAAACATTTAACATCTTGAATCGGTAAACCAAAGGATGCCAAAGAGTGAGGATCTTCATTCAAAGTGTTTATAACAATCTCTAAATCTCCCTCTAGGATGACATCATTCGAACTCAGATTAGCAGCACACTGTAAAGCCTTCCATGCAGTCAAAGTTTCAAGCTCTATGACAGTTAGAGGGAGAGGGATGATTACCGACCATTGTGCAAAGCCCTTACCTTGGCAATCTCGGATAATCACTCTAATCCTTGCCCTATCTTCTTTTTGAAACGTTGCATCGATGAAATTTGTACCTAAACCCTCCACAGTTGCATCAATAGTCGTTCTCCAGAACAGCACTAAACCACCTCCCCTATTTGTTCTTGGGGCATTGAATATATTCTCACACCTTATCTTCCTCAACACAATTTTTAGCCTTGCTTCATCTACTCATGTTTCGGCTATAAACACGACAAATGGATCTTTTGCCTGCACTATATCTACAAGCTCAGTCTCTGTACATGGGTTCCCAAGCCCACGACAGTTCCAGACTAAGACACTCATTGTGACTAGCGGGGCTGACTCTTAGCCTCCACCATTGAATTTGATAAACTACCATCATCTTTAGAAGCTTCTCTGCGCTTTGAAGGTAACTAGAGATGAGCCACCCCACCTCTCTTCCCACATATTGTTTTGCTCTCTACCTTAGTCTCTTTTGCTTTCTCGCGGACTAATCTTTTCCATGTTCTTTGAGTACCCGTAGGAATAGGGTTACCCGAATTTTCTAAGTTTGCATTTAAGTCTGCTTCAATTTGTTCCCTTGAGGATCTTTCAGCTGACTTGCGTGAACCTCTGCCATTCTTAGGAATAATCCGTTTTGGGATGGAATTATTATTTGCCTTAAAAGACTTTAAAGTGCACCCCATAGAATCCGGACCCTCATCAAACTTTGCCAATTCTGTATCTATCTCCTTTATTTGAATATCAAATAAATTCTCCTTATTGCCTATCTTCGGACTTAACTCCTTTTCCTTATTTGTCTTGCTTTCAACACGACTTACTTCCACAGACTTATTGGTAACAACTGGCAAAGTTAAAACCTCAATCATACTCGGCTGTAACGTATCACCAACTTCCCCCTCTTTTGTAGCCGACACTTCATTGGAAATAATGCAATCACTCACTTCAGTTTCCATATTTGCCTGAGCCATTTTTGGTTGGCTAGCCACCGTTTTTGCCACTGTAGCCTTATCCTTGCCGTTTGGTAAGCTTTTCGCGTGAAAGGAGATTTGTCCTCGTGAAAGGAGAGTAGTGGTTATATCAACCACTACTCTCACCCGAATGAAATGACCACCCTCATCAGTTACTGCCCCCCGATTTGTGGACTTCCCCAAGAGTTTCACAGATATTTTCAGCTACTTCCTTTGCCAAACAGCGAATTGGGATATCATGAACTTGCACCCAAAATAATGTTTTTGAGAAATCCAATTCCTAAACTAGACTATCTGAATTATATCACTGCAGCATCACAAGGTGCTTTTCGAAGTTCAATGGTTGGTTTTGAAGGATTCTATCTATATCTTTAAGATTATCGAACACAAAAACCACCATGTGGTCACTTTGATTTCGGATCTTGAACCCATTTGTTGATCGTCATAGCTATTTGAAAGTTCGAGCCATAGCCTCCAGGTTCAGGACAAGAGGAGTTAAGAATTTTGCAGCTAGGAGAAATTCCCCAGATCGTTGTTCCTTGGAGAGGGTAAAACCATCCGTTTCCCTTTCTAATAGAGAAAAATTGTTCCATTGACTTGCTAAATCCTCCATAGTACGAGACAGACAAAAGAAAACAAAGAAGAGACCAAAAAAAGTGTATCCCCAGAGCCCAACCAAAACATAGTACCACAAGCTCTGGAGGTAAACTTGTTACCCCAAGAGAACAAAACTCTCCTTCTAAAGAAGAAGGGACCGAAACACTTCTACTGCCTAAGAGAAGAGAGAAAAGACCTCACTTTCTTAGTGACAAAGAGACAAAAGATTGTGAGCCTCCTGTAAAGCACATATTTACTTGCTACTTAAAATTACATTTTTATAGATTTGATTATTTGAGTTGGTATGGAAAAATGAGAGACAAAAATTGACATAATTAATAATTGAGTGACCGAATTGATATAATTAAACGTATAGGAATGAAATTGAAAATATCCCATTATTGAAGTTTCGGAAGAGTTGTTTGGCCAAATTTATAAAATATCATTACATTCGAGTATCTAAAATGGAAAATTTAATAATTTACATTGTAGACTAAACAAATGCGTACAACATTGAACAATTTTATGCAAATTTGTATAACATTATATACTTTTTGGAAATGTCCACAATATTTATTTAGTCTACGATATAAATCTTACATTAAAAATACTATATAAATCAATAATTTTGCTTTAAAACTTTGCAATGCATATGATCAATGAGGTTTACGGTGTACACTTCACCCTTATATTGTACTGTAATATTCTATTAGATGCACTTTAAAATGAGGTTTGTTTTGATTCAATTACTGTTCCTTGACTATCAATCAATGGAACATTATTCCTTTTTATTTTTGAATTACTAAATAGTTTTTGTGACACTAAGTGAAGTTTCCAACTTTTGTGAACACATGCAGAAAGCAGTATATAAGTGGATATTGGACCCAGTTGATAGAGATGCAGTTTTGGCTAATGCAGCCATTAAGAAAGCTGAGACAGAGTTTCCTGTTATCATTGAACTTTCATGCATCTACTCTCCTGAAGAGCTCTTGGCAGTGAGGCGTGCCTACCAAAGCCGCTACAAACGTTCTTTGGAAGAAGATGTGGCTGCACATACCACCGGGGATTTGTGCAAGGCATGTTGTTTGGCCCCTTTTATTTGTCCTTTCTCACTCTCTCTCCCAATTACATGATATATATTATATACATCATAGTTTTCTTCATCCAAAAAGAATATAGATTGTAAAGCTTTTATATAGTTTAAGATACCAACTTCATGCCGATGCTCTTAGGTCAATTGGTACTTCTTAGTGTTTATAATGGAGACAATTAGGTTTGAATCTCCCTCCTCCACTTATAATAATATATTTTTTTTAATAATAAAAAAAACAACTTGATTGAAAAATGTGGAGACAAAATACCCAAGAAAAGAGAAAAAATCTTTTATGCGCCATGTGGGTCCAGTGAGACATCGGTCTCGTACGTTCGGCACAGGAGATACTTTCTCTAAGAAAAGACTGATCACTGATGTTAAACAAGCAGACTCCTTATAAAGTTGCCTGTCTTCATTCACTTTTGGTGGCATGATATACCTATATGCAACTTAGGGGCTAAACTTCATATATTATTTTTATTATATGTTAAACTAGAAAAATGTAAATTAAATTTTAGTTCCTAAAATTTGGGGTAAACTTGATGCGAAGGACCAAAATTAACAAGAAGGACCAAAATTGAGCTTATATCAAATTTCATAGATGAAAATTATAATTTACCCATTAAAAAATTATTATCAAAACACCACAAAAAATGCGCTGGACTTTGTTTTTGGCAAAAAGAAAAAGAAAAAATATTAGGGTATCATAGAATGAAAGAGTTAGATTTTAATGTGCCCCATATTAAGTTAAGATAATTTGGAGCTTTCTGACTTTCTGGACTGTTACAGTTCTTGGTTGGCCTAGTGACTACTTACCGGTATGATGGCCCTGAGATAAATGAAAGATTAGCAAAATCTGAAGCTGATATTCTTCATGAAGCTATCAAAGACAAAATATTAAATCATGAAGAAGTTATCAGGATCTTGACAACAAGGAGCAAGGCACAACTCAAGGCATCTTTTAACCGCTATAGAGATGAGCATGGTACTTCCATCACTAAGGTACAGATATTGAAACCCTTCATTATATATTGAAATGTAAGAAAATGCATCAAACACCATTATTAGATATGCAACAAGTTGTTTCTTAACACTATTAGTGCTTAAAGAAGCAAGTTACCTCAGAGTTCTATGAACTGTAAAAAGAGTCTAAACTTTAATGTTCACTCAAATATTTTAAGCTAATCATAATATTAATCAAGTATGAATTTTTTCCCCCAGAAATTGTTGAAAGATGAATCTAATGTGCTCCAAAAGGCGCTGCATGCTGCCATTCGATGCATTGATGACCCAAAGAAGTACTATGAAAAGGTGAAATTTCATATAAAGTTAGAAAATTTCACACTTCTTTTCAGTAATGTAGTACTAGTTGGACTCAGCTTGAGTTGTTTTGCTATAGGTATTGCACAATGCAATCAAAAGGTCTGGGACTGATGAGGATGCACTCACTCGTGTTATTGTTACAAGGGCAGAGAAGGACTTGAATGACCTCAAGGAGCTTTACTATGAAAGGAACAGTGTAGCCCTTGATCATGCAGTGTCCAAGGAAACAACAGGGGAATACAAGAAGTTCCTGCTCACTCTGTTAGGGAAGGAAGATTAAGGTTCTTTCCTATGGGGAATTTTAGAATTTATGTCATGAATGGTGGTTTTTATGAGTTGGACTTTGTTGCTGCGAGTCTTTATTTTCCATTGTGTTGTCTTGAACTTCTATGTATTGTGACTATATCTGTTATCTTTGCCTTTTAATATCCCTGTGGTTTAGTATGTTGCTTGGGTTTGAATGATTCCTCAGTTGATGCCACAAATCATGGATTTAATTACCATTTGATGCATCCTTTATAATTAAATGTCCTTGACAAAAAATTCCTTGCAAAAATATAGATCGTCCTTTTCCTTCTCCTTTCTCCCCAAAATAAACAAACTAGGACATTAAATTCCTCTACAGAAACCTCCATTTCCTTCCCTTCTTTGTTCTTACAATTTGATGCATCTTTTTCCCCCTTATCCAATATTTTTCTCTAACACAACTAAACACCTCAAGGGATGAAAAACTTTCCTTTGATGGAACTTGTCATTGAACAAGGGTCTCACGTAATTGAGCATATTTTACGCACATTTGTGCAATACCTTCAAAAGACTAGTCACAATTAAACTCCCTATAATAGTTTCTATTGCCTGAATTTTCCATGATATATTTAAATTGACATGGATCAACACAATGTCCTTTCATTCCAATTTTTTTAGTGTGGGATAGAACCCATCCATGATGGATAGGAGGAGACCTTTCAATCCAAGGTTGAGTGTGCAGAGATTGACTCTATTCCAACATGGACAAACCAACCAATAACCTTACATACCTTTAATCACCTTAATTCCACTCGGTTACAATATCACCTTCTTGATCACAGCACTAAACAAGAGTAATGCCTTTGATGAAACAGATGTTTGAAATTGCTTAAACAATAAGGTTTCATCTTTAATACTTTAGTAATTTTTTACCTTTCCTTCACCATCTCCACATCCAAACCAAGCCGTCATAATAAAATTTCATAGGGAAAATAATTGTCTAATGGCATTTCAAAAGAGAAGAGGAAGGAGGGAAAGGTCGTAAACCGTTGAAGCAAATAATGTTTACAAATCACCCTTGAATACTAAACTCTAAATAGTTTTAGAGTTTTATTTATTTATTTTTCATTCACATTCCAAAACAATAATAAAATTCATAAATGTTCATATCATCGAATTACTAGAGCAAAGAAGGTTGATGCAAATAATACCATTTGTTTTTACGAGATTAGACATATAAGCAAAGAAAAAAAATTCATAAATGTTCATATCATCCAATTATGAGGCTAATGAAGGTTGATGCAAATAATACCATTTGGTTTTATGAAAATCAGACAAATTGATAACGCGATAATTTTTTTGATCAAACCATTAAAGATTGACTAATTCCCATCTTTTTTATCAGCCACCTCTTGCAATTTTCTTGGATAGAGGAACCCCAAATTGGCTATTGTATTTTTGTTTTAATCTCCTTCATATCTATGTCTGCTCAGATTCTGATCAATCGAATCGGTGATTTTTGCTATTCTTATCTGCATCCTTTCTCAACACTGTGTCCGACACCTTTTAAGGGAAAAAAAATTGATATAAAAATTAAAACTAAAAAATAAGAAAATTTTCAATTTGATATCCTTGTTATCTGGTTGTGGCTTCATACCCTGCAGAAATAATTTTCGAGGGCTGCATTGACATTGCACTGTCTCTCTTTACCACAATTCAACATCAAGATGCTAAACAAAAATATTGGTAGCAAATTAAAATGAGTGCTAAAACACTGACATTACTTTCAATAATTGATTATAAAAAAATGGCATGTGTGAGCATATTTGCACCTCAGCACCTGCCTCTATGGACAAGGGACTACTATAAAAGATATTTGATAAAGCTCAAAATTTTCAACTAAAATAGTTGAGCTACAGAATCTAGAAAATATTGTCAAGTCTCAATCAGTACCCATTTTAGTTGAATACTTTAGGCTTTCTTGAAACTTTTCATGTGTGCACATGGTCATGAAACAAGCCCTTAGTTAGATCATAATTATTGCATGTTATCTTCAATGGTACATTTGTATCTCATGCATCAAGGCAAATTTCTGATTGACATTCCCCTCGCAAGTTGGCACTGAAACTGAAACTGTGAGCCCATGCAAAATCACTTGCATCAGATAATTAAACATTGGAAGGGGCAAAGACTGTAATCTAATATTTGGCAACAATGACAAAAATTCAAACCTCTACAAATGTATGATTGTCAACTCTTCATTTCTGAGAGTAAGTCAATGTGATTGAATTCTCTAGTCCACCATTCTTTTATCCAAAGTACCCCTGTAGGACAAACTAAATGTGTAAATATTCAATATTTCAAATATTCATCTCTAAAACAATCATAAGGCTTATCCAAGACATGAGTAACCTCACCTTCATCATAAGCAATTACATGATGCTTATGTCCAAGGATTCCAATTAAGCTTTCCTAACCCCTGCAAACACTCCTTGATCAATATTCAATACAGAAACAAAAGAGAAATATAGCCAATAAGCTTCACAATAATGCAAGAATGAAGAATGTAAACAGAACACATCCCACCTTCAGTATCTATCTGGCATGCAGCCAAATGAACTCAGTATGATATGATACAGTTAGAATTTATCATCAGGCACAAATCCTCTTTGTAGCATTTCATCGTGGAACCGAAATGCCTCCTTCAGGTTGTCCTGGCTCACATGTCCATTTATCAATGAGGTGTATGTGAATCTATCAGGGTTTACACCTTTCTCAATCATCTTCTGCAATATCAGTTCTGCCTCTTTCATTCTACCTTGTCGACAAAACCCATTCAAAATTACATTATATGTAATAACATCAGGAAACAGCCCTTGTTTCTCCATCTTGTTAAGCAAAACAAAAGCTTTGTCCATATTCTCTTCTCTTACATAGCCATTAATTAGAGTATTATATGTAATGCTATCAGGAACAACTCCCTTTGACACCATTTTTCTCAAGAACCCATCTGCCTCTAACGCATTACCAGACCGGCAAAAGCCCTTTATTACAGTGTTGCAAGTCACCAGAGAGGGTTTGATACCTTTTTCAACCATCTCATCCCAGAAGCCAAATGCCTCAGATACATGGCCCATGCTACAAAATCCATTAATGACAATCCCATACGAAATGTGATTGGGAGTAATCCCTCTAGAGCTCATATCAACCCATAAGTCCTTAGCTTTCTCCATTTCACCCACTTTGCAAAATCCATCAATTAATGTATTGTATGTCACTATGTCAGGTTTGAGATTCCTTTGAATCATAGTCTCAAATAAGTTAAGTGCTCTATTCATATTCCCATCCTTACAATACCCATGAATGAGAGTGGTGAAAGTGTAGAAATCAGGAAATACACCTCTTTCCACCATCTCATTGAAGAACTGATCTGCATCAGCAAGCATCTTCTCCCTGCACAACCCATTCAAAATGGTGTTGTATGTAACCACATCCATAACACAACCCCGCTCTAGCATTTCATCCCGCATCTTCAAAGCCTCTGACATAATGCCATTTCTACAATACCCATCTATAAGAATAGTATAAATCACATTATCTGGAACCAAGCCAGCTTTCTTCATATTTCTAAAATGCACTAACGCTTGATCAAGATGCCCATTCCTCATGAAAACCCCAATAAGTGAACTAAAGCTAACTAAATCAGGAATAACACCACGATGTAGCATTGCATTAAAAATCGCTTTGGCTTCCAAAATATTATCCTTCCTACAACTCTCGACGAGTAGTGTGTTGTAAGTAGTAGTATCAGGACTCAAACCATTGCATAACAACTCATCCAATACTTCCTTTGCTCTGGCATACATTCCCTTCTTACATAAACCATTTATGATAGCATTGTAAGTGACAAGGCTTGGTTTCAAGCCCTTCCCTGGCATTGAGTTCATTACTTCAAAAGCTTCATCTAATAGCCCTTCACGACAATATGCATTGATTAGTGTATTATAAGTTACAATATCTGGAAAAACCCCCTTTTCTTCCATTTTCAATAAGAAGATCTTCACATTATCAATTTTTTGGTCTTTACACAATGCATTAACCATAATATTGAGTGTATAAACATTCAAATCAATCCCACTTGTAACAACTTCCCCATACACGTCCCATGCCAAATCAACCCACCCCACCTTCACAAGCCCACCAAGAAGACTATTACAAGCATTGATAGAAACACAAAATCCTTTACTTCTCAACACACGAAACGCCTCAGACCCTTCTCTTAACTTCCTAGCTTGCACATAAGTCCTAATTAACAAATCAAAAACTAATGAACTCCACTCCAAATTATCACACATCGAAACCAAAGACTCAACAATCTCACCCCTTGATACTCCACTCTTCCTAACCATTCTAAGAATCAACGATTGTGCATCTGACAGCCTCCGGCTACGCACCAAAACATGAACCATTGCACTCAAAGATTGTGATGAATGTTTAAAGTTTGGACAATTTAACACAATTAAGTCAACAAATTTCTGACCCAGTTGCAAATTTTCACAGCAGTGACAAAGAACTTCAACTACAACTAAAGGGTTTAACCGAAAGAGATAGTTACGCAAAGGACTGGGATTACCTTGCTTTAAGCTGAAAAGAATCTTTTCCACCAAGAAAGAATCTGATACAGAAGGAGTTGATGAAGTTGGTTCTTCCTGTTTTTGGAGGGTTCTAAGGTCATAGTTGGAGTCAGGCTTTGGAGGAGAAGAGAGGGAGTGAGGACTGTGAGAATAAGCTTGGGCATGGAATGAAGGTCTTGTGTAGGCTGTGAAGGTTTTGACTCTGAGAAAGGATTTTTGGAAAAGCAGCCATTCAGTTGCCATTTGGAAGTGAAAGATTTGCTTAGGTTGGTTTTTTCATTTGAAAGCTGCAAAGTGCAAACAACGATGGAAGAACCAAGACAAGACTCTGGAGCCATTTCATGTTCCTTACTTTCTTTTTGTAGTTGCCACTTTTCCCCACCCTTCCATCTCTTTTGGTTATGGAAACCCCTTAATTTTTTTGATTTTCACAATTGACTCAAAAGTAACTTGAGACCTGTCAAGGAAGATCACTGTTATAATGCTTGTGTAAGTCATTATCTAATCACCAATCAATATGTTCAATATCAAGCATAATTGGGTAATTACACATAAACTTTTGATCCATAATCACATCACTTCACTCACAGCAATCGTTCATAAAAAAAAGCAACTAACTTTTACACTAGCTGTCAACCCTCCTCTTTTTCTTCGAACCTGTGGCCGTTTTTAAACAAAATATATGGAAAAATCTTTTAAAATTTAGTATAATAAATCAACATAATGAATTACTGAAAGTACCAAAAGCTTAATCTATTAGAAAATTTTGAATTTAAAATCATCTAACCATTGTTTTAACACAACACGCCACAATGATACCTCTAGAAACAATGTTGAATCGTTTGTCAAAACCGTTCATTGTCCAAAGACAATGAAAAAATGCTGTTTCATTGTTGATCACAAGCAACACAACTTCAAAACACTGTAGAAAAAAATTCATAATAAAATTCTTAGTGCAGTAAAAACAAGAAGTGCAGTCCTACACTAATCCTAGTGAGCTACAAAAAATGACTATGTCTAATTAGAATATTCAAAGGAAAAAATCAAACCCAATTGGAAATTCTCAAAAGATTTACCCTTTCCCCATAAAATAATATCAAAAAAAAGAAAAATGGCATATGGGCATATTAGTACAGAACATATCAACTAGGCAGCTGGGAAAGTAAAATACACCATAAATTTTCAGACCCACATAATGTTTTTGCTTTAGTTTTCATTGAACAGGTTTAAAGTTTCATTCTTTAACAAGCAAGTGAAATCAACATATCATAGATTCATGTTAAGGAAGAGAGAGAGAGAGAGTGAATATCTGAGATTCATATCCAATGCTTACCTGAGATTCGGGGGCTGAGACAACCGGCGGCCACGGTAGAGAGGAGACAGAGACAGACGACAGATGAGAGATAACAGAAGGACAGAAAGCAGAGACAGATTTGAATTATGGGATGGGTCGGACTCGGGGTGGGTTCGGATTTTAAGGGGTTTTGAATTTTTCGGATAGTTGATGAAAATACGTGTGTTTCAAGCTTTGTAGTAAAACTAATTAAGCATAAAGAGTTGTTTTTAGTGTTTAAATAATATTACATGTATTTTTATATATTTTTTTAGACATACACATTTTAAAAAATACAAATAACACTACTAGAAATTTCTTACCAAATAGGCCCAGCTTTCTATCACGATATCAAACATTTTCCACATTTTTAGTACTAACCAATTCTTAATTAGTGATGTTAGGGTTACAAAAAATTTTATAACTTGTCGAAGAGAAAAGTTATAATTGAAGTAATATTACTTTTATATTGACCCATCATTTATACTACATTTTATTATGCATCAATCAAAGTTGTGAAAAAGAATGTAAATTTTTCTTTGGTTTAAGTATGAGATTTCATTAAGGAACACCAAGGATACATCCTTATGCCAAGCAACCCAAAATTTTTAACTCACATAACTTGATCCACCCAACCAACCTAGTCAGACCCAAAGGGTCAGTCGATTTTGATTGAGTGATTCAATCAATTAGGGACAAATACCTAAGACGTTTTTAATTCTTGAGTAGGTGTGACTGAGAGCAAAACTCATTCACAATACCCCACCATTCATAAATTTACATCTTGGACTTTTCTTTTTTTGTACATAGTGTAATTATTTTAGTGCTTCAAGAACATAATAAGCATGTGTTTGGCAAAAATTATTTTTACCAACTTATTTTACTATTCAGCTTATTTTTTATACTATTTATGAGTCTCATTGCACTTTTTAGTACTATTCACTATACTATTTCAGCTAATTTTTACCTTTATCTATAGTACTTTCAGTAAAAAAATTTCAATTTCAGCAAAATAAGTGGATCCCAAATGAACCATAAATGTGTATTTTTTTTTCTCTCATATGAATAGCAAATCTCACAATGAATTTAATTAATGATATACACTATTATGTGAGAAGGGGAACATGAATTTTGTGTGCTCTCAGACATATGGCAACCTATAATAGGATTAAGATAATCTTGCAAGGATTCACAAAAGATCTAATTTTGGTTGGCTAGTGAAAATGTTTTCTATGTAGAAGCATTACAAACTTCCTTATTTTATTTTGGCACGACATTTAAGAATTTCTGATAGGTTAATGCATTTGTCAAAATGGATAATTAACTAAACTAAATACAATTAGAAATTATTATATGGCAGGTAACAAAGTGGAACACAAGTAAGGTTGTTAAAATCAAGATCTTACGTAGGATCGTGTGAGGTAGGTGGAATCATAGATCGTAGGATTGGATTGTAGATCTTAAGATCCTACATATTTTCATATTTAAAGCAAAAACACATTGACAATGACTTTGTATGTTGAACAATCACGTAAATTGTGAATTTATCCATAAAAAAAAACAAAGATTTGCATTATATGATGTAATTTGCATGTCTTACATCGCTACGTCTATACTAACGAAACAAATATATTTTCGTTTTGACCCAATGTATCTAAAAAGTTCAATAAATATTTAATTAGCAACCACATACCAAAATATTTATCAACAATATGGAAATATTTTCCAAGTTCTAAGTTCCGAGTTTAAAATCCAAAATAAGTTATCAAATGGAAACTAGTTAACTAAAATATGAAATCCAAAAGTAAGATTAATATTAAAGTGAAGTGAACATTTAATTATTCTCATTATAGGGTTCTTATGACCACCGTCCTAATCATCAACCATTTTATCATCTATGTAGACATTGTATATTTGTATACTAGAGATCAAGATACAACTTCACACTCAACTATTCAAGTTACACTGCTCAGCAACAATTACAGAGAGTGCTAAAAAAATCAATCGATCAATATACAAATACAAGCATACTAATAACCTTATATATAAGAAAAAAAAAATTTAGTAATATTATAACACAAATTAGTATATTGATCAAACAAATTTAACAATATTATAACTTAAAATGTAGTAAAGCCAATATAATTTCTTCATTTAGAAATGATGAAGCATTCCTTCATTTTTATTACAAGTGAACTAAAAACTAGAACACATTTGCTTAGGTTAACATAATTTTATAAAAAATAAAAATAAAAAGTCATACCATCACAATATATAAAAATAAAAACCCTTAAAGTTTCATCAAAACCAATAATTTATCCTTGAAAAAAAAAAAAAAAAAAAAAAAAAAAAAAACCAAAAACTGATGTTTTGGTAGGATCGGTAGAATCGGTAGGATCCCATACGATCTTACGATCCTACACAGTTCTATATACGATCCTACTATTTTTACGATCCTAGTACGATTCTAAACATTTTGGTGAGGTGAGATCGTAAAATCATGCAATCTTACGATCCAGATCATGATTTTGATAACCATGAACACAAGAGTACTTGCTGCAAAACAAAAGGATCATCAATCAACTAGGAAAACGGATATATAAACCCAATGTTTTTTTATCATTCCACTAAAGACCAAATTTAATTCCCTTTTTTTTGTTACACCTCTTTCTCATTGGTTAATTCCGTCCAATTTGGCTTATTTAGTCCACTTTTGTCTTATTCGGTCCAAATTGGTCTTATTCTATCCATTTCGGTTTTATTCAGTCCATTTCGATCTTATTCAGCTCACATTGGTTCTATTTGGTTCATTCAGTCTTATTCGATCTACTTTGGCTCTTTTCGGTCCACATTGGTTCTATTTAGTCCATTCGGTCTTGTTCGGTCCAATTTACTCCTATTCGATCCAATTTGCTTCTATTCAGTCTAGTTTGTTCCATTCAATCCACTTTGGTCTATTCTGTCCATATTGGTCCTATTCAATCCACATTGGTTCCATTCAATCCATTCGGTCTTATTCCGTCCAATTTGGTCCTATACGGTGCATTCGGTCCTAGCTAGTCGACTTCGGTCCATTCTATCCACTTTGGTCTATTTAGTCCACTTTGGTCAAATTTGATCCATTCGGTCCACATCGGTTCTATTCGGTCCTATTTCTATTCGGTCCACTTCAATCCATTCTATCCACTTTGATCCTATTTGTTTCCACTTCGGTCGTTCGGTTCTATTCGATCTATTTTGTCTAATTCGGTCTATTTTGGTCTACTTGGTCCATTTAGTGCATTCAGTCCATTTTTGTGTACTTACATAATGGGTTAGACAGGTTTGAGTTAATAGTACCTATTCTAAATCCAAATTTATTAAAAAAATATATAGATCTCAAACTCATAATATCTAAAATCTTAAGCATTATATTTATTGTTGCCACACTTTTGTTGAGCCACATTAACGTTGTAGAAAGGGAAAATTCCTGACCTATCACAAGCTGACATATCACACTACCAAGTCCACAAAATACAACCAATTACAAAGCTCCACGCATTGTTGCTAGGTTTTGCTATCACTATTCAGAGACCAATAGAAATTTGCCAAGTGTCATGCAAAAACCAATCACACATCAGCGCACGTGTAGGCGATGACATAATCAGCCTTGCACGTGTAAGCAATGACATAATCAGTCCAACACGTGTAAGCGATGACATAAGCGGACCAATCAGGCTATGACATGTGTCACCAATCAGACTTCACCACGTGTCGCTCACCCACCCCCAAACTCCTATAAATAAAAGCCTTCCTAAGACGTTTTGGAGGACACCAAGACACCGGGAAGAGATCTTGAGTTCAGAAGTCTAGAAGCTCTGCTAGAACCAAGCCCTGAAGCCTCCAGGAACTTCAAGAACTTCAACTTTGAATACGAAGAACATTCGAAGAGAAATCATCCAAATCATCTTCCTAAATCTTAAAGGTCACTGGAATCAAGCTCGAAAGCCTCCAGAAACCTCAACAAACCACAAATCAGTGAAACTTAATGGATTTAAGCCTCTAAAGCCCTGAAGAACTTCCACCACAAACCTTCGAATACAAAGAACATTCGAAGAGGAATCATCCAAATCATATTCCTAGATCCTAAAGTTCACTGGAATCAAGCTTAAAAGCCTCCAGAAACCCAACAAACCATAAATCGGCGAAGCTTTACGGATTCAAGTCTCTAAAGCCTCGAAGAACTTCCACCACAAACCTTCAAAGACGAAGAACACATGAAGAACGTGAAGAAAAAAGGATTTCTAACAAGCTCATAGCCAGAGATTCATTTTAATTCTTTCAAAGATCTTCGATCCATTCCTCAGCCAAATTGAAGGATATCTTGTGTTCGAGTCAAAATTACATTACCACAATTCCAATCAACAAATCTTTCAAGGAGATCGAATCAGAGGATCACTCTTTTGTAATTACAAAGAATTGTACCACATATTCATCAATACAAATTCGCATTTGTGAAACTATTTTACTTGTTTGACTTATTTCAAACCAAGAAATTTAGTCATCCATAAACGTAACATTTTGGTCCACTTTAGTCTGAATAAATTTAAGTGAAAGTCTTTCTAAACATAAAAGTATGAATATACAAATGTAATCTTTTGGGAAATTACTTATTTGTTTTAACGTCATGACTTTTTAATGAATTGTATGAGGTTGATTATACATTCAAGAAAATTATATATATATATATATATATATATATATATATATATATATATATATATATGTATGTATGTATGTATGTATGTATGCATGTATGTATGTATGTATGTGTGTGTGTGTGTGTAATTATTATTTAACTATGTAATGCAATGCATGGGATAGTGAATTATAAATTGAGAATAAATTATGTAAGGATGTGATGTAAAACTCATGTTTTACCCTTCCAATCTCAACATGCCATATCATCTTATCACATATTTAAAAATAAGCACAACTACACCCAATCAATTTTAATTCCCATATATAAATCTAACCAAATTTGGAGTTTATTGAGATATTATTAGGTGTGGTTAAATGTAATGAATTTTAAATAAAATGCTGATGTGACAATCATTTATTGGATGGTGTAAAACATGAGTTTTACACCCCGTCCTTACCAAATTTAAACTCTTGTAAATTTAATTAATAACATTCACTATTATGTGAGAGGAAAAGTAGAGCATTGAATAATTACTCTTTGTATATATGACAACCTAAAATTGGATTATTTTAATCTTTCAAAGGAAAATTATTGTGTACTCCTGGAATGCCATAAATGTGTACTCTCTCTTCTCTCATAAATGGTGGGTCCCACTAATTAAATTCATGGTGGGACCCACCATTCATGTGAGAGAGAGGACTACGCATTCATGGTACTCTGGGAATACCTAATAATTTTCCTCTTTCAAAAGATTCTCAAAAGAGTTAATTTTGGTTGGCTACTGGCTAGTGAAAAATTTCCCTATGTAGAAGTACTATAAACTTCCATATTTTATTTTGGCACAATATTTAAGAATTTTTAGCAGACTTATGTATACGTCAAAATGGATAATAAACTATAAATACAACTGAAAATTATTATATGGCAGGTAAAAAAAAAAAAGGTAACAATGTTTGATTTATTAGGATGTTTCTTTATGATAACACAATTCTCAGTCAGGCACAAGAGTACTTGCCGCAGAAAGAAAAGATCAATAATCAACTAGAAAAAAAGGACATATAAATAACCCAATGTTTTTAACCAAATTTAATTCCCATATTTTGTTTTAGCCACCTCTTGCAATTAAAGTGAGCAAGAAATCCTTATAGTTCCCATTCGTTGTATCTTCAATTTTCTTGGACAGAGGAACCCCAAATTGGTTATTGTACTCTTGTTTGATCTCCTTCATATCTGTGTCAGCTCGGGTTACAATTACTCGAGTAAGTGCTTTTTTGATATTCTTATCAGTATCCTTTGTCAATGCTGTGTCCAAGACCTTTTAAGAAAACAATATGATGCACAAAGATTAGTAGAAGTCATAATGAGAAAATTTTCTTATTGAATATCCATGAAATCTGGTTGTGGGTTTCATGATACCTTGCTGAAATATTTTTGAGGACTGCATAGACATTGCACTGTTTCCTTTAGCCTCAAATCAATATCAAGTTCCTACACAAAAATTATGGTTGAAAATGAGAAGTTGGAGACATAATTTATCAAAATTTGTTAAGATGATAATTTGTAATTGGAGCATCACTTTCATATTGACTCACTATTGGCACACTTTTCTCTATTAAATTATGTACCAATAACAACAAATCACATTAATGGTTACGGAAAAGTATCTACGTCGTGTTTTATTCCATTCAAAAAAAAAAAAAAAAAATTCTTTCAAAATCAAGTTGTTTTCAAACTTCCACCCTTAAGTTTTCAAGGGGATAAAAATTAATAGACTACAAAGTAAATACAATTTTGTATAATCTCATGAACTACCATAGTTTTGTAATACTATTGTAACCCAAGTATAATATAAATAAGAGAATGTTAACGAGTGTCTTTAGGACACTGGTTTATAATCCATTTAAAGAAAGTTTTTATGAGAAATGAAAAAAAAAATAATATTTTGATAGCTTTTTTTATTTCCCATAAAAGTGATATCAAATTTTTCCTAAAATGGATTATTAATGAGTGCCCTAAGGGCACTCGTTAGCATCACCCTATAAATAAATCAAATAGATTATGAAATGGAATTATTTAAAAATTTCCACGCCTCTTTTTTTTCTTTTTCTTTTTTCCAATATTTTTTGTCTCACATCCAAAAGGTGAGACTACTGATGAGCCAACTTTTTGCATCACTAGATTTAAATTACACTAGACATGCTGACATATTTAGAGAATCTCACTTACTCATACCTCCCTTTATTTGATTAAAGAAAAATTATATATAAAGATTAGTGGAGATCACATGTCTTTGTTCTAGATAATACCTACATTTGTTTTATCTTCCTGGTATGTATGTGTATTTCACTGTATCTCGCTCTAATTTGAAGTTTTGAACTCTCTCTCCTGCCATTTTTTTATCAGAAAGAATAATTTTTCTATAGTTTGATAATAATTTTGTAGTAAGATTTTCTTACCATCCAATCAGCGCTTATTTATTAGTCATAATTATGACAACAAATAATCAATGGGCTGCTGCGTTATTTTATATAGGGTCATTGTAAAGTTTTTAGACCCCTTAAAACACAATTGGATTAACCTAGTTATTTAGCCAAGTGATTAACTTAGGTAAATTATGTAATTCTAGGTTAATAGAGATAAATCATATCAATGTAAAGAGCAGAATATAAAGAACACAAAGATATGATGACCCATGGAAACCAAATTAGTAAAAAACCTAAGGGGGATTTAAACTAGCTATCCTCAAGGTAAACCAAAATCCACTATAAAAGAATCGAAGTTTTACAATAGTGACTTAGACCACTAACATCCTATTACTACCTACCAGTAGAAAACTTACTGACACGACCACGTACAAGCTCCGAAACTACGGACTTCTTCTTTCTTGGATTCTTTAGCAAGTACAAGCACACCCGCTTGTGTATCTTTAAGCTCTTATGGCAGCAACTGAATGATCATCAAACTCTTAAAGAAATCTCCTTCCTGATAATCCTAAACTTGTGTGAAGGCAAACTCCTCACAGATCTCACAAGAGATTCACATAAATAGCAATATGAGCAACAACCTTTAGAGAGACTTTAGGTACAAAACCCTAAAAATAAAAAGAGGCACACACGGCACTTTAATCTCTCTAAAAGCCCTCAAAAACGCTTTAGGGTTTCCCTTATAAATAGGAGTGTTTTACTTGAACCCCAAGATGTTTAAGTAGAGCTTGGGCTGAATGAGAACTCTGTAGAAAAATAAATCTGCACGTGGTTCAATCGATCGAGTCTAATTTTCGATCGATCGAGCCTTGCATATTTAGTCCAATAAATTTTGCAATCACTCGATTCCAATTTTACAAATAAACATACTTTGAGCAAGCCTAAACCTAGACTAAATGTTTTGATCATGATTTGCCAACATAATACAAATTGAAGTTCTAATATATTAGTTCCTAAAGTCTTAGAACCTAACAGTCATGTTAATGGGCTAAGCTTCTTTTTTCTTTTTCCTTTCTTTTCTAAGGCTCAAAGCTTGCCTATTCATGGGTTTGGGCCTCCTTTTGCTCGTTTTAAGTGGGCTTTGGTTGGCGGATTGGGCCTTGCCCTTCTTTTGGGGCCCCTTTGGATTTTGGATTTCAATATTTATGATATTTTGGGCCTCAACACAATACTTGTGATATTTTGGACCTCAACAAACATAAAAACTAAAAGTAAGTTATCTTTTAAGTATGGCCCTTCATTTGGGATAATTAAGTATGGCCCTTCATATTCAGCAAAAAGTATGGCCCTTCATATTGACCATTTTGGCCAACTAGCTTCAGGAAAAAAGACATTGGCAATGGTCTCTTTTACTTCTTCTTTTTTTGATAAGTTGGTCCTTCTTACTAATTAACAAATTAATGGCAGGTGAGATGGTTGTAAGTTTGTGAGAATGACGCCATAACTATGACGTGTTTTGTACTATCACTGAGTGAGAGAGATAGAGGGATCACACAATAAATAAGAGGGCAAGAAGGTTTTAAGAATTGCTATCCAGTGTACAAAAGTACAAGATGCACGACTCCCAGTACGTGACTAACACACCAACTTGAGGAAGATGTTAGCTGCAAAGTTCTTCAGTTTATCTAACAATGAAGGTCAAGAAGCTCCTTGATCACAAAACCCTTGGCGCAAAGATGCAATAGCTTCTTCTAAAGAGAATATGATGAACTAGAGCAAATTCTATCTCCCGTCACAATTTGCATTCACAATGACTTTGCATCGAGTTGCATAACATTGCATCATCTTAAACGGTCCTTAAAATAATGCTTATATATGTCTAGGGTTGTGAGAAAAGAAACCCTAGACAAATACAAATGGATATGCGTGAAATCAGATTTAGAAATATGAATTTTGTAATTCTCGATAGATATAGCTTTTGTCGAATTGCTGTTGAGATCCGTCATTAAACCTCGATGGATATGAATTTGTCAAGCTATCTGTCGAGATTTAATGAACACTACTCCTTCACTTGTTTCTTAGACAGATTTGCATGGCTTCAACACTAAACTTGAACTCTTGTTCTTTGAAGTACTAAAATCATCCTAGATCTACCCAATTACAAGTAAAATGTGTTTTGTTAAAGGATTAGCCAATTTACATAACATATATCTTTAACAAGTTCCACATATGTCCTAACACAAATTTACTGGATTGTCACATATAAACCTTGTACTTCATTCACAGTACTCCTTTCACACCATATTCTTGTAGCATCAATCATATGACCATATCTCTATATTGGCCTGACTGCTGACATTGATATCTAGTGGTCAAAGTAGGAGCACTTGGAGTGAAGGGTTTTTGTAATATTGTTTGGGTGTTTTTGATATATGTGTGGGTGAAAAAGTGTGTGTGAAAATGTATGTTAATGTGTTTAAAATGCTCAAAAGATTGCTTGAAATGGCCTACCAAACAGGCCCATAATTGCTCTTTTTTTTTTAGATTCAAGCTATTAGCTCGGCATTTACAATTACACTGTGGTTTCCTTTTACAATTTAAATGCACCTACTTGACAACTTCACTTGAATAATATATACGGGCACTGCATAAATACAAGAAAGACTAACAAAAACTCAAGGTATCTAAAAACTCTTACAGTCCACAGTACAAAAAGTATCAAATGTCGAAGTCCATTCATATGGGGTCTTCAAAAATAAGAATTGATTAAACGGAGTAAAGCACACAATTAAATATTATTTACATTCCACACTTGTAGAGAAAAATAGGCTATTGACCAGATTATAATCACAATAAAAGGTAGAAAATATAGTTTGATGAGTTATGGATAAGACATTTGGAGCAGAATTTGATAAAAGGGCTAATAAATTGAGGAATTTACCAATTGCAGTTAACTGTGCAGAGTAAAATGAGCAGAGTTTTGGTACTGTGAAAACTCCCAAAAAACTTGAGGCTGCGAACAGAGCAGTGCGACTGACAGTAAAAACTAAAAAAGTGCAAACAAAATTATATACCGACATATATATATATATATATATATATATTTTTTTTTTTGGATTTTACCGACACTGTAATTTTTTTAATAAAGTATTAAATTTAGTGAAATGAGACATCAAAATTTCTTATAATTTTTTAAAAATTTACAATTCTACCGGTAATACTTATAAGCATAGTTGTCAAAACGTGAATCGTATCGTAAATCGATTTTTAATTTTTTCGTATCGTATATCATAAGATACACAAACACTTACTAAATTTCATAAAAATTATAAATATACATATATAAATGGTATATTCATTATAAATTTTGAATATATTTAACTAATGACTAATTTATTCATCACTTATATAATAATATTTAACAAGCTAACTAAATAAATCAAACTAGCATGTATTTATAACATACACATTCACATTCAAAAGTGATAATATATATTACAAATAACCCAAAAATAATAATTTATTTTCATTATATTCATCAAATTGCCTAATCAACCCCATCTAAGTCAATGCTATCATCATGTTTATAATTTTGCAAACTTATTTCTTTATTAAAATTTTCTTAATCATCATTCCTCATTAACATTTACTATCTCTTCTTGTTCTTTTTATTTTAATAATTTTTTTATAATTTTTTTTTTGGCATTCTAGTTCCTTGGACTTATAACAATAATGACAAAAATAAAAAATGTATATTGTCAATTAATATTTTATTCATAGTATATAAAATAAATTTGTAAATATTAAAGTGAACGGTAAGTGTGTACTATGTGGTCCAATTGTAGGAGAGAGATGAAATTTTTTTTATGAATATGTAATTTTAGTAGGCTAAATTAAGTAAACTAATAATTGTGTTAAAAACAAGTTTAACAACTTGTTAGATTCAAATAAAAATACAAATTTTAACAAAAAATCTCATTTTAAAGCATTTGTCTATGTATCGTTCGATACGTACAATTTTACGATACGATACGATTCATACGATATGTATACTATATCGTACAATTTATGAGCACTTACGATACGCCGATACGATATAAAACTTTTTACACATGATACGATACGTATCGCGTATCGTACGATACTGACAACTATGCTCATAAGTTATAACTATTCACTTTAACAACTTGAGGTACAAGTGTGGAATGTAATTATGTTATCCCCTTAAGCACGTGAGTCCAAATCCTAAGATCATCATTTGGAGCTTTTTTATTTTATTTATTTTATTTTTATCCTAACAGAAAAGACATGAAATACATACATTAATTATTTTATTCTTTCTGGTTGCAGCAAGCAAAAAGATACACTAATTCCATCCAAAAAAAAAAAAAAGATGCACTAATCACCATGTCCACACTACACAAATCTCTCTGGTTGGGTTTGATCCAATTGTCTTCAATTAGGGATTTGAATTCCTAATCCATAGAAATCAAATTCTACCTGGGGTTTGTCTCTTTCAAGAATGGTTATTGATATTTTTACTTTAATGTTAGGATTTTTCCCTTACCAATATATAATTTTCCAATGTTCTTTCACTATCAGAATTTTATTACTGCAAGGGACCAGTTTCGAGTGTATGATTTTTTGAAATTATATTGCATGGGTTGCTGCTTAGATGTAAACATTTAAGATTTTTTGTTTGGCTGATGAGGGTCACTTTGTCAAGATTGTAGTAAATATGTGGTTCTAGACTTCAACTCTGTTTTCATTGCTTTAAATTCAGACTTGGAATAGTTTGAATTTGTTGGCTTTCTTTTATGTTGGATTTAGGATTAAGGTTGGAAAGTGTATTTAATTAAGTGAGTCACTGCCAAAGATGGGCTATATTTTCCAGTTGCAAATATGTCAATATCGTTGCTTGATACTTGTACTCTATTAACTGCATATTTGTTATTACAACTGGCTCAATTTGTTTTCATTATTATCTACCGTGAATGTCCTTATTTTTTAGAAATATTTTTAAGCTCTTGAGCTTATTGTGTATATTATCATTATCGCTGGCTTGGTTTTCAACTTTTCATTATTATATACGTTTTGATTCTAACTGCCATGAAGTTCTCATTGTGATTCTTTCGGTTTTTTTATTTCTTTGAAGCAAGTATGGTCAAACTTTATTTTTTTAGTGAGCTCATTTAGAATTTTTAATTTAAAATTATCTTAAAATTTGCTTGATAGGTGAATCATCCAAATTTTTGCAGCAATGCCTGTTATAAAGTTTTGAAGATAAAATGGTTGAGCATAGTAGAAAGTTTTATGCATAGTTGGTGAATCATCCAAATTTAGAGCTTGATTTTTATTTTTTAATAACATTTATGATAAGTATTTTTGCTGTATGTTATGTGTATCAAACATGTTTGAGGGGCAATATTGTCAAATTTCCATCTAAAGAACTTTGAAATCTTTGTGAACATGTGATTTTTTGCTTTGCCCTCCAGTCCATGACTGTGGCCAGTTCTTTTCATTTCTGGGATAAGGATTCTATAGATTTCTTAGATCAATGCACAAGAAAGAGCCCCATGCTCAGTGAGCTCAAAGAACTAATGTATAGTTGCATACATTCCTTTCACAACCAAATATTCAATTCTTATATTATTAGTACTTATCAAAGTAGATGTAAGAGCACTTTTATGGTAATGGATTTAATTAGATAGGAATTGCATTCACGCAGCCTAAGTTTTTTGTAATCATTTTCAAGTAAACTAAATAATTTTAATATTTATTTAACATAAAAAGAAGTATTTCCCATATGTGAGTAGGGCATGAATTATACAGCACCAGCAACAATTTTTGCAGGGGTATTGATAATGGTAAGGAATATCTTGAGTTTTCATTCATTTTTTCATGATAACCTATGGTATTTCAGTGGAAAAAAAAAAAGGAAAAAAGGGAATGAGCAATTGAGCATCAATGTTGAAGCTGTTATGACCTTCTGCAGAAATTTTATGTTTTGTTTGTTTGACTGCTAAATCCATAATTATTGCTGCTTCTCAAACTAAATAAAGTGTTTTGTATCTCTGTTTTATTATAGGAATTAAAATTATATGTAGAATTTTTTTTCAGCATGCTAAACACATCTATCAATTCATTAGAAATTGATAGTTTAACATTTATTGGATAATTGAGGATGCTAAGGATTGGAATCCTAATTTAAAATTAAATTTAAGTTTGATTGGTATTTTTCATGTAGTAATTTAATGTTTCATATCAAAGACAAAAATTCATGAGATTGGAATCCTAATGTACAATCAAAGAGAAAGAAATAAAGAACTATTTAAATCTTTATACGCAATAACTTTTTTGTGCATTGTATAGATTAGCGATTAGTACTATATATAAAAGGAAAAGTTTTCTCATACAATTAAGACTGTGCTGCAATGTAGGAAAAAAACTCATCTAATATTCAGCCATGTATAAGCTAAAAAATGAAGGGATACACTGTTTCGTCAACATTAAAACACAATTTTAATAGTTTCTCCTGATAAGACACCTATACCATAAACCAATTAAACACATGGTTAAAATACAGTTTGAAAAAAATGGAAAGAACACGAGAAAGACCCATCCACATTCTATTAAAAAAAAAACAAAAACAAAACAAAACAAAGAGAACCCATAAACATAAAACGCCGAGAAGAGAGAGAAAGTAATCTAAGAGTCCTTCAACATTACCAGAAAGTTTTCCTCTTTGCTTTTTGGGTTATCGTTCACCATTAGGCCTATTTCCTCCCAACGGCTAGCCTCCTGCTACCATCCATTCGGAACAACTACCGATTAGTTTTTCTCTTGATTTGCAGTTCATCCTCCTCCATTAGGCATAAATATGATCAGGTTTTTATAATTTGGCTGAATTGTTTCTTATTTAGCCCTTTGGATTATATTTGCTTCTGATTAGAGTATTTGAATTAGATTTGGTTTTGTTTTCGATATGTAGGCTAAACTGACGTGCCGGTATTTATTTATGAATGGTGTCGGGTTCCCAGTCTCTTTTGGTTTTTTACAACAATTACTAAAGAAACTTCAAAGGTTCTTGCAATATATGTTTCATTGCCTGTTGTTGTGTCTGTGTCTATGGTGTTACTAAATGGGACCCGATTTTAATTTTTGGGATTCTTTGAATGCAGATGAAAATTTGCATTGTTCTGTATATGTTATTTTGGTATTCTATATATTTGTTTTTATTGCATTCCACATGTTCAATGAAATCCCTTTTAGAATTAATTAGTGATGATTGGATTCATTTATGAAAAATGAATATGAACAAAAAATTCAAGGAAGAAGTCTTGAAGATATTAGCATGATGGAAAAAATGAATTATGAACCAAATGTGAGGCAATTGGTAGTATAACATAGCACGTACATATATATTTTTTCATGGCTATGCAATTGGCTGGGAGGCTCTTCAATACTACCCCCCATAGCCCACTACCAAATACATCCATATCCTGGTATCCACAATATATAAGGGCCCTAACTTTGATAATGACCCGTGTAAAATTTGGATGGCAAAGAAAAGAATTTGAGTGAATGGAATTATTGAAACTCAAACTTTAGCACAAAATCAGAGTAAAAGAATGCTATTAGTCTTATTTTATTGGTTCCTTCTTGATGAAAAGCAAATGTAGAAAACACAGAAACAGTTCCATCCTTGGTCTCCACCACTGAGAGATACAGCAAAATCTTAAGCAACTTGGAGTCAACAAGCCTACAGTTTTTTCTTTTATGTTCTTTGCTTTCATGTGTTTAAGTTTCAAGTTCTGTTTTTTTTTTCTTTTTTTTTTCTTTTTTTTTTTTTTTTTTTTTTTTTTTTTGCTATCTAGGTTCTTTTAGTAGATTTGGTTTAGCTTAGCTTAATTGCCTGTTTGGTTTTATTTGTATAATTGTTTAGGTATGTGTAAATGAAGATTTTTCTTTTTTTATTATTTATAAGTAATTGTGTTTATTAAATTTGAAAAAACATAGAGCTTAGGAAAACAAAAAGAGAAAGCTATTAATTCAAAAAAAATATTTCTTTAGTATTGTTATATATACTTGCCCTTGGTTCTGTTGTAATGTAAAAGAATTTTGTTACCATTAATTTTTTCTCTTTTTCATATTTGTTTAATACCAAGCATAGGTTGATTTTGAAATATTAGAGGATGACTTTGAAAGGACCAGAGAGATTTGTCAGACTTTTGGACCAATTAAAGCACTTGAAGGTATGTATAAGCTATACAAAGTTAGACTATGGTGTTTAAACTTCAGAATTGTTTTGTATAGTTTTTATTTTGCTGGATTTTATGGTCTCTTTTGCGTGCTTGGGTGATGCTAATTGATTACTATTCTTTGTTGAGAAAAAAAAATGTTGACAAGCTGATTACAATATGGTATTTTTAATGCTTTTTTTTTCTTGGTGTTTGCATTTGGACCCACAATAAGTATGAAAGCTCAATAGTAGAACTACTAAATTGTTTTATTTTTCTTGAAGATTACATAAATTGTAATATATCTCTCTTGACTTAGAACATGCTTGATATTGTGGAGAAACATAGAAAGTGTGTATTGCATAACTGAGTGTATGAGCTATTTCTGATTTTGTATGAATATGTACTAGTTTGTACATGTACTCATGGGTTAATTAAGAAATTGATATTTTTTGTTTGTGTACCCTCTATAACTTAGTTGAGCACTGTCATGCATTGTTGTTGCATTTTATTCACTTAGCATAATGTGTGCTTTTTTATTTTTGGTCATAACATAAAAACACAATTTTTTTTTTTTTTGGTATTGCACACCACTAAGTGTGTAATTAAGGTTAGCCAATGAAATTTACATTTCATAACTGTGTACCTTGCTTTGCTTTGATAAACTACTTTTTGCACTTTATTAGTTTGTGCTATTTAGTGCTTAATTGTGTGAGTTGTTTATAGTCTTTGAACAAATGATCTTGATTTTGATGTCATTCTTTTGATTGTTAACACTAGAAAATTCCAGGAGAAATGTATAAATATCCATTCTCTCTTGAGGATGAATAGCTCTCTCTAACAAGGTGGGTGTTGTAGAAATCTCTCTCTACGGTTTTCTTCTGAATAACCTCCTTACAATTTTGTGGGTAATGAGAGTATATATAGTATGGGTGAAGGGTATAGGAGTCACACTTAAAATCCCAGCCATTAGTGCATCTCGCGAGTCATCTCGTGAGTTGGCCAAGTCGCAAGATAAGTCGCGAAACATATTGACTCTTCAGCTTCCAGCATGTGCTCCTCATATGACCTTCAACTGTCTTGATCAAATCTTCACCACTTAACACTAAACCCATTATAATTAAATACCACAAAGTACAGGAAAATAAATTAATGCAATTACAACACTTTTTGTCATAGAATAAAGCCAACATAAATGTTATGTGAAAAACTATAACTTAACACATATGATCTATTGTGTAAACACTTTTTTTTTTTTTTTTTGGGTTAGATTTTGAAGAAAAATGTGCTTAGAAGTTTAAATCTTGGGGTTTTAACTTCTTGATTGGATTTGATGATTGCATCTAAGTGTCATTATGTTTTTAAAACTTTTCTAGATCATATGCATATGTATTGAGTCTTAAAAACGGCTTTTTAAGTTGTTTTTCTGCATAAAATTTCCAGATTTTTAAGTTTCAAAATTTTTTACTAGTTCAATCGATCGAACAAGGTCCTTGACCAATCAAAATTGTGCAGTTTTTAGGGCAAAACTCTCTACTTGACTCGATTAATGCTTAATCGATCGAAAATTTTTTCGATTCCTTTTGACTGATTGAAACTTGAAAATTTTAGTTTTTTTAGTTCTTGATCGACCAGTCTTTTCATGCATCATTTGTAATTGGATTCACATGCATTACATAGTTTTCTTTATCTATCATGTATTTTTTTATATCACTCATTGGTTTCATACACAACATGCATACACTTTACTGAATTGGATACTCAACTTAATTTAAAAATTGATTGATTAATTTTTGTGTTCAATACATTTTAGTATATGCTATTTTACATGATGTGTGAATTGTTGAAAATTGAAAAAATATTTTTTTGAGAGATAGGGTGGATTATAAAATGTGCAAATATTTTTTCTACTCTTAAGGTTGGTTTGAGTTCAAAACACCTCAACACATGAAAACACTTTGCATGTTGAATTTTTATATCATTGAGATCTATATTATATAGTCTTAACTACATGTGCCTGGAAGTGTTTGCATGCATCTGTTTATGGGTCTCATGCTGTCAAGTTTGCATTTATTGAAAAAGAGAATATTTGTATTCATGTGTATCCTCAACTTATTTTTTAAGTTTGGTTTGTGTTTCTTTTCAGTTTTCCTCACCTCCTAAATTTTCTCCAAAACTGTGATTCCTAAAACTTGTTTTGTTTTTCTGATTTTTATAGGGGGAGAAAGCTATTTTTAAAATGTATGTTCATAGGGGGAATTGTTACTCTTCATAGGGGAAGTTGTGTCTATATTTTGTAGAACCTTTTTTTTTTTTAATGGTTCCTTGATTCTCTATTTTCTCTTGACCTTTTATGTGTATGTTTTTTGGCTACATTCTATTTAGGTTGTCTTTGTCAATACGTGACAAAAAGGGGGAGAAATAGATGAAATTTGTGAATCATGTTTAAAAGGTTTTTAAAATGTTTTTATTTAGGGAGAGATGAAATTGTTTTTGAGAGGGGGAGAAAATAAAAGTTTTTACGTATCTAATTAACTCAAGGGGAGAGTTATTTTACATATTTGTTATCATTGTAATTCATATTGTTTATCTGTCTTTATTTCCACACATGCGATGATGTACTCTTTTGAGTATTTCAAGAAAGACAGATACATTCCGATCAAGACTTTCTCCCTCTTCTTGCAACTTTTGAGTTAGAAGTACGAGATTGAAATTTTTTTTTATGTATTTAGACATTTTATTGTAATAGGGATATTCTTGTATTTGAGCATTTCATTTTGTATGTAAGTTTTGTCATAGATTGCCAAAGGGAGAGATTGTTAGGTTCTAAAAGTTTAGAACAATTGGCAAATCGTGAGTACAAACTTTTTTAGGTATAGATTATAGAGTCTATAGAGATATTAGACAATGCTCAAGGTGCTAGAAATCAGAATACAAGAATAAAGAAGCTACAGGTTCAGGAAATTCGAAACTTGCCAAGTTTGACCGATCAAGAAAAAGGCTTCACCAATCAAGACACAAATTTGCAGAATTTAAATAAATCCTAATAGCTTATTAAGCTCATTAAGTGATTAGGGGTTTAGATCTAATTCACATAGTATTTAAAGGAAACCCTAAGACATGTGTTAAAGGGATTTTTGGAGAGAGAGAAGAGTGCTTCTTGTGCCTCCAATTGTAGATTTAGGGTTTTTGTACCCAAAACTCTCTGAAATCTTCTACCGGTATTATTCTTTGAAGAAACTCAAGATCCAGTATTATAGAAGTAGCTACCATCACTAGTCATCAAAGGTGCTGGAGATTTAAACTTTCAAAGATGGTCTTGGAGTCACAAACTGGAGAGTTTGTGTTGATGATCTAAATCTTTGAGTGGGATCTCAAAGTCACAAACTGGAGTGTTTGTAAGCAACAAATTCAGAATAGAAGAGTCTGTGGATTCAGAGCTACATCTAGTCATATGAGTAAGTACTACAAGAGGTAGCATTGGATTTAGGGAAAAATCTATTGTAAACACTTCTATTCTATTAAGTGAATTTGTTGCCTTGTAAATTGTTTAGGTTAAATCATCCACAAGTTTTTTACCTTGAAACTAGACGGTTTCATTAATTTTCCTAGGTCATCATATTGCTTGATATCTTTACTTTTTCTCTATTGTGATATAATTTATTATTGTTTAACCTCGATCTAAATAATTAACCTAAGTAACAACTTGGCTAATAATGTATGTTAAACAAACTATGTTTACAGGGGTCTAAATAGCAAACAACTTTAAATACGTGGGTCTTACAAATATGTGTGTCACTAATTATAAGAAATAATTCAGATAGAAAAATGTTAAAAATACTATAAATTTTACTTCAAAGCCTATACAAATTGATATGACAATTAATATGATTTGTAGACGTCAACATCCTATTAAATGCATTTTTATATTAATTTTGTAAGCCTCATGTTATAAAATTTTAATATCCCTATCATCATTTATTCAAATATTTGTTTATTATCTCCTTAAAGTGCCACTAATTATAAACATTTATGAAAGGGTAGTTGGTTTAATTTAATTGTGACTTTGGTTATATTTGTTTCGACTAAAATTGATTTAAAAAAAAATATCTTTTACATTGGTGACTAAAATTTTTAGTTAACTAAAAATTATTTTTCAATTGACTGTAAAATAAAGATTTTTCTGGCAAATAATACTTTACACTTTCATTTCATTTCATTTTCGGTCTCATCCAAAACTAATCAATCAAGCCTCCAAGCCTGACCCCATTGTCAACACCCAACTACCATCCACGACTAACGTGCTTGGAAGATGAGACAATACCCAAAAGTAGTTGAAAATATATATTTTAAAGCATGAACGTGAGTCACATTTTGTGAAAGAGAAATGCTATGTTTATAACATTTTCACAATAAATTCTAAGTACTAAGTTGTTACAAGTAGTTATTGGTGGGGCAAAATAATAATTTTAATGATAAATTCAAATAATAACTAATAATAACTAACCATCTATGATTTATTTTGAAAATGTTGTAAACGTATCACTTCTCTTTGTGAAAGGATTGTTTTCCCTTCAACCAAACAACAATGGCAGTCTTCGTTTCACATTGTTGTAGTTGCAGCAAGTAGGACCGGATTGAGATCAAGAGCAATATTTAGGGTATTGCACCTGATGCAATACTTATGAATGGTTGAGATTGATATTTGCAAAAAAAAACTTTTAATCTAAACCATTGATTCAAAAATTTAAGGAAAAAAATTAAGAGAAGTAAAAGGTAATAGTTAAAAAGCTGAAAAGTGAAAATATTTGTAAAGAATTTGGGTGAATTTGTTTATTCACATGTTAGCATTTGATGAAAAAAACTGAGATAGAGAGGTGAGACTTGGGAGCAAATTTCAGCCAACCAACTCCTATCCATGACTAACGTGCTTGGAAGATGAGAAAATACTGAAAAGTAGTTGAAATTATATTTTTTAAAGCATTTTCATAGAACGCGAGTCACATTTTGTGAAAAAAGAATATTATATTCATAACATTTTTACAACAAATTTTAAATGATAGATTGTTACTAGTTGTTATTGGTGGAGAAAAAAATAATTTTAATAATAAATTCAAATAATAACCAATAATAACTAACTATTTATAATTTGTTTTGAAAACATATCGTTCCCCTTCAATCAAACGATAATGACAAAATTCCCTATAATCACAACCAAATTAATAAATTAACTGGAAGCCTTCGTTTCACATTGTTGCAGTTGCAGCCAGTAGGACGTCTTTGTTTAATAATATTTGTTTTTGATATATTTTACTGTGTAACGTACCAATTGATTATTATCATCCTTTATGTGGATCAAGTTTTATTAAAAAAAAAAAAAAGAAAAAAAAAAGAAAGAATATATTTTATATTTTATCAATGTCTTTTATCATTCAAAACATATAATATATATATATATATATATATATATATATATATATATATATATATAAAAGAAGGGGGCAAAAGGAAAATAAAGTAGTATTTTTAATCTAAAAGGAAAAATACAAATAAATAAATAAAAGAACATTGCCACTACTTTTGAAAAATAAAAAATTTTGTTCTTGTTCTTCTTCAAGTGAGAATTTGTACAAAAACAATTTGTGGGGACATTTTTTGCCTCAAGACCAAGTGTTGCACTTTGTGATCATTTTTGGCTTAAAGTCCACATTGGAAAGATCTCCTCCCTCTTTCCACCTTATAAGAGATGACCAATGGCTTAAGGTGGAAAGAGGGAGGAGATCTTTCCAATGTGGGACTTTAAGCCAAAAATGATCACAAAGTGCAACACTTGGTCTTGAGGCAAAAAATGTCCCCACACAATTAAATTAAATTAAATTATAATATATATATATATATGTTTATTAATTTAGTTCTTTTCGGTTTCTATACGTTTGTGATTGTACACTTTCTTATGCGATTATATATTTTCTTTGGAACCAATGTGATACTATAAATATGTTGTGACATCTACTACATAATGATTGCTCTTTATCATTAGATTAAGATGTCAAAAAACACTTTCACCTTCCCTTTAAATGCATTATTTGTTAATAAAAAAATTATATTAATAGTCTTATATCTTAATCCCGATTGTCCTTTGTTTATTTCTAATCCTAATAGTTCTTTTCAAGCGACAAGTGAGAGTTATTGGTGATCCAATGATATTTATCATCTATAAAGAACAATAAATTATTTAAGACTAACAAAATCAATGCTAATTTGATATATTAAATAAATAACTTAATGACTTAATACTAAAGAAACTAACGTTTATTTCATATAAATAATCAAATATAATTCGTTAAACCATAAAAATTGATTTTTGAAGACATATTTTGAAAAGGAAAACTATACAAGTTTTCGAAAAGTGTCACTTTTGAATTTTAAAAAGGAAGTTGGGTTTTTGAAAAAGGAAATTATCATTCAAATATTTGAAGGAGAGAGTGTTCTCTTAGATATTTTAAAAATCGAATGAATTTTTCTCTTTGAGATGATATTTTCAAAAGGGACCCAAATAATAATAAAACTTTTTTAATGGAAATGATACTTTAGAGAAAAAAAAATGGAATTTTCGGAAAATGGTCTACAACTCATACTTATTTGAAAATTTGTTTTTGAAAACAAGTTGGAAAACTAATTTTGAAAACTACTTGTAAAACTTGTTTTAATTTACGAGAATGTTTTTGGAAATTATTTTGAAAAATGTTTTCGAAAGAGAATGTGAATCAAGCCATTTGATGTAGGAAAATGGGATTTAAAATACTAGTTTAAAAAACCCATTATAAGATAATAACAAAAATAACAAAGGTAATAACAACATGCTAGTAAACATTAACCTAAAAAATGAGAATCAAATCAAGTAGCCAACATTATAAATTCCACATGCATATAAATATAAATAAAATAATATATATATATATATATATATATATATATATATATATTGTAGGGACTCAATTTGTAATGGACCCATGACAATAAAATTTGTAGAGCGTGGGTGTAAGGGCAAGGCATTAGCAAGACAAACAACGGCTGATATGAAATTTAAAGGAATAATATCAAAATAATTTTACTGAGCGTGTTTTCTATGAGGATAAGGACCATGACTTTGGTTAAGTGTTTATAAGGATCTTTACGATGATTTCGGCTAAGTGTTTCTGAAGATTATGATCATGGCTTTGGCCAAATGTTTGTAAGGATCTTAATAGTGATTTTGGCTAAGTGTTTCTGAAGCGTGTTCGTCCTTGGCTCAGCTCGAGGATCTTTTTTGTTTGAACTGATCAATCCTATCCTTTCTCTTAGGACTGATAAATATCAGGGGCCTCCCCTTTATGCTGAGAATCCTCTTGGTTATATAGTATCGTTTTAATTAATCTTAGCCGTCCACTTGTCGATTATCCAAACTCTGTGTATAAGGGTTTGTCCCATCATCTGCTTTTGCAGGCTTTATGTTAGTTCTCAGCCGCCTTTGCAGACTTTCTATTAGTTGAAGTGACCGAGGCACCTGGGTTTGCTGGTCACTTCACCATTAAAGTGGCCAGAATGTTGGTGGAGTACATTTAATGGGCGTGGGATATTTTTCCTTCATCAACGTCGGTTCGCCGAGGAGGTGGGCATCCTCGGTGAGGCCCCTTGAGGGCTTGGGCCTTTCCCTTTTACCCTCGGCCTCTATATTCTCCTTGGCGCGGACTTTGGGCCGGCTATGGAGTGGGCCGGGGTTGTTTAAATATTTGGGGCCCCACAATAGCCCCTCAAAATTCTGCTGCCCGACCTCTAGGGTGGGGAGGAGGATTTTGACTTCCTCGGCACATTTTCATGCCCTGTTGAGCCTTACCTCTCTGTCAGTGTTACCGTTACTTCAACTGCTCTTGCAATTTCCTTTTGGCGCTAAGGGCCTGTCCGAGGAGTTTTTCCTTGTTTTTACAAGGCTTTTATCTTTCTAGTTTATACTTTTTTGCCTGAGCTTCTTATTGGTTCCTCTAAGATGGGTAGGTTTAAGTCATTTGTGCTTTAGCGCTGAGTTTCTCGTGATTTTCGTCCCTGATAGGGCTCATTATTTAACATCAAAGGGGTTGGCTTCGCCGTAGATTTGGGTCCGTGGTCAATACAAAGATCCCTATTCTGCTCAGCGCTTATATTGCCTTATAGTGACCAGTTTCCACATAGGTTTGGGTCCGAAGACCATGCAAGACCTTGGCTTTTCCTAGCACTTAGTATTTCATAAGGAAGTGGTCTCCCTGTTGGCTTGAGTCCTTGGACCATGCAGCGCCTAATTTTTGTCTAACATTTGGTTTTTATTCTGAAGTAGCTGGTTTCTCCAAAAGCTTGGGTCCGAGGACCATGCAAGGCCTAGGTTCTGTCCAGTACCTAGTTCTCTGATTTTAAGTTGTTAGTTTCCCTAGAGGCCGGTGTCCGAAGACCATATAATGCCTAGGTTCTGTCTAACACTTAGTTTTCTCATCTGAGTCCGGGGGACATGCCATGTCTAGCTTTTGTTTAATACTTTGTTTTTTCATCTGAAGTATCTGGTTTTCCCAGAGGCTTGAGTCCGAGGACCATGCAATGTCTTGATTCTGTCCAGTACCTAGTTTTCTCATCTGAAGTATCTGGTTTCCTTAGAGGCTTGAGTCCGAGGACTATGCAATGCCTTGGTTCTGTCCAGTACCTAGTTTTCTCATCTGAAGTATCTGGTTTCCCCAGAGGCTTGAGTTCGAGGACCATGCAATGCCTTGGTTCTGTCCAGTACCTAGTTTTCCTCATTTCATTTACTATCTTATCTATTTATCCATAGCCATTTAATTCTATGTTGCTACAATCTACAATAGACATTAAATACATAAACTTTTCAAGCAAAATAATAGCACACGCGTGCTGAGGTTGGGGTAGGAGAAGATCCTGCTCTGTTCTGCCTCTTCGTTTGGTGTGACTCTTCTGATTACGAGGCGTCTTTTGGGTTGTTCGAGTAATGCGTTTTGACGCTTCGATGCCTCCTCGTTAATGAGGTGCCTCCCCATTAATGTCAATCGTGAATTTACGAGGATCTAACGGCGAATAAGCCCCTTGGAATTTGGGTGGAATTATCGCCTCCGGAAATATCTCCCTAGGAGTTAATGCGGATTGGCTCTCACCAAATTTTCACCTTCTATAAAAGGCGTTTTTGGGGTAACCTTTTCCTTCACACTTGACAAACATTCGTCTTAAACTTCTCCCAAAAATATTACCCAGAGGTTCTGCAAGAAATAGCAGTTTGAGCCCCTTCTAATGAATTGGCCCTTGGAAAGGGCGGTCTCGAGGATGCACAGCCCCTACCATGAGCCGAGGATGGCACTCCGACCCTGGACGTCACGTTAGGGTTGGGGTAGGAGAGATCCGAAAATTCTCCTTCTTTTCAACCTAACTAGAGGTAGAACCCTCCTTGCCGTTTAGAGGAGGATCTAGAAAGAACGTAATCTCCTTCCCTTGGGTATGGGTCTATGACCCTCCAAGCTGGCAGCGATGAGGGTGGGAGGGAAACCAGGCGGAACCCAGAAGTGGAGCCGTCCAGTGCCGTGGCGTCTTCCGCCTTCCATGTTGCCTTCCTTCCTTCTTTTCCCTTTTATCTCTTCTTCTTTTACTTCTCAACCAGTCTTCCCCTCTTCATTTCCTCTCCTCTTGCTTCACAACCAGCTTTGTTTTCTATCTTTTGTTCCTCTGCCAGCTTTGTTAGGCGTCTGTCTTTGTAGTTAGTTTTAGAACAAGCCCCACGGGCATCACTTGTAAAAGATGTAACTTTTTCTTCATATATTAATAAAGAAGCAAACTTGTTTTGTCTCTTTTATTTTTCGTATATTCTTGTTTCTTGTGATTGTAGACTTCTGAATGAATGTTGTTGCTGCAAACTGTATTGTTCTGGTGTGTTTTTTTTTTTTAAAGTGTTGCTCTTGATTTTTTCACACCAACCGTCGCACTTGCTAGTGCGCAAGTCCTCCTCATAGACGGCGCCAATTGTAGGGACTCAATTTGTAATGGACCCATGACAATAAAATTTGTAGAGCATGGGTGTAAGGGTTAGGCATTAGCAAGACAAACAACGGCTGATATGAAATTTAAAGGAATAATATCAAAATAATTTTACTAAGTGTGTTTTCTATGAGGATAAAGACCATGACTTTGGTTAAGTGTTTATAAGGATCTTTACGATGATTTCGACTAAGTGTTTCTAAAGATCATGATCATGGCTTTGGCCAAATGTTTGTAAGGATCTTAATAGTGATTTTGGCTAAGTGTTTCTGAAGCGTGTTCGTCCTCGACTCAGCCCGAGGATCTTTTTTATTTGAACTGATCAATCCTATCCTTTCTCTTAGGACTGATAAATATCAAGGGCCTCCCCTTTATGCTGGGAATCCTCTTGGTTATATAGTATCGTTTTAGTTAATCTTAGCCGTCCACTTGTCGATTATCCAAACTCTGTGTATAAGGGTTTGTCCCATCATCTGCTTTTGCAGGCTTTATATTAGTTCTCAGCCGCCTTTGCAGACTTTCTATTAGTTGAAGTGACCGAGGCACTTGGGTTTGCTGGTTACTTTACCATTAAAGCGGCTAGAATGTTGGTGGAGTACTGTAAAGTTGTAATTTACAACTATGTTTTATTGGCTTTTATTCCGTGCCAAATTTGATTGTAATTATGTTCAATCGTTTAAAACCCTGTATTTGTTGTGGGACTTGATGTAAGGGTTGTGTGGTAGAAAGAGTGTTGAAGACTCAAGCATTTGAAGAAGTGAAGGATTCTCGCGGGTATCTCGCGGGTATATCGCGACCAAGCTTCCCGCGAAGTGAACCATGTGCTAGGCACATGCTGGAATGCGAAGAGTCATGCCAGGTGGAGACAACTGTGTCTCGAGAGTATCTCGCGGGTAAGGCCTTCCCGCGATACACCCGCGAGACTAGCTGTTCTGCCAGCCTGTACTCTTTGAGTCACACCTTTTGCACATCTCCTACATATACCATCATTACCCACAATTGTTGAGAGAGGCTTCAGAGAGAAAACCCTAGCCAAACACATTGGTAATTAGAGATTGTCTTCCCCACCTTCTCTAAACAATTTGCTTGTGGTATCTCCTCAACCCTTTCCTCTCCATTATCCATATCTTTGAGAGGTTGATACACTACAAAAAACTGGACCTATAGTGGCGTTTTTTTTAGTGGCGTTTGCAAAAAACGCCACTATAGGTACCCTATAGTGGCGTTTCCAATAAACGCTGTTATAGGGTACCTATAGTGGCGTTTGGAGTGTCCTATAGTGGCGTTTTAAAAAATGGGTCTATAGTAGCGTTTTCAACGGCCTATAGTGGCGTTTTTCAAACGCCACTATAGGTCCTGGGCATACAAAGGCGTATAGTGGCGTTTGACAAACGCCACTACAGGCACTTTTTTTTTTTTTTTTTTGTGTTGGGTGTACCTATAGTGGCGTTTGCAAACGCCACTATAGGCCCTCGTAGGAGAAGTACCTATAGTGGCGTTTGACAACCGCCACTATAGGTACCTTTTTTTTTTTTTTTTTTTTTTTTTTTTTTTTTTTTTTTTTTCTTTCTGCATGCTGGGATTTTTTAATTCGTGTAGAGGGAAAAGACCTATAGTGGCGTTTGAGAAACGCCACTATAGGCCCTCGTAGGAGAAGCACCTATAGTGGCGTTTGACAACCGCCACTATAGGTACCTTTTTTTTTTTTTTTTTTTTTTTTTTTTTTTTTTTTCCTGCATGCTGGGATTTTTTAATTAGTGCAGAGGGAAAAGACCTATAGTGGCGTTTGACAAACGCCACTATAGGCCTTCCTGTAGCGCCTATAGTGGCGTTTGTCAAACGCCACTATAAGCCCTTGTAAGTGTAGGACCTATAGTGGCATTTGACAAACGCCACTATAGGTTCTTAAAGATAAAAAAAAATAAAAAATAAAAATAAAAAAATAAAAAAAAGTGTCACATTTACTACATTTTTACAATATTTTCACAACAAATCATGGGTAATTAGTTGTTATTGGTTCAAATTTGAATTTAGCACTGAGATTACTTTTTTAACCCAACAATAAGAACTAGTAATAACCCACCATTTAAAATTTGTTGTAAAAATATTGTTGTAAAAATATTCTATGATATATTCCAAACTATTCCTTAAAAAAAAAAAAAAAAAAAAAAAAACTCAATCCGTAAATCAAAATCTCTGATATGTTCTAGGAATATGCCATAGAATATTCCTAGAATATTCTATGGCATATTCTAAACTATTCTGAAAAAAAAAAAAAAAAAAAAAAAAAAAAAAAAAAAAAAAAAAAAAAAAAAAAAACTCAAATCCGAATTGATTGTTAAGCTAATATATATATATATATATATATATATATATATATATATATATATATATATAAATAAATGTATATATTATTATATATTTATATTTAAATGAGAAGTGTTATATTCACAATATTTTTACAATATTTTCACAACAAATTATAAGTGGTTCGTTTTTATTAGTTCAAATTTGAACTAAACACTAAGATTACTTTTTTACCCCAACAATTACAGCCAGTAACAAAATGCCACTTAAAATTTGTTGTAAAAATATTGTAAAAATGTTGTGAACATGTCATTTCTCTATTTAAATATATATATATATATATATATATATATATATATATATATATAAGGTGTTACGTCCACAACATTTTTACAATGTTTTCACAACAAATCATAAGTGGTTAGTTGTTATTAGTTTAAATTTGAACTTAATACTAAGATTACATTTTTTTTCCCAATAATAACAACTAGTAACAATCTGTCACTTAAAATTTATTGTAAAAACTTAAAATTTATTGTAAAAATATTGTGTAGATATCATTTATATATATATATATATATATAAAAGAACTAAACAAAAAAATTTAAAATTCAAAATTCAAACCCCACCTAACCCCACCTACCCCCACTCACCTTATATCCTTATCTCAACGTAACTCTTCTTCAGCATTCTTCTTCTTTCTTTTCTTTTCTTTTCTTTTCATTTTTTCTTTCTTCTTCAGCCTTCACCTTATATATTTTTCTTTCTTTTTCTATCTCCACGTAACTTCTTTATTTCTTTCTCTTCTTTTTTGTTTCTTTTCTCTTTCTCTCCTATTGGTTTTATTTCCCCTATTTTATTTGTGGTAGTGTTAATGTTAGTGGGTTTTGGATTTGAAGATGGTGTTGTAACTAGTTAATTTTGTTCAAATTTGTAAATGGTGCTACTATTATGGGATTTGTGATTGAAGGAAGAATGCTATTGGTTGTATAGTTGCAAGTAAGTATTTTTTTTTTTTTTTTTAATTTTAATGTTTGTAAAGTCTATTCCTTTTTTGATAATAGTTTTGGTCTATTCTTTGTCTGCTGTGAACTTTGCTTCGTGGGCCTCTAAGGTTTAGAGATCTCAAGTGCTGTGATAATATCTTTCTCAAGTTGTGAAAAATTCAAAATCAATTTGATGATTTCTTTTTGCAGGTTATTGGTCTGTGGTAGCTGAATGTGTTGGGGTGGAGTTGCTTTTTTTTTTTTTTTTTTTGTGTTTGATTTTGAATTTTTTTTTAGGTGGGTTTGTGTTTTTATTTTGAATTTCCTGAGATAGCCATAGTATTTGTATTTTGAGTTGCTATTTTTTTTGGATGTGAGCATGTTGTGTTTGATTTTGAATTTTTTTTAGGTGGGTTTGTGTTTGATTTTGAATTTGCTGGGATAGCTATAGTGTTTGTATTTTGTTTTGTATCTTTTAATTTAATTAAAATTGTAATATTAATTTAATTACAATCTTAATTGAATTAAAAAAAAAAAAACATTTTCACGGCAAAAAAAATTTCTTTTGATTGCCAAAAATTAGTTTTTGGTAATCAAATTTTTTTTTGGTGGTTTTTTGGCTATAGTGGCGTTTGTAGAGTCTATAGTGGCGTTTTACAAACGCCACTATTGTACCGTCACTATAGACCTATAGTGGCGTTTGCAAACGCCACTATAGACCAAATTTTTTTTTTTTCGAAAAAGGCTATAGTGGCGTTTGCAAACGCCACTATAGACCAATTTTTTTTTTTTTGAAAAAGGCTATAGTGGCGTTTGTCAGAGTCCTATAGTGGCGTTTGCAAACGCTACTATAGGGCGGTCCTATAATGGCGTTTTCATAAAACGCCACTATAGGCCTATAATAGCGGTACAATAGTGGCGTTTGCAAACGCCACTATAGCAAACGCCACTATAGGCCAAATGGGCCTATAGTGGCGTTTTTAGTACCTATAGTGGCGTTTCACAAACGCCACTATAGGCCCAGTTTTTTGTAGTGATAGCCCAAACACTTAACACACCTTTGAGAGTGCTGAGTGACGTTTTGGTGCTGCTGGGAAGCATTGGAAGAAGCCTTGAATGGCAGATGCAACATGGAGCTTGTTGCGGGATCCGGATAACTAAGACAAGACACGGTTCCGAGAAGCCTTGTTGGAGTAGGAGCTTGGAGGGCTTAGGTACATCGGGTAGACTAGGCTTGGAGGGTCTTTTGCTAATCCATGTATCCCAACTGATTGTCTAGTGGATCGATTTCTGCTTGGAGGGCGGCGGAGAGGTTTTTCGCCGAGTTCTTCGGTTTCCTCTTCGATAACACGTCTCGGTGTTATTTGTGTTTGCATCCTTCTTCCCTACTCTTGTTCATTTCATGTTTACTGCTGAGTTGCTTTAAATTATGGATTAGAGTAGTTGTTTTGTTTATACGCTTGTGTTTACACTATTCCGCACTTGTCATTAAGTTAGTGTAAAATCAACCAAGCCGTAATTCGAATTTGGGGGTCTAAACCGCTCGTGTGTTTTCAACACATTTTCGAGCTTTCAAGTACATTTAATGGGTGTGGAATATTTTCCCTTCATCAACGTCGGTTCGCCGAGAAGGTGGGCATCCTAGACGAGGCCCCTTGAGGGCTTGGGCCTTTCCTTTTTACCCTCGGCCTCTATATTCTCCTCGGCGCAAACTTTGGGCCAGCTATGGAGTGGGCCAGGGTTGTTTAAATATTTGGGGCCCCACATATATATATATATATATATATATATATATATATATATATATATGCATGTATGTATGTAACATGGAAAGAATCTCATTCATAACCAATGCATCCAAGCATGTAATTATACACTTATTCCAAATAGAAAATCAATTCAATCATACTAACATCCAAACATGTTAATCATGCTTATTCCAAAGTAATATCTCGTTAGAATTTTCTCCATTGACTAAATCTTTGTGTTTAAATTTACTTTTCACTATACCTTAGATTTGACATTTGGGGGGGGGGGGGGGGGGTGGGGAAACAAACACACACACAAGAGAAAGGAAAATGGGTTCTAATACAAATGCGCATCACAATTCCACTTAAAAGCCATGGTAACTTTTAAGGGAGGATGGAGCAAGTTATACTATACACAACACATTATTAATTGGATTAGTTCAATTGGATTAATTTAACAACTTGGCTAATTAAACTAAACTGGGGTCTAAACATTTTTTTTTACAACACTTACTACATCCTAAGCCTACTCAAAAGATCATGGACCATGAATTACAACACTAAAAAAGTACGAATACCTTACATATTGTTCTTATTTTTTTTTTTTTTTTTGAGAAGCATTGTTCTTATAATTTCATTGTTCGTTATATTGTCTCTTTTTTATTCTGTGTCCAAGAATATCAAAATGTTGATTTAACCAAGTTCATCCCTCAAGCCATGATCCACTTCCTACCCCTTAGGTTGCCCCCATTGCCTTCTAGCTTGTTGGTCCCTTTGGCTCATCTAGATAAGGGTAAGGAGTCGATCCTCTAATCAACCTTGTATTGCCTTTTGACCCTCTAACAAAGTTTGAGCATGCCCTAGAACACCTTGAGATGATTTTGTAAAAGATGGACTTTACACTAAGTTGGACCTCTTAGGTAATTACATAAATATATATATATATATATATATATATATATATATATATATATATATATATATACCGCCTTATGTCTTTGACTAAATTATCAATTTATGACTTCTATAAGTTATCACACTTGTTTTATAATTTTTCTTATCTTGTTTTCCTAGGTTCTAACTTTTACCAAGGACTATTAAATTTAACAAACCCCATAAGCAAATGCGTTAACTTAGTAGTACAATTTGTTCTCTTTTATTAAGAGAATTATTGTTCAAGTTGACTCTCCATTAGTATTACAATTGTATTTTAAAAAAAAAAAAAAAAAACTTGTCCTTACAATAAATTTTGCATGCGTTAACTTGAGTAGTTAATTACTTTTTTTTTTTTTTAAATAATAAAAAGATATAGTGGAGGAGGGGAAGGTGGGGTTAAGTATCAATTTACTTCAATAATACTAACTTGCCACACCTATGATACACATTCATTCACAATAAAACCTATCATGTGTGGCAAGAATTTCTCTTATGGGACAGACTCAAGTCCTATTTCTCTTCTTATCACATAAAGACTGAAAGAAAGTGAAGACACGAAGCAAGTCAAACCTAACAATTGCAAGATTTTGACGTGTGGCACTTCATATCTTAACCCTTTTCATTGGCTCTTCAGGAAAAAACAGACACAGGAAAAAGTATTCAGCCCTTGATGCTAATGAACTAATTAATGGCAAGTTGGTGAGATAGTTGTATGTTTGTGATTGTGAGAATGACGCAATCGCTATTACGTGTTTTATGCTTTACTTGTTTGAGAGAGAGTTATCTGGGATCACCCGATAAATAGGAGCTAGTGCAAGAAGATTTTAAGAATTTTTTAGGAAGTGTGTAATAACCAAAAAAGAAATGTTAACAAATGCCTTAAGGGCATTGAGTTATGAACCATTTTTAGAAATATTTTATAGAAATTTGATAAAGCAATTAATTTGGTTGACATCTTTTTATATTTCTCATAAAAGTAGTATAAAAAATTTTCTATTGTAGTTTATTAACAATTGCCAAAACGCACCCATTAATGTGACCCTTAATTAAATTACAAAAATTTTCTTCGATAGTTCTAGCTATGAGGAGAGAGAGACCCAGAGATTCTAATTAGTAGCCTTGTTTCCTTAGACATAATCTCTTGCCGATTGTGCTGTTTCTTGGGGTTAAGTATTCATGCATTTTTCTTTCAAATAAAACTTGAACCTGCTCCATCCCTTCACTTTATTTTTTTGTTCAAATAGAGCCAAAAAAAGAAGGGTAAAAGTAGATATAGAATTATATAAAAAAAACAACATATATCACCTCAATCTAATAAAGGATAAAGTTAACAAATGTCTTAAGTGCATTATTTTAGTAATTAGTTTTAAAAACTTTTTATGGAAAAAGAAAAAAGTAATAGATTTTTATTATAGCTTTTTATATATTTTTTTTCATAAAAGTTGTATTAAAATTTGTAAAATATTAAAGTCATAAACTGCTGATATGGTAAGTGATTATTAGTAAATAAAAAAGTGATGTTGATGATGAGTTTAGATGAAAACCAATAAGAATTTGTTATATCAATAATTTGTAAAATAATTTATTCATGTAGCATTAATCTTAAAAGTTTCCTAAAATTTGAGTAATTTTGTTTTAGTTTTCACAACACAAGGGCGAGTTTCTTGGGGGCACCTAGCAAGTTATCAATTCTGTTCCCCAAGTCCTAGTTTTACTCAAAACTTTGGTCCATTCCATGGGATTTGGCATATTTAGGTTGTTTACCATCTCCAATATGTTTTGGTCAAATATTACATGTATGGATTATGCTAACGGACGCCCTTAGGGCAGTGGTTGATAATCCATTTAAAGAAAATTTTATGAGAAAAAAAAACAATTAATATTTTGACAACTTTTTTTATTTTTCATAAAAGTGGTGTTAAAACTTTCCTATAATTAGTCCTAAACTTATTTGCTAAAGCATTTAGGTCAAATGATAACTTTATTTACTATATTAACTACTCTGTTAGAATCTCCAAAACATCCCCAAACAACTTTGTCACAAACATTTCGCAAGAACTAGTATTAATTTTTAGCAGCCCCATTAACAAACATCTCAACTACTCCGACTAAAGACTAAAGAGAGATTGATGACTTATTAAATGTTGTATTAACTGAGTGCCTAACTACTTCGACAATCCTAATTAAGTCCAACTATGGCACACATTTATTCACAATTAATGGGGCCAATCTCGTGGCACACATGTGCAATTGAATTCGTGTCTCTTATAAATGCGACAAGCATCTCTCTTATTCTCATTGGACATACTTGGGCCTTGTTTCTATCTTTCTGTGTAATAAGATGTAAATGATTCATATTATTAACTGGAAAAATTCAATGATAAAGGTATTGATTTTAGCAACATCGCCATCATGAATGATTATGGGGACATAATTACCTGGTTACCTCTATCATGGCCAAGATTTAGAGCGTGAAATTGATGAATCCACTTTGTTGGTTACGGTCCCTAAACATTGCGCTAGGCCTTTAGGTTTGAGGCTTCGAACTCGTCATCTGTGGTTGAGTGTATCTTTTGCACTCAAACTCTTGCTCGTCCTCATTAATTTCTCGAGTGGTCCTAGAGTCCTAGTCCTCATTCGTCCAAACACGGACTTCATCGAGGACTGTTGGGAGATACTGTGGTTGTATTTTTGTTAGGCTATCCTTGTTTGTGACGACATGTCCGAGCTCATTAGATCCGATTGGAGCCCCATTTGGGTTCCCTTTTGTACGTTTCAGGACTCTTGTGGAGAAGCACTGTGACTGTGATGCCCTTTGGTATCATGCTATGACAGCTTTGTCTCCGAAGTTGTAGTTCTATATATCTTAAACTTGATGCATAGTATGTCTACTTTTGTTTAGTAGGTTTATTCCTCTTACGAGTCAAGAAGACTGTTAGTGAGTCAGTGACCTCCGCTCGGATACTCAAGATTCTCAATCTGAGCCGGACTTGAGTCTATTGGAAACAGTTTGAGCAAGAGTAACGTAGAGACATAATAAAAAAAATCATAACAATTTCACAATATTATTAAATTAACATGTCAATTCATACATGGGTCAACTATATATATTAATCTTTAGCAAAAAAAAAAAAAAAAAACTATAGTAATCTGCAATTTAATTTTTTTTAATGATATAACATATTAATTTGGAAATGTTGTGAAATTGTTTTAACTTTTTGTTAAGTTCATAGCATTACTCTTTGAGCAAATGCAAAGAAAGAATAGGATTGGGGAGATGAATCTTATTTCATTGGGAATTTTAATTGCATGAAATAAATCTCAAAAGAAAATTTTTTTTCCTAGGAAGAAGTTGTTAGAATATATTATCATAATCATTTACTGTCCCATACAAAATGGATCGTGAGCTACAAAATTTTAACATCCACACAAATTTTTGATGCTAACCTTCGTGAGGATCATAAATTTTAACAACCACGTGATAGAGAATCTTAACTACTGTGACTAGGCTCCAAGAGGGGTGGCCCAGTGGGGTGAGATCCCACATGCATGCATTAGGTCCCTTATTGAGTCGTGGCAGGTACCATGTGGGGGGGGGGGGGGGGGGGGGCACTCATCGCATGCATTGTGCCTCATCTGCTGGCTCTCTTGGGGTGCTAGGGTGAAGTTTGTGACACCCCGGTCACGGTAGTTATGACTCAATCTAACATTCTCTAGCGGAAAGTGCCTCTATTAGGTCACACCTTAGAAGGTAAGTCACATATGGTCGCCCCCGCCCCCCTTTCCTTCATTAAAAACTACTGTGACTAGGAAATACATGAAATTCCATTAAGTTTTGTGTTAACGAGTAGGACCTACCTTTGATAATCCCAACTACTAGAATTTATGATAGGGAAAAAATAAAAAATAAAATACCTTAATAGTATTAACTTAAGAAATATTTTTAAACATTTTTTATGTGAAAATTAAACAAAACTCTTTTAGAGGCCTTTCAAAGTGTATTTTTTCTCATGTTCGTCGGCAAAGAACTCTATGTAGCTCATAAACTTGCTAGACATGTTAGCAGTTGATAGTGTGGATGGAGGATTCCAGCACAACTTAATAATGTACTTGTAGCTGATCTTTATTAATGAAAGCTTAGTTTTTCTTCTCAAAAAAAAGAAAAAAAAAAAAAAGAATAACAAGGCACTTGACAATTATTACTGTATAACATATGATATAGTATGAATTGATCATGAATTGAGCTTATATAAAATTAAATTGTATATATTTTGATGACAATAACTAAATGCCTGAAATACTATACCAAAGTCCTTATACTTTCACGTGGCATGCTTTAAAAAAAAAAAAAAAAAAAAACAATTTAATAAGTTTAGTTACAATTTTTGAAAATTTCTATTATTTTTAATTAATAGTAACTCATTGATGTTGTATACTCAAAAGATTTAAAATGTTCACGAGTTTAACTAAAACTTTTTAAAATTTGAGGTTTAATTTGAAATCACTATAAATTATATGAGAATTATATAATGTACCTAAGGGCATGTTTGGTAGATTGTAATAGGCGTTGTAATGTAATAGTTATTCCTAAAGTTTAGTTATTCTTTAGTTTGGTTATGTTTTTATTACAAGAAATAGTCATTCCTTATGAATAACTATTCTTCAAAATGAGGAATAACTATTCCTCTTTAAAATGTGGTATTAGTTATTCCTTAGTAAGTGCAATAATTTTTATACTTAATATATTTCTAAATAAACAAACTTTCCATATACATCTAACAATTATAAAAATAAAAAATCATAAAAAATAGCACATATCACTCTTAAATTTAAAAATAACAATTTTTTAAGGAGATATAATTATATGAATAAGATATTTCCTAAAATAAATGTTAAGTTTTATTCTAATGTTATAAGTTACAATCAAACTAAAGAATATGTTTAGTTATTACATTACAGCATACTTTATTACTAGTAATAAAGATTACAATTCCTATTATAATCTTCATTCAGTATACCAAACGTACCCTAAGTTTTTAATGAAGTTTAACCACTTTGATGCAAAAATAGTGTAGCCACATTTAAAGGAACAATATCTTTTAAAACCCAATTTTTATTGTGGAAGTGGCGTCTTATTGTTCCAGTCTTTGGCTATATTATTTTCCCTCTTGAGGATAAGACATTCAGAAAACCGCATAAATTAATAATTTGTGGTTTGAAATGAAAACCTTCAAGTCTATGTCATTCTTTAAGCCAATGATCCTACCATCTCAATAGGGGGTATATGTGGTAGCTAATGACTAAAAGATTGACGTGTGACCCTTTTATATTAACTCTTTTCGCCAGCCAGGATGAGGGTGACACTAATCCTTCTTTTATTCAGTAAAATGACCTTAGCAATGATCTCTTAGGGTTCATGTAAGAGTCGTTGCACTTAGCGGGCTATAGGGCCAATTCTTCATTTCATTTCAGTTGAGCATTATTGCATGTTGTGACTTGACATGAATAATTATATGAGAGAGAGAGAGAGAGAGAGAGAGAGCATATCTCATTTTTGAGGGAGACTCCATTAGAAAATGTGGTCATGTATCGTTTTCTGAGTATGACAGAATCATAAATCACCACAGTTCCAATTAATACATATATTGATGTGATGATGTATCATTATCTTCCATATGCAAAGAATAATAACGCAAAATGAAAAAGATGAAAGTAAACTATTAAATTTATCAGTTGCTTGAATTTGTAGAGAGGAACACTGAAATCCATTATATACAGGACAAAAATTTTGGTTGAAATTTTTTAATAATAAAATTTAGTTTTTGTTTAATAATATTTGTTTTTGATATACTTTACTGTGTAACGTACAAATTGATTATTATCGATCCTTTATGTGGATCAAGTTTTCAAGAAAAAAAGAAAGAAAGAATATATTTTATATTTTATCAATGTCTTTTATGATTCCAAACATATTATAATAATAATAATAATAATAATAATAATAATAAAAAGAGGGGGGCAAAAGGAAAATAAAGTAGTATTTTTAATCTAAAAGGAAAAATACAAAAAAATAAAAATAAATAAAAGAACATTGCCACTACATTGGAAAAATAAAAAACTTTGTTCTTGTTCTTCTTCAAATGAGAATTTGTACAAAAACAATTAAATTAAATTAAATTATATAATATATATATATATATATATATGTTTATTAATTTAGTTCTTTTCGGTTTCTATATATTAGTGATCGTACACTTTCTTATGCGATTATATATTTTCTTTGGAACTAATGTGATAATTTAAATATATATATATATATATATATATGTGTGTGTGTGTGTGTGTGTTGTGATATCTACTACATAATGATTGCTCTTTATCATTAGGTTAAGATATCAAAAAACACTTTCACCTTCCCTTTAAATGCATTATGTGTGCATATAATTTGTTAATAAAAAAATTATATTAATAGTCTTACATCTTAATCCCGATTAGTCTTTGTTTATTTCTAATCCTAATAGTTCTTTTCAAGCGACAAGTGAGAATTATTGGTGATATTTGGTGATCCAATGATATTTGTGGTCTAAAAAGAACAATAAATTATTTAATACTAACAAAATCAATGCTAATTTGATATATATTAAATAAATAACTTAATGACTTAATACTAACCAAACTAATGTTTATTTCATATAAATAATCAAATATAATTCGTCAAACCATAAAAAAAATGATTTTTGAAGACATATTTTGAAAAGGAAAACTTCACAAATTTTCAAAAAGTGTCACTTTTGAATTTTAAAAAGGAAATTGGGTTTTTGAAAAAGGAAAGTATTATTTGAATATTTGAAGGAGAGAGTATTCTCTTAGATATTTTAAAAATCGCATGAATTTTTCTCTTCGAGATGATATTCTCAAAAGGGACCCAAAGAATGATAAAACTTTTTTAATGGAAACTTGTTCTAATTTATGAGAATGTTTCTGGAAATTATTTCGAAAAATATTTTCAAAAGAGAATGTGGATCAAGCCATTTGATGTAGGAAAATGGGATTTAAAATACTTGTTAAAAAAAAAAAACCATTACAAGATAATAACAAAAATCACAAAGGTAATAACAACATGCTAGTAAACATTAATCTAAAAAATGAGAATCAAATCAAGTTGCCAACATTATAAATTCCACATGCATATAAATATAAATAAATAAATATATATATATATATATATATATGTGTGTGTGTGTGTGTGTGTGTGTGTGTAACGTGGGAAGAATCTCATTCATAACCAATGCATCCAAGCATGTAATTATACGCTAATTCCAAATAGAAAATCAATTCAATCATACTATAACATCCAAACATGTTAATCATGCTTATTCCAAAGTAATATCTCGTTAGAATTTTCTCCATTGACTAAATCTTTGTGTTTAAACTTTACTTTTCACTATACCTTAAAAGTGACATTTTTTTTTTTTTGAGAAACAAACACACACACACACACAAGAGAGACGAAAATGAGTTTTAACACAAATGCATATCACAATTTCACTCAAAAGTCATAGTCACTTTTAAGGGAAGGTGTGGCAAGTTATACTACATATAACACATTATTAATTGGATCAATTCAATTGGATTAATTAACAACTTGGCTAATTAAACTAAACTTGGGTCTAAACATTTTTTTTACAACACTTACTACATCCTAAGCCTACTCAAAAGATCATTGACCATGAATTACAACACTAAAAAAGTACGAATACCTTACATCTTGTTCTTATCGTTTCCTTGTTCTTTATATTCTCTCTTTTTTATTCTATGTCCAAGAATATCAAAATGTCGACTTAACCAAGTTCATCCCTCAGGCCAATGATCCACTTCCTACCCCTTAGGTTGCCCCCATTGCCTTCTAGCTCGTTGGCCCCTTGGGCTCATCTAGATAAGGGTAAGGAAGTCGATGGATCCTCTAATCAAAATCAACCTTGTATCGCCTTTTGACCCTCTAACAAAGTTTGAGCATGCCCTAGAACATCTTGAGATGATTTAGCAAAAGATGGACTTTACACTAAGTTGGACCTCTTAGGTAATTACCTAAGAGGTCCAACACAGTATTATCTTTTTAGGCGCAACACAGTGGTAGTTTTTCTATTCATTTTGCTGCTATGGTCCCTCTGGTATACAACCACTGAGTCATGTTTTCAGCACCTGCTTGTAATGTTTTATCTTTGGTCTGGTGACACATGGCCATACATGTACCTAATTATAGTTTCTTACATCAAATAAAGTTCTATCTATTACCTCCAAAAAAAAAAAAAAAAAAAAAAGAAGGTAATTACCTAAAAAAATAATATTATCTCCGACAAAAAATAAAAATAAATAAAAAAATTAAAAATAAAAATACCACCTTATGTCTTTGACTAAATTATCCATTTATGACTTCTATAAGTTATCATACTTGTTTTATAATTTTTCTCATCCTGTTCTCCTAGGTTCTAACTTTTACCAAGGATTATTAATTTTAACAAACCCCATAAACAAATGCGTTAACTACTGTAAACAAAGAGGGACTCATAGCTAAGTGGTGTGTAATTAACTTAGTAGTACAATTTGTTTTCTTTTATTAAGAGAATTATTGTTCAAACTCACTCTTCATTATTATTACAATTGTATTATTAAAAAAGATATAGTATGAATTGATCATGACTTGAACTTATATAAAATTAAATTCTATATATTTTGACGACAATAACTAAATGCCCGAGATACTATACCAAATTCCTTACACTTTCATGAGGGATGCTTTAAAAAAAAAAAAAAAAAAATTAATAAGTTTAGTTACAATTTTTGAGAATTTCTATTATTTTTAATTAATAGTAACTCATTGATGTTGTATACTCAAAAGATTTAAAATATTCACGAGTTTAACTAAAAATTTTTAAAATTTAAGGTTTAATTTGAAATCACTATAAATTATATGAGAATTATATAATTTACCAAAGTTTTTAATGAAGTTTAACCACTTTGACGCAAAAATAGTGTAGCCATATTTAAGGGAACGATATCTTTTAAGTGGCGTCTTACTGTTCCAGTCTTTGGCTATATTATTTCCTCTCTTGTGGATAAGACATTCTGAAAACCGCATAAATTAATAATTTGTGGTTTGAAATGAAAACCTTCAAGTCTATGTCATTCTTTAAGCCAATGATCCTACCATCTCAATAGGGGGTATATGTAGTAGTATATGATTTGATATCCTTGTATTCCTCAGAGTAATGACTAAAAGATTGACGTGTGACCCTTTTATATTAACTCTTTTCGCCAACCAGGATGTGGGTGGCACTAATCCTTCTTTTATTCAGTAAAATGACATTAGCAATGATCTCTTAGGGTTCATGTAAGAGTCGTTGCACTTAGCGGGATATAGGGCCAATTCTTCATTTCATTTCAGTTGAGCATTATTGCATGTTGTGACTTGACATGAATAATTATATGAGAGAGAGAGAGAGAGAGCATATCTCATTTTTGAGGGAGACTCCATTAGAAAATGTGGTCATGTATCGTTTTCTGAGTATGACAGAATCATAAATCACCACAGTTCCAATTAATACATATATTGATGTGATGATGTATCATTATCTTCCATATGCAAAGAATAATAACGCAAAATGAAAAAGATGAAAGTGAACTATTAAATTTATCAGTTGCTTGAATTTGTAGAGAGGAACACTGAAATCCATTATATGCAGGAAAAAAAAAAAATTTGGTTGAAATTTTTTAATAATAAAATTTAGTTTTTGTTTAATAATATTTGTTTTTGATATATTTTACTGTGTAACGTACCAATTGATTATTATCGATCCTTTATGTATTGTGGATCAAGTTTTCAAAAAAAAAAAAAAAAAAGAAAAGAAAGAAAGAAAGAATATATTTTATATTTTATCAATGTCTTTTATGATTCCAAACATATAATATATATATAATAATAATAATAATAATAATAATAAAAAGAGGGGGACAAAGGAAAATAAAGTAGTATTTTTAATCTAAAAGGAAAAATACAAAAAATAAATAAATAAATAAAAGAACATTGCCACTACATTGGAAAAATAAAAAACTTTGTTCTTGTTCTTGTTCTTCTTCAAGTGAGAATTTGTACAAAAACAATTAAATTAAATTATATAATATATATATATATATATATATATATATATGTTGTGATATCTACTACATAATGATTGCTCTTTATCATTAGGTTAAGATATCAAAAAACACTTTCACCTTCCCTTTAAATGCATTATGTGTGCATATAATTTGTTAATAAAAAAATTATATTAATAGTCTTACATCTTAATCCCGATTATTCTTTGTTTATTTCTAATCCTAATAGTTCTTTTCAAGCGACAAGTGAGAATTATTGGTGATATTTGGTGATCCAATGATATTTGTGGTCTAAAAAGAACAATAAATTATTTAATACTAACAAAATCAATGTTAATTTGATATATATTAAATAAATAACTTAATTACTCAATACTAACCAAACTAATGTTTATTTCATATAAATAATCAAATATAATTCGTTAAACCATAAAAAATGATTTTTGAAGACATATTTTGAAAAGGAAAACTTCACAAGTTTTCGAAAAGTGTCACTTTTGAATTTTAAAAAGGAAATTGGGTTTTTGAAAAAGGAAATTATTATTTGAATATTTGAAGGAGAGAGTATTCTCTTAGATATTTTAAAAATCGCATGAATTTTTCTCTTCGAGATGATATTCTCAAAAGGGACCCAAATAATGATAAAACTTTTTTAATGGAAGCTTGTTTTAATTTATGAGAATGTTTTTGGAAATTATTTCGAAAATTTTTTTCAAAAAAGAATGTGGATCAAGCCATTTGATGTAGGAGAATGGGATTTAAAATACTAGTTAAAAAAAAAAAAAAAAAAAAAAAAAAAAAAAAAAAAAAAAACCATTACAAGATAATAACAAAAATCACAAAGGTAATAACAACATGCTAGTAAACATTAATCTAAAAAATGAGAATCAAATCAAGTTGCCAACATTATAAATTCCACATGCATATAAATAAATATATATATATATATATATATATGTATGTATGTATGTATGTATGTAACATGGGAAGAATCTCATTCATAACCAATGCATCCAAGCATATAATTATACGCTTATTCCAAATAGAAAATCAATTCAATCACACTAACATCCAAACATGTTAATCATGCTTATTCCAAAGTGATATCTCGTTAGAATTTTCTCCATTGACTAAATCTTTGTGTTTAAATTTACTTTTCACTATACCTTAAAAGTGACAATTTTTTTTTTTTTTTTTGGAGAAACAAACACACACACACACACAAAAGAGAGATGAAAATGAGTTTTAACACAAATGCACATCACAATTTCACTCAAAAGTCATGGTAACTTTTAAGAGAGGTTGTGACAAGTTATACTACATATAACACATTATTAATTGGACCAGTTCAATTGGATTAATTAACAACTTGTCTAATTAAACTAAACTGGGGTCTAAACATTTTTTTTGCAACACTTACTACATCCTAAGCCTACTCAAAAGATCATGGACCATGAATTACAACACTAAAAAAGTACGAATACCTTACATCTTGTTCTTATCGTTTCCTTGCTCTTTACATTCTCTCTTTTTTATTCTATGTCCAAGAATATCAAAATGTTGACTTAACCAAGTTAATCCCTCAGGCCAATGATCCACTTCCTACCCCTTAGTTGCCCCCATTGCCTTCTAGCTCGTTGGCCCCTTTGGCTCATCTAGATAAGGGTAAGGAAGTTGATGGATCCTCTAATCAAAATCAACCTTGTATCGCCTTTTGACCATCTAACAAAGTTTGAGCATGCCCTAGAACATCTTGAGATGATTTAGCAAAAGATTGACTTTACACTAAGTTGGACCTCTTAGGTAATTACCTAAGAGGTCCAACACAGTATTATCTTTTTAGGCGCAACACAGTGGTAGTTTTTCTATTCATTTTGCTGCTATGGTCCCTCTGGTATACAACCACTGAGTCATGTTTTCAGCACCTGCTTGTAATGTTTTATCTTTGGTCTGGTGACACACGGCCATACATGTACCTAATTATAGTTTCTTACATCAAATAAAGTTCTATCTGTTACCTCCAAAAAAAAAAAAAAAAAGCAATTACCTAAAAAAATAATATTATCTCCGGCAAAAAATAAAAATACCGCCTTTTGTCTTTGACTAAATTATCCATTTATGACTTCTATAAGTTATCATACTTGTTTTTATAATTTTTCTCATCCTGTTCTCCTAGGTTCTAACTTTTGCCAAGGACTATTAATTTTAACAAACCCCATAAACAAATGCATTAACTACTGTAAACAAAGAGAGACTCATAGCTAAGTGGTGTGTAATTAACTTAGTAGTACAATTTGTTTTCTTTTATTAAGAGAATTATTGTTCAAATTCACTCTTCATTATTATTACAACTGTATTATTTAAAAAAAAAAAAAAAACCTTGTCCTTACAATAAATTTCGCATGTGTTAACTTGAGTAGTTAATAACTTTTTTTTTTTTTTTTTTAATAAAAAGATATAGTGAAGGAGGGGAAGGTGGGTTAAGTATCTAATTACTTCAATAATACTAACTTGCCACACCTATGATACACATTCATTCACAATAGAACTTATCATGTGTGGGAATTTTTTCTCTTATAGGACAGACTCCAAGTCCTATTTCTCTTCTTATCACATAAAGACTAAAGGAAAGTGAAGACACGAAGCAAGTCAATCCTAACAACTGCAAGATTTTGACATGTGGCCCTTCATATCTTAACTCTTTTCACTAGCTCTTCAGGAAAAGACAGACACAGGAAAAAGTGCAGTCCTTGATACTAATGAACTAATCAACGGCAAGTTGGTGAGATAGTTGTATGTTTGTGATTGTGAGAATGACGCAATCGCTATGACGTGTTTTATGCTTTTCTTATTTGAGAGAGAGTGATCTCGGATCACTTAATAAATAGGAGCCAGTGCCAGAAGGTTTTAAGAATTTTTTATGAAGTGCATAATAATGAAAAAGGAAATGTCAACTAATGTCTTGAGGACATTGGATTATCAACTATTTTTAAAAATATTTTATAAAAAAATGATAAGCAATTAATATTTTATAGAAATATTAAGGGATATCCTTAAGTAATAGTTAACAATTCATTTAAAAAAAAATTTTATGAAAAAAGAAAAAATAATTAATATTTTAACAACTTTTTCTTTTCTCATAAAAGTGATGTTAAAACTTTCCTATAATTAGTCCTAAACTTATTTGCTAAAGCATTTAGGTTGAATGATAACTTTATTTACTATATTAACTACTCCATTAGAATTTCCAAAATAACCAATAAAAATTTGTCATATCAATAATTTGTAAAATAATTTATTCAATTAGCATTAATCTTAAATGTTTCCTAAAATTTGAGTAATTTTGTTTTAGTTTTCACAACACAAGGGCGAGTTTCTTGGGGGCACCTAGCAAGTTATCAATTCTGTTCCCCAAGTCCTAGTTTTACTCAAAACTTTGGTCCATTCCATGGGATTTGGCATATTTAAGTTGCTTCCCATCTCCAATGTGTTTTGGTCAAATATTATATTTATATAAATTGTTTATTAGTCTTTCATACCATTTTAAAATATACTAAAATGCAGTTTTCTTTGAAAATTTAATAAATAAACTTTTTCTCTTACTATTTATACTTTATCTAAAAAATCAATATCTCTCTTTTATTAGAGTTTATATTAAAGATGATAGTTTGAAAATTTTTATTACTTTATTTATAAGATAATGAATCAAATGATATTCCTCTAAAAACTTGGATTTTCTGAACAAAATCAACCATATATTTGATTGAGTTAATTATTTTTTCTAAACGGGAATCAACAAAGAAGTAGTTCGATATTTTGAATTTCCTGATTTACTATTTATATTATTAAACATCAACATTTTTATCTTTTATATTATAATCATTATTTTTTTTTCCTTAAGGTATATTAGATTTTAAATATTTGATCCAAAATAAATTATTTAGAATAAGCGAAAGCTAGTAGGAGTTTTTCATGGTTTACAAAGAGGCAATGATTCATACATGAGGAGAAATTGTTAGGTACACATGCATGAGTAAAGTTCTATATTAAATAAGAGTAAGTAATTAATATAATATAATGGGAAATGCTAACGTAACGGATACTCTTAGGGCAACGGTTAATAATCTATTTAAAAAAAAAATTTATTGGAAAAGAAAAAAAAATTAATATTTTGACAATTTTTTTTCATTTCCCATAAATGTAATGTCAAAACTTACTTATAATTAGCCCCAAGCTTAATTGCTAAAGCATTTAGGTCGAATGATAACTTTATTTACTATATTAACTACTCTGTTAGAATCTCCAAAACATCCCCAAACAACTTTGCCACAAACATTTCGCAAGAACTAGTATTAATTTTTAGCAGCCCCATTAACAAACATCTCAACTACTCCGACTAAAGACTAAAGAGAGATTGATGACTTATTAAATGTTGTATTAACTGAGTGCCTAACTACTTCGACAATCCTAATTAAGTCCAACTATGGCACACATTTATTCACAATTAATGGGGCCAATCTCATGGTACACATGTGCAATTGAATTCATGTCTCTTATAAATGCGACAAGCATCTCTCTTGTTTCTATCTTTCTATGTAATAAGATGTAAATGAATCATATTATTAACCAAAAAAATTAACTGATATCTTAAAAGTATTGATTTAATAAATAATTTGAGAAATTTTTTAAGAAAAAAAAATGTAATTGATTTTTTTGACAGTTTTTAATATTTAAATCATGTTAATATGTGCCCTTAGGATAATTGTTAATAAACCAAATTAGGAAATTTTTAACACCACTTTCATGGGAAATATAAAAAGTTGTTAGAAAAATTAATTGCTTTATCAATTTCCAATAAAAAGTTTTTAAAAATAGTTCCAAATCTAATGCCCTTCGACAATTTATTAACATTTCCCTTAATATTTTTCATAAAACTAGTATTAAAATTTTCCTAACATTAACAAATACCTGAAGACGCCAGTTAACCGGACCCTATTATTAATGAACATATTAAGTGCAAGTCTCATTTCATATAGCATAAGAATAATGCTAGTCATACAAAGTATTATTCGTAATATACTTTCCATAAATTTTGATTTTTCACTGTTGATTTTGGAAATCAATTGTAAACATTTCTATTTGGGGATGTTTGGTTCGCCGTGATGTTACATTACACCGTAATATTATATTATTATAACCTTACATTAATGTAATTTCAATACAAGAATGCAATATATATTGTTTAAGAAGGTGATGAGATTAAGTTGATATGATATATTTTGTAATTTTAAATTATGGTAATGTTAGAAAAAATAAAATAAACCAAAATTTTTATTATTACATCATTATAATGTGCATTAAATCAAAGGCACATCACAGCAAACTAAACTCCCCATTTATGGAGAAATTATAGAGTCCTCTGGTGGACCACGTCACTTGTTCACTATTCTACTAAAAAACTTCAATTTGTTTAAAATTGCTGAGTTAGTAATTAATTTCTATTTTAAAAAAATTTCTAACTAACAATTTTAAACAAGTGGCAGTTATTTAGTGGAATGGTGGACCACATCACTTGTCCACCATGTAGATCTTATAATTTCTCCCATTTATGTTTGAGTTACGAGCATATCTTCTTTTCCGTTCAAGCTCTTGTTATTTATTTTTATTTTTTTTACTTCACTCTCGTCCGAGCTCATTAGATCCCACTGGAGGCCCCTTTGGCTTCCCTTTTGTACTTTTCAGAACTTTTGTGGAAGAGAAGCACTGTGATGCCCCTTGCTATGACAGTTATGTCTCCGAATTTTTGGTTCTACATATATAGGGCCTTTGTTCAAATATATGTTAAGACTTGATGCATAGTATGTCTACTTTTGCTTAGTAGTATTATTCCTCTTACGGATACTTAAGATTATCAATCTGAGCCCGACTAGTCTTAAAAAAAAAAATAGATATGTTGCAGTGGTTAATTATAATTGAAACTGTTTGAGTAAATATACAAAGAATAAATAGGATTATTAGGGACACAAATCTTATTTGATTTGGAATTTTAATTGATTAATACATTGGAGTGAGTGATTAAATACGTTCTAGAAATTTTATATGTAACAGCTAGAATTAATATATAAATATCATAGTCGTTTACTATCCCACAACAAACATTGACGTGAGCTAGTACAAACTTTTAACATTCGCCACAAAATTTTGATGCTAACCTTTGCGAGGATCATAAATTTTAACAACTCCATGATGAGGGATCTCATCTACCAAGGAAAGACTTGTAGTCGCATTAAATTTTGTGTTAACAAGTACCTAACTTTGATAGTCACAATTACTACTATTTATGATATTTCGTCCTCCTTCCCCTACTTTTTTTTGGTTTTATTTAGAGTATTTATTTAGAGAATAGAGTTTTAATTTATGGTGTCCATTTTTGATAATTATTTTTTAACATTAGGTTAAAACACTAATTAATTGTTGATGTAGACAAGAATTGAATTCTAAATATCTTTTTTCAAAAAAAAAAAAATTTCTGAATATCTTATTTGGCAAGAAGAAATTTTAGGAATATCTCATTCTATTTACATTAATTTCGGATGTTCCATACCAATACTGTAGATAATTCTCCCTGTAATCTACATTCATTCACATTGAAACCGATGATATGGTCATGTACTGTGTGTACCAACAGCCAAGTATACATTTTTCAGTGTTAGCTCAAGGTCTAGGCTTGGGGCTCCCATCACCAAAGAAAACTAAAACGAAGGTGATGTGCATATTTTTCTCACCCCAAAAACGCCTCCAAAATATTAGACTAGTAGAAACTCAAGCCAATTGAACCCTAAAGAGTTTAGGGAAAAAAATATTCTAAATGTGTCAAATCATCAATAATTGTTAATTTTCACTAAAAGCTTTACTTTTTGTAAATCAATATCCCACATAATCAAAATTAGTCAAGTAATCTTCCACAAAGCCACACACCAAACAATCTTTATCTCTTTCTTAACACTAACATCAAAATTCAAAATTAGATTATAATTTTACTAAACTATGTTGCCTTAACACCAACACCAGGCCAACATCAAAATTCAAAATTATTCTTTTTGTTAATTTTAGGCTTGAACCACGATATTTGATTCTCCATATGAAATTAACCTTAGTGTGATTAGTATTTCTTTTTTTTAATTAAAAACTAGTTTGGTTAGTATTAATTCATCAAGGTATGGGTTTAATTTATCAAATTAGCTCTGATTATGTTAGTGTTAAATAAATTTATTTGATTGAGATTCAAATATTAAATGTCCCACTTAAATTTATCACTTTAGATCTCAAACTATATTGAGTCGGCTCTGCCTCTCTCATGAGTGTCTTATGCATTTCTCTTATACCATAAGCTTGGATGCTGCTTTTATGCAAATAAAATATATAGGCCTGTTTGTTTTAGCTTAAAATTCCAATTCATTTCATTACTATCTATTGTATGAGAAATTATTCAGTTTACTCGGAGGACAATGTTAGCAATGTTTGACAACCCACACACACTCAATAATGTAAAACCATATGTTCAAGTTAATTGATCAGTCAGACCTTTGTCACATCATTATATATATAAAAAATAAAACAATAAAAAAAAAAAAAAAAATCCTTCAAAGTCCCAACCCTCTACATCGGAGTCGTAAAGCGCAGCCAACAAACCTAAACCCTTTTTTTTTTTTTGACAAGCTCTAGACCTTCTCCTTCTTCATCCCAAAACTAAATTCGTTAATGGAAATCATGTCAAGTTGGATTTGTACAGCATGGTTTTGTTGCAAGTTAGGATTAAGGAGACTTAGGGATTGTTAATGCATGAGCAATTCGACAGATCTATATCTAGAAAGGAAACTTGTGTGTGAAAAAAAAAAAAAAACAAAAACAAAAAAGCAACGTCTGAAAAAAAAAAAAAAAAAAATTGAAATGAATTGGACATGGGCATTTTTATTCATTAAGTAACCACATTTCTCCCTTCAGTTTTCTCTCAATTTTAGAGAGAAAACTTTTTGGTAGTCCAAGGGAGAAAATACCTAGACCCCACCATTTATTTTCCTTCCTCCCTACCAAACCAAACACACTCAAAAAAAATTTTGCTTCCCATTTTCTCTTCAAAATTTTTCATCCACCGTATTTCACCTCCAAACAAATACACCCTAAGTATTAATCATCATTATTTATGTAAGCAGTGACTTAAAATGGTTTGTGCATTCTTTCTATAAAAAAAGAAAAAAGAAATGGTTGGTTCATTTGATTTGTCATTGTGAGTTGTCCATTTTTGCTTAATTGGGTAGAGTAGTAAATGGCTCAAAATTCAAAGTGTCTCATTTATGATTTAACCCATGTCCTTTTATATAAAGGGATATGGGTCATGTTAACGAGTGCCGTAGGGCATTGGTTAACAATCTAATTAAAGAAAGTTTTTATGGAAAAAGAAAAAAAATAATTAATATTTTGACAGCTTTTTTCATTTCCCATAAAAGTGATATTAAAATTTTCTTAAAATAAATTCTTAACTGATGCTCCAACGGCACTCGTTAACATTTCTTAAGGGGAAAATTATTAGGTACTCCCGGAGTACCATAAATGCGTGCTCCCTCCTCTCACATGAATGGTGGGTCCCACCATGAATTTAATTAGTGGGACCCACCATTCATGTGAGAGGAGGGAGTACGCATTTATGGTACTCCGGGAGTACACAATAATTTCCCTTCTTAAGGAATACTTATGATGCAAAAACAGACGTGGAATAAATGTGTACTAGAAGTACCTATCAGAGAATGCCAACACATGAAACAGTGATTGTATGAGAATCTAAGCCAACTAATGCATATTAAGTCACATGTATTAGTGGGTAAACAAGTTTTAGAATGTCATTAATGATTCTTAATTCTTAAGTTAAACAAGGCCTTAATAAAATTACATTTCTTAGCATTATAAATAGGAGTGTCATTCTAGAGAAATTAAAATTATCTCTAGTGGAAGATTGAAGAGCTAAACAATGGCTACCATCATTGTTCCTGAAAATGTTTCCATCCGTGAAGACGCAGAAAATCTCCAAAAAGCTTGTAAAGGTTAAATTGTTTGTTCTTTGAATATTGATTGATTATTAGTAAGTTTTTTCTATGCAAATAAATTGATCTAAAGGTAGCACTTTTCATTAATATATATGATTTTTGTTCTAATCTGAGCACTTTTCATTGATTTGATTATTAGTAAGTTATTTAATTTCCTATTTGGTGATTGGGAGTACAAGTTGTTCTACTTTTTTAATTTTGGTAGACATAATTTTGTAAGTAATTTAATGGAATATACAAATGGAATGAGAACCGAACATAATATTACTGAACCATAAGCCTCTTGAAGAATATATGCGTATGTTGATGCCTTTAATTTTTCTTTTTTCTTTATTGTTAGTGTTAATATATGAATGGTAGTCTAAATTTTCTTTGCAAATAAAAACATCTAAAGGTTGCACTTTTCATTAATTTATATGATTTTTGTTGTTGTAATATGACTTTTTTTTTTTTTTTTTGGTTATTTTTTGTATGTTAACTTGTTAGGATTGGGGACTGATGAGAAAGCAATAATCAATATACTTGGACATAGAAATGCAATTCAAAGGAAGCAAATTAGGCAAGCTTATGAGGAGCTTTATCGGAAAGATCTCATCAAGCTTCTTGAGTCCGAGCTCTCCGGGGACTTTGAGGTTAGATTATTATCATAATCATGATCATCTTTATATATTTTTTGGTCAATAAAGAATTTTCTGGGTAAACAAACAATGCTTAAGCATATAAAATTATAAATTCACATAATTGTAGCAATTAGAAACCATTGGTTTTGTCACAATTATTTTCTAGTGGTCCGAGTGTTTTCAAGCTATAAAATTGTCCTGTATTGAGAACAATAAAAGAGGAATAAGGGACAAAACAAAATTGTTAGGGGTAACTTGTATTTCCCAACCCCAACCAAAGGTTAAATGACGACCCATTGGAAATGGGCCCCTAGAATATTATTAATTTCATTTGTCACTGTGATCTAAGCAAAGTGAATATCAATGGCCTTCTTACTTTACCTCGCAATTACCTTTATCTACAATAACAATATGAATTAGTCAATAATAGTGTACACTTCACCCTTATATTGTACTGTAATATTCTATTAGATGCACTTTAAAATGAGGTTTGTTTTGATTCAATTAGTGTTCCTTGACTATCATTCAATGGAACATAATTCCTTCTTATTTTTTTATTACTAAATTGTTTTTGTGACACTAAGTGAAGTTTCCAACTGTTGTGAGCACATGCAGAAAGCAGTATATAGGTGGATATTGGACCCTGTTGATAGAGACGCAGTTTTGGCTTATGTAGCCATTAAGCAAGTTGAGACAGAGTTTCCTGTTATCATTGAACTTTCATGCATCTACTCTCCTGAAGAACTCTTGGCAGTGAGGCGTGCCTACCAAAGCCGCTACAAATGTTCTTTGGAAGAGGATGTGGCTGCACATACCACCGGGGATTTGCGCAAGGTTGTTTGGCCCCTTTTATTTGTCCTTTCTCACTCTTTCTTTCCAAATTACATGATATATATTATATACATCATAGTTTTCTTCATCCAAAAAGAATATAGATTGTAAAGCTTTTATATAGTTTAAGATACCAACTTTATGCCGATGCTCTTAGGTCAATTGGTACTTCTTAGTGTTTATAATTGAGACAATTAGGTTTGAATCTCCCTCCTCCAATTATAATAAATGTTTTTTTTAATTAAAAAAAAAAAAAAAAAAAAAAAACTTGATTGAAAAATGTGGAGACAAAATACCCAAGAAAAGGGAAAAATCTTTTATGCGCTAAACATGTGAGACCAATGTCTCATTGACATGTGGGTCCAGTGAGACATCGGTCTCATACGTCCGGCACAGGAGATATTTTCTCTAAGAAAAGATTGATCACTGATTCACTGATGCTAATCAAGTAGACTCCTTATAAAGTTGCCTGTCTTCATCACTTTTGGTGGCATGATATACCTATATGCAACTTAGGAGCTAAACTTCATATAGTATTTTTATTATATGTTAAACTAGAAAAATGTAAATTAAATTTTAGTTCCTAAAATTTGGGGTAAACTCCACGTGAAGGACCAAAATTAACAAGAAGGACCAAAATTGAACTTATATCAAATTTCATAGACGAAAATTATAATTTACCATTAAAAAATTATTATCAAAACACCACAAAAAATGTATTGGGCTTTGTTTTTGGCAAAAAGAAAAAGAAAAAATATTAGGGTTTCATAGAATGAAAGAGTTAGATTTTAATGTGCCCTATATTAAGTTAAGATAATTTGGAGCTTTCTGACTTTTTGGACTGTTACAGTTCCTTGTTGGCCTAGTGACTGCTTACCGGTATGATGGCCCTGAGATAAATGAAACATTAGCAAAATCTGATGCTAATATTCTTCATGAAGCTATCAAAGACAAAATATTTAATCATGAAGAAGTTATCAGGATCCTGACAACAAGGAGCAAGGCACAACTCAAGGCATCTTTTAACCGCTATAGAGATGAGCATGGTACTTCCATCACTAAGGTACAGATATTGAAACCCTTCATTATATATTGAAATGTAAGAAAATGCATCAAACACCACGATTAGATATGCAACAAGTTGTTTCTTAACACTATTAGTGCTTAAAGAAGCAAGTTACCTCAGAGTTCTATGAACTGTAAAAAGAGTCTAAACTTTAATGTTCACTCAAATATTTTAAGCTAATCAAAATATTAATCAAGCATGAATTTTTTTCCCCCAGATGTTGTTGAAAGATGAATCTAATGTGCTCCAAAAGGCACTGCATGCTGCCATTCGAGGCATTGATGACCCAAAGAAGTACTATGAAAAGGTGAAATTTCATATGAAGTTCGAAAATTTCTCACTTCTTTCCAATAATGTAGTACTAGTTGGACTCAGCTTGAGTTGTTTTGCTATAGGTATTGCGCAATGCAATCAAAAGGTCTGGGACTGATAAGGATGCACTCACTCGTGTGATCATTACGAGGGCAGAGAAGGACTTGAAAGACCTCAAGGAGCTTTACTATGAAAGGAACAGTGTAGCCCTTGATGATGCAGTGTCCAAGGAAACAACAGGATATTACAAGAAGTTCCTGCTGACTCTGTTAGGGAAGGAAGTTTAAGGTTCTTTCCTATGGGGAATTTTAGAATTTATGTCATGAATGGTGGTGCTTATGAGTTGGACTTTGTTGCTTCGAGTCTTTATTTTCCATGGTGTTGTCTTGAACTTCTATGTATTGTGACTATATATGTTATCTTGGCTTTTTAAGATCCCAATGGTTTAGTATGTTGCTTGGGTTTGAATAATTCCTCAGTTGATGCCTTAAATCATAGATTCAATTACCATTTGATGCATCCTTTATAATTAAATGTCCTTGACTACAAATTCCTTGCAAAAATATAGATCTTCCTTTTCCTTCTCCTTTCTCCCCAAAAGAAACAAACTAGGACACTAATTTCCTCAACAGATGCCTCAATTTCCTTCCCTTCTTAGTTCTTACCATTTGATGCATCTTTTTCCCCCTTATCCAATATTTTTCTCTTACACAACTAAACACCTCAGGGGATGAAAAACTTTCCTTTGATGGAACTTGTCATTAAACAAGGGTCTCACGTAATTGAGCATATTTTACACACATTTGTGCAATACCTTCAAAGGACTAGTCACAATTAAACTCTCTAGAATAATCTCTATTGCCTGAATTTGCCATGATATATTTAAATTAACATGGATCAACACAATGTCCTTTCATTCCAATTTTTTAGTGTGGGATAGAATCCATCCATGATGGATAGGAGGAGACCTTTCAATCCAAGGTTGAGTGTGCTGAGATTGACTCTATTCCAACATGGACAAAGTGACAAACCAACCAATAACCTTACATACCTTTAATCACCTTAATTCCACTCGGTTATAATGTCACCTTTTTTATCACAGCACTAAACAAGAGTAAATGCTTTTGATGAAACAGATGTTTGAAATTGCTTAAACAATAAGGTTTCATCTTTAATACTTTAGTAATTTTTGACCTTTCCCTCACCATCTCCACATCCAAACCAAGCCGTCATAATAAAATTTCGTAAGGAAAATAATTGTCTAACGGCATTTCAAAAAAGAAGAAGACGAAGGAGGGAAAGGTCGTAAACCGTTGAAGTAGATAATGTTTACAAATCATCCTTGAATACTAAACTCTAAATGGTTTTAGAGTTTTATTTATTTATTTTTCATTCACATTCCAAAGCAATAATAAAATTCATAAATGTTCATATCATCGAATTACTAGAGCAAAGAAGGTTGATGCAAATATTACCATTTGCTTTTACGAAATCAGACATATAAGCAAAGAAAAAAAAATCATAAATGTTCATATCATCCAATTATAAGGCTAATGAAGGTTGATGCAAATAATACCATTTGGTTTTATGAAAATCAGACAAATTGATAACGCAATAATTTTTTTGATCAAACCATTAAAGATTGACTAATTCCCATCTTTTTGATCAGCAACCCCTTGCAATTTTCTTGGATAGAGGAACCCCAAATTGGCTATTGTATTCCTGTTTTAATCTCCTTCATATCTATGTCTGCTCAGATTCTGATCAATCGAATCAGTGATTTTTGCTATTCTTATCTGCATCCTTTCTCAACACTGTGTCCGACACCTTCTAAGTAAAAAAAATTGATATAAAAATTAAAACTAAAAAGTAAGAAAATTTTCAAATTTGATATCCTCGTTATCTGGTTGTGGCTTCATACCCTGCAGAAATAATTTTCGAGGACTGCATAGACATTGCACTGTCTCTCTTTACCACAATTCAACATCAAGATGCTAAACAAAAATATTGGTAGCAAATTAAAATGACTGCTAAAACACTGACATTACTTTCAATAATTGAATATAAAAAAAATGGCATGTGTGAGCATATGTGCACCTTAGCACCTGCCTCTATGGACAAGGGACTACTAGGACTACTATAAAAGATATTTGATAAAGCTCAAAATTTTCAACTAAAATTGTTGAGCTACAGAATCTAGAAAATATTGTTAAGTCTCAATCAGTATCCATCTTAGTTGAATACTTTACGCTTTCTTGAAACTTTTCATGTGTGCATATGATCATGAAACAAGCCCTTAGTTAGATCATAATTATTGCATGTTATCTTCAATGGTACATTTGTATCTCATGCATCAAGGCAAATTTCAGATCGACATTCCCCTCGCAAGTTGGCACTGCACAGTTGACATGGAACCAGACCCTGACATATAAAACAAAAAACTTACTTCTTGCTAGATAAATATAGCAATAACAATTATGAAACTGAAACTGTGAGCCCATGCAAAATCACTTGCATCAGATAATTAAACATTGGAAGGACAAAGACTGTAATCTAATATTTGGCAACAATGACAAAAATTCATACCTCTACAAATGCATGATTGTCAACTCTTCATTTCTGAGAGCAAGTCAATGTGATTGAATTCTCTAGTCCACCATTCTTTTATCCAAAGTCCCCCTGTAGAACAAACTAAATGTGTAAATATTCAATATTTCAAATATTCATCTCTAAAACAATCATAAGGCTTATCCAAGACATGGGTAACCTCACCTTCATCATAAGCAATTACATGATGCTTATGTCCAAGGATTCCAATTAAGCTTTCTTAACCCCTGCAAACACTCCTTGATCAATATTCAATACACAAACAAAAGAGAAATATAGCCAAAAGGCTTCACAATAATGCAAGAATGAAGAATGTAAACAGAACTCATCCCACCTTCAGTATCTATCTGGCATGCAGCCAAATGAAGTCAGTATGAAATGATACAGTTAGAATTTATCATCAGGCACAAATCCTCTTTGTAGCATTTCATCGTGGAACCGAAATGCCTCCTTCAGGTTGTCCTGGCTCACATGTCCATTTATCAGTGAGGTGTACGTGAATCTATCAGGGTTTACACCTTTCTCAATCATCTTCTGCAATATCAGTTCTGCCTCTTTCATTCTACCTTGTCGACAAAACCCATTCAAAATTACATTATATGTAATAACATCAGGAAACAGCCCTTGTTTCTCCATCTTGTTAAGCAAAACAAAAGCTTTGTCCATATTCTCTTCTCTTACATAGCCATTAATTAGAGTATTATATGTAATGCTATCAGGGACAACTCCTTTTGACAACATTTTTCTCAAGAACTCATCTGCCTTTAATGCATTACCTGACCGGCAAAAGCCCTTTATTACAGTGTTGCAAGTCACCAGAGAGGGTTTGATACCTTTTTCAACCATCTCATCCCAGAAGCTGAATGCCTCAGATACATGGCCCATGCTACAAAATCCATTAATGACAATTCCATACGAAATGTGATTGGGAGTAATCCTTCTAGAGCTCATATCAACCCATAACTCCTTAGCTTTCTCCATTTCGCCCACTTTGCAAAATCCATCAATTAATGTATTGTATGTCACTATGTCAGGTTTGAGATTCCTTTGAGTCATAGTATCAAATAAGTTAAGTGCTCTATTCATATTCCCATCCTTACAATACCCATGAATGAGAGTGGTGAAAGTGTAAAAATCAGGAAATACACCTCTTTCCAACATCTCATTGAAGAACTGATCTGCATCAGCAAGCATCTTCTCCCTGCACAACCCATTCAAAATGGTGTTGTACGTAACCACATCCATAACACAACCCCGCTCTAGCATTTCATCCCGCATCTTCAAAGCCTCTAACATAATGCCATTTCTACAATACCCATCTATAAGAATAGTATAAATCACATTATCCGGAACCAAGCCAGCTTTCTTCATATTTCTAAAATGCACTAACGCTTGATCAAGATGCCCATTCCTCATGAAAACCCCAATAAGTGAACTAAAGCTAACTAAATCAGGAATAACACCACCACGCAACATTTCATTAAAAATCGCTTCAGCTTCCAAAATATTATCCTTCCTACAACTCTCGACAAGTAGTGTGTTGTAAGTAGTAGTATCAGGACTCAAACCATTCCACAACAACTCATCCAATACTTCCTTTGCTTTGGCATACTTTCCCTTCTTACATAAACCATTTATGATAGCATTGTAAGCGACAAGGCCTGGTTTCAAGCCCTTTCCTGGCATTGAGTTCATTACTTCAAAAGCTTCATCTAATCACGACAATATGCATTGATCAGTGTATTATAAGTTACAATATCTGGAAAAACCCCCTTTTCTTCCATTTTCAATAAGAAGATCTTCACATTATCAATTTTTTGGTCTTTACACAATGCATTAACCATAATATTGAGTGTATAAACATTCAAATCAATCCCACTTATAACAACTTCCCCATACACGTCCCATGCCAAATCAACCCACCCCACCTTCACAAGCCCACCAAGAAGACTATTACAAGCATTGATAGGAACACAAAATCCTTTACTTCTCAACACACGAAACGCCTCAGACCCTTCTCTTAACTTCCTAGCTTGCACATAAGTCCTAATTAACAAATCAAAAACTAATGAACTCCACTCCAAATTATCACACATCGAAACCAAAGACTCAACAATCTCACTCCTTGATACTCCGCTCTTCCTAACCATTCTAAGAATCAACAATTGTGCATCTGACAGCCTCCGGCTACCCACCAAAACATGAACCATTGCACTCAAAGATTGTGATGAATGTTTAAAGTTTGGACAATTTAACACAATTAAGTCAACAAATTTCTGACCCAGTTGCAAATTTTCATGGCAGCGACAAAGAACTTCAACTACAACTACAGGGTTTAACCGAAAGAGATAGTTACGCAAAGGACTGGGATTACCTTGCTTTAAGCTGAAAAGAATCTTTTCCACCAAGAAAGAATCTGATACAGAAGGAGTTGATGAAGTTGGTTCTTCCTGGGTTTGGAGGGTTCTAAGGTCATGGTTGGAGTCAGGCTTTGGAGGAGAAGAGAGGGAGTGAGGACTGTGAGAATAAGCTTGGGCATGGAATGAAGGTCTTGTGTAGGCTGTGAAGGTTCTGACTCTGAGAAAGGGTTTTTGGAAAAGCAGCCGTTGAGTTGCCATTTGGAAGTGAAAGATTTGCTAGGTTGGTTTTTTCATTTGAAAGCTGCGAAGTGCAAACAACGATGGAAGAACCAAGACCGGACTCTGGAGCCATTTCATGTTCCTTACTTTCCTTTAGTAGTTGCCACTTTTCCCCACCTTTCCTTCTCTTTTGGCTATGGAAACCCCTTAAGTTTTTTGATTTTCACAATTGACTCAAAAGTAACTTGAGACCTATCAAGAAAGATCACTGTTACAATGCTTGTGTAAGTCATTATCTAATCACCAATCAATATGTTCAATATCAAACATAATTGGTTAATTACACATAAACTTTTGATCCATAATCACATCACTTCAGTTCGCTCACAGCAATCATTCATAAAAAAAAAAGTGACTAACTTTTACACTGGCCATCAGCCCTCCTCCTTTTCTTCAAACTTGTGACCCTTTTTAAACAAAATATATGGAAAAATCTTTTAAAATTTAGTATAATACCTTTTACTATAGTAGAGACGGAAAATCTAAATCAACATAATAAATTACTGATAGTACCAAAAGCTTAATCTATTAGAAAATTTTGAATTTAAAATCATCTAACCATTGTTTTAACACAACACACCACAACGATACCTCCAAAAACAATGTTGAATCGTTTGTCAAAACCGTTCATTGTCCAAAGACAATGAAAAACTTCTGTTTCATTGTTGACCACAAGTAACACAACTTAAAAACACTGTAAAAAAAATTCATAATAAAATTCTTTGTGCAGTAAAAACAGGAAGTGCAGTCCTACACTAATCCTAGTGAGCTACAAAAAATGACTATGTCTAATTAGAATATTCAAAGGAAAAAAATCAAACCCAATTGGAAATTCTCAAAGATTTACTCTTTCTCTATAAAATAATATCAAAAAAAGAAAAATGGCACATGGGCATATCAGTACAGAACATATCAACTAGGCAACTGGGGAAAGTAAAATACAACATAAATTTTCAGACCCACATAATGTTTTTGCTTTAGTTTTCACTGAACAGGTTTAAAGTTTCATTCTTTAACAAGCAAGTGAAATCAACATATCCTAGATTCATGTTAAGGAAGAGAGAGAGAGAATGAATATCTGAGATTCATATCCAATGCTTACCTGAGATTCGGAGGCTGAGACAACCGGCGGCTACGGCAGAGAGGAGAAAGAAACAGACGACAGATGAGAGATAACTGAAGAAAAGAAAGAAGAGACAAATTTGAATTATGGGATGGGTCGGACTCGGGGTGGTTCGGGTTTTAAGGGGTTTTGAATTTTTCGAGTAGTTGATGAAAATATGCGTGTTTCAAGCTTTTTAGGAAAACTAAATAAGTTTTCTATTACGATGTCAAACACTTCCCACATTTTTTTTTTTTTTTTTTTTGTTTTGATGGGCACTTTCCACATTTTTAGTACCTACCATTTTTTTTTTTTATACAAAATAAAATTTTACTCTAGCCTAATCTAAAAGTATATATATGTGAAACTTCTTTCTAAAGACTTGAATCTCAACCCTTACTCCCCACACTCCACAAGCATAAGAGTGACCATCACATCAAGAGTGTGCGGTAATAGTACCAACTAATTCTTAATTAGTGATGTTAGGGTTACAAAATTTTTTATAACTTGTTAAAGAGAAAAGTTATGATTGAAATAATATTACTTTCATATTGACCCATCATTTATACTACATTTTATTATGAATCGAAGTTGTGAAAAAGAATGTAAATTTTTCTTTGGGTAAAGTATGAGATTTCATTAAGGAACACCAAGGATACATCATTTTGCCAAGCAACCCAAAATTTTTAACTCACATAACTTGATCCATCCAACCAACCTAGTCTGACCCGAAGGGTCACAGTCGATTTTGATTGAGTGATTCAATCAATTAGGGACAAATACCTAAGACATTTTTAATTCAGTGCTTCGAGAACATAATAAGCATGCATTTGGCAAAAATTATTTTTACCAACTTATTTTACTATTTAGCTTATTTTTTATACTATTTATAGGTCTCACTGCACTTTTTGGTACTATTCATAGGTCCCACTATACTATTTCAGCTAATTTTTACCTTTATTTACAGTACTTTCAACAAAAAGTTTTCAGTTTCAGCAAAATAAGTGGATCCCAAACGGACCATAAATGTGTATTTTTTCCTCTCATATGAATAACGAATCTCACAATGAATTTAATTAATGATATACACTATTATGTGAGAAGGGAAGCATGAATTTAGTGTGCTCTCAGACATATGGCAACCTATAATTGGATTAAGATAATCTTGCAAGGATTCTCAAAAGATCTAATTTTGGTTGGCTAGTGAAAATGTTTTCTATGTAGAAGCATTACAAACTTCTTTATTTTATTTTGGCACGATATTTAAGAATTTCTAACAGGCTAATGCATTTTTCAAAATGGATTATTAACTAAACTAAATACAATTAGAAATTATTATATGGCAGGTAACAAAATGGAACACAAGTAAGGTTGTCAAAATCGGGATCTTACGTAGGATCGTAAGAGATAGATGAAATCGTGGATCGTAAGATCGAATCGTAGATCACAAGATCTTACATATTTTCATATTTAAAGCAAAAACTATATTAATAATGACTTTGTATGTTGAATAATCATGTAAATTGTGAATTTATCCATAAAAAAACAAAGATTTGCATTATATGATGTAATATGCATGTCTTATATTGCTACATCTATACTAACGAAACAAATATATTTACGTTTTGACCCAATGTATCTAAAAAGTTCAATAAATATTTAATTAGCAACCAAATACCAACATATTTATTAACAATATGGAAATATTTTCCAAGTTCTAAGTTCCAAGTTTAAAATCTAAAATAAGTTATCAAATGGAAACTAGCTAACTAAAATATGAAATCCAAAAGTAAGATTGATATTAAGGTGAAGTGAACATTTAATTGTTCTCATTACAGGATTCTTATGACCACAATCCTAATCATCATCAACCATTTTATCATCTATATAGACATTGTATATTTGTATACTAGAGATCAAGATACAACTTCACACTTAATTATTCAAGTTACACCGCTCAGCAACAATTACAAAACGTGCTAAAAAAAATTAATCAATCAATATGCAAATACAAGCATACTAATAAAATTATATATAAGAAAAACAATATTTTAGTAATATTATAACACAAATTAGTATATTGATAAAACAAATTTAACAACATTATAACTTAAAATGTAGTAAAGCCAATATAAATTCTTCATTTAGAAATGATGAAGCATTCCTTCATTTTTATTACAAGTGAATTAAAAACTAGAAATCATTTGCTTAGGTTAACATAATTTTATAAAAAATAAAAAGCCATACCATCACAACATAGGAAAAAAAAAAAAAAAAAAAAATTGATGTTTTGGTAGGATCGGTAAAATCGGTAGGATCCCATGTAATCGTACGATCATATACATTCCTATATGATTCTACATACGATCCTACCATTTTTACGATCCTAGTGCGATTCTAAACGTTTTAGTGAGGTGAGATCGTAAAATCATGCGATCCCACGATCCAGATCGCGATTTTGACAACCACAAACACAAGAGTACTTGCCGCAAAACGAAAGGATCAACAATCAACTAGGAAAACAGATATATAAACCCAATGTTTTTTTTATCATTCCACTAAAGACCAAATTTAATTCCCTTTTTTTTTTTGTTACACCTCTTTTTCTTTGGTTAATTTCGTACAATTTGGCTTATTCAATCCACTTTTGTCTTATTCAGTCCAAATTGGTCTTATTCTATCCACTTTGGTTCTATTCAGTCCACTTGGGTTCTAGTCAGTCCATTTTGATTTTATTCAACTCACATTGGTTCTATTTGGTCCATTCAGTCTTATTTGATCTGCTTTGGCTCTATTCGATCCACATTGGTTCTATTCAGTCCATTCAGTCTTATTCAATCCAATTTACTTCTATTCGGTCCAATTTGCTTCTATTCAGTCTAGTTTAGTCCATTCAGTCTAATTTGGTCTATTTGGTCCATTTTGGTCCTATTCAAACCACACTAGTTCCATTTGATCCATTTGGTCTTATTCAGTACAATTTGGTCCTATATGGTGCATTTGGTCCTAGCTACTCCACTTCGGTCCATTCTTCCACTTTAGTCTATTCAGTCCACTTTGGTCAAATTTGATCCATTTCGTCCACATCGGTTCTATTCGGTCCAATATGGTCCTATTCGGTCCTATTTCTATTCGGTCCACTTCAATCCATTCTATCCACTTTGGTCCTATCCGGTCCTATTTTTTTCCAGTTTGGTTGTTCGGTTCTATTCAGTCTATTTGGTCCAATTCGGTCTATTTTGGTCCACTTTAGTCTATTCAATGCATTCAGTCCATTTTTGTGTACTTATATAATGAGTTAGATAGGTTTGAGTTAAGAGTACCTATTCTAAATCCAAATTTATTAAAAAATATATAGACCTCAAACTCATAATATCTAAAATCTTAAGCATTATATTTATTGTTGCTACATTTTTGTTGAGCCACATTAACGTAACATTTTGGTCCACTTTAGTCTGACTAAATTTAAGCGAAAGTCTTTCTAAACATAAAAGTTATGAATATACAAATGTAATCTTTAGGGAAATTACTTATTTTTTTTAACGTCATTACTTTTAAATGAATTGTGTGAGATTTTTTTTTTTTTTTTTGATAGATGAATTGTATGAGATTGACTATACATTAAAGAAAATTATATATATATATATATATATATATATATATATATATATATATGTATGTATGTATGTATGTATGTATGTATAATTATTATTTAACTATCTAATGCAACACATGGGATAGTGAATTGTAAATTGAGATTAAATTCTATAAGGATGTGATGTAAAACCCATGTTTTACTCTTTCAATCTCAACATGTCACATCATCTTATCACATATTTAAAAATAAGCCCAACTACATCCAATCAATTTTAATTTTCATATATAAATCCAACCAAATTGGGAGTTTATTGAGATATTATTATGTGTGGTCAGATGTAATGAATTTTAACTAAAATGCTGATGTGACAATCACTTATTAGATGATGTAAAACATGAGTTTTACACCTCGTCCTTACCAAATTTGGACTCTTGTAAATTTAATTAATAAGATTCACTATTATGTGAGAGGAAGAGTAGAGCATTGAATAATTACTCTTTGTACATATGACAACCTAAATTGGATTACGATGATCTTTCAAAGGAATCTCAAAAGATTTCATTTTGGTTGGCTACTTGCTAGTGAAAAATTTCCCTATGTAGAAGTACTATAAACTTTCATTTTTTATTTTGGCACAATATTTAAGAATTTTTAGCAGACTTATGTATACGTCAAAATGGATAATAAACTATAAATACAACTGAAAATTATTATATGGCAGGTAAAAAAATAAAGGTAACAATGTTTGATTTATTAGGATGTTTCTTTACGATAACACAATTCTCACTCAGGCACAAGAGTACTTGCCGCAGAAAGAAAAGATCAACAATCAACTAGAAAAAAAGGACATATAAATAACCCAATGTTTTTAACCAAATTTAATTCCCATATTTTGTTTTAGCCACCTCTTGCAATTAACGTGAGCAAGAAATCCTTATAGTTCCCATTGGTTGTATCTTCAATTTTCTTGGACAGAGGAACCCCAAATTGGTTATTGTACTCTTGTTTGATCTCCTTCATATCTGTGTCAGCTCGGGTTACAATTACTCGAGTAAGTGCTTTTTTGATATTCTTATCAGTATCCTTTGTCAATGCTGTGTCCAAGACCTTTTAAGAAAACAATATGATGCACAAAGATTAGTAGAAGTAATAATGAAAATTTTCTTATTGAATATCCATGAAATCTGGTTGTGGGTTTCATGTTACCTTGCTGAAATATTTTTGAGGACTGCATAGACATTGCACTGTTTCCTTTAGCCTCAAATCAATATCAAGTTCCTACACAAAAATTATGGTTGAAAATGAGAAGTCGGAGACATAATTTATCAAAATTTGTTAAGACGATAATTTGTAATTGGAGCATCACTTTCATATTGACTCACTATTGGCACACTTTTCTCTATTAAATTATGTACCAATAATAACAAATCACATTAATGGTTACAAAAAATTTTGGGTAGCTAGATTTATTGTTAGAGTTGAGAATTTATTGTACTTAAAATGTTGTGCTACATGACAAAGACAAAATCACCAATTCTCAATTAGCATCCTTTTGAGTTGAATACGTTAGCTTCATATGTGCATATGGTTATGAATCAAGCCCTTAATTAGATCATTACTGTAATGTTACCGTCAGTGGTGCTTTTTTATCTCATACCTCATCAATGTTCTTGCCAGAAATCTCATTGTAGTGCTTATATATTGCTTGGAGATGGGGCTTGCTTCTTGTTGATAGTATCCTTATCACCTCATCGTCCTCGATGGGCTTCCTGTTATCAGCTTCTTTTATGGCATTAGAAAGTTTCATAGCCTCAGATTTTGCTATATCTTCCATAACCTTTGATCCCTCATACCTATAGGCGCTTACAAGTGCAACAAAGAGCTGCTCAAAGTATAAAAGAAAAGACATATTTAGATGCCTTAATTATATGCACATAATATATAATTGAGAAATGTTAACAAGCACCAAACGGTACTTATAAAACTGAAAAATGAGATAAAGCTATGAAAAAGACAAAAAAATTGTCTAAAAAATTTCAAAAAAGTTGTTAACGGGTATTTTGCGGTGCCTGTTAACACAACCCTATATAATTATATATCATCATGCTTTGCTTACAGTTCAGACTTTTTTTTTAATTAAGCTTCTAGTTCAAACTTCAAACTAATTTAGTTGATGATGTTATGATGAACCCTGATTTGTTGGCGACTGTTAAGCAAAAAAACAAAAAAATTGATTTGTTGGCAACTTTGAGGCCTATTGGGCTTCTCATCTATGGTATATTCGGGCTTGGGTTTTGTTTATTTTTCAGCCTAGCCTCCAGTCTTGGGTTTAATGTTGGCGTCAAACTTTAAAAGCCTAAAAGTTTGATCTTAACATTCCCTTGTTTGATGTTCAATCAAGTCCAATGCACCACAAAAATGGATGAACCGGGTTTGTGTGCGTGTGTGTGTGAAAATGAGATTAAAACCCATTTTATATTCTAATAACTCAAATAAAATTTTCGAACATTCTTTTGATCTCATCTTCAGAAATCAAAATATTCATGATTATAAGCCAACTATAGATGTGAAATGTCGAGTCTTAAGTTTTGGGCTTGTCTTTGAACATGCCAAGATGGGATTAAATTGTCAATTATCAAATCTTCTTTCTTTCTCCCCTCTCAACTAAGACTATTTACCCCACTAGAGTATTTAGGTGGTCGGTTCATTGCTCTGAGACGTGATATAAATTTAAAGATATTAGGTTCAAACCTCTACATGCATTATTGATAATAGGATTTTCAAGATGTCTCATGAATAAAGAGTGAAATAATCTGTTTAAAGAATAGAATATAAGATTTCTACGCCGACAGTATATTGAGCCCAATAAAACTTTGGGCTCTTGAGTGGGCTGTGGGCATACAAAATGGTTTATAAAGCTAATGGTTATAGACTTTTAGTAGTACTCACCTTGCGTTCACTGCCATTGACGTGGTAAGCAACATCTTCCTCAATGGAGTGGTCAAAGAGGGAATGATAGGCTCTCCTTGTTCCCAATAGTTCATCAGCTGATCTGGTGCATGAAATCTCTATGAGGATACCATAAGATTGTGGCCCTTTCTTCAAGGCCTCCTTCGCCAAACGAGCATCCCTTTCCCATGGATGCATGGTCCAAAGCACAACAGCATTCTGATAATCATACAAGGGCATCCCACATGTCACTTTTTTCTTATTAAAAAAAAGGATAATTTATGCATTTTAGTCCAATTTCTACACTTAATTAATCATTACGTTATGCAATATATGTAGAGTTGGTATATAGAGTAAAGCAAACTAAATTTGAAAAATAATAATTAATTAATGGTAATTTGTAAAGTCCAATAAAATCAAGGGTTCAAATCCTCCTCTGGTCAACTATTGAATTAGAAGGAAAAAAAATGATGAAACCATTATATATATATAATGTTAATTATTATTATTATTTTTGGGATAAATTTGATAGTAATAATGGGAGATGGAGCTTTGAACCATAGAGGGTCTAGACATTTTTTGTTAAAAACACTAAAATGTGTCAGTTGATTTTTAAGAGAAATGTTATGTCAATAATATTTTCACAACACTTTCATAACAAATCCTAAGTGGTAGGTTGTTATTAGCTGTTATTAGTAGGTAAAAAAATAATTTCAATGGTGGGTTCAAATTAGAACTTGTAACAACTTACTAGTTATCATTTAATATTTGTTGTAAAAATGTTGTGGACCGAGCACTTCTCTTATTTTAATAAACATTATTTTTGTTTTATTTTCAATATATGAAACTATGAATTGATTCAAGGATTTCCTAGCTTGTTATATATAATCCCCCGTTTAGATATTCCCTAAAGGTTTTTTTTTTTTTTTAATATTAAATATTGGTTAATAATATTGTCATTTTTTCTTGAAATAAATGAATTCATGAATTCGTATGTTATGTTAGAAAGAACAACAAATTCACCTTAAAACGCATGAATTCATGCTTGAGAAGTCTAACGTGCTGATCATCCCAGCGCTCAAAGTTACGTTCATCCTCTATGAACAAGTTGGGATTTCCTTTCCGGAAGGATTTCTTTTCCTCCGGCTGCCATTTTCCCAATATTGATATTAATGCCTGCTCGTGGATTCCATGTCCTGGTTAATTAATTATAATAGCATTATCAAATTGTTAGGAAATTGTTTTCCACTGATCACTTCTCTAAGGAGCAATTCATTTCTGGAAAGAAAGAAAATAATAAATGGAATTAAGCTAGTGATATAAAGCTTTGTCAGCATGTAAAACATTGTGTTTATGGGAGGAAAAAAACAAGAAAGGGAAATGATGTAGGATATAACTTTAAAAAGGAAAATATTAAAGCAAAGAAGAAAATGAAGAATGACTTTGAAATACTTGATACAACCATATATAAAGTGAATAATTCTTAGGTACTCCCCCGGAGTATAGAGAATAGTATTTTCTCCTCTCACATTTATAGTGGGATCCGCTCATTAAATTCATGATGGAGTTTACCATGAATGTGAAAAGAGAAAGCACCATTTTTTTGTACTCTCGGAGTACCATATAAAGTATAAAAATAATTGTACAGAATGAGTAAATTCAGTGAAAAAGAGGATCTATATATAGATATAAATGTGCGTACGTACATATGTATATATATGTGCAGTAGAATCCTAATTAAGGAAAAAAGAAAAAGAAAAATTGAATGAAAAGGTTTTTGAGAGTGAACATTGTGAACTGGAAATGTTAATCAAAATATTGCTAAAAATTCAAAAGAATCAATTCATTAGATTAATCCCAGTTTGTATGCCATTAAATTACGCCTCAAATGAAAAGAAAATACACTTGACATTTGATTAAGATATATAATATATATTATAGAAGAAAGTTGAAGTATTAATATATATTTAGAGCAAAAGAGAGGATGATTATGAACCTGAGAAGGCCTTGGTTAGAGTTTCCAACTCATCAGGGTGAGCCATTCTTTGTGTTGGTTTTGGTGTTGGTCTTGGCCTCTTGGAGTTAGGCAATGGGTTGGATGGAGACCATCTTTGCCAAGCTACATTTATATAAACCCAAAAGGTCATTTTGGTCACTTAAACTTTAAGAGTTGTCCTGGGGCATCTCAGCCATTACGAATATAGTAATGAGATTTGTTAAAACTGAAATAAAACAGATTTAAGAGTTAATTGACTTCCTCAACAGAGAAAAGAAAAAAAAAAAAAAAAGAAAAAAAAGAAAGAGAGACTTTATTGACATGTAGCTATAACTTACAGTTTAAGGTGCTTAGCAAAAAAAAAAAAAAACCCTTACAATTTAAGGCTTCACTAGTGGCTATCATGTGCATCTTTTAAGAGATGTAAATTAAAAATAAATAAACACCTGAATAAAGTTTATTTATTTATTTATGAAAACACCTAAATAAAGTTGATTCTTTTTTAACATTACACTCTTAAATAAATAATAATATGTTATGTTATAAAATAATTAAAGAGACAATAAAAATGGTGATGTTATTTGTAGATATTAATAAATGAAACATTAGATAAAGATTAAAGGGTAAACGCTAGCTGGAACTTAAAAAGCATTGATCTAAAAAGCAAGTATTCGTTTATTAGTTTATTAATGATATTATATGTTGCTGTGATGCCCTTATATTCTATTGTATAAGTTAGATGTCCCATGATTTTGACACAATTTAGAGTTTTCACAAACCAATATTCGATATTAAATATGTGCCCAAATAAGAGTTAGCTACATAGAATTTGAGTATGAATACATTTAAAGAAACATAGATTGTGTGGCATATAATAATATATATGGCTCATGCAAACATGGATCTAATAGACATTTTTAATTGAAATGACTACACATGGATCTAATAAACATGGATCTTCTTAGATGGGTTTCCTTGGGAAGTTTCCCATTTCTTTATAGAAGTTTTGTCATATTGCAATTGGCCCTGTTTTATGGTTTTGGTTTTTTGCTTGTGTTTCGTTCTGTTTTTGCTTGTTTGCCCTAGTAGCACGGGGTCCGATGTACTAGTTAAACCTATTAGCTTGTTCTCTTGCTTATTATCCAACTACTCAAAATTGTCCCCATGGTGTGGATATAGGAGGGACCTCTGTTCTTGAGGCCCCTTGTCCAATAAGTGATATATACAATGTATGAATTGGGTAAACTTTCACTCTCACATATTGAAACAGTAAAAAACAATAATGATAAATGGAACCTAGGTAAAATGTCTCAGATTATGCCAAGGTTCCTAATATCAATAAATAGATCTAAGATGATAAAATAGGCCTCATAGATTAAAAAAAAATACAAATACTAAATTGAAAATGATAGCACTAGTACGATATATATAATTAACTAAATTTGATTGGAATTTGTGAAGGTCTAGGACTGAATAAAATTTGCCATGAATATAAGATTTTGGGTGACATTCCAAAACTCATTGGAATGAGTTGATTTTTCAAGAACACGTTTCCAATTATTTTTATAAGATGGTGGATCTTGATGTTTTTGTTTGCTATTAATATGATTTTATTTTATTTTTCCAACTGGAACATAACAAATTTCTGTAACATAACCTAACATAAAATACTTTTTATTTAGTAAAAACATAATTAATTCCTTCTCTTCTACAACTATGAACAACACTGATTAGACACTTTTTTTTCTTTCTCTTTCTTTGTCTAAGCATCACGTCTAACATGCTGCATGCATTATTGTTTCCAACTAAGTAATACATTACCCTTATCCACAAGTTCCTGATTTTACACTTAGGTGGGGTTTGGACTTATTATTTTGCACTTATCTCTTTGTCTCATAAGCCTGATTATTCTGAGAACAAAATGATATTATAGATCTTATATATGGGTAGTGTTGTGATCTAGTCATTCGCCTCTACGTGATACACGACCACTATTGATCACTTTCTCTCTCACTCTATTTCTTTACGTAATTAAGGCAAAGTCACATTGAAAAGAACCTCATAGAATCAAGTAGAACAGCTAAGTGTGACTAAAGTGATCAGTTGCTCTTTTTTATTGCAATAATATATATTAAAAAAAAAGAGAGTTATGTACAGCTTGAGCTGGCCATGGACCAATGTGATGAGCTATCATCTTTATTTCTTGGTGGATATCTGTATTTTTCTAATTAATGGGTATGCATGGATGATCCACCATGTTGAACATGTGGTTTAATACTCTAGACCCATTTCCAGAAATAATTGAATTCAAATATATATATATATATATATATTCCCTCATCTCACTACGTATCCACAGCCACTACTTTGATCTGTCTTTTTCTTTTTAGGTCAGATGTCTCACTGTTTCAAAATAATTATTGTTCGTGGACAGTACTTTGATTTTTTTAAAAAGAAAAAGCTTATACTTTCCCATCTTTTTGTTTTATAATTTAGCCAAAAATCTTTCTAGTACCTGCAAGGAACCCACTACATCTTCCAAGACTCAAGAACAAAGTGCATAAATTATTGAAGCCTGTGATGGAACCATGGAAGAAGAAAGTTCCAAGTGTGTACATCAAGATAAGCAAGTCACTGATATAAAATTAAATTGACTTAATTATTTGTTAGGCTACTCATGTGATAGAGATTGAATAGAAAACACAAATCAGTAATCAGAATATTAATACGATTTTGAGGTGTGACAGAGTACTATCTCTTTTAAGTTGATAATTGTCCCCACTCAAAATGGTTTGTGGTGCGTGAGGTTATCACTTATTACAAGTAACTCACCTTAAACATTCAACAAAGTTATCAAACTGCAAACAACAATTCTGAAATTCCCCATTTTAAGTTCTCTTACAAAATTATGTACAATGTCTCAATGTTCTTCTTTCACATGTAATAATGGTTATTGTTAATGAGCTATAACTCAATTAACAAAAAAATAGAATAGAGGAATAGGTCATGATGAATTCACTCATCAATTGCATGTGTTACATATCAATATAAAAGAAGAGTTTCTATTTTGCCTTACTATTATGGAGTCAAAATTATCACAAAAAAACTATTATAGAGTTAATATCTAATAAGGTTTTAAACCCAATGATGCAAAACAACTACACATGTAAATACTAAACAAACCAAAAAAAAAAACTGTTTCTTTGCTGCTAGACAACTACACATGCATGAAATAAGGATAACTCAGCAATGTTTATTTGGCAATTAATATCAAGTGACCACAATGTTGAACCATTGCATACCACAGAAATAATTCCTGTCGAATTCTACATCATATATAGACGTAGGCTACATGCATGGATGCATCTTATCTTATAAGGGAGAGAGATTCGCCCAAGAAAATATTTAGCTATCACATAGCCATCATATATAGCTGGTTTCACATCCCAAATTATGCATATAAAAAAATCAGAAAGAGCAGTGCCATCCATATTGCCATACATACAGAAAATTTATACAAAAATTAGAATGAGCTGGGTTATGTTACACCTATATATCGACAGAGTTCCAACAATTTTTTTTTTTTTTTTTTTTTTTTTGAGGGAAAAGTTAGAGAGTTCCCAACATTATTTGATTTATGGAAATCTTATATGATTCCAGAAACATTTTCAAATTGGATTTAAATTTTTTAATTTTAATTTTTAATCTAATAAATTATTTGATTTCAAACATCTTGATGAATGCAATGTTGCATTAAATATCTGAAACCAAAAGACCTTTCACATAGTAATAGAGTTGTTCCATCAATAGAATTAATGTGCACATGACATGTGATGTGGCAGGTAGATTGTTCATCGAAACTGATATATTTCTATAAGGAGTTACATTTAAGTTATGACTAGTTAAGATTTATTAATATTAAAGGCCTATATATATCCTTAGTAAGTGAAAAAATTTGGCCTAACAAAAAATAAATTAATTAAAGATACTATTCATGGATAATTATGATAAGGAAGTAAATTATTAGCTAAAATGCAAATTGCACCCTCTAAATTTGACTAAAATTAATTTTAATCCCTAACTTTATTTTCCTTCAATTTAATCTTTTAAATTTCAAATTTATTCAATTTGAGATTTTCTTCTAGTTTTGTTATAAAATTTCCGTTAAGTATGTAAATAACTAATGAAAAAAAAAAAAAGTCTCACATAAAAAATGAATAAAATATTTTTATTAATTTTTTTTCTTGTGATTTTTTTTAATAGCAATTTTTTAATGAAATTAGACAGAATATCTGAATTGAATAAATCTGAAATTTAGAAAACTCAATTGAATGAAAGTAAAATTAAAATATTAAATTCAATTTAGAGAGGTTAATTTACATTTTAACCTAAATTATTTATAGAAATATTCCAAAATAGTAGTCCAAAGAAAAATATCATGAACATGAAGACCCAGATCACAAATTGGATAAATATTAGGGACTTTTTTATAAACTGACTCCCATGATTTTTTATATAAAATATCAGTAACCCCCTAAACATTTATAAATTCACAGGGAATTTTAATAAAAAGTTGAGGGTATTTTCGTCCAATCAAAAAATTGATTTTATTACAATTTACAAGTTTCCTTCATTTGAGCCTACGAGGAGGGAAACTTAACTAACTGAAACAGAAAGAAAGTGCTAAGAAATAATAATAAACAGCTAAACAAAACAGAACAAAACAAAAAAGGCTTACATAAAATCTCAGTCACATTGATACAACTTGAATTAATGTAGTGCATTTTTTAGTTCACTGAATTTGATTTTTTAGAGAAAAAAAAAATTTTAATTCATGGGTACACTGAGAGTTCCAGTTGTTGTTCCTTCTCCAGACCAAGACTGTGAGAGACTGAAGAAAGCCTTTGATGGTATGTCTCTATGACACTTTGTGTGTGTTTGTTTGTGCTATTGGGTTTTTCTTGTGCTATTTTTATGTTATGGGGTTCTTTTGGTTTTTCTGTTTAACATGTTTTTAGATACATGCAGACATAAATTTTATAAAAAAAAAAAATTGCAGTGATCAGGGATGCCTGAGAATGAAATATGATGATCTTTCATCCATATTTTTTCTGTTTTTATAATTTTTGGTTTGTGGGTCATTGATAAAAATTTTCTATCTTTCTTTATTTTTCTAAATATTTTGCTTGCAATGATTTGGGATTTCTGAATTAAATTTATGATAATTTTCATGTCAAAGTCTACAGATTTTTTTATATTTTTGAAGTTTACGTTATCAGTGAATTAGATACTGTATGCAGGTTTATTTTTATGTATGTTAAATCTCTTTCCAGTTTCCTTCTGGGATTTCTGATGTTCTCCTAGCAATGTACATGGAAATTATTAAATTTGAATTTTTTTAGCATTTTCCAATAATTTTGAGTATTTTTTTCATGAATCATTATATTATTTCCAAATAAAGTGTGACTGAAATTTAATTACTAAAATAATGTTGATCCATTGTTTTAATTTTTTTCCCCTTTTTCTTTCAAGTTCAGTTTACAATACATTATATTATTTATCTGTGCATTAGTTTCTTTTCTGATTTCTTTATGGGTTCCTATTATTCCTTTCAAGGATGTGAGATGTCTCATGTCTGTAAAACTGTAAATAAAGAATTGACTGTATCTATCTTTTTTTTTTTTTTCTTCTTTGGAGTGTTTTTGTTTATGGATCATGAGTAGTTTAATTATTTTTGTCCTATAAATCATGGTTCTTGTGTTTCTGTGTAAACGTATCTAGGATGGGGAACGGATGAGGCGGCGATAATATGGGTTTTAGGCCACAGAAATGCAATCCAAAGGCGGATAATTAAGGACAGATATCAACAGCTTTACAATGAATCACTCATTGACAGTCTCTATTCTGAACTCTCTGGTGATTATAGAGTATGGCTCTTGGCCTTTGGATCCCTCATTATTACAATACTAGAAACAGGTTCCCAAAATTTCATACAAATGATAAATAAGTAATTTATTTATGGATTATAAGTAATTAAATTACAGACCAGATATCCTTATTTTAGTGATAATCTTCTTGTTGTTGTGGTGGTGATGGTGGTACTTTGTATGTGAGATGGGGTATGTGTGTTTTGTTTGATATAAATCAGAGATAGTATGTTCAAACATGATTATACTGTATGTTAGTTTTCTCATAAGAGAAGTAGTTTGAAAGATAAAATTAATATTTACAAAATCTTTACTAATTCATTTATGGCCCGTTTGGATCGAGGAGAGACGGAGGGGGAAAAGAGGGGAGTAGAGTAGAGTTAGCTAAAAATAGGCTAATTTTAGGCAAACTCTACTCTACCCCCTCCCTCCCCCTTGATCCAAACGGACTATTAAGGCTTCTGTCTTACATGGAATGATCTTGTGTCTTAAATTTAATTTCAATCTCCAGTTCCAAATGCAAATAATTCAAATAAATAAATGAAACAATTCTGTTTTTAAGAACATATGGTATGTATTATGTTTCAATAGAATGCACTAATAGAGTCCATCTGGTTGTGCTAATCAATTTTCACTACACGACCGTCTGCATAATGAACTTGTTTAAATGCAAAACTAGAGGATGGCTTTTTTGAATCAGCATTTTTTTTTTTTACATATAGATGTAATCTAAAATGGCAGGACTTGTACAATCTATTATGGATCAACAATGTTCACATATTATTACAAAGCTGTTCTTCTTGTTGTTGTATATGGTTTAGCAACTGGAAAATGATTTAGAAATGGTTCTTAAGGTTATTGAATGACATTTTTTGTTAAACAGAAAAATGCCATTCTTATTAGCTGATGCTTATATATGTAATTCATGCGTTAACATTTAATAATTCAGACATTTTATGTGTAACAGAAAGCAATGATTTTGTGGACACAAGATCCTCCAGAAAGGGACGCCAAACTGGCAAAGGATGAATTAAAGACAAAGAAGGAAGGAATCAAACACCTACAAGTGATAGTTGAGATAGCATGTGCATCATCCCCTCACCATCTGATGGCAGTCAGGCAGGCTTACTGTTCTCTCTTTGATTGCTCACTTGAAGAGGATATTGTGTCTACTGTTTCTCCACCACTCAGAAAGGTAAAGCAAACTCATTCGTAAACTTGAGATGCAAACACTGGATGAAATAATGATCTGATACTTAGGATCAACTAAGTTTAGAGGTAAAGCGTTAACTTAATGAAGTACTAGTTTCATGAGATCTGCCCATAGTATCATTGCTTAGGTCAAAGGTGCAATGGTGTCTGCATTATTTAGTACTCGGGTCACACTTAATTAGTTTAGTTTCATGTAATCTGCCCATAGTAAATTTAGCTTATTCTATGAGTGAGTGAACAATAGGGGCTCTGCAACCTCTAGTAAGTCCCCTTCAACTCAAACTTTTTATAAATAATGAATGACAATGGGGAAGATCCAATCATTGGAAATGAGCAAGCTGAGAGAGAGAGAACTACCATAAATAGTTGCAAAAGGTCATAAAAGGTCATAAAATTACCTTTTGCACTATAGTGATCAGTCTTCATGTTGAGCCTTGAAGATCTCCCTTAGCCTCAAATCTTGGTGTAACTCTTGCACCTTTTAGTACACTTGGTGACTCTGAAATGTTCTATCCTTGCATTAAAAACACATATGTAGTTGTTGCTATGCCTTAGTCTGTACTATGACTCCTTTCTCAGTCCGTGTAGATCTTAGGTTCACATATTACTGAGAAATGAAATTGAGAAACAGAAAGGCATGCAGTTTTGGATTTCATATGAATCACACCACTAAATCTATGGTCTAAGGGGTTGCATAACATCCAATTGACTCATAAAATGGGTTTTGAACAGCTTCTACTGGGTCTCGTGAGCTCATACAGGTATGACAAAGAATTGGTGGATAATATGATCACCAAATCAGAGGCAGCTACACTACATGAAGCCATCAAAACAAAGCAATTAGATCATGATCAGGTTGTGTTAATACTCAGCACAAGGAATATCTTTCAGCTCAGAGCTACTTTTGACTACTACAAGCTACACTATGGAAAACCCATTGACGAGGTTTATTTTCTATACTTAGCTACTCAACAAGAACTTTTAATTCTTTTTCATCTTTTGTAATATGTTGTGCAATTTTCTTGACAGGATATTATGAGTTGTGGGAAGGGAGACTTGGAGTCTCTTTTGAAAATGGTAATTTGGTGCATTCACTTTCCTGAGAAACATTTTGCAGAGGTGAATTCCTTACTCCATACCAAGGAAAAATTTTATTGTTTCACATCCTTGACTTACTATATATTAAAGACACTTCCTCGAGAAATAACCTTTTATCAAATTCTATACTAAATTTATGTTGTTTAAATTAAGTTTCTTTCAGCCTTGGCCTTCCATGAGGAGGAGGGGGCTTAAGATCTTGTGTGATACTTTTCATATTCAAATGTAGAGCTACCTGAATGACTTTCAAGTGTTTCTACTGTTGCCCTTTTTATTGCTTTAAACCCTGATTTGAAAAAAATTCTGCAGAACCAATTCTTTACCATTTTTGTGGTCAAACAAACATTAGCCACTGATTTGAAGCTTGATTCTTGGAAGGCAAATGGGTAAGAACCATTCCAATTGGGTTCACGACTTCATGTTCACCTTGCCAAACTCCGCAGCTTCCATAATGTGAAGAAGTGAATGCAAATTTCCTTTGCATCAACTTCAACATAAATTTTCCTCCAAAGTAGCCCTTCTGCAACTCTGAAAACCCGGTTGTACTTGCTTTGCTTCAGAATCATTTGGCTCTTAATATTAATAACCCTTGAAGTGGAACGTGATCTTAGCACCTTTATAGAAGTCTGGTTAAAAATCCTGTCTAGATAGATATTCTTCTTTGATGCTCTATCCGATGTTTACCTTAACTTCTTGATATGAAGAAAGTTTAGCTGTTTGGAATTAGCAGTTGTCTTTAATACATTTCTCTATTGCTTGAACTATGGCCAGGTAATTAGAGATTCCATTATGGGGTTAGGGACAGATGAAGATTCTCTAACAAGAGCAATTGTAACTCGAGCTGAAATTGATACAATGAAAATCAGAGGGGAGTATAACATGTTGTACAATGACAGCCTTGACAATGCAGTTACTGGTGATACATCAGGAGACTACAGAAACTTCTTAATGACTTTGCTTGGAGCAAAAATATGAATCACTCTCTATCTACACCCATTTCTGTTTTCATTCATCCATGACCTTCTATTGTTTTTTTGGCCTCATTGGAATAAAATTTGTTGTAGGAGTGTTGCTTGCAGAATCAAAGCTTGAGACCTTACTGTTTGCCTGTCAATCTGAATTGATTGATGTACATAGAGATTATTTTCTTCTTTTCATGGAAAATTTGCTTTCCTCTCCTCAGACTTGTTTTATATGACTGTCATGGTTGTGGATGAGATTCCTATTCTGAAAACTGCTGCACTCACTTAGGAAATTGGTATAAGTTGCCATTTTCAATCAAAATGTAACTTGGGCAATAAGGCTACCTACTTTCTGACTTGCTAGTGTGAATTTTGGGCTATTGATAAGGTGCCATTTTCAATTAATTTGTTGGGACAATGTCTTTGATAAGCATGTTAGTGTGAAAGTTTGCGTTTCAGTTTGGTTTGGAAAGTTTGTAAGCATGACATAGAGATTAGCCCCTATATTAACCTGAAAAATGAAAACTACAAAATAAGGGGTACAATATTTACTCCAAATGAGTTTTGAAAAAAAATCCTCCAATCCATACTACCTAGGAACAATTTTCCAAGATCATGTACATGCTTTTTTAATCACATGACCTGTTTAATAATCATGTAACACTTGGATTACTTAATTGCTTATATGAGCAAGCTACACGTAGATTATGATCTAAATCTTCACATGTTTAGAAAAAAAAAAAAAAAAAAAAAAACTTTTTTTTAGAGAGTTACTATAACGTTCGCTTTTGATGGTAGTTCTTTATTATTAGACCAAGACACTAATCAGTTCTTAGTGTAGACAGAAATTAAACTCCAAATTTCTTATTCAATCATCAGAGACTTTACCAATTCAGCTAACTAGAAACTTGATCTAAAAAAGAAGAAAACTCATATGAGAACGTTTTAAAAAAGAGATCCTCCATAGTATTAGGAACCAAGTCAAGTGTAAATGTAAATAGAAATGTACCTATACAAACTATAATAATAACTATAAATTAGATTCATTTAATAAAATTTCTTTCCTCCATATAATTGGTTTGGCCAATGGGGTATCCAGGAAGAGAAATCAAAGCATGTAGCTTCTCTTTTTTCTTCTTTTTTCCCTAGATCGTTCATGGTTTTCAGACTAACTAACTAAATTCCATCTTGACAAACCAAACAAAGAAACAGCTGCATGTCACCAGTAAATAATATGTCATTTACTGATAAATAACCATATACATCAGGATATATACAACAACAACGAAGCCTTAGTCTATATATTCGGGTATATGCTTGTGCAATATATCTAGACAATGATTCACGTAAAGAGAAGAATTCCCTTCTTTAAATGCCTTCCAAAACTTTATCTATAGCTTCAAAAATTTTAGAGGCTAAATTCTCATCACCAGCACTAATGATAGTACTCGTTCCTATTTCAATCAAAGCTTTTTTAGGTTCATGGACGTGTACTATACAAGCTTTTTCTGATTCACCATTTCCCATGCATTGTTCTACAGATCCATTAATGCCAATATTTGATAATATATTTAGAAGTTTTTCCAAATCAGGTGAACCCCAGTGTAGCAGTGGCCTTATCTTGGAGGATTTTGCCTGCTCACTTCCAGAGAGTAACCATTGCTTGCCATGATATACTGAGAGCTCTCCTTTTAATCTTGTGACATTCATGTTTTCATGCTTTAAATTTCTCCACTGGAACTGGAGAGCCAAGTCAGTTGCAATTTCTAGTTCTGAACTGTCCTTTAAGCTTGGTATACGTATTGATGCATTTTCAGAATAGTGAATGACAGAGAATGAATTAGCATTTGTAAATCTGGTTTGTTGCCTCAAATCCTCAGGTAACTACATAAAGCAGGAAAAAAAAAGAGGAGAGTGGACTGATTAGACTGATAAATAAAATCTTATGCAGCATTAAGAAAATATATGAATACCAAGAGAAGCAGGATAAAATTACCAGAACAATTTTTGGCTGCAATATCTTCAGCAAAGGCTGAACTTTTTGCAACCTAAAAAAAGGATAAAAGTCAAAACAAAGTAGAAAAGTTGAAACCAACAGTTAAGTTCAGTGGAGTTGCAAAAAAATTAGGCCCAAAATTCGAGATTGCTTGCTGCATAAGAGTGGTATGGCAGTTCACTTTTTTGAATTATTTCAAAACAACATTATGTTGATAGCCTTCTGAACAGCAGAGTATTCAATCCAGACAGGGCACTTATATAACATGCAAATAGTTGTTTAATGCCTCAACTTCAAACATAACTCATGATTGGTGGTGCAGGGCCAAATAATAGATTTCATATACTCAATATTGTTCATTAAAAAGAGCACAATATCCAAATAATTATAGACTCCATTTTGGAGACCTGCTCATGTCCCTGAATTCTAGAATAAGTGGCAACACATAGTAAAGCCAAGTGGTGCAAGAGTTATTGAACATTGTAGATATTTTCAGGGCGTAAATGCACTTTTAGTCTTTACGTTTTGACCTGATTTCTATTTTAGTCCTTACATTTTATTTTTACCACTTTTAGTCCCTAAACCAATTAACGCGTGACATTTAAGTCCTTACCGTCACCCAACTAACAGAAAATGCTGACGTGGTTGACGGCACAGTAAATAATAATTAAAAAATCTATTTTAGTATTAAAAAATTGCCACGTCAAAATTTAAATTAAAAAAATTAATAAATTAATTTTAACTAAATAAAAAAATTAAAAACAAAATTAAAAACAAAAAATCCAGCCCAATACAGATCAAAACACCACAATCCCATCTCAACGTCAACGGTGCTTGTGGTTTCTTTTTCTTTTTTGTTTTCTACTTTCTTCTTTCTTTTTCTTCCCTAGATCGGTCTCTCAGCCTCCATTCTTTCCTTTTCTTCTTTCTTTCTTCTTCTTTTTCTTCTTTCTTCCTCTACCTTGGTGCTTAGCCTTCTTGAACTCTCTTTATCTCTTGATTTTGCTCAAACCCAAACCCAAACCCATATGCCTCAAGCTCCTCTCTCAAATCAATGGGTCTCTCTCTTTGGCATTTTTTTTTTTTTTTTTGTGGAGGGCGTGGGTTTGTGGGGATCGGCGTGGGGTTGTGGGGATCGGCGTGGTGGTCTGAGTTTGTGGATCGGCGTGGTGGAGGGTGTGGGTTTGTGGTGATCGGCGTCTGTAGTGGAGTTTTGGTGATGGCACAGATCAGAGTTTGGGTTGGTTGGTGATGGGTTGCATGATTGTTTGGTGGCTGGATTGGTAATGGTTGGTGGTTGGATTGAAGTTTGGTGGTGGGTTTCAATGGCTGGATTGAAGTTTGGTGTGGGTTTCGGTGATGGCACAGATCGGAGTTTGGTGGTGGGATTCGTTCACAGATTGGAGTTTGGTGATGGGTTTCGTTCTCAGATCGAAGAGGAATGGCGCCTGAACTATGCTGAGTTTTTTTTTCTTAATCAGATTTGGGTGGGGTAGTTTGCTCTGATGGGTTTGTGTGGGTAGTGGATGGGTTTATTGTTTTGGATTTGTGGTGGATAGTTGATGGTTTTGTGGCAGATTCCAGTGGATTTGTGTTTGTGATTTGAGGAGAAAATTCTGTGTTTAGGTTTGTGTTCTTGAGTTCTTTGATCTGGGTTGGATCTGGGTTGGAGTTCTTGTTTTCATCATGTTCTTCCTGAGTTTTTTTTTTTTTAATTTTTAATTTAGTTAAAATTAATAAATTAATTTTTTTAATTTAAATTCTGATGTGGCAATTTTTTAATGCTAAAATAGATTTTTTAATTATTATTTTACTATGCCGTTAGCCACGTCAGCATTTTCTGTTAGTTGGGTGACGGTAAGGACTTAAATGTCACGCGTTAATTGGTTTAGGGACTAAAAGTGGTAAAAATAAAATATAGGGACCAAAATAGAAATCGGGTCAAAACATAGGGACTAAAAGTGCATTTACGCCTATTTTCAGATAGTGCACTAACAGTTTCAATCCTATTAAGTGCAATGCACCAAATGCAAGTGCATGGTGCTACTGTCTTCAGGTTTTAATATGTTAACCACCCCCCCAACCCCCGTCTGTTTCCAAAAAAAAAAAAACAGAAAGAGACAAAAGAAAAGAATGTATGTGTATACAAGAGGATGAGGAAGAGAAGGCGTGAGAAAGGAGACAATAAGAAACAGGCAATGGAGTGTATTCCCACAAAGTAAAGTAATACAGCACGTCAGCACCCCATACAGAGGAAAGAAACCCTTACTTTATTCCAGAGAGAAATGAGCACTGAAGAACCTTCATTGCCATTGGCTTGAAAGGCAAGAGCGCCAACTCAGCATCCAGTCTACTCTGCAGAGTTGTACATTCATGTTATGCTTTTTAATAAAACTATCCCAATTATATCAAATAGTGATAGGTTTCAGTCCAACATGCAATTTCAATAAATATAATTAAATAAGAAACACACAAGTCGGTGAAGTTATTCACAACATTGCACCTCTAGGACAAGCAAAGAGTTTGGATCCCCACACCAACGTCGAAGAAAATGAACAACTGGACCAAGCCGTAGACTCCAGTGAGGAGCAAATACAATGCAAGGTTCCTGCCAATTAGTTCTATGAACAAAATGTCAGTTTGGTGCTGTGAACACAGATGACATACTGATACAGTACATGTTGCTGATAATGGTAAAGTAATCATTCAGTGGCGTTTAACTACAAATTACATTTTTAGATCCATTAACACAGATACATGTTGTCTTCTGATGTGTTGCTACCTGAATAGTGTGTAATAAATGATCCACATGGAGAAGAATATTAGACCAAAAGAGAAAAATAATACCGTATGAATTAATATTAATGAAAAAATTTCAACAATGCCAGCCAGTAAGTTCACAATAAGTATTCAAACAAAGAAAAAAGGAGGGAAACACTTACAACAATTTAGGCGAATGAATAGCAGGAAATACATGAAGCTTCTTGTCTTTTATGAGCTCAACATGTGAAAACAATGGCTCACCAGAAAACAACTGCGACACCAGTCAAGATAGTATGATGTCTAACTTTAGAATGTTGTGCATTAAGAAAAGCTCCATGCAGCTGCAAGCAATAAGTTTATAGATCTGTTTTACCTTTTCTTGCCGCTCTTTGCATAGCCATTCTGGAATGACATTGGTGTATGCCAATAGTTCTTCAGCTATAGAAGAAATAACATATATAGGAACCTACAACATGGTTAATGGTCTGATTAGAAGTTAGGAATCATCAATCTGATATAGATAAGAAGCATGTCCTACTCATAAGCCAAGACATTGACATCAGTAATGCACATTTTTACATTTCTTAAATGGAAAAGTGTTTAAAATGAAGTTTCAACCTTCTATTTATTGCAGCAATAATTTCACTGGCCAATTATACCTCTTTAGTTACAGCAATATAACTAATTTATTCCTATGACATTGCTGAACCACCAAAGGAATTTCACGTCAGACTTAAAAACAAAAGAGGGGGTATTTCGCTCAGAAGTTGCAAAGGGTTCAGATTACAGCTTTGATCATACAGCTGGCACTCCATTGAGAACTTCGATGAATGATTAAAGAAAAGAAAGTATTATCCAACCATATGCAAAAGGATTATGAAGAAATGTAGAATAAGAAACATTAGCTTAATGCAAAGGAGAAAACCAATCAACTAGACCTTTTATAAAGAACAAAGTGATAGGCACAAAGAGGGCCTCCTAGATTTGCTGTTGTGGTAACATAAAAATCCAAGAATTCAAATTGGGTATGTGATAGATGTGCAGAAAGGACACACACTTCGAAAGAATAAACCAAGGTTTTTCCACCTAAACACACCTAAGCTACATGTCAACTAGTGAGGTTTGATAGCCAAGGCATCTCCTTTATGGTTTATACCTGGACTACATTGCTTCAGTTCAGGATTGGCTCTTATCAAAAGTCAAGAGCCATCAGGAAAAAGTTAACTAATCTTGTAGCATAATTTACAGCAACTGTCTATACAAGTCTGACCAACCACCCCCCCCCCCCCCCCCCCCCCCCCCCCCCACAAAAGAAGAAAAGAAAAGAAAGTAAGAGCTACCTTCAGAGTTGAAGATTCTAGTGAAGCTGATATCTGCTCCAGAAGCTGCAGAAGAGTTCCAAGTCGATTGATGGGAATGAGGACAGAACCACCAACTTTAAGAGAATCTATAGCACAGTAACAGAGATAAGATAGTTTCTCCTGTTCTTCCAAACTCTCATCTGTATAAAGTAAGGATTCAACTGACTCTTCCCAATTGTTGTCGTTGTCCGTGCTATGCGAGTTAATTGCAAAGGTAAAAAATGTTCAATACCTCCATTTATTGATAAATAAGAACTCCATAAATTTGTAAAAAATAAAATCAATATAATAGCTACAATAAAGAATCTAGTAAAAAACATAGAACCTAACAAGATAGCTAACAAAACCATGGAAAGTGATAATACCTGAGAGTCGACATAGTGTCGGTAGTTGGACTAGAGAAACCATCATCATCCTCAACATTTTCCATGGCATCCAAGGATGAGAAATCTGAATATAATACGATATCATTCGATTGAAGAGAACGATAATCAAATTTCATCGCATGAGCAGGAAGAAAGATAGAGTTTGAAATAAAAGCAACATCTCTTTTTGGACCATTCATAGTCCAATTACAAGTGCCTATTTCTAAACCAGAGCTGAAAGCTTTTATGATCAATGTGCCATTGTAGCAGGTCTCTTCAGCATATCTAAGTGTCTGAACCTTCTGTGTGCAATCTGTCACATCAGCTGCACTGAGAAGTTCCACTTATTTATTCATTTATTTTGAAAAGAAGTGATAAATTATATTAAAAACATACACTGAATACAACAATTGACAGAGCTTTTACTTAATAATAACTTAGTACTTGAAAATTTGATATATAAAAGTAATAGTTTAAGACAAAAATGCAGTGCAAGTATGCATTGAAAAAATTTCATCAAGAAAGGACTCTATAGACTATCAAATGAAACATCAGTTACCTGTACAAGGGCACCCAAGCACCTAGCTCTGTCCCATCCTTGCCTAAAACTACTTCTCTCAGAGCAAATGGAAGCAATTCAAGCTCTTCCCAACTCATCCATTGAGGGAAACTAGACCCCTCAGGCCCATAAAATTGCCTGAGTTCCATATGCATTGAAACAAGCTCCTCCATCATAAGCTGCCCAAGTCTAGCTGTTACTTCAGTTACATATATCTGACAAATTCACCCACCAAAATTATGAAAATCTTATCAACATTATTGGGAAAGACTAAATTAATATCGCCACCCAATTGTGTCATACCTTAGCGGAAAAACCCTTCATCCGAGTAAGAAACGGTAATCCTAGCATACCCATTGGGCTTGAGATTAATACAATATCAATAAAAGACACATTCCACAGGTGCAAGTTATTAACAGTTTTGTACCAAGGCACTGCATAAATCAAATCATTTACATCAAGGGGCTTGTCGATTTTCTGCCTTTTTCTAGCAACAGATTCTGAACTTGAAGAACTAGAATCTTGAAAGTCAGAAACTTTAACATCCACCTCAGCATCAAAGCCAGTGGGAACAGGAGAGAAGATTGAAAGAGCTGAAAGGTCCATGGGGCAATCAAATAATATCCTAAACCCACATACATTGACTATGTGACATGCTGGGAAATGAAAACCCCCACCTCTGCTCAAACATGTCTGCAAAACAATGAAATTTAATCAACCCCCATAAACCAGAATTTAAATAATACACACAAACAGGTACATATCTATGTTAAAATAAGATCCTAAACCGAGATACATTGACAATGTGACATGGTGAAAGATATAAAACCCCCAACTTTACTCAAACATGTATGCCAAATTATGAAATTAAACCACACACCCAAAAACAGAATTTCAATAATATATACATGTACTTATCTAGCTCATATTCTTTAATTATGCAGAAAGAAAGTAAGAAACTCACAAACTTCATGGGGATGAAATTTTGCCACTGCAAATACTGGTCACTCCCTCTTGCTACAACAAGTATGTTCACCTACAATGAACATTCATATTCATCAAAATAAATAAAACCCATTATTAAGCACATAACCATTATGTATGAACATACATACATACATAATAGTTAGTACCCGGAATTTTGTTGTGATTTGTTTAAAGTTTTGAACTTTGTCACACACTTCCAACATCAATTCATGAATCAGACAGTAATGAGTAGACAAAATTATATTATAGGTGTTTTTTTTTTCCAATTTATAGTCTGAGACTCTGAGTTACATGACTTTAAAAAGAGGCTGATTCATTTAAAACCCAATATTCTCTCTGAATCAGAAAAAAAATAAAGAAAACCTACTTGGTCCTGTAGTTTACCATGGACATGCAATCCAACAATGTGCTGAGCTTGAGAGCTCTTTTATGTAGGTCTGGGCTAGTTTATGCTTATATGTGTTGAATCGTTTATCAAAACTGTTCATTTTCCAAAGACAAACGAAAAACCGCTGTGTCATTGTTGATCACAAGTAACACAACTTCAAAACACTGTAGAAAACACTCATAATAAAATTCTTTGTGCAGTAAAAACTAGCTACAAAATGACTATGTCTAATTAGAATATAAAATCCAAACTCATGACTATGATATAAAAAAAAAAAAAAAAAAATGGCATATGGGCATATGAGCATATGAGCACAGAACATATCAACAAGGCCAACTGGAGAAAGTAAAAACTACACCATATCTGTTCAGACCCACATAATTTTTTTTGCTTATTAGTTTTCAGTGAACAGTTTGAAGTTTCGATTTTAAAAGCAAGTAAAATAAGCATATGCTAGATTCATATTAAAGAAAAGTAAGAGAGAGAGAGAGAGAGAGAGAGAGATACAGAATGGCAGAAGAAATTTCACAATGAATATCGGGAAGTCATATCCAATGCTTACCTAAGATTATGAGGCTGAGACAACCAGCGGCGACGGCGGCAAAGATGAGATGAGACAGAGACGGGCCACAAATGAGATAATAGAAGGAAAGAAAGAAGACAGAAAAACGAATCATGGGATGGGTCGGGGGCGGGTTCAGTTTTTTGGGTTTGTTTTTATTATTTATTTTTTTATCAGAAGAGTTTCAGTGTGAGTATAAACTAATCGGTTTTTTGTGTAGCGTGGATTGAATCCAAAATCTTATAAGAAAATTATTAATTCTAATAATAAATTTGAGTATTGATTTTTGATAAGTGTAGGTAGAGCTACAAACTTGTTTACAACTTGTTAAAAAGACAAATTATGATTGAAGTAACGTTACTTTTATAATAGCTTATGCTACACCACTTTCATTATGCACCAATCATAACTTGTGAAAATATTATGAATTTTTTTGAGTAAAATATGAGATTTTATTAAGACACGACAAGGATACATCCTTTTGCCAAGCAACCTAGATTTTTTATGCCACTACATATATACACAATTATACATTGATTTTTACTTATTACTAAATAGGTCTCTACTCTCTAGTACTAAGTGTGACTTATTTTACTATTCAGTTTATTTTTGCTACTATATATGAGTCACATTGTATTTTTTGATACTATTCATGAGACTCACTATACTATTTCAACTAACTTTTACCTTTATTTACAGTACTTTCGGTAAAAAGTTTTCAGTTTTAGCAAAATAAGTAGATCCCAAATAGACCCTAAGAGTGTCTAATAACTTGCAAAACTCAAATTGCCCATCTACCCTGGTCTGACCTGTTATAGGCAATTTCGATTGAGTGATTCGATCATTTAACAAGAACATATAATAAACCTACTAAACTTTTAGTTGTTTATGCTTTTAGACTTGTATTTGACTAGAAGAATGTCCTCCCACGGTGTGGATTCGCTTATTATAGGGATGCTAATATTCTATATCCTTTTTTGTTCTCAAATAAAATTACCTACTTTTCTTTAAAACTAAAAAACAAAAACACATTATTATTGATATAACTTGTTCCATAATATTTTTTTCAAAATATAATAAGATGACAAGCTGTAAGTGGTGAACATTTTCTTTTCACAACTTATATCACTCTTATTGTTTCACAACTCACAAGAAGTCATGGAACAAGTTGTATCCTTGAATTTATTATAATTAGATATTTAATACTTCTTATATGTATCTCAATTTGAGAGGAGTTGTTTTTAGAGTAATGTTTATGCATGCTAACTGTGTTTTTAAATATTTTTGTATTGAAATGAAGGGTTTGAAGAGTTGAAATTGAGTGCAATATATTTTGTTAAGAAATCTCAGTGTTTTAGGATATCTCAATGGTTCAAGCACCTCTTGTGATGTTTAGAAACTGGGATTCGAACTTCACCTTCTCAGCAACCCCCTTCTCTTATTTACTTAGTCACAGTTTTTTTTTTTTTTTAAAGTTAAGAAAACTTCAAATCATTTAGTATAAATAATTTGTATTATTCATTTTTAAGCTGTGTATCTTCTGACTTCTGTAATTTCGAATTGCAAAATTTAGCAAATGCTCTAAGGCTTGTGTTGTGGTGTGGAAATAAATATGGAATGGTTTCTCTTTCTTTTTTTTTGGGGGGGGTGGGGGGGGGGGGGGGGTGGCAGAAAAATCATAGAGAAAAATCATAGAGAAGGGCCCATTAGGCCTGCAACATCTTGAGCCTAAAAGTTCTGTTTGGGCCGTACTGATAGTGAGCATTTAGCAGAGGGCATAAATGTTGCGGTGCCTCTGAATTTTAGGCCGTAGATCAAATTCTGAAGATTCTATTCTGGGCCTCACCCATATAATAGAATTGGTTTTTTTTTTTTTTTTTGGGTTGAATAAGCTATCAATGAATTGGGCTACCTGTATTATCCACCATGGTCATCTAAGTTGGGCCTCTCATGCTGTTTATTTGAGAAAAAATTTAGTGAACTAATTTTTTTTAATATATATATTTACCCAAAAATCACCTATTCTAAAAATCACTTGTCATAAATTTCATTTCAGGAGTCCACAACAATTATGAGAAGATAAATCATTATTGGTCATACAGCCAATAATATTCTGTTTTTTTTTTTTTTTTTTTTAGCGAACAAACTACAAAGTCTTGTAATGTCTTGTGTGGAATAAGTCGTTTACCCAAAAATTTTTCTAAGTTTTCTCCTCCTAGATTTTTTTGGGGGTAACTTCATAAGCTGTGCCAGTCAGCAGAATTTATGGCACATGGAGCAACATTTATAGATCCAACCCCTAAATCCAACTGGCTCCATAGTCCATAGTCCATACCAGTATTTTCTAGGGTAGTTGAGAGAAAATGCACCTCCTTCAGGACACATATAGGGTTAGATTCAATTGGTGTATATTGTAACTGTTTGTTGCAGCTGGTCCTACTTGTCTGATTAATTATATGTAGGCATATGGAAGGCTCAAAGCTAGAGGTTCCGTCACTTGTTTAATAGTAAATAACATAAGTTAGTAAGATTTGAACCCTAAATATATTCGTTGAAAGTATCAGAAGATGTTAATCAATTGAGCTAAACAGAATGAAAAAAATATAGATTATTGCCTCATATTTTTGTGGCTAGAAATATAAGTCAATTATAAATATTTTTAGTTTGCTTCTTTTTTTTTTTCAAGTAAATAAATGAATTAAGGAATATATTAAACATTATCTCCTTCATTCACTTGTTATTTTGCTTGAAATCACAACAATCAAAAATTAATAATAAAATAAAATTCTAAATTTAGTAAATACTCAATTAGTTGGTATTTATATATTATCTTATGAAATTATACTAAGATTACATAACTATGCTATTAAATTGGAATATTATAATATAAAATAAATAACTTAACTTACATAGTTTTTTTTTTTTTTTTTTTTTTTCATTATGCCAGATTTTTTAAAACGCTGTTTAAAATGGTATATACATCTTGTAACAATATTTTTATCCCATTTATATTCTTTGCTAAATACTTTTTTAAAATATTATTTTCTCATAACCTTTCTCCAAATTATTATATGACAATTTAAATGATAATATGTATGTAATTTTTTTTATTAAATTTTTTGATAGTTACAATGAAGAAAAGTAAATTTAAATTTTGAATGTTTTTGTTAGAAATATTATAAGGTGCCAGTTTGGCACCTTCTACTATTTTCCACAAAGATGTTCATGGTTCAAATCTCTACTCTATTATTTTTGTAATTATCAAATTATTAGAGAGAGAAAGAGAGTAACATGGTTGATAGTTTGAAGCACAAACCTCAATTTTTACAAAGAATAAAATTAGTGAATGAGAAGGATTTTAATCCCAATGTTGTGGTCTCATTCAAACCTTCCCATTATAAACCATTCAATGCTAAAGCCCGAGTTGATCAAATATCATATTTTCAAGCACGTCAACTATATTTGCATGGGCTCAAATAGTAGAAGTAGAACGTGAAACTCATATTACCTTGCTCTAAACTTGGTGCAAAACAAAATTTACTGATAATGAAAGCGAGATAAGATACTCATTAGAACGTGGTGGGGGAGAGATCATTCAATGAAGAAAATGGCATTTGAGCCACAAATTAAATCCGGCAACAACTACTAGCTATCTTCTTTCCCCCTTAAAGACAACATACCAAAATTAATGGCCCCAAAAAATAGTAGTATGAAACACTTAATTAGTGCAGCATAGGTGTCACAGTTGAGCCGCTTATTTAGCTTCATGAAGCTCACAATATATTAAGGGCTATGGGATTCGAAGTGAGTCACTGTGTCAAAGTTTTAGTTTTCATTATACTATCATAAGGTAGTATAAGGAGAGTTCACAATGAGAACTAAATCCTTTTGTCAAGGGGCTCTTTTGGGCTCCTTGGTTTGCTTCTTGCTTGTTGTGAGTTGCTATGCTGAGCAAGACCAAACCACTTCAGGTATATTGTTCTGTTAAAAAAAGGGATGTTTTGCTAAGCTATTTAGGTTGCTTCCTTATATGTATAAACATTTTAAGTCATTGCTACTTGTTGCTAGTTTTTAACAATGATAGTAAGATCTTTTGACATTTGACAAACTAAGGCACATGCATATGTTTTAGCATTTAAATTTTCTCTTTCAACACCAATATGGATTTTGATCCCTAAACCCTATCATTTTAAATGATATGAAGCAAACATATGCAAGCAAGCATATGATATCAATCTCATTGTTCCATATTATAATTTGAAATGAGTTGTGTTGATTTTGTGCATTTATATGTGCAGGACTTGGTGTACCATCTCATAACGAAGAGTTCAACACAGCTGCAGACCTTGATGAAGGGAAATTCAAGAAACCTATTCCCTTTTTTAAGAAGCCATTCCCACCAAAAATTCCAATTGTCAAGAAGCCATTACCACCGCTTCCACCCTTCAAGAAACCATCTCTTCCACCACTTCCACCTTTCAAGAAGCCACTTCCACATTTCAAGAAGCCACTACCAATTAAGAAGCCTCTCCCACCTATTCCAGATTTGAAGAAACCATTTCTTGATGAGAAACCTATTCCATTTTTTAAGAAGCCTCCAATTCCAGTATTCAAAAAGCCATTTCCCCATCCAATTCCAATAATAAAGAAGCCATTTCCACCATTTAAGAAGCCTTTCCCACCTATTCCCGATGTGAAGAAACCATTTCTTGATGAGAAACCTATTCCATTTATAAAGAAGCCTCCAATTCCAATATTCAAAAAGCCATTTCCCCATCCAATTCCAATAATAAAGAAGCCATTTCCACCATTTAAGAAGCCTTTCCCACCTATTCCCGATGTGAAGAAACCATTTCTTGATGAAAAACCTATTCCATTTGTAAAGAAGCCTCCAATTCCAATATTCAAAAAGCCATTTCCCCATCCAATTCCAATAATAAAGAAGCCATTCCCACCTCTTAAGAAGCCACTCTTTCCCCCTTTCCCAATTCACAAACCAATTGTCAAGAAACCTATTCCTTAGGGAAAAAAAAGGATTGCTATAGTAGTACTATAGTGATTTAATAAAGTGGAAAGAATGAGTAATTCTTATCTATTTATGTAAATCACATGATGTTATTATTATTGTTGTATGGCACTCTTTCCCATCAAATATTAAAAAGTGGATTGTAGTCCACAAAGATAATCATCAACTATTTCTTTTGTTTTGTTTTTTTTTTTTTTTTTTGGTGGAGAAGTCTACAACTATTTCTTGATACTAATTAATCACCCCATAAAATTCACTTTTTCATATTTCAAACGATGAGCTACAGAAAACACAAAGCAACATTGATAAAATTGATGCATGGTTGTCCATATATATTGGCACAAAAGGCTTATAAAACCTAACTCATTTTTATCACATCGATCACTACGCCCAACGTATAAGCCATGCAAGTCCCATGCGTCAATCAATATCAAGCATTTATATCTCCCAACCAAAATAGTTGCACTATTTCAACTATGCTGTATGGGAGAAAGTCAGCAAAACTATAATCAATTTCCATAAAACAAAATTAAACTTCAGCAAGTCGATTTAGTTTCCATTTTTAGAACTTTTAAAGCAATATGTGGAGTAATTAAAATTCGTTACTAATTTTCTTTTCCGTCATTGATATTTTTTTTTGGCGTTAATTAAAACGTCGCGTTGAGAAGATATTAGAGATATTAATGATTTCATTTTTCTTTGGATATTTTTTATAGCAAAAAACGGAATTTCTTTAATTTTTCTCTTTTTAGGCTTCACTATACCCACCTACATTAACAATTGAAAAGTGTATATTACCACCGCACACCCTTGGTGCGATGGTCACTCCACAAGTATAAATGCTTGTGGGGTGTGGGGGGTAAGGGCCGGGATTCAAGTTTTCAGAAGGGAGCTTCACACACATATACACTTAAATTAGGCTAGAGTAGAATTCTATCTTGTATCTTGTATCAGAAAAGTGCATATTCAATTCCATATGAAAATGACAGTTTATGAAAAGCATTGTGCTAAAAATAAGAAAAAAAAATGATAATTAACGCGTTTCGATCTGATGGCACAATGAAAAAGCCTAAATGGTAACATCTTTGCTATTTTGAACTGTATGCTTTAATGAACTTAACTACGTGTACATAATAATTAATAAATTAGGCTTAGTAGGGATTTAAGAATCCTAATACCATATAGTAGCCCATGCATGCGCATGGTATTATAAAACCAAGCAAAACCAAGTTTTTTTTTTTTGTTTTTTTGTTTTTTTTTTGGAGAATATTAAGTATTTTTTTAACACACACACGAGGAGAGGGGAGAAAGTTTTTTAAAGAAACTTATAATGATGTATATTCAAAAGAGTCTAACTCTTGGATATACAGTACATACTTTAAATCTCTTTAACTCACACTCATTTTCCAATGTGAGATTAATCTACTGTTTTTTCTTTTGAGAATGTTAAGTATTTTTTTAACACACACACACGGGAGGAGGGGAGAATGTTTTTTAAAGAAACTTATAGTGATGTATATTCAAAATTGTCTAAGAAATACAAAATCTCACTTGAGCAAAATATATTAAAGAAGACAAAATGTTTGCCTATGTTCCACCTGGTCTGCTTGAGCAAAATGGTCAAGTAAACTAAAATATTTCAAATAGGGCTATTGTATTACAATTTGGGTGACCAATGTGATATGTTTTGGCCATACCTGCTAGTACAATACAAAATTGACTCATTTGGTGTGTGTGTATACATGGACATATGATTAGATATGTGCACACGTACACACAAGGACTCATGCGTTTAATTTGGAGCCTTGGATTGCAGGGAGAAATTTGGGCAGAAAGAGAAAGTTAACAAATGTTAAGTTTTGTTTTTTGTTTTACAAGTGGAGGAAATCGATTCAAGACTAGTTTTTACCCATGGAAGAACTAAACAATACCCCAAAACTACGAGAAAGTATTTGGTATCAAATAATACCACATTCACCATATCAAAACCTAAAAAATGACAAAAATGTGTGCAAAAATAACAACTTTACTAACACTCTGTTTTTAATACAATTGACATGTCATTTGATAGTAAGTATTTTTTTATTTTTTAGAGAGTTTCAAACCTATGACATCCGTTCCTGATAATAGCTATTTATCATCAGACCAAAACACCAATTAGTTTTTGGTATAGACGAAGATTGAACTCCAGATTTTTTATACAACTATCAAAAATTTTACCAGTTGAGTTAATTGGAATCCACGATACTTTTTCTTAAGCTACTGTACTTCTCTGAACAACAAAAATTAAGTTGGACATGGCGTGTTTTGGGCTACGCGGCATGTAGGGATCTTACATTTAACGACCAAAGATGTGGGAAAAGTCCAAAACATATGGGCCAGATTAAATCATTTACATTGTTACAAAAGGCCCATTAGGCTAACAGATGGGCCACCCTATTTCCATTTCTCTTTACTCAAAAGAAGCTGAACAATGTGGCCCTCTTGGAAAGTTATATAGATACTTTTGAAATGCTTTGCCTTTACAATGTGACTGTTCTTTTATTGATTTTTTAAACTTATTTTAGTTTTAGAATTGGTTATACAAATAAAAAAATAAAAAATAAAAATCCTCTTGTTTATATATATATATTGGTGGCAGAAGTTGATACATTAATTAGGCTTGTGTTTATTTTTGATATTCCACCAACAACTACAAAACAGAGTAATTTCAATCATGAATATTTTCCAATTTTAAAATAAGATATAAAATGAATTTTTTACTGATTGCTTAATTGAATATATAATAGGGAAAAATTTAAGTAGATATAGAGTATCAGTTGCAGCAAAATTTCCCAAAATTAACTTACAAGTCATTGGCAACCACCCTTTATTACTTTATATTACAATTTACACAACCATACAAGTGCTTCATTAAAGAGTTCTGACCAAATCATAGTTACACAAATTTGCTTATTCCTAAGAAGGTCTTGTAGACCTTGTTCAAAGTAATATGGACGCAGTACGTACTAAATAAAATATACCATACTGATGGTTGTAAAATGGGTTTTTATGAGAATTTACCATACTGATAGGTCCATTCAAACCTTAAAATAAGGTTAGCATCAAAAGGTTTTAAGTGAAGGGAAGGGATGGACTATTTTGATAGTTATGCAACGGTGACTAGGATCATTGAGTGTTGTTAGCTTTAGCTATTGGGAAAACATGATGTCCCAGTCCAACATTTATATTCATACAATCTCTTAAAATTAAACACTTTTAATGATAAAATAAAGTCATATAATTGGATTTGGGACACTAATCCCAACACTTAAAGTGTGCTTGGATACCGCTTATTTTGTTTAAAACTGAAAATTGAAAATATTGTAGCAAAATAATTTTTAAATGTGTGAATAGTGCCATGTGACCTATTTTTAATGAAAAAGTTGCTGAAAAAAGAGGTTTGTGGGTCCCGTGAACAGTGCAGAGGACCCACTGGAAAGCACTGAAACATGCTTCTCAATGAAAGAAAAAAAAAAAAAAAGGCTAAAACGTAGACGCACTGCGTTTCAACTGTACCTAAACAGGTACTTACATCCATGTATAAGTTTGATTGTACATCAAATGGATGTAAAGACATCTTTCTTAAATGATGCTTTTGATGAGAATGTTTACATAGAACAATTTGAGGGTTTTTTTTTTTTTTTTCCTTGAAAATGAAAAGAAAATTTTCAATCTTATCAAGTTTTTGTATTGCTTGAAATAAGCACCAAAATAATGGCATGAGAAATTTGATTATGTTATCTTGTCTTATCATGATTTTACACATAATGAGCCAACAAATGTAAACATTATGAGCATATATGGTATCATAATTTGTCATTATGTTGATGATGATATACTCATATTTTGGACAAATTTAAAAGGTGTGTGTGAAGGAGATGCTATTTGGAAAATAGAGTAAAGAGACATAGTGAGGGTTGTGCATTATATCAATCACATTATGTTGATAAAGTACTTTAGATTTTTGAAAAATCAAAGTGAATAATTAGCTAATTCAAGGTTAATCTATGAACGAAAATGTTTTCTTCACTTTTATGAAGGTATGATTGATTTGATTAAATTTTTCAATATATGATGTTAGAAATATTCTTGTTTCTCAAAAAAAAAAAAAAAATGTTAGAAATATTCTTTATACATAAATAAATATTCATTCCTCATATAATTGACTTGGCCCTCGATAAAATATATTTGGCTTCACCATTGGCCTTTTTTTTGCATCTCTTCTGTAAATCTACACAACCATTGCAACTAGTGAGAAATTACACATATGGCCTAATGCCTATGACTACTATAAATCTTACTACTTAAATTTTACAAATGGATATATCAATTTAAAAAAAAAAAAAAAAATCAAGACATTTATTTATCATGTTGTTAAAGTGAACCAATTACATTTATTATCACATTAGTTTGTAAATCTTTTGTAATAAAATTAGTGATAATTTTAGTTTTTTTTTAAGCAACTTTGTAGTTTTAGCATTATTATTATTATTATTCCAACTTTTTTTTTTTTTGAGAAACAATTTTAATGTAAAGTGCTGTAAACTAAGCAGCAAAGTCAGGGTCCCATACCTTATGGCATTTGAGCAGCAAAGTCGGTGAGCAGTGAGCACTGTAAATGTCTTCAAGACAATTGAATAAAAATGGCCCCAAATCTTTTATGTCATAAAGCCCTTAATCAGCGTAGGTGAACCTCAGAAAGAGCTCTACTAAGCTCACTATATAACATGGACTGGGGACTTCAAAGCGACTCAGCCTTCAAACAAATTGTACTAAGTGCGTAGACTAATATCTTAAGCTACCATCTGTTTCTGGTTTCAATACAAATGCGGACTAAAACCTTTTGTCAAGGGGCTCTTCTGGGCTTCTTCGCTTGCTTCTTGTTTGCCGTCTGCTATGGCGTGCCTGCAGGTCAAGACTCTTCAGGTATATTTGTACTCTTAACACAACAAGAGTATTTTGCTAAGCTATTTAGGCCTTGTTATTAGTATCATGAATTACAAAACTCTTGACATCAATTATCTAATAGTTTAGGCTATCTTGTAAGAGCTTTCACGTTAGCTTGTGTAAGAATTCCTATTTTATGCAGCCATTTTTTAGAATCACCCACATAAGATTATTTATTCTACACTTTATTGTATTGACTGATGCAAATGCTTTAAGATTCTCGTAATTGAGTGACATTGTCTGCTCAATTTTTTGAGAAGATCTAAGGATTTAGTTTTTCCTCTGTCATTGTATAATTATTAAATTATTAAAAAAGAAAAAAACTTCTAGCTATTTGTTTAATTTGTTGCATTTGATACAACGAGGCAAGTACTTGTTATTTAGTCACATGCTGTTTTAACATTAACATTTTATCTGTACACCAATGCTTTTTATCCCTAAGCCCTATCAATATCAAAGAACAAAAAAGAAATCCTTGCATTTGAATTCTAATCTCATTGTTCATCGTATCATTTTGAAGGACTCATCTTGATCTTGTGCATTTGTTTCTACAGGGCTTATTGTAACTACTGATATAAAGTCTCATAATGGAGAGTTCAGAGAGGATGCAGTTCATGACGAAGGGAAATTCAATATTCCAATTTTTAAGAAACCTCTCATTCCCATTTTTAAGAAGCCACTTCCACCGCTGGTTCCAATTTTCAGGAAGCCCCTTCCTTCATTAACTCCAATTTTCAAGAAGCCATTACCACCACCAGTTCCAGTTTTCAAGAAACCATTACCACCACCAATTCCAATTTTAAAGAAGCCGCCCCCTCCACCAGTTCCAATTTCCAAGAAGCCATTACCACGACATGTTCCAATTTTGAAGAGACCACCCCCTCCACCAGTTCCAATTTCCAAGAAGCCATCACCACCACCTGTTCCATTTGTGAAGAAGTCACCCCCTCCACCAGTTCCAATTTTCAAGAAGCGATCACCACCACCTATTCCCTTTTTGAAGAAACCACCCCCTCCACCAGTTCCAATTTTTGAGAAGCCATTACCTCCACCTGCACCAATTTTTGAGAAGCCATTACCACCACCTGTTCCAATTTTTGAGAAGCCAATTCCTCCACCAGTTCCAATTTATGAGAAGCCATTACCACCACCAGTTCCAATTTTTGAGAAGCCAATTCCTCCACCAGTTCCAATTTACGAGAAGCCATTGCCACCACCTGTTCCAATTTACGAGAAGCCATTACCACCACCAGTTCCAATTTTTGAGAAGCCAATTCCTCCACCAGTTCCAATTTACGAGAAGCCATTGCCACCAACAGTTCCAATTTACGATAAGCCATTACCACCACCAGTTCCAATTTTTGAGAAGCCAATTCCTCCACCAGTTCCAATTTACGAGAAGCCATTGCCACCACCTGTTCCAATTTACAAGAATCCATTACCACCCCCAGTTCCAATTTTTGAGAAGCCAATTCCTCCACCAGTTCCAATTTACGAGAAGCCATTACCACCACCAGTTCCAATTTTTGAGAAGCCAATTCCTCCACCAGTTCCAATTTATGAGAAGCCATTGCCACCACCTGTTCTAATTTACGAGAATCCATTACCACCCCTAGTTCCAATTTTTGAGAAGCCAATTCCTCCACCAGTTCCAATTTACGAGAAGCCATTGCCACCACCTGTTCCAATTTACAATAAGCCATTACCACCTCCAGTTCCCATTTTCAATAAGCCATTACCACCCCCAACTCCAATTTTCGAGAAGCCGTTACCACCATCAGTTCCAGTTTTTGAGAAGCCAATTCCTCCACCAGTTCCAATTTACGAGAAGTCATTGCCACCACCTGTTCCAATTTACGATAAGCCATTACCACCTCTAGTTCCTATTTTCGATAAGCCATTACCACCCCCGACTCCAATTTTTGAGAAGCCATTACCACCACCTGTTCCAGCTTTTGAGAAGCCACTTCCTCCGCCAGTTCCAGCTTTTAAAAAGCCATTACCACCCTCTGCTCCAGTTTTTGAGAAGCCACTTCCTCCACTAGTTCCAGCTTTTAAGAAGCCATCACCACCACCAGTTCCAGTTTTTGAGAAGCCACTTCCTCCACTAGTTCCAGATTACAAGAAACCACAACCACCACCAGTTCCAGTTTTCGAGAAGCCACTTCCCCCGCCGGTTCCAGTTTTCAAGAAACCGCTTCCTTCTCCAGTTCCAATTTTCAAGAAACCATTACCACCACCAAAACCAATTATCAAGAAGCCATTACCACCACCTATTCCAGTTTTCAAGAAGCCACTTCCTCCACCAATTCCATTTTTCAAGAAGCCCTTACCACCACCACGTTCAGTTTTCTAGAAACAATTATTACTACGAATTTCAAATTTCAATAAGCATTTCTCCACCTACTTTAGATTTTAAGAATCCACTTCTTCCAATAATTTTAGTTTTCAAGAAGCCCCTTCCAACCCTTTTTCCCATGAAGAAACCACTTCCTTCTTAGTAAATTAATTATTCCACTTTTGGAGAAGCCTTAGCCTCCAAATTCCAGTTTTTTAATGCCACTTTCACCAACAAGGCATATTCTCTAGAAGTCAGTTCTTCCCTCTTTTCCAATTCTCAAGCCAATAGTTAATTAGAACCCTGTTCTTTAGGAAGGAGGGGGGTTGGGGGGTTGGGGGACTATGATGAAGCGATAAGAACAAAGGAATGGACAAAGTGAGCGATTGTTATATATATGTAATGTACGTACTTATGAAAATCATATATTGTTGTTGTTGTCGTCAAATGCCTACTATCAAATATCAAAAAGTGGATGGTGCTTATCGAAATTATTGTACTTCTAAATTTATTTCCAACTTACATCAACAACCATACTAATTGGCTCATAAAAATTTCCCTTCACTCATATTTCAAATGATGAATTGTGGAAAACACGAAGTAGCATTGATAATGCTAGTCCATGTACTGGCACAAATGACATAAAATTAACTAACATTTAACCTTGCACATGGCTAGCTTAATCCCATAACCACCAAAGTGTCATGAGTTAATTGAATTGTTATCTTACCTTCCATCCATTCTCATGAAAGGAGAAAGTGCCTTTAAACTAGAGTTCATTGGTGTGTGTGTTATTTTATTTTATTTTTATAAGTTCATTGGTGTTTTAGAACTTTTTTTTTTTCTCAATGGGTTTCAGTTAGCTCAACTGGTAAAGTCTATGATGGTTGAATAAGAAATCTGGCATTCAATTTCTACCTACACCAAAAATCAATTGGTGTATGTCTGATAACAAAGAGTTATCATCAGGAACGCCATAAATTGAAACTCTTTAAAAAAAAATAAAAAAAAAAGACCTTTTTTTCAATGCTGAAATCTATGTTTTATATTAGAAATATTTGTATAAATCCCTCGAATACTTGAACCTAAGCAAACTGGCCGTATAACTATTGGGCTAGGAGTATCCTGTAACTGTATCTTTGTGTCATCCACATTACAAGTATTTGGGCTGTGAAGTGAGCTACAATTGGTTGGCATCCCTTCTAACATGGATTATTAAATCATGCTAAAAGTTCATCATGATGCGTTGAGCCCCTTGAACTAGCTAGATCACAAATATTTTAGTCATCTTAAATGTGTATTATTTTCTCCTCTCATATGCATATATAAATCTTCCTAATAAAATTCACAGTGGGACTAATTTTTTATGTGAGAAAAATGATACACAATTATCATACTCTTGGAGTATTCTATTATTTTCCTTAACTGCCAGATTGCCAGTGCAACCATCACCTTGCTTGTGTAGCCCTCTAATATAATATTCTCTAGCGTGATGTTTGTTGAGGGGGAAATTTATGCCTCTGAATAAAATATGGGGAAGCCAAGCCGAAACTCAACGAGGGGCTTTTGAGATGATACCCAAAAGCTTTCGGTGTGGTGATAAGTCTATCCAAGCAAGAAACAAAGGCTGCACTTTGACAAATTAGTAATAGAAACCCAATAAAAATACTTCACAATAGTTAATTAGTATATTAGTGGTCCTGTTTTGATAATACAAGAAAAATAAATTCTCCAACGGTAGGGTGAAATTACATTTAAAGTCCAGCAGTCAATTATTAAATAAATTTAAGAAAGTGTTCACTTCTAGAAGTTCTTGTGTGTCTTCTTCAGGGGGATCTATTGTACTTTTAGCCATCATTACATCAATATGAGGGAAGAATTCCATTGTTACAAATACATTATATCCTTCAATAGTAAAACAAAAAATAAAAATTAAAGGTTCTATGGTGAGAAGAAAGGGGTTAATTGGCATGGTGTGAAGAGAGAGAGAGATTCCAGCTCAGTGCAGTAAATGTTGAACTAAGATTCTTGGAATATATATATGTGTGTGTGTGTGTGTGACATGAGTGGGAATGTAAGCTTGTGGTGGTATGATGGAGTTAATGCTGAAGCTAAGTCTTTAATGGGTAAAGGGTTGTTTATGACTGATTAGGAAGCATTTATGGGCTTAGAATATGCAGAAAAGGAAAAGAGAATGTCTGAGGCTCAGTGAGTGTGGGCTAAGGGGAATAATTTATGAGCTTGGGTAGAGTTAAACCACAAGCAAAGTGACAAGAATCACAGAAATTTCAAAGGGGTTGGTGTGGGTTTTGTGGGCTAGTGTGCTTACCCTTTTATAGTGGTGTTTAGGGAGGTATTAATTAACAAAAGTCCAAAATGTAGGACTGATCGGGAGGTAGAATAGCAGACTTAATTATTCTAGGATTTGGCCATAAATGGGAGATTTGCTTTTGGGGCTGCTTTGGGTATTATGACACATGGTGAGTATTTGGGGTAATCTTGCATTAAATGTCAAGATTTCTAAAGCTGAGTTTAACCAATAGGATTAAGGCAGGTATCAAGAAGGAATTGTAGTGCTATAATTGAGATTTGGACCCTAGGAAGTAGGATTCAGCACCCCAAGCCAGGTGTCAAAATTTAAACCCACTTCAGAAGGTTCTGCTGGAGATCCCTTTATGCTCTCCAAACCACATGTTTCCAAATTTTCCCCTTTAGGATTCATGGGCTTGGCACATAAACTATTTCTTGAACAATTTTGACATTTATAGTATTGATTTGTTAAGATTTGGATAACTTGGTTTCAGCTCCCTTTTGGCTGGAGATATATTCTTGAGGAAAATGACGAAGTTCCATCACCCATTAGACTTCAACTGCTATTACAACCTTTGGGCACTGTTCATGTCAGGTAGAGGGTGACAGAAAGTTGATGGGATAGCCCCTAGTTCATTCTCAAAGACTTGGTTCTCTTGTAGAGGCTCCAGCTGGACCTTGGTCAGGGATGAACAAGATGGAAACTGTTTGTCTAGTCCTTTGCCTTTGTTGGAGTTCTTTGGATTGGGCTTACTCACGTGCAAGGTTTTCAGACCCGGACCGTTCATTGAACCGTAAAAGAGAGAGGTTCAAGGTTTTTAAGGTCGAACCGAGGTTGAACCGAGGTCGAACCGTGATGATGTCATAATTAATTTAATAATTATTTAAATATAAATAAATATATTAAATTAGTATAAATAGAAAAATTAAATTAAATAGTCCAATTAAAACTATAAATCCATATTTTAACTATGTCTAATATATCCATCTCAAGCCCAAATATGAAATATCTATCCAATAATAATAATAACCATTTTTTTATAAAAAGAAAATTAAAAGCATCAATTTGTACCGGCAAGTGGACAAAAGAGGATGATATGCATCAATTTGGGTGATAAAACCAAACACATGCCTGCCTGATGCCTCTTGCCAGTTGCCTCCCACTCCCACCTCTATTAATTTCTTTTTCTTTTTCTAATCCATATCACACACCTAGGACCTACAAGTACAACCTACATGTCATTACAATTTCCAACAAGCCCTCATCTCCACACGATCAAACTTATCACTTCACTGTCAAACATTTCTTTATTTATTTTCCAGAACTCTTTCACCTCAATCACAACTCTCTCTATCTTTCACCTCAGACTTTCTCTTTCTATTAAAGCTTTAGACCTTCAACCCCTTCTCAAGGACTCAAAGCTTGCTGGATATTTACTGGTGCCGCCGCTCTCCACCAAATGGCATGACTTCATCGTTAGTGTAAAAAGAGTTAGAAATGAAGGGAGGCAGAAAGTATGACTGGCATGAGGGGAGGGAAAGAAGCATTTTGTGTGTAATTTTGTACCGGTCCGGTATCCATTAACCGACCGAAATCCGGTATATATCGCAGTATGGTGCTGTTTAAGGCCTTAAATTTTTTTTTTTAAGAGGGACCTATGAGAACCGCGAGAACCGTTCACGATTCTCAGAACCGTGAGGTCCGACTGCGGTTCGCACGAGTCCCTACTTTTTTCCCATAGAACGGTTCTTGAGACTAAAAGAACCGCAAAAATGAGCAATTCGAGATTTTCCCGGTCAGACCGTATGGTCCGGTTCGGGTTTCAAAACCTTGCTCACGTGGGTTGGACCCTTTGGGCTGGGTTGTGTTCATCCCCTTTTTTTACTTGGGCTTGTCCTCCTTTTATAGCATATTTGGACCTACAAAAATGACACATATTGCCATGGGTTTTCATTCCTCATGGACTCTTATTATTAGTAAATATTTTGGGGTTTTGATGAATATTTGTAATGGGACTTTGGGCAATGAGTTGTAATATTTAAAATCACATCATGAGCTTAATTACTTCAAAATGCTTTTGTAAATAACATTTACTATTTTTGGAATGATGAATTCCATATCATAAGTAATGTTTATGGTTTCCGATAATCACGTCATAATTTAAAATGGTGAGCTTGTAGGATGAATAGTTACCCTGAGCTTTGAAAATAAATATTATGAATGTTGTGATATAAATAGTGGCCATGGGTTCTATATAAATTCCAGGGGTTTATAATATCGTATAAGATAAATTCCATGAGCTCTTATAAGATGATTGCCATAGATTACAGTAACATTGAAACATTGTTCATCATTGGATTTTTTAAGGGAAATAATTATGACATAGTATTTTTGCCAAGTGTTAATCTTGTGCTTTTGATAAAATAGTGCTAATGTAAATTGTGCTTTTGATATTGCTAGTGAGAACTGGACTTTTTGATGTTGCCAGTGAGAACTGGGCTTTTTTTATGTTGCCAGTGGGAACTGGGCTCTTTGATGTTGCTAGTGAGACCTAGGCTTATTTGATGTTGCTAGTAGGAACTGGGCTTTTTGATATTGCCAATGAGGACTAGGCTTTTTGATGTTGCCAGTGAGAATTGGATTTTTTTTTTAATGTTGCCAGTGAGAGCTGGGTTTTTTTATGTTGCCAGTGAGGACTGGGCTTTTTGATGTTGTGAGGACTAGGCTTTTTGATGTTGCTAATGAGGATTGGGCTTTTTTGATATTGCCAGTGAAAACTGGGTTTTTTGATAAATAATTTGCCATGAGATTAAATCATGCGTTTTGATTATAGATTTGAATTCTACTGATAAAATTGTTTTGCTATGTATTTGAATCATGAGCTTTAACTATGGATTTGAATTCCATTGATAAAATTGTTTTGCTATGTATTTGAATCATGAGCTTTTCAAATATTGCTAGATGTAAAAGTTCTTGGGCTTTAGAAAAGGAATGAGATTTTAGCTTGCTCAATAAAATAAATAATTTGGGATTAGGCTTTACAAAAATATTAGGTCTTATGGTGTTTTATATTTGTAGCCCAATTTTGTGATGGAAAGAAGAATGGTTGTGGGCTAGCATGATAATAGTCAAAAAATATTTAGGGAAGCCCAATAACTTGTGGGTAATGTTTGAAAATATATGTGTTATTTAAATAATATTAGGTGTAAAAAAATGTACCCTAACAATGTTTCTTAAAAATTAAGTAGCTGCTTCCATTGCTACAACAACAATTTCATATCTTCCCAAAAAGATCCCAGTTCTTTTTTAAGGTGGTAAAAGCTAAATGTTTTAGCACCACTACAGTGAATATTCTAACTTCAAATTAAAAAAATAAATAAAAAAATAAAAAAATCATGGCCAGCCTAGTATTTAAAAAAATATTTTTTTCTTTGAATTGGCACATGATTGCATCTTAAGGTATTAAGAAACAACGATTTTGTGTATTTATAATTTGTTAATACTATATGGATGCCTATTTAGATGTTTTTTTCTCTTTTACTCGGCCGTCTCTAACTTGAATTCTTGGGTCTATCCTTGCTTCATAGTCCCTAACTTTTAATACTTATACATGAGAGATGCTGTCATCGTGTATATGGATGATGTATAATAATCAATGTATGATAATCATTGCCCCTAGTTCCCTGTTAGTACCCTATTCCCTCATATGCATGGCTACATCAATGAAGTTCCATGGTAGAGGACTAGCCTTGAGGGAACTCGGTGATCCAACATTCCACATATGAGTCTTGCACTCCCACACAGCGTGACATGTGGTTTAATTTCTTCCTCATTTTCGCACAACTCACATTTTCCATCAACGTCAACACTCTTGTGCCTTATATTCGATAGAGTTAGGAGGAAGTGCTTACAAGCTCTCCGCACAAAGATCCTAATTTTATTGGGATATTCTTATTGCTCCCACTAGAGGTTTCTCCTTCGTACAATCCTTTTGGAAATCCTCTTTCGATCGATTGAGCAGCGATTGAAGGCCAGTCGAGCTCTTGAATGAATGTCTTCTTTGATTTGCATCTTGGACCTTTTAATTTTGAACAATTAACACACATTATATACTCCATCTATGCTACAATGTCAAGGAATTTTTCATCCTATATGCTAACATGGTGGAACTGGTGTTTTCGATCAACCTGGAGGAAAGAGGTCTTCTCCTTGGGATTTGTGCCTTATGTACGGTTTCATTTCTAGGAAAAATGGGTGAGAGTGAAAATTACAAATGGCATTTGTGTATCAGTGTATGGTGTGGGTTATAGGTTAGCTTTAACAATTGTTAAAGCGCTAGCATTAGGTATGCCAAATGGGTGAGAGTGAAAATTACAAATAGCATTTGTGTATCAGTGTGTGGTGTGGGTTATAGGTTAGCTTTAATGATTGTTAAAGTGCTAGCATTAGGTATGCCAAATGCTAAATTTTTAATATTTAGCAGACTAAACACTTAAAAACATGCTTCATTGAGATGTTCCACATGTCATTTATGTTCCAAATTGATAAAGCAAAAAACATATGTACTGTGCCAATTATGTGTGTTTTTCTAAGGGTAAATTTGTGAGTGGATTGAAAGATAAAAGCTGTTTTTTTCTCAGCTATCTTGAGTATAATGGGAAATTTTGTGAATGGGCATAAGGTATTTGTAAAACTCGCCAGCCCATCTATAGCTGATCACTTTATTGTGCATAAAAGCTAAATACAAGTCAAGAAACCCCTTGCATCTACTAGAGATATTTCGTACCTGTCAAATTGCGAAGCCTCCATTGTGGCTGGACATACCCATTTAATGTTGATCATTATAATTATAATCCTACAAGTCTTGACTCTTGAGGGCTGGGATTGAGATCATTGAGTCAACCAAATCTCCTTAAACGGAATAAAACACAACTTAGCTTTTTATAAAATCCCTCTACTCTAGGTTGATGTCTTGCCAAATACTCATTGGCCCAAAGCATTTTTCCCTTCAATCGGAGGATGTTGGTCGTTTCTCCAATAATGGCGGCTTCATGATTTTTTTTTTTCTTTTTTTAAATGGGTTATTAAGAAACTTAAATTAAACAAAATTTAATAAAAATAGAACTTAAATACATCAAGTTATCAATAAATATATAAAAGCGGAAATATATGAAGTTTTACAATTTCCTTTTATGAGTTTTTATATTTTAAAATCATTACAAGATAGTTCAATAGTTCATTATTAGTTGTCAATGTTTATTGTCAATGTGAGCAGATGTGACCATTTTATTTTGTTAAGTTTGTATAATTTTTTTTACTTTATTTTATGGAGTTTTTTTTTTTTTTTTTTTTTTTTTTTTTTTTTTTTTTTTTTTGAGAAACAAACACACACACACACACACAAGAGAGAGAGAGGGAAAATGGTTTTAACACAAAAGCACACCACAACTCCATTCAAAAGCCATGATAACTTTTAAGGAAGGGTGGGGTAAGTTATACTACACACAACACACTCTCTTAAACAATGTGGGACAATTACCTTTTTTTTTTTGAGAAACAAACACACACACATACACACACACAAGGGAGAGGGAAATGAGTTCTAACATAAAGACACGTCATAACTCCACTCAAAAACCATGGTAACTTTTAAGGGAGGGTAGGGAAATTTATACTACACACAACACACTCTCTTAAGCAATGTGATACAATTACCCATTCTTTTTTTTCTTTTTCTTTTTTTGAGAAACAAACACACACACACACACAAGGGAGAGGGAAAGGGGTTCTAACACAAAGGCACACCACAATTCCAATCAAAAACCATGGTAAATTTTAAGGGAGGGTGGGGCAAGTTATACTACACACAACACACTCTCTTAAGCAATGTGTGACAATTACCTATTCTTTTTTTTTTTTAGAAACAAACACACACACACACACACACACACACACACACAAAGGAGAGGGAAAGGGATTCTAACACAAAAGCACACCACAACTCCACACAAAAGCGCACACACACAAGGGAGAGGGAAAGGGGTTCTAACACAAAGGCACATCACAATTCCACTCAAAAACTATGGTAACTTTTAAGGGAGAGTGGGGCAAGTTATACTACACACAACACACTCTCTTAAGTAATGTGTGACAATTACCTATTCTTTTTTTTTTTAGAAACAAACACACACACACACACACACACACACACACACAAGGGAGAGGGAAATGGATTCTAACACAAAAGCACACCACAACTCCACTCAAAAGTTATGGTAACTTTTAAGGGAGGATGTGGTAAGTTATACTACACACAACACACTCTCTTAAGTAATGTGGGACAATTACCCATTCTTTTTTTTTTTAAAAGCAAACATACACACACACAAGGGAGAAGGAAAAGGGTTCTAATATAAAGGCATACCACAACTCCACTCAAAAGCCATGATAACTTTTAAGAGAGGGTGGGGTAAGTTATATTACACACAACACACTCTCTTATGGAGTTGTTTATTATTTCTATAAAAATATTTTAAACTAGGTGACAAAACTCAACCAATTGACATTGTATTAAATTGGTATACACAGCCACACTCATCCACACATAAATAATACACTAAATGTCTATTTAACCAATCAAATGCTTGAACAATTACTAACATTACTATTTTTATTCTTGAATCACTAACTATATAATAAAAAATTATTATAATAACTACAAGAAAAATACCTTTTAGCGACAAATAATTTTTGACAGACCCAAAAAGCCCTAAAAAAAAAATCCTATTTTTGACGGCAAAATAAAGCCCTCACAAATGCTTGGCAAAATGTGAAACATTTGTGACCAACAAGAAAAGCTATCGCAATTATGTGTTGTAGCTGTCACAAATGCTAATATTTTGGAGAGAAAATTTCCCTTCATAGTAATTACGATGGACAATTAAAAATCTCTCGCAAAAAGTGTATTATTTGTAACGGATAAAAAAATGCCGACACTAATACTAAATTATTTGTGAGGGCCAAGATCGACCTTTACAAATAATCATTAAAATGTCAAAATTTTTGGAGGGAAATGTTCCCACCAAATTATTTCTGAGGGACAATAAAAATCCCTTATAGAAAGTTTATTTTGGTTAAAAGTATGCCCTCACTAATATTAAATTATTTGCAAGGGCCATGATTGGCCTTCACAAATAACCATCAAAATATTAATTTTTTTGGAGATAAAATTTTTCGTCAAATTATTTGCGAGAGGCTATGAAAATCCCTCATAAAAAGTATATTATTTGTGAGGGTTAAAAAAAATGCCCTCACTAGTAATAAATTATTTGTGAGGACTAAAATATTTTAAAGGGATCATTAAGAAACTTAAATTAAACAAAATTTAATAAACATCAAGTTATCAAAAAAAAAAAAAAAAAGGAAATACATGAAGTTTTACAATTTCCTTTTATGAGTTTTTATATTTTAAGTTCATTACAAGATAGTTCAATAGTTCATTATTAGTTACTACCGCACACCCTTTGAGTGATGATCACTCCATAAGTATAAGTGCTTGTGAGGTGGGGTAAGAGCCAGTGTTCAAGTCTCCAAGAGGGAACTTCACACACATATACACCAAGATTAAGTTAGAGTAGAATTTCTATCTTGTTTAAAAAAAAAAAAAAAAAGTTCATTATTGGTTGTCAATATTTATTGTCAATGTGAGTAGATGTAACCATTTTATTTTATTAAGTTTGTATAATTTTTTATTTTTTATTTTATGAAGTTGTCATTATCTGTGTTATTATTTCTATAAAAATATTTTAAACTAAATGACAAAATTCAACCAACTGACATTATATTAAATTGGCATACATAGCCACACTCATCCACACATAAATAATATACTAAATGCCTATTTAACCAATTAAATGCTTGAACAATCACTAACTTTATTATTTTTTTCTGGAATCATTAACTATATAACAAGAAGTTATTATTATATGATAACAATACACACACACAAACTCATGTAACAAACCCTATATATGTGTTTCCTAATTATTAAATTATATAATATTTATACTATACACACGCAAATTCATACACATCACAATTCACACAAATAACATTGTAACAAAAAAAATTAAAAAATAATATACACAATCAATATCAGACACACCCTCACACACATATAATATAAATTTATAATAAAGAGAAACACCCACAACTTACAAACATTTACTTTTTACTCTTAGAGTTGGAAATGCCGAGATACTTAGATAAAAAAGAGAGATAAGATGAGATTCATGAGAATAAGATAGATGAAAAAGATAGATAAGATGAGATTCATGAGAATGAGGTCAAAGATCTTAGAGAGAGAGAGAGAGAGAGAGAGAGAGAGAGAGGTGTCTGTGGTCTATGTTGCTTTTTAGTTAATCTTGGGATGGGCTAATATCTGTTGGTGTTTGGGTTTGTGCTGAGCTGAGCTGATATATGATTAGTATGTGCAAGATTTAAGTTAGGATGTGCAAAAGTATTTTTTAAGGGTAAATTAAAGTAGTAAAAATATTATATATATATATATATATATATGTATGTATATATTTAAAAATTTCAAGTGAGGGGGTTTAATTCCCCCAAAAATAAGCTAGCTTCGCCCCTGCTAAGATGCCATAAAATTCATAGAAGGCCCCAACAATAGAAGAGGAGAAATCCAACATAAGTTTTACCAACTCCTTCACGAAAGATTTTTCCAATGCATTCAACATATGCCAAAACTAGTTTTCTCTATGTTTGGAGAGTGTTCTCTTTTTCCCTAATCACATTGCTTCAAATTTGGTACATTTGTGATTTGAAAGCATACATTAGGTTGGAAATTGTCTCTTCCATTTTTTTTACGTTTGCTGATTCAAGCACAATTCCGAAATGCATCGCTAGCCTTCTTCTCTTTCTATGTTGATGTAAGTAGCGACTTTTTCCTAGGTTGAACCCGAGTCCAAGGCAGTCCAATCAAAGTTTGACACAGAGAAAAAAAAGAATATTATTGTAACATGACGTGAGAGGAATAACGTGATAAGACCATACCTGGAAATGGCATACACGATGCATGTATATCAGTGGGGTTTTGCCAACTTGCCATCTTCGAAGCTAGGGCATAAAAGCAACAACTGTAAAGTACAGTATGTACAACTACATTTTCGGCATTTTGAGTAGCAAAGTCAGCCAGCACTGAAACTGTCATTTACCTTAAAGAGAAATAAATCAGAAAGGCCCCAAGACTATTCATGCAATGAAGCCCTTAGTTAGTGCTGCGTAGGTGAACCGATTAAACAGCTTTACTAACCTCACAATATATAATGAGACCTACAAGACTCAAAGTCTCAAAGTGACACAAAGCTTGAAACAACTAGTAGAAGTGCAAAGCCTAATCTCTTAAGCACTGTTCACTATGAAGACTAGATCCTTTTGTCAAGGGGCTCTTCTGGGCTTCTTGGTGGTGTTCTTCTCGTTTGCTGTGAGCTGCTATGGTGAACCTGGTCAAGACTCTTCAGGTATATTTGTTCTCTAACATAATAAGGGTATTTTGCTCAGCTATATTAGGCTAGCTCATAGCTGCTTCATTGTTTAAACATTAGGATTTGTAGACTCGTAGCTACTGCTTGTTGCTAATTTGTTACAGTTGCTAATTAATAATAATAAAATTTTACTAAAATTAAACAAAAATAAATGAATATATGAAAAATAAAACTAGCTTCTATCTCGTATAGTATTAGCAATATAAAAGATACGAAATTTTCTTTTCGCTAATACACTTCAGCTTAATCATATATTATCTATCAAAATAGAATTCAATTTTTTTTTAAATCCCAAAAAAATATCAGTAAAAATATAAAAAGTCATATTTTGTTAGATCTTTCATTTTGCTGAAAAATAAAATATTCATAAACAATATGCTCACTAATCATTGATACAATTCAAAAAAAATTTTACAATTTTTGAAGTCTAAATATCACTCTACATTATGATTATAATGGTGAATTTCTATTTTAGAACTAGTTTTTTTCATAATTTGTGAAATCTTATTGATAAAACTTATTTATAACAAACAAATATCATCAAATGTAATTAAAAATACTTATGCACCTCTTGAGAATCTAAAATTGAGCTAATAATAAGCAACTCGATTATAGTTTCACTAAAACAATGATTCAATTATTACAATTGAGAATGTAAAAAAAATATTAATCAATATCATTCAGCAGTAAAGTTATCTTGCTAATCGAGAAGAGAAAAAGAAGAAAAAAAGAAAAGAAAAAAACTAGAGACCCTAGTAATCTTTTAGGTGGGGCCGGGCTAGATAGCATGGCAGCACCCAACTCTTAAATTTCTAAACTTTTAATTTCGGTTCCTACAATAGAAGTGTTATACCGAACATATGTTCAAAATGCATAAGTCATTACTATTTTTGTAGGTGGAGTTAGATATATATATATATATATATATATATATGTGTGTGTGTTAAAATAGGTTTTTCTTTTAAGGGGCCCACCAATCACAAATATAGGCTAAGGTCTTGCTCTAATTTTTGAGCTTTTTGGGCCAACTTCAATTTTGGGATTGGTTTTCAATTTTGGAGGGGGGCGATGTATGAATTTTTTGAAAATAATTAAAAATTTTATTTAAAAAAAAATACAATTTAAAACTTTTGAAGTCCCTCTGGTCCAGTGGTGGTTCCATCACTCTATATATTTACCTTGAAAACATTTAAACAAAAAGAAAAATTAATTGTCTATCGCATTCATTTTTCAATAGAACACAAAAAATTTTCCGCTTTTAAAAGCAGAACACGTTTTGTGGAATACTAAAAAACGAAATATAACAATTAAGCTCTGCACCAACAAAACTCTCCCAATGGTATCTTTTGTTTCTTTGCCCCTTTCTCACCACAGATCAACTATCGACCCCTTTTTTAAAAACTATATATATATATAAGAAATAAAATATATAATACGGTATAAATTTATCATAAGTGGGTTTTTGTAAAATGTAATATTACCACTCTATTTTTTTTAGAGGAATACCAGCCTGTTTTGATTCCTTTCTTATTACCTCATTTAATTTTTTGTTTAATTCACTTCTCTATAATATAGGAAGAATTTAATCACAACCTTATTTCAAAATTTTGACAAAAATCTCTCTAAAAAAAAATGACAAAAACTTGTAAAAGAAAATGTTTCAAAGTAATATATATTTGCGGTGAATCATTGAGCACATGACATATGATTTGATGAGAAGAAAAATGATTACATATATAAAAGATTACATGTCTATACAATATGGTTAATCAAGCCTCTTTGTTAAGAAGATTTGTAACTCAATTGATTGATATCTTTTGGTGTCCATGACATCCAGAGTATAAATCTCCCCTCTCTTATTGTAAACTATCAATTTATTTATTTTAAAAAAAGTGTTAATAAGCCTTCCTTAAATGACTATAAGATTAAAGTTAACCGCGCCTCCCTTAAAAAAATTTCTAACACCACCAGCAATAGATATTGCTCTTAACATCTAAGGTTTCTTCATTCCAAAGCCATATTCTATATCAAAGGATAAAGAATAAGACATCCTTGCATACAATATCATTGTTGTTGTTCCATCATATAATTTTAAATGACTGATCATCATGATAGCATTTGTTTTTATTTTTTATTTTTAGAAGTGATAGTATTTGTTTGTGCTGGGCTTTGTGTATAATTCTAAATGATTCATTTTAATGTATTTGTTTGTGCAGGGATTAGTGTAACCACTAATGGAAAGTCTAACAATGAAGGGTTCAAAGCAACAATAGATCTTGATAAAGGAAGATTCAAGAAACCTTTTCCACCACACATTCCAATCTTTAAGAAACCATCAATTCCCATTCTTACAAATCCACACCCACCAAAAGTTCCAGTTTTTAAAAAGACACTTCTACCACCCATTCCTACTTTCAAGAAGCCATTTCTTCCACCAATTCCAAATTTTAAGAAGCCACTTCTTCCACCAATTCCAATTTTCAAGAAGCCATTACCGCCACATGGTCCAGTTGTGAAGAAGCCACCACATGTTCCAATTTTGAAGAAGCCACTTCCACCATCAACTCCAATTTTCAAGAAGCCATTACCACCATCAATTCCAGTTTTCAAGAAGCCACTTCCTCCAACTATTCCAAGTTTCAAGAAACCAATACTACCACCAATTCCAGTTCTTAAGAAGCCATTTCCATCTTTTAAAAAACCGTTTCCATTTAATAAGCCGATTCTTCCACCTATTCCTGATTTCAATAAACCACTTCCATCAATTCCAGGTTTTAAGAAACCAATTCTTCCACCTATTCCTGATTTTAAGAAACCACTTCCACCAATTCCAGGCTTTAAAAAACCACTTCTACCACCAATTCCAGGTTTTAAAAAGCCAATTCTTCCACCTATTCCTGATTTCAAGAAACCACTTCCAACAATTCCAGGTTTTAAGAAGCCAATTCTTCCACCTATTCCTGATTTTAAGAAACCACTTCCACCAATTCCAGGTTTTAAGAAACCACTTCTTCCACCAATTCCAGGTTTTAAGAAACCACTTCTACCACCAATTCCAGGTTTTAAGAAGCCGATTCTTCCACCTATTCCTGATTTTAAGAAACTATTTCCACCAATTCCAGGTTTTAAGAAACCACTTCTACCACCAATTCCAGGTTTTAAGAAGCCGATTCTTCCACCTTTCCCTGGTTTTAAGAAACCACTTCCACCTATTCCAGGTTTTAAGATACCAAATCTACCACCAATTCCAAGTTTTAAGAAGCCAATCATTCCACCTATTCCTGATTTTAAGAAACCACTTCTACCAATTCCAGGTTTTAAGAATCCATTTCTTCCGCCTATTCCTGATTTTAGGAAACCATTTCTACCACCAATTCCAGGTTTTAAGAAACCAATTCTTCCACCTTTTCCTGATTTTAAGAAACCATTTATACCACCAATTCCAGGTTTCAAGGAGCCACTTTTGCCACCTATTCCAATTTTTAAGAAACCACTCCCTCTTATAAAGCCTTTGCCTCAATTTCCAGGTTTTGGAAAGTCACTTCCACCATCCATTCCAATTCTCAAGAAACTACATCTTCCCTCTCCCCCAATTCCCAAAGCAATAGTCAAGAAGAAACCTATTCCTTAGAAAAAAATTATAGATATATATTGTAATAAAGGAAAATGGTGGTGATTGTTTTGTACGCATATAAGTTATCGAAAATGCTAGAGTCAATGAAAATGTTCACAAAGAATTGTACTCCCTTTCACATTTGAAGTGCAGTGGAACCTACTTGATGTGAAGGCTCGTGTAAAGAGAGTGAAAAAGTCTATATATTTTTTTGGTGCATCTAGCACTGCTCATAAATTAAATAAGGGATATGCTAACAAGTGCCCTTAGGGCACTTTTTAAGAGTCTATTTAAAGAAAGTTTTTATAGGAAAAGAAAAAAAAAGCAATTAATGTTTTGACAGTTTTTTTCATTTCCCATAAAAGTGATGTTAAAACTTTCTCAAAATGGATTCTTAAAGAGTGCCCTAAGGGCACTCGTTAGCATGACCCATTAAATAAATTTGTTATTCTTGTTATGTGGCTACCATCAAATATCAAATAGTAGACAATGCTCGCTAAAATTAAAATGCTTCCAAATTTATTTTCCACATGCAATTAACTACCGTTTCTCCACACTAATTGATCTCCCCCCACCCCTAACGAGAGTGTTTAGTGTTCACTAATATGATTAATATTTTTTTCTTGACACCATGCTTGATCTTTTTTTCTTGACACTAATCAGTCGTCCCATTTAGTTTCCCTTCACTCATATTGCAAGTCAACTGAAAAAAAGAAGAAAAAAGAAGAAGAAGAAGTCATTGATAACTCATACTTATACTTGACAATGCTTGAAAGGAATATTTAGACCCCTTTTATATATTAAGAAGTGAGTTTCTAAATTATTTCTATTAATGGATTAAGCAAATCTGATCAGTACATATTAACCATCGCATATTACCATATCGATATATAAAAAGTAATAAAAATAAGGTAAAGAACACAACATGTAGTGATGAAGTGGACAACTAATAGATAACATCCACACAAAAAACCACCATATAAGAGTTAACTCCAAGATAAGAAGGAATGTCACTATTAAAATTGAAGTTCCCAACCAAATCAGACTCATGATCCTAGTCTGTACCTTGAAGATACTTCTACTAACACCCCATAATTTGTTCCAAATAGCTTGGACTCTTCTTATTTGAAATACTCCACGCGAATTGCATTTGAGTTCAAGAACTGTTTTGAAGATTCTTCTCTGCTCTAGAACTGAGAAGGTACTATGACTTTAGCTTAAATCACCAAAAAAAAAAAAAAAATTCATCTTGAGATTATAAATTTGAGTTGATGGATTAGTGAAACTAGGTTTAAGAATTTCTTTTTTGTACTCACAATACAAGCTCTCTAAATCTCTATTTTGTATATTCAATGCACACATTTTTTCAAAGAATGTAAACGTGTAAATTGAATTTACAAAATTGTTCACATTCTTCAATAAATTGTGTACATTCAATAGTTTCATTGAAAAACGGTGCATGTTGAATATACAAAATTGTAACTTATAACTTATAATACTCTTATTAATGGCTGTGTAAAAAGGGAAACAAGTTTTGTTATACTCCTCTTATACATGTTTGTGTGGACATAGGGTCAGTGCCTAGTAGCATCTTGTAAATATTGGGCTGGGCTCGGCCCAGTAACATAGAGTGGGTTAGTGCTAACCACAGGGGTAGAAGCCAATACTTAAACCGACCCCCTGAGCATTGCTAGTGTCTTGGGAGAATTCGTTGCCAAGCACCATTTGGTGTCAAGTGCAAAGTTTGAAGAGAATCTTCAGAAAGGACCAGTTTACTAGGGATTCTGGGTAAAGGTGGAGACCACGTGAGAAAAAGGTAGAAAGGTAATCATTAAGACCCCTCTAGGGAAGACTATAAAAGGGAAAGTAGGATAAAGGAGAGGTGGTTGGCAAAAATTAGGTTGTAAGAGACAGGAGAGAAGGTGAGAAGGGAAACACACCTAGGAAGGGAGAGCAATGCAAAGGGAAATTTTTGGTATTTTACCGTTGGGCTGTCAAGGCAGCATTTGAGGTTTTCCATTGTAGGACTTTAGTCATACCCACCAACAAATAAATTGGGAGCCCAATCCCTATCAAGCGAGTACCATTGGGTTTGGGTCACTACAATATTTATTGTAGACAAGGGGAATACTATAGGGCCTTAGATTTGCTTATTAAGAATTTAAGACGATAGAAGGAGGACATAAGCCTAATATGGTTTCGTATGACGCTCTCATCCATGGACTTATTGTCACAGGGGAGGTTGATGTTGTATTGGCAATGCGAGAAAATTTTTTGGAAAAGGGAGTATTGCCTGATGCTGGTATTTATAATGTTTTAATAAGTGGGCTTTGCAAGAAAGGGAGGCTTCCTACTGCCAAGTTGCTCTTTGCTGATATGCTTGACCAAAAATGTACAACCTGATGCTTTTGTTTATGCCACCTTGGTGGATGGGTTCATAAAAAATGGTGACATTCAGGAGGCCAAAAAACTCTTTGAACTCATCATTGAAAAGGGTATAGACCAGGGACAGACTCAAAATTTCAAGTTAAAGGGGCCAGAGATAAGCACCAAAAAAAAAAAAAAAAAAAAAAAATAGTCAAATACCCATCCATATAGTATTAAGTAACTTTCAACCAAGACAAATACATAAAAATTATTATTTCTTAATATATTAAGATGCAATCTTCTATCAACAAAAACAAAAGACACAAAACACTATTATTTCTTAATATACATAACACTATTTTTTTTTACTCTTTTTTTTTTTTTAAGATTTACATGAGCTGGGTCGATAATTCATGATTTTAAGGGGCCCAAGCTACAAAGTAAGGGGGCAAGTCTAAATTTTTTATTTTTTTACTAAAACTTAAACTACTAAAAAAAAAAAATTTTTGGGCCCGGGGGCCCCCTCCTGGTCCGTCCTTGGTATAGACCCTGGTGTAGTGGGGTATAATGCCTTGATTAAAGGTTTTTGCAGATTTGGAACGATGAAAGATGCATTTTCTTGCATCATTAGAATGAGGAAAGGGCACCATGTTCCAGATGTATTTACTTACACCACCCTTATTGATGGGTATGTAAACCAGCATGACTTGGATGGTGCGCTAAATTAGATGTTTGGGCTAATGGTGAAACAGAGATGCAAGCCAAACGTGGTCACGTACGCTGCCCTCATAAATGGGTTTTGCGGCAAGGCAGATACCAATAGAGCTGAAAAAATTTTCATAGAGATGCAATCTTGTGGACTGGAGTCTAATGTTGTCACATACACTACACTTATTGGGAGGTTTTGTAAAGATTGTAAACTTGCAAAAGCTGCCTCCTTTTTTGAATTGATGCTGATGAGCAAGTGCACTCCTAATGATGTTGCCTTTCATTATCTGGTAAATGGGTTTGCAAATATTGCACTAATTACAATTCCCAAGGAAAGCAATGAGCTTCGGATGGATGGGTTCAAGTAACTGCGGCATATAATTCTATTATCATCTGCCTTTGCCAATATGGAATGGTTAAAATTGCTTTGCAGTTGTGTGATAAGATGATCGATGAGGGTTTTTTTCTAGATTATGTTTCTTTTTCTGCCTTACTGCATGGCATTTGCTTGGAAGGAAGATCAAAGGAATGGAAAAACATTTTCTCCTGTACTTTGAACGAACATGAGCTCCAAACTGCTGTCAAATACTCACTGAAATTAAACCAATGTCTTCCTCGAGGAAGGTCTTCTGAGGCTTTACTTATTTTAGAAGCCTTGATTGAAGACTACAAGTCTAATGATCAACAAGCCAAAGTCTTAGTGGGGTAGGGAAGAAGGAAAAAAAAATTGAAATCCCTCATCTTGCTCTGTTATAAATATAAGAAATTTGGACCAACGAATTTCTGTGGTATCCCTAAATATTGCCATCACTTAATACAAAAGTCTCAAACTCCTTACATTTTCTTTGTTAAGGTGCCTTTCAAACACACATGTTGGTCATATGATTGGTGAACGTATAAAGAGGCTCTTGAAGATCCATCTGGATTGACATCATTGTATGGTAGGTAATTTTCTTAATGGGCTGTCCATTTAATTTTTAAAAGTTTCAGGATAACTGTTTTTGATATTGGATTTATCTCATTTTGTGGTGCTTGTGCAGGCATTTGGGTGCAATTCAAGGACAAGTAAATACTACACGAACTGATTCTTATTATATCAAAGCAAATCTTGATGTTAACAAGATATTGAAGCAAACTTGACTTCACTTTTGGAGGTATGTAGCACTATTTTGTTTATTATATAATTGTAATTGTAATATTGTGTATAATATGGTCTTTTTTTTTTCAGTAAATAAAAATCTTTATTGAAAAAAATAATTAAAAGTAGTACAGAAAAAAAAATATATTACCCTGGTGCACAGGGAGTGTACAAGGGAATAATATGGTCATTCTTGTTGTAGTGCTGTGAAGTTGTCCCTGAAGTTTGGCTGTTCTTCAGTTTTATAGAGCACCAGAAAAATCTTACCTTCTGAGTTTACCGACCAGTTACTTGTATGCCAAATAAGTAAAATGTACACTGTATGCAACATATTTAACTTGCATAAGTAAATTATTGAATAGAATAATGTCTTTCGTGTGTTTAATTCTACAAGAAATGATAAATCATAATGATATAATTCAATGGGGGAAAATGATCCATGGCTTTGTAATTGTTGGATGCTTCGAACATGGGATATCTATTATGGACCTGAACATATCCATGTTGCCTATTGACATTGAACATAGTGGACTTGGGAAAAATAGGCTTACAATCATAATATCTCCATGAGAACTTCATTACATGATTGTATGTTTGGGATAGCTTACTGTCATTGGTTTATTTTGATAAAAAAATAAGTTAGTAAAAGTATAGTTTTACCAAAGTGAGGCTTTAAAAATCTGTACATAAATTGGCTTAAAAAATAAGCAAGCTTATGAGCTAGACCAAACAGGCTATAGGAAGAAAGAAATGGTAAAATAGTATTTCTAAAATAAATGCGATTAAATCAGCCAGTGTTTGTGAAAAACGTTTTCACTTGATCACTTTAATGGAGATCTTTTGGACTTTCAGTTTTACATAAGGGTTGCATTTGAGTAAGAGAGGACGGAGAATTAACTTTACCACAACCTTAGTTTGGCAACTGAGCAAATGCATGAAATTATAGTAGTGCAATTTTTTTTTCCTGTTTTATACTGTTTCGTTTCTTTAAATTGAAAAAAAAAAAAAAAAAAAAAAAAAAAAAAAAAAATCAACTTGATACTTGCATCCAATGAGATGATTAGAAAATTTTGGATAGTGTGACCAAATCAGGATAAGAGGTTATTAGCATTATACACACTTATTTGAACATATCCACCTTACAAATTCCTGCCAAAATATCCAGAATCAGACTTCTTCTTCTCTTGAAGGTCATTGCTTTCTTTGGGAATTGCAGTGGATGGAGTATTTGCAATCCCATTCAAAAGTTAAGGAAAGATAACATCATTAGAACATAACTTGCTCATCAGCATCAGTTCAGAAAAGTGGCATGCTTTTGCAAGTTTACACTCATTACAAAAACTCCCAATATGTACGCTGCATGTCACAACTTTAGGATCTAAAGATTCTAAACCACAAGATAGCATCTCTCTGAAATTTATTTCAGATCCATTGGAATCTACCTTGCTGCAAAACCCATTAATAAGGGAGGTGTGTGACCACATTTTTATAGTTATTATTATTATTTATTTGGGATACAAGACAATAATTACTCCACAACTTGTGTCTAAGTGAGTTAATTGGACATATTGTTTTTGTTTCACAGAAACTTTTGTTTTTTTTTTTTGGATAGGTATCTTTTTCCTGAAAACTCAATATTGTACACTTTTTTTTCCTTGCATTTCTGTTTGTTTCATGAGAAGTTATGGGCTAAGAAAAGAAAATGGAGTATTGGGATTTTAGACATTTCCCTATTAGCTGAGAGCAGGTTGTAAATTTTGGAAACCAATAAGCAGGATAGGACATATTTCAAAATCTTTTTCTCAGTTTTGTTAGCATTTGATTGGCGGTTGAATTTTTCCTTTTGTGGTTATTTTGTTTTGTTTTCCTGAGACATGAATTTGTGCATGCAGAGAGAAATCAGACAAAAGGGAGTCTTCATAGGATTGTGGAGTGGAGGCCTTGTACAAGAGACCTAAAGTGGTAAGTGGAGCTTTAAGTTAAGATTTCTTTTTGCTTCACAAAATTTTGTGGATTGTTTGTGATACATATAATATTTGGCAGATAGTCTCCAAATGATTATTTGGGACATAATATTTGATTGCCAAAATGGAGCAGGCATTTAAAATTGAAAAGCAAGCAAAGCAATTTACATGGAGAAGTTAATGAGGGCACTTTGTCCTTCTGTGGTTCTTTGTGCTGAATATCTTTTGAGTTTGAAAAGTTACTGAGGATTGCTTTGGAATATATCTTGGGGATCTTGGAATTTTACAGCTTAAATCAAGAATATAAACCTATTATTATTTTTGGGATGGAGATAGAACTATGGTTGGTATAGAGTTTCCAGTTGGTTTCTTAATATCCTGATTCAATCGTAATTGGCGTTCATTGCGGACTACTGCATTGATCTTTTGTTGAAATGCTGAAGCTTTGCCAGTATAGATTAATGGATGTGAGTGCTTAAGTGAATTTCATAATTGCAGCTTTAAGATTTATGTGAAAATCGCTCAATTTTAATTACTGCTTTGGTAAAAATGGAATATAATTATTGATGAGTGCGGTTGAGTGATGATATTGGTATTTTGCCTGCCTGTTACATGTTGATTTTGGTTCAAAAATGTTTGCAATGAAACTGGTGGTTCTCCTAAAGCATTCCTACCCAGCATATTGGCATGGAGCTCCTGGAAATCAATATTACTGATTCGTATAATGATGATTATTTTTGGAATGGTCTGGGACTTGTTTGAGTCAACATGCCAATTATTTCTTCCAACTGAAAGAAAGGTTTGGCTTACCTCTAGTAATATTGATAGAGTGAATATTTCAGGCAGTCCTTTTTTCTTCTCTTCTGATTGGGATAGATTCATTTCGGTTAGTTGCGACAGCTTGGCCCTAATGACCGGCATCAATCCTATGGTGGTGGTTGGATGCAAATCGAATTGCGTTGATAAAAGCATGATAGAGGACAGCGAACTTAAGTACTGCTCAGGTTTCAACTGCTGCATGAGCACTGTCCCTTCTGAGATTCAAGTACTTAATGCAAGTTTCAGAGGAATAAAAGAAGAAAATAAAACCAGTGAAGAATGCAAATTTGCCTTCCTTGCAGATGATAAATGGTTGAATTCAACGACAAGATCTCTCTTACTATGTGTAGTTTTTGGAATACAAAAATAAACGCGTAAATTGAATTACAAAATTGTTTACATTCTTCAATAAATTGTGTATATTCAATAATTTCATTGAAATATTGTGCATGTTAATATACAGAATTGTGTACGTTAATTGTATAGAATTTTGTACATTTATTGAATTTTGTATGTTATATGGATAAAATTGAGTACATTCTTTGAAAAAGGTGTATATTGAATACACAGTTTTTTTCATTCTTTGAAAATTGTACATTCTTTGAAAAATGTGTATTTTGAATGTACAAATCAAAACTTTGTATAAGTTGAATATATACCATTTTGTACTTTCATTCAAAAATGTGTACAGTAAATGTATATAGTTTTGTACATTTTTTGAAAAATTGTATACGTTGAATATACAATATTTTATACATTTATTGAAAAATTATGTGCATTGAATATACAAACTTGTATTATAATCTTTAAAAATTTATGTACATTAGATAAACAAAATTGAGTACATTCTTTGAAAAATGTGAACATTGAATGGGCAAAATTATTGACATTCTTTGAACTTTTTTTTACATTGTATATACACAATTTTGTACAATTACTGAAAAATTGTGTATGCTTTTTTTTTTTTTTTTTTTTTATATAAAATAGAATTTTTACTATAACCTAATCTAAGTGTATATGTGTGTAAAACACCATTCTGGAGACTTAAACCCCGACTCTTGCCCCCCACACCCCACAAACACTTATATAATCATTAATTAATTGTGTACATTTAATATTCATTATTGTATACATTCTTTGAAAATTTGTGTAAGTTGAAAATTATTTTTTTACATTTATTGAAAATTTATGTGCGTTAAATATACACTATTTTGTCCATTCATTGAAAATTTGTGTACGTTGAATGTAAAAATTTTGTACATTCATTTAAAAAATGTGTACATTGAATGTACATACTTCTATACAACATTTTGAAAAAGCACGTGCGTTAAATCTACAAAATTCAATACATTGTTTGAAAAATGTAGTGTATATTCATTTTCTAAATTCATTGAAAATTTGTGTACCTTAAATGTACACAATTGAAAATTTGTGTGATAAATGTACAAAATTTGGTTATTCATTGAAAATTTGTGTACATTAAATGTACACAATTCATTGAAAAATTGTGTGATGAATATACAAAATTTTGTTATTCATTGAAAAATTGTGTACATTAAATGTACAAAATTATATTATTCTTTAAAAACAATGAATGTTGGATGTACGCATCATTAATAAGTGAATGTCGACAACAGTTTATAAATAAGAATAGTGCAATGCATTTGTTTGCAAATGGTCATGGATAAAATAAGCTCAAGCCTAGTACCAAAAACTTGTTTTGTTGATAATACTTATTCTCGAAATCATTATTTTCCATAAAAATCGATTTGTCACATAAGAACTAAGAAGATCATAAACAAACTTGATAACCAAGTAATCCAACATCAAATGAAGAATCTAAAAAGAATTTTCTCGAGTACTACTAGACTACTGAATGTAGGGAAACGAAAAAGCTAGAATTAAAGTGACGATGAGCAAACCAATGGTTGTGTTGAACTTGATTCTGATGTGAGGAAGTTTACAGGTCGCAAACAGGGTGAACAATATGCATTAATCACATCCTCATAGTTAACTTCCATTTGACTGCTCTTCGCATCTAAATCATCATGTTCAACAGCATTCTAACAAGAAAGAGTAAATTCTTATCAGGTTACAAGTGAAATATAGCAAATTCAATTTACACTTATTCCATGATAAAGTTCTGGCAATATGCCACACTTTTTAAGGAGGTACTGCAATAACTGCACACTATGATGTGCTAAATGAACCATATGACCTCATATGCCAGAAAATTGTCACAAATTAGACATGTGAGAAAGAGCATGATAACATTAATCTTGGAAATGGCGATGCATGTATGTGAGTAACGTTTGATCAACTGTCACTTTTTTTTTTTTTTTTTTTGGTAGAAGAGATCAATTGCCATCTTATAAGATACAAAATATGCAAGCAAAACAGAATCATAGGAACATATAACTAAGAAACATAAATGAAGGTCATCTAGAAAATGAGCTAACCAACAAGAAAGAAGTAAGATTTAACATAAAAGCAATTTTTATACTCAGGTTTCTTCATAATCATTTTATTAAAAAATGTCAATATAAATAATCAATTAACATATCAATTTAAAAGGCTATTGGATTAATTAAAAGTAAATTAAGAAAATAAATCAAAGTAAAGAATTAATATGATAGTATACTTGAAAGTTGAAAGTTTCCAAAATATTTTACATGGGGCTTGATTTCTTTTAAATAATTATAGAAAACCCATATTTTCTTCTTTCTACCCTAGCTTTAAGTCCTAATTATTTAAAATATTAGTTCATCATTGGAAACCCAAAATTCCTAAAAGGGATTTCTTGTGTTAAGGGGAAATTTTCTACTTAGGAAAATTTCTACTTCTACTCGACTCTCTTCCTTGTTTTTTTCTTTCCTGTTTTTGTTGAAAAGTTGGGGAGGCAATTTCCCTCCCACAATTCATTTTGGCCCCACAGTTGAACCCAAAAGGTTAAGCTTTGATGTGGAGAGGTTCAACTAGTACATAAATCATGTTTAGTCCAAAACCTTACTGATATGACATTCACTATGAGTTTCTAATTCTCAGGTGGTAATATCTAGTGTATAACATTTTCAGTTTCTTAACGCACAAAATGCAATATTGAGAAGCGCCATTTGGCTAGAAATCATTTTTTTCAACCAAGCAGTGTATAGATATGGAGTGACGTTTCTTGGCCTAATATTTGTGGTATAAGCACTGCGAGACATCAATTGAAGTAAGGTCAGGAGTTCAATAAATAAATCAGCATAAAGTGATGGATTTCTTTGCTTTTTGAGGAATCATTTTATATGAATCATATAAAAATATTTTGAAGGACCAAATATACCTGGATAGAGTAATGATGGAATGTGGGGAGAAAACGTTTCTTGCAGTACTCATTAAACATCAAAGTGAGCAAGAGCAGTGGAATTATTGATATGGAAGCAGCTGGCATTGACTTGAGTCCAAAAAGACCAATCATGGTAATTTGCATGAGAACAATTGCAACAAGAATATAGTGATGAATGTATGGCCAGTATTGTCCACATGTCTCGTACACAATTGCATATACATCTTGAATCTGCAAAACAAATTTTTTTTTATAAGCCTTGATATTGGTAAGTTGGATAAATAATGTTGTTAACAAAAGAAAATCATTGACTTTCAAGGTGTATATGAATCCTCACAATGACTGAAACAAATGTTAGTAGTTCCATTCGTGGAAGTGTGGAAACAAGTTTGATGTTAACTCAAGACAAAATGTTCAATACATAATGGAAAGCTAAATATGTCAAGATAATTTAACCATTATCAAAAAATTTTGATAATATTTTAAGGACTTTTTAGCAAAAGTTTTGATGATAAAATGATTGTTCCCTAAGGGTCATTAGTTATTTTTTGGTTGGTTATGGACCTTATGCAGAAGTAGGAATAATGTATAATACAACAGCATTGCAATGATAACTTCTTCCATGGGCATCTTTTTCTTCTCCTTTTCAGGGGAAAAGAATAAAGAAAAGAAAAATGGCCAAAGCTCTACTTGAATTTTAAAAAACCAGATTTGTTGCTTAGTCTTATAGTATACAATCAAATATTGAATGAAGAACAGGCATGAAAGGAAGTTTTAACAAGCCTAAACATGTTTTTGGATGGAGTGTGATGAGTAAAAATATAGAAGTTAACAAAATCTTTCTTCTTCCTTTCTCCCATCTTATAACTTTTTTCTAGGTTTTAATGACATCATTAGTGTAATAACATACCTTGAGGGAGTTGAAACACTGGTGGCATAGAAGTGGTCATTTACATGTAAAACAATACACTTGGTTGATATAAAAAGGTCAAAAGGGTAAGAAATTCAACCTGGTTGATAAAAACAAGATAGCCAAGACAGAAGTAGCCAATAAGAAATGGAAGCAACAATGGTGCGACAACTGCATATACTGTACCAATCAGCACTGACAAGGACACCATAGGAATAATTCTAAAGTAGGGTAGTGAATAAAGATAAGGATCTTTCTCCGTCCCACGGCCAACTGTGTGTGACTTTATAACATCCCAGAAGAGTAAGCCAGGTAGAAGAATCTCCAAAGAAAACCCTGAAAGCCCATCTGTTAAGATGTATGTCATGAAGAAATCTGCCTGAAACACAATATATTAGCAGTCAAATCTATAGAAAAAGATCTGTTCAAAGAAAAAAGTGCAGAATAATTAGAATAATTTGCCAGAAATCCCAATTTTATGTAAAATGTAAAACTATGCCAATACAGATGTAAAATAAATTGGTTCAGTTTCTGTTTGTACATTTTTTTGATGTCCTTTTTTCATCACAGCCACAGAAAATAGTTTAAAACAAAAAAAGATGTAATGAAAGAAAAACCAAAAATGAATGAAGGTTAACCAAGCTTACTTGAGCAGAGACAGCACTAGCCAGATGACTAGGAAAATTCTTTGGGTGAGAAAAAGATTCTCCAATTTCATCAAGTAATGATCCTGATAACACACTCAAAAAGAAAACATTTCCCACTAGAAAATAGAAGACCATGTTGCAAGCTTTAATTTCCTCCTTGCTCTTTGAGATACAACCAGGTAATTTAGCCATCCCAAACATTGCAAAGGGGACAATGTATATAAATCCTTTAAGAATGACACTAGGAAGATACCCTGTCACGACAGAGCTTAATCCTGGTCTGCAGCAAAATAGATATGTCAAGTTGAAGGAGATTTGGTGAACATTAGATGAAACAATCAAGGAATTATAAACTTATGCAAGTTATAAACATTTCTTGGAGATAGTGATAAGCCTGATAATATATAGACTAAATGCATGCAAATGAAACAAGTGTCACACAATAGAGACAAAAGCTAATGTTACAAAATATATCTCCTAACAAAATTCTCACACACACACACACACAAAAACTAATACAGTTATTTTACATTCTTAATTTTTGTGTTCATGTCACACTGAAGTTTGAAGAATTTTTAGCAACTGTTACTCGGTTGCAGACAAAAGTGATAAGTAGAAAAGATTCCACAAATATTATTTATCCCAGAAGAAGCACAGCAGGAACAGAGTCATTACATTAATTCTACAGCCATGACTGGAGGAAACCATTTCTTCAGTTTCTCATATTTGGCAATTCCTTGAACAGCAGTGACTGGGATAGCAAAGAAAATTGTAAGAAGTGATGCTGCAAGAACAACTCCAATTTTGTAAAGTGGAAGTATTCTATATGGAATTGCCAAAGTCCTCCACGATACATCCCTTGGTTCTGGAGCCATTTCAGTGATCCATAGAAGTGGATGTGAGTGCTGCTGAGATTGAGCGGCTAGTGCAGCACCACAATGAGACTTGAATATAACGAAGGCAACAGGTAGCTCCTACAAAAATACAATAACTCAGGAAATGTATATTTGAAATATCTTCAGAAAGGCAAAGAACATTCACAATACAGTTATACTCCTAAAAATATATAGTTTGAGCAAAGCTGCCTTGACTTCATATTACACAGGACACAAAATCCCTTAGGTAAATTTTTATTTTTTTATTTTTATCTTAATGGTTTTTTTTTTTGAAGGGGATCTAAGATGATTTTATTAAACATTTTTTTGCTCATACTAGATGATTGGGGCGTAAAACAGTATTTGAAAAGAATCATATGCATGCTGTTATGAAGTTTCTCAATGGAACCTCATCATGACAAGTATCCCTGCACCATTACGACTTCCATAGAACACCCATCACAATACCAGTTGGGCTATATAGTTTTGAGAACCATACGTGCCTATTTTTCACCACTGCCTTTCAACCACCAACACCAGCACTACTGCAATACAACCACCTAAGCAAATTCCTACTCTTCAAATCTTATCATATCCCTCTCAAGCCTCAAGCAATGCCCTACAAGTTTTACCTAAGTGGCCTGAGTCTAGACAAATGCATGAGTAATACCTATTCAAACAAAGAGTTAAAGTACCATATGCATATATGAATGGTGTTCCCAATTTCCCACTTGGCCACTTAAGCATGTATTGAAAGATAGGTATATCAATATTTCTTAACCTAAAATACTCATGGTTTCGTGCTTATGAAGGAATCCAAAAGTATCTAAGCTAGCCAAAACAAAAGATCATGAACAATGAATTTCACTATAGAGGTGTAGCAGATTATTAAGAAGTAGAGTGACTTTAGCTATACCTAAAACATTTACTTTTTTCTGCTTATCAAGTATTCCACAAGTATCTAAGCTTGAAAAACCAGAGGATCATGACAATTATATTTAACTATGAGGAATTCAACAGATGCTTAATTTCTATCACATTTTAAATGACTCTAGAAAACACAACTCAAGTTCACTAAGGTAGCAACTTCAAATTCAATAAAAGATACAGCTGCCCATTGTAGAAAAGGATTACATCTGGGAAGAGTGAAAACTATTCCTTCACAAACTTCCTAAAGTTACAAATTATTAGAGCAGTACTTTACTTTGCACACTTCTCTAAATCAAAGTATAGTGAAATATAAAGAGCAAGGAAACCTATCCAATTAGCTTAATGGAGAAAATGCTGCAAATACAAACTGCAATGTTGTTGAAAGCATAGGAGATGAAATGCCAAAACCATACAGGAAGGAATTTGAATAGAAAAGTACATGACATACAACAACAACATAACCTTAGTCCTAAACATTAGGGTTAGATATGGATCCTCAATAGACTAACCACAGTTCTGTGCAGGATCCATTCATAATAAAGTGACTAAATCTATTGCAACCCTTCACTTTTCTTTTCTTTTGGGGGGGGGGGGGGGGGGCTTGGGACCAAATATGAATCACCAACATTAGCTGTGAGCAAAATAGATTATGTCCATGTCTCCAACATTGGAATAAATCATAATTACTGCCACCAACATAATTACCTTATGCTTGATCACAATTTCATGCTGTAATTGGCGTATCTTTTCACAAAATAGTTGAAGGCTGTCCTCGTGCAAGGATATCTTCACAGCATCTTCTCGAGATCCATCCAAGAGCAAAGTTTCTCTATTATGTTTGTTAGCTGTGGGCCTCTCTCTCAAGTCCTCTATCTTTCTTGCAATAGATTCTGCCTGGCTCTACATTTAATAATATCTGTAAGAGGTGCCCATCACAAACAGGAAAAAACTGAAAGGGAAGTATATCTCATGTGTTGCTGAGATAAAATAAGGATGTTCACAAAATATCATATTTTTACTTGAAAATTCCACACATACTCAGTGAAAACAAAATCACCATCATCAAAAAGTCAAGCCAGAGGACTAATGACAAAAGTTTATTTTTGTTGTAAGATACTGCAGTCATTTTATGTATTACCATTGATTTGCACTTGTCATTTTACATCTTTCATTAGAAATGTAAAAAAAAAAAAAAAAAAAAAACGACTCTCTTTAAGGTGAATTCTGTGGGACCAAAACTAAAATCTAATTACAAAGGCTATTCTTAAACGTAGAAAACACTCATGCAAACAAGGCTAGAGCCCTACATGCAGCAATATGATTATGTAAATGGACTGAAAATTCAGCTTAAAAGACCCTTCCATCACAACTCAAACACACACACACATATGTAATTTTTTCGAATTATAATAACCTGAACAGGTTGTTGCAGGGATGATATCAGTGCCACCCAACAGAAAACTATCAACTGAAGAAAATAAACTCTTCACTCAAATATTTCTTGGTCATATTTCTTGAGGTTTTCCAACATATCCACACTTCTAGTGTGAAGGTCTCAGAGCCTCTAGGAAAAACACCCCAAAAAAATATAGATACTTTTTTAAGAAACTAACAGTTGTGATAACATCCTCAACAACTATCCATCAACTGTTGAAGAAAAATAACTAAGAAAAAGAATCGTAGATGGAAAATATAGATCTGCAAGAAGGAAGCTGTGGGCTCATGGACAACTGAAGGCAAATACTGCAAATACTGACATAGCCAATAACATGGATGTTCAATAATTAGCACCTTCAAACCATTCAAAACTTACCAACAACACTTCAAGATCTTTTTCTTTGTATACCATTTGATAAGAATGATAACTGTATGGATAATGTTTAGAGAAGAAGTGATCAACAGAACACCCACGAGCCTTGTGTTCATAGCAAATGGGAATTTCCCGAACAAGAATAGTAAACTGGTCAGGTTGATGCCTAATCTTCTGAAGTTGTTGAATCCTTTTAACCAAAATTTCATCATATTCCTAAGGTAAAAAAAAAAGGGAGTCACTTGTAATGTTCACTTAATACAAAGAGTGAGTGTTGCTTATGCAGTGACTGTCAGCAACATTCCTCCAATCCAATATATCGTGCATTAAGTGATTTTGTGGAGTAAACTACTAATTATATAGCTAGATATCTAACTGAAAAACTCACCTGATATAGTAGGTATAAGCCGTAGAAAGATAAAATCCACAAGCATGAAAAATGCACCCAAAGCCTGCAGATTGGAATAGGAAGAAACTCGGTAAGCAAATTTTCTTTTAATGTTGTCAGTTCAGCTTGTATAAATAAGATAATATGTGATGATACCAAAAGAAAAAAAGAGTTAAACAAGTATGATACAAGCATTTATGTTTTCTAGTTGTGTTTGAATACATATATGCACTTTAACACCATGCATATAGGCATTATGAATTAAAACATGGAGGTAGCTTCTTGGTACTAGAAGCACAATTAAAGTTTTTATTTTTATTTTTTGCTAAGCTAAAACCATATTTTTTTAGTAAATTCATAAATAATCTGAAACCAGAGAGTTTGGTTCTGGATGCTCACTAAGTTTTTTTTTTTTTTTTTTACTTATGGAATCAGTCCTAGAAATGTATATATTAGCGTTCATTGTTCAGAGAAGTCTTATTAATACCACTCTTGCCTTCCTCTAATTAAGCTGATACAATAATGGTCTTGCCATCACAAATTTTAATGATAACAGATTCCAAAGGATGATACAGAATTACTCTTAAAACTTGCATTCACAAAATTTCATTTAAAGGAAAATGGCAATCATTAATTCGCCACTTACAATGGTATCGTAAAAGAATTTCTCTGCTGAGCATTACATGGTCAACAATATCCAACCGTCCATATTAGGTACAAAATGCTATAAAATGTTTCATCTAACATTAGAAGTGAGATAACATCACTCAGTAAATTATCGAATCCATTTATTTAAGTCAATTTAACAAAATCATCTTGCATATTTGGCATTAATCCACAAATTTGTGTCCTTATTTTTTTCTCTTGAACATAAAATATCAAAACATCATCCTGGAGCATAAGATTTATTTATTTATTATCTTTTTTAAAAAAACTCCCAACATTTTAGGATCAATAGCCAGAGTTGACAATGATAACCACACATTCTTATGTTTTAAACTTGGAACTGAAATCTGAAAATAACTTGGAAAAAAAATTATAGCAAGATGTGCAAAATTTACTTCATGCCAGTCTTTGTAAATGTTTTATGTGCAAGGTTAAGAGAGTCTCACCTGTTAGAACCAGGAGTAATGTTAGATATTGTAAAAGAATCCAAGGAGTGATAGCTCTGGTATGGTACATCCTGGCCATTATAATTTACTGGGAGAAGTACCACCAACCCCACAAGAGAGCATACAACAAAAAATTTGATACTGCAAAACAAGTACAATTAGAATAATGAAAATCTAAGAGCATCATTATCAACAAAATTTGTAACTAGAGTATACATAGCATTGTTGGTATGCTAAATCATTTTTCATAAGTCATTACAAAAATATCCCATCATTAATTTCTTAGAACTAACTGCATTAATTTCTGGAATGTTTTGCCCAAAAGGGTTTGCTCAAGTAAAAACACACCCCATAAAACTGAATGCATAGAATAACTCTAGTTATAAACTTATAATACTCAAGATTTGACACATTTTCTTTAAAATGCAGCCAATCAGGTTTCTGTTCTGTAGTACAGGAAAGGAAGTTCACACTATAGACATGAGCATGGTGAAACATTTGTAATTCAAAAAATATTCATCATTCAGTGATTCAAATCACAAATATGGAGCATGACATGAAAATAACAAAATATTTATTTTAGGAGAGCCATTGAAATACTGGTAAATATTCTTACACACTGCTTACTGTACAGTCCTTGCACACAATATCCATAATTTCACCCAAGCTTCCACATTTTTAAGCATGTCTACATGTAACACATGAAATGGGTGGTGTGTACAGATGATGTACACTAACAAGTATACAATAATCAGTAATGTGCCCTTAAAATATAAGCTTTTCTTTTTCTTTTTCTTTTTCTTTTGGGCTTAAAACAAATCAACAACATAAGTATAGATTTTCGTTCCAACTCCAATGAATTGAGATTACCCCTGAAAGATCCAGAAATCTTTATTGTTTAGCATATGCTTAACAATCAGTAGATATCTCATTGGTTCAATAAATCAAACAGTTTAGTGTCCAAGGTTTATACCCTCTAATTTTACACAATGACCACTTCAAGTTTTAAAAAAAACAACATTCACCCAACAATTGTGTGCATATCATTTATATATATATAGAACCCAAATATATTCCAACCATCCAAAAATAAACTAGTGCCTCCCTTCCTTTCATATATATATATATATACACACACACACACACACATTGTGAAAATCAACCTTGAACAAAATACTAAAGGTTAGCTATTTTTTCCCATAATATCATCACAGTCTGAAATCCAAAGAAACCCCACAAAACTGAATTGTATAAACAAAATAAAGCAGTACTAAGTAAATGAGAGTTTATGAAAAAGCAAAGATATTCAGAAACATATAAAACTGACCCGAACTTGAAGAGTCTGATGATGACAAGAGCGTCAAGGCCACTGGAGTCAAGAATTTCATCTTCAGTGACGCGAAAAGCGCGAGGAATCCAAGAGACAGAAGGGAGGAAGCGACGGAAAGAGAAGGTTTGATCATGGAAGTGAATCTGTTGGCCATTGGAGAGGCGACGAGCGTAGTATATGGGAGCGAATGAGGGCTGTTTCTTGAAGATGGAGAAGAGGGTGAGAGTCACTAAGGCCAAGCCTATGTTAATGGCTGCCGAAGCAAACAGACTATGGGGGTTCATTTTTTTTTTCTCACTTTCACAATCACACACACACTGAGAGAGATCTCTCGCTTTGTAAATTAAAAAGTGTAACAGTGTAACATACACACAGAGGTTGCCACTTCCCACCTTTGGTGATATACGTGGCAGAGTTGCACGTTGAGGACAACGTAAGACATGCGTAACTGCTTTGCCTGCATGCGTGCTAAATTCAAGTCTGTGATTATTCATTGAATTTGCTCAGTTTTTATACTAACTGTTTCAAAGAATTTTTTTTTTTTTTTTTTTTTGATAATTAACTGTTGGAAAAATGGTTTTGATAATTGTTTGGGTGGCTAACTTTGGACCAAAATAAAAGTAGGACTAGTATGGCCTTTGGGGTGCGTCTGAGTTAGGACATGTTCTTTTTCCTAAGAAGATTATTATTATTATTTTTTTTTTAAGTTTCACAATCTATAGGGCCTGCTCTTGAGTTAACTTGAATATACTTAATAAGAAGAGTATATTTGCTTTAAATTGTTAAGGAATGAATGAAAAAGTAACTCAAAGTACCTATGTTTCCCTAATAAAATAAAGTTAGAAATCCTAAACTGCCTATTTGATTATAGATAAAATTAGTATATTTAATTATTTGAATCCCAAATAGGAAAGGAAAATGGACTAATATACAAGGAGTTGGCCATAGGGTCCTAAGGACACCTCACTCTTTGAGGACCTACCTATAGACATCCTATTTTGTATCCTAGTATAACTTAAGTCATCAGTCCTTAATAAGGAAGTTTGGGTAATTAAGGGGCTAATTGATAGACTTGTTTAAACACATATTTTTAGTTTTTAAACACTATTATATGTATTTTCACACACTTTTTTACTTATACATATTTCCACACATGTTTTCAAATAACAAAACACATATTTTCAAACACATGTACCAAACACCCCCTAAATATTTTCAATAGTTCAAAAATAACCACAACTAAAAAATGTTCAAAATCAATTCAATTACATTGTTGGACATAACATTTATTCACTTTTTAAAACAATATCTCTTGAAGCGCAACCAATTTTTGTAAGAATTGTTCCATTAATAAGATATCTAAGGCTTCAAAATATGCAAAACTTGGACATAATTTGGATTTTTAATGGGTAATATATGTCAGTTTGAAGTTAGGACAACAATGCTGTCAAGATATATATGTTTGTTTGTGCACATTTGATTGGATTGAATTATTTGGATGTGTATTGTGCAAGTGGGTACTGAGCCTCACATTAGGTGTTTACCACATAGATCTTGGGTCTATAAGTGATGTTAGGATTTTTCTTTTGCAATTAAGCATTTTCATGAAGTTACTGAGTCAAAGCATAAGTAACTTCCATAATATCAACAAATATTCTTTTTAGATCTTAAGTTCTATGTTTTTGTTATATTATGTTTTTAATTGTGAAAGTGATAAGGTGAATAGCGGCTGCATAATAGAGCCAATCTTGGATGGGTGAAGTGTTACTTTTCAATCTATTAACTTATTTGCAATTCAATAGTAGAATCTGATGATGATGATAAATGCAAACTTTCAAAGTCGTCCATGTGGCTTGTCCTTGGAGAAAGAATGGACACGATGAAGCCATCCGTCCCCATCAACGGTCGTCCGTCATTAATTAAGGACGGACGAAGCCTCGTCTGTCCCTAATGATGGACGAGGCAAACAATGAACTTAGGCAAATTTGGCTCTTACCTATGAACCAATACCTCCATTACCCAAAGTGAAACATCGATCTAGATAAAATAACTTTCATGGAAGTTATGGAAGTTATTTCTAACTTTGATGAATTCCTCAACAATAGGAACGGTTTTCAGAACAAGTAACCGTTCCATGTGCACTATATAAACATTTTTCTACGAAGAGGTAAGTCATTCAGACATTTTTTAACAGAAAAAAGAGAGTCTTAAAAGTATCTTTCTTTTTTTTCAAGTCACTGACTTTATCATCGGAGGACCACAGGCCGGCCTCCACCGGTCTTTTCTCTGATTAAGTTTTGTTTTTCAGGACTTAGCCATCAAGATTGCTGAATCCCGGAGACTTTCAACCCACTGATTTTTTAGGATCATCATAATCAACAGGTCAAGAGGGAGAGTTGAGTTGCCCCAACCCCATGGACAATGGACACACACACACACACATTCATGGCATATTGATTAATAATTATAGTATTTCTACCTTTTGATTAACGTTGGAGTACAAGAACAAACTATGAATTACAATCTATCGTTCGGCCTATTACGTACCAATTTTACCAATTCCTCAATCTCTAAGTTCAAGTAGTTAATTAAATTCGACTATGCGTGAAGAAGGAGGTAGACAGCCCATAAGGTCCATTACTAAACATTACATAATTTTGACTCTCTCTTGAAATGATATTCAATTCAATGTGAATTAAATTAGCATTTGGTTGAGAGCATATGTATCATGATGTGCATCTATATGCATCAAGTATGACACGTGGGATGAAATTAATTAGCTGGTTTGATTTAAAGGGGTTGAGTGAAAACAGGAAAATTAAGAATGCTTAATCTTATAGAGCGTGAGTTTATGGGATCATTGACAAAAGGATCTTATCTAACCCAAGCATAAAGTTAGGTGCTTAATTTGGAGGTATAGGTGAAGATTCATAGAGAAACCTATTAAAAGTTGTTTAGAAGGAGAGGAAGATAGAGAGAGAATAAGGAATGGGCAAAAGAAGAAGAAAGGTCTAGGTCCAAAATGCAGTGTATAATTCTATAGTTCTAACCTATCCAATATGGAATATTGCTTATATTGGATAGTCAGTATTAACTCAGGCGGATAAATAGAAAAAATTTAGAGCGGTGTTTATTTCTCACACATCATTGCAAGTCACGAATTTAGTGCAAAAAAATGAGTGTGCCTACTTTGTGAAACATAGTAAGTGTCCAGTAGCCATTACCCAAAAGCTTTGATAAAAAATAGCACAATTTTACTAGAAAAGACAAAAATTCACATATAATTTCACAAGTATTTGTAAAATGGATTCTTATGGGGAAGGATATATACTATGATAGGAGTATATATCTTAGATGACAAGGACATTAGACTTTCGTATTTCAGTTGGATCTAAATCTTCCGAAGGCTCCATAGCCTTCTTGCCAAGCTTAAGCAAACTCCCAGTGGCCAAAAGTGCCTTAGGATTGATATCATGCATAGACCTTGCATACAAACTATTACATGCCGCCCATGCCGCATCAAACAGTTCTTTGTTTTTCGTGTTCCCCATAAGGCAGTGACCAAGAATTCTCAATACAGGTTGTAGCAACTCCCATGGCAAAGGAATCCTTCCCTCTTTACGACCATTTGACTCGCTCTCCTTCTTCAAGTCCCTGTCATCATCATTATTGTCTTGACCAGCCCAAACCACACAAAAGTCACAGAAATCAATCTTGGACCCAACTGGCATATGATAAATCTTGCTGTGGTATAGTTCTAAGGCCACCCCAACTATCCTGGCTCTTCTCGTAGACCTTACAGTCCCATGTGGCTCCAAACTAGGAGATATGACCGCTAGGTTAAGCTCTGTGGAGTAGTTGTTAATGGGTGCTTTGGCTTCATGGTAAACACTGGGAAGTGACAAGTTCGGTACGTTCATGGTTATGGGTTGGCCGGCACGCGAGGTGGTCTCATGGGCGTAGAGGGCTAGAAGGACGGCCTCAAAGCCGGCAAGGGGTTTGCGGAGTGCAACACGGGAGAGGTAGATCCCTACAATAATGGGGAGGAAGCGGAGGACAACGAGTTGGAGGTTAGGGTCACCGGATTGGAAAGTGTCATAAAGCCAACGACAGAGGTTGTTGTCACCAGCTCCAGAGTTAGGTTCACGAAGGAGGGAGGATACTTGGGAGGCAACTTGGGGGTCATGGAGAAGAGAGAAAGCAGGATTAGGGTTGGAGGAGGAGATAGAAAAGGAGAGATTGGATGAAAAGGAGGAGAGAATGGAGGAGAGAGATTCAATGGCCGATTTTGTTTTAGATAGGGAGTCCAATGATATGGAAGGTGCATGTTCTGAGGTCGGTGTCGAGGTGGAGGATGGGGTGGTGGGTTCTGAATGATCAGACATTTTAGAGAGAGAGAGAGAGAGAGAGAGAGAGAGAGGGAATATATTGATTGTTTTTCAATTGAATTATTATGGGTGATTAACTATAGCTAGCTAGGGAGCATTTCAATTATATCATTACATTCATGGATGATAAATTAACTGAGGATGAACATTTCAATTGTAGAAAGAGTAAATTACTCAAAAAGGGAAATTGTCAAAGCAGATTAAGCAAATGTGAGTTATTGGAGGAGAGACAATTAAGGCTGAAAGATTGGATCATCTTTTACCTTTCTGTCCTTTTCCTTTTCCTTGTGAGCTGTGGTATTGCCTTCTTAATTTAATCATGTAATCAGGGTCTGTTTAAATATTGTTTATTTTGCTAAAAATTAAAAACTGAAAATTAAAAATATTATAATAAAATAATTTTTAAATGTGTCAATAGTGCCGTGAGACTTATTTTTAGGGTCCGTTTAGATAGAACTTATTTTGCTGAAACTGAAAACTGAAAACTAAAAACACTTAGCAAAATAATTTTTAAATATGTGAATAATGCAGTGGGACCCATTTTTAATGAAAAAGTTACTAAAAAGTGGAATTTGTGGGTTCGTGAACAGTGCACGGGTGCACTGTATTCTTAGTGGATCTCATCTGGGCTCACAATTAACATCATTTTTTTTTACTAATAATCACTCACTATACCAACTGTTTATAAAATAATTTGTAAAATAGTTTGTAACTTTAGTATTTTTCTTAAGAATTTTAATCATTAGAATATGGACCACATAATGCAGGCCCATAATATAGGTACAGGTTCTGATTTTTAAAAAATCTTTTGAACAAACTAGAAAGTATAAGAATTATTAGTTATAAAACTTGGAACGAAGTCGGATCCTTAAAAAATGGCACATGAAATAGAAATAGTTTGAGATTTATTAAGGGAGAGCCACTCATGAAATCCGCATAAAATAAAAGCAATCACATAAAGATATTAATTGTTATTCTAACTTATAAAAGAGAATGTGTTGTATGTAGTATAATTTGTTTTATACTTTCTTAAAAATTACTGTGACTTTTGAATGAAATTTGTAGCGTGTCTTTATGTTAGTACTCATTTCTCTCTCTTTTGTTTATGTATGTGTTTTTTTTTTTTTTTTTTTTAAATGTCATATATATATATATATATATATATATATATATATATGTGGAGCCTTCCAATCATTTGCAAAGCTCTCTTGTTTGAATAGCATTGTTACAATCAAGATATTTGAAAAGGAGATTATAATAGAAAATGTAATAAGCTTGTCTACTATATATACAATTTATCCATATCTTCATAGCTTAACAAACATGTGAAATTAAACCATATAAAGTATAAACTTTAAAAGCCATGCTATCAATTTAGAGTTGGTGCTTTATTTTTATCTTTAACAGGATTTGTTTTAATATCCATGCGTTGGATCAGAGCAAAATAAATTTAGGGAGAATTGGTAATTTAACACATGTTGATTTTTTTATTTTTTTTTATCATATTTCATTTAGGTTGGCATTGAGAGGTAGTGTAAAAAGAAAAGAAATAACATTCTACAACGAAGAATCATAATGTAAAAGCATTCTCATTTGATCATGTAAAGTAAAATACCTAAAACTCTAAAATGGAGAATATCCTATTAATCAAATTCCAAAAAGGAAAAAAAAATCCTTACAATATTGGTCATGGATACTATTCAAAAAGTTTGCAAAAGCTATTACTAGAGAACTATGGCTCTTGTTAAAATTTTTAAATTTATTATTATTATTTTTTCACTCAAACACTCTTTCTCCTTTCTTGCACTCTCTCCTTTTATTTGCTATAGATAGTTGGCTTTGGAAGGTTATGGCTACTTGGTTGTTGTCTTGATGAAGAAGAAAAATAAGAGAGATAAATAATTTTTAAAAAAATCTAAAACAAATTAGATTATTAAATATTTTTTATAATTAGATTTTTTTTTTTTTACTGTCCAATATAATTGACAAAATTACCATTTTTTTTAATATGAAAACATGTTTGAGTTTTACAATGCATCCATAATTACACATTTACATGTTTATAAACAATAGGCTTTGACCATACTTCCATAACAATTACACTATGATTTTGTAAATAATGATTTGTTACATTGTAATTTGGTCATTTTTATTTATTTTTTAATAATTTCAAATTAGAATAGAATCACCTTTTTTTAAAGAGAATTTTAACCTATAACGTTTACTTATGATGATAACTCTTTATCATCAAATTAAAACACCACTCGATTTTTGATATAGACGATGATTGAATCTCAGATCTTTTATTCAATTATAAAAAATTTTACCAATTATGCTAAATAGAACCCACAATAAGAATACTTTAATTTTGAATATTTCCAAAAAATAGAAGTACCTAAAACCTTCTTCTTCTTTTTTTTTTTTAAGTGAAACGTTAAAAGGTAAAAACCTAAAATTTAGGTTGGGCCCTTGGGCTAAACAAAGCCCAACCCATCCAGAATAAAACACTAAAACACTTTTGTAACCTTTCGTGACTCTACGAACGCACCCTTTATTTTCTCTCAGTCTCAGCGCCGCAACCAACAACATCGCCACAAACACAACAGGTAATCATGAAAGATTTGTTTTAGTTTTTGTTCTATGTATGTATGCGTGGTTTGTTTTTTGTTAGTTATTTTTGTTTATTGATATAATTAAGGATTTTTTTTTTGGCATTATCTGGATTTTTTTTTCCGGAGGCTAGTATGAATTATGAAACTTCTGATTTCATTGTTGTGCCTGAAAAATTAAGAGTATATGGTTGTTGGGTTTTGTTGAATTGGTTTTATTTTGTAAAAGGGTACTTTTGATTTTCAGTGTTTGATGCTCTTTTGCTCAGATTCACATATAGATAGTCCCAGTTGAGTTGTGTGCGTGTGTGTTTTGGTTAATGTGTATTTTATGTGGATGGTAAGAATGTAAAACTGTAAGAGCATTTAACTTGTTTAAATTTATAATCTTTTTTTCCCAAAAACCATAGGGCCCTTTTGTGTTTTTAACTGTTTTGTGGGGTTTAAGTGCTTTATCTTGTTCATGTTATTGTGTGATGCAAAATGGTCCTGTTAGAACTAGGGCTATGATTGCTAAGACACTTGAATCTGATATGTTAATTCACTGAAGTATCTGAAATTTTGTTTGGTTTTTATTTTATTTTTAAATGCAGTTTCTGGAGCTTTGTAATCTGTTGGATTTAACCAATTTCTGAGAATGGCTTCGCGTTTTTGGACGTCCCAGGTGATTACTTTTTATTTTGATACCTTGCTCGCCTCAATTACTCTATTCTGTATTATGTTTAAACTTTGAGAACCAGTTTTGATAAAGGTTGTTATTAACTGTTATTATTATTATTTTTCGCTGTTGGCAGGGTGGTAGTGATTCTGAGGATGATGATAGTGATTACGGTGACGAGATTGAGAATGAGGTGTCTGCTGACGCTGGCAACGTAGGTAATAACATGAAAAATAAATATATTGATGATGGGAATGACAGTGATGGCGATGACTCCGATGGCAAAAAGCGGGTTGTCAGGTCTGCAAAAGATAAGCGCTTTGAGGAAATGTCAGCCACGGTTGATCAGATGAAGAATGCGATGAAAATAAACGACTGGGTTAGCTTGCAGGAAAGCTTTGACAAGATAAACAAGCAGCTGGAGAAAGTCATGCGTGTCACAGAATCTGAAAAGGTCCCTAACCTTTACATAAAAACACTTGTGATGCTGGAGGACTTCCTAAGTCAGACTTTGGCAAACAAGGATGCAAAGAAGAAGATGAGCAGCAGCAATGCCAAGGCCTTGAACTCAATGAAACAAAAGCTGAAGAAAAACAACAAACAATATGAGGATATGATTATTAAGTGTAGAGAAAATCCTGAGAGTGAGGAGGAAAGGGATGAGGATGACGAGGAGGATGAGGATGAAGAAACTGATTCAGAGATTGAAGAGGATCCGACAAAAATTGAATTCAAAGATTCTGAGGATGAGGATGATGATGATGATGACAAGTTTGGGGATAGCCAAGATGATGATGAGGGACAGTGGGAGAAGAAGATGAGCAAGAAAGATAAGCTCATGGATAAGCAATTCAAGAATCCTAGTGAGATCACATGGGATACAGTTAACAAGAAATTCAAGGAGGTTGTGGCTGCTCGGGGTAGGAAAGGAACTGGAAGATTTGAGCAGGTTGAGCAGCTTACTTTTTTGACCAAGGTTGCTAAAACCCCTGCTCAAAAACTGGAAATTCTATTTAGTGTTGTCTCGGCACAATTTGACGTCAATCCAGGACTCAATGGCTACATGCCTATAAATGTATGGAAGAAATGCGTGCAGAACATGCTTGTGATATTGGACATTCTTGTCCAGTATCCCAACATTGTGGTAGATGATATGGTGGAACCTGATGAGAATGAAACCCAGAAGGGACCAGAATATAACGGTACTATCCGGGTTTGGGGAAACTTGGTTGCCTTTGTTGAAAAGATAGACACTGAGTTTTTCAAGAGCTTGCAATGCATTGATCCCCACACTCGTGAGTATGTTGAGAGACTCAGGGATGAGCCCATGTTTTCAGTTCTTGCTCAAAATGTCCAGGATTATTTAGAACGGGTTGGGAACCTCAAAGCTGCTGCAAAGGTTGCATTAAAGCGGGTTGAACTCATCTATTATAAGCCACAAGAGGTTTATGATGCCATGAGAAAACTGGCTGAGCAGACAGGAGATGGAGATAATGGAGAAGCAGGTGAGGAGCCTAAAGTGATTGAGGAAAGTAGGGGGCCATCTGCATTTGTTGTTACTCCAGAGCTTGTGCCTCGGAAAGCCACCTTTCCAGAGAATAGCAGGACTCACATGGATTTTTTGGTTTCCCTCATCTACAAGTTTGGGGATGAGCGGACTAAGGCAAGAAGTATGCTATGTGATATTTACCACCATGCTCTCCTAGACGAGTTTTCGACTTCACGTGACTTGCTGCTAATGAGTCACTTGCAGGAAAGTATTCAGCATATGGACATATCAACACAGATCCTTTTCAATAGAGCTATGGCCCAACTTGGTCTATGTGCATTCCGAGTTGGATTAATTACAGAGGGCCATGGCTGCCTTTCTGAACTATATTCTGGTGGAAGGGTAAAGGAGTTGCTTGCACAAGGTGTTTCGCAAAGCCGATATCATGAGAAGACTCCAGAACAGGTACTAATGTCTCATATATACATTTATAATTATTTGGTACTCTTTTCTTAAACCAAATTAAAAAAAAAAAAGTTAGAAACTTGTAAATTGCTTGGACCTTTTTTTTTTTTTTTTTGAGAAAAAAAATTGCTTGGACCATGGTTGATGTAGTATGATTGTGTACCTTTCATACTATGTGAGGTTTTGTCCAACTGCTATTTGGATTTTAATTGTTTACACATACATGCACACATCATGGTACATCATACAAAAAAGGCTACAATGTGAATCATGTGATGAGATGATGGAGGAGTAAAGGTAATATATGATGATGTGACTGTATGATATAGCCATTACATTTAAGGTTAATAAAAAAATTGAATGTAGATTTTGATGTGAGGTTAGCTGCAGTTCTGCTGGTTTGATTTCATTCATCTTGTGTATGATAATGAAAGCTTGCAGGCTGTGTAGAATGTGTTGTATGAGACTTATTTGTTGGTTATTCCATATGGAATTAAAAATTGCGCATCTTTTCTTGTAAATATTGTTGTTGCATTAGCTTCTGTACATCTATGTTATGTAAGTGTGCACATGTATGTTCCATGGACTCACTGTTGTAATTGTCCCCTGCACAAAAACAACAGGAAAGGATTGAAAGGAGACGCCAAATGCCATACCATATGCACATAAATCTTGAGCTCCTGGAGGCTGTCCATCTGATCTGTGCTATGCTGCTGGAAGTACCCAACATGGCAGCTAACATTCATGATGCAAAACGCAAGGTCATAAGTAAGACTTTCCGACGGTTGCTTGAGGTGAGTGAGAGGCAAACATTTACAGGTCCCCCAGAAAATGTCAGAGACCACATAATGGCTGCCTCCAGGGCCCTTAGCAAGGGAGATTTTGAGAAGGCATTTGATGTCATCAAGTCCCTTGATGCGTGGAAGCTTCTAAGGAATCGAGAGAATGTACTTGCGATGCTCAAGGCTAAGATCAAGGAAGAGGCTCTGAGGACCTACCTATTTACTTATTCCTCATCTTATGATTCCCTGAGCTTGGACCAGCTCACCAAACTGTTTGACCTCTCAGATGCCCAGACTCACAGTATTGTCAGCAAGATGATGATCAATGAGGAGCTCCATGCAAGTTGGGATCAGCCAACTCAGTGCATCGTTTTCCATGATGTTGAGCACACTAGGTTGCAAGCTCTGGCATTCCAGTTTACAGAGAAGCTCTCCGTCCTTGCAGAAAGTAATGAGAGAGCGATAGAAGCAAGGCTAGGTGGTGGTAGTTTGGATCTGCCTCAGAGGCGGAGAGAAAACCAGGATTATGCTGCTGGAACAGCTGCTCCCGGGGGTAGGTGGCAAGAAAACTTGTCTTTCACTCAGGGAAGACAAGGTGGTGGCACTGGGCGCACAGGATATGGTGGTGGAGGGAGACCTTTCCCACTAAGCCAAGCTGCTGGAGGCGGGTATTCAAGGGACCGGACGGGTCAGTCACGAGGTGGTGGCTACCAGGGTACACGGTATCAAGGTGCTGCATATGGAGGGTCAGGGAGGAGTGCTTATCAGAGTGGTTCAGCTGTGAGGGGATCCCAAATAGATACTTCAACTCGCTTGGTCAGTCTTCATAGAGGGATTCATGCTTAGAGTAATAAGACTACTGGAAGAGAAGACAATATTGATTAAAAGTTCTTGCGTTTTAGAGAAAACTTATTCTGTTGGTTCTGAAATTAGTCCAAAAATTGCTTTAAGTTTCTTGCAGTATTTGAATTTTACCTTCAGAGGTCTATATCTGAAGTTCTAAACTGAAGGTTAACTTTGAAAGGTGGATATTGTATGCTTGTTGCTATGACAGCATTACTCCAACATGTTTTGTTTCATCAGTTGCTCTTAATAATAGTTTACACTTCTATGAGATGGACTGGTTTTGTTTGGCAGGTTTCAAATTTTATGAATTTTTACATCAAATTGTTTTGCTGGATTAGTTGGAAACCTGGAAAAAGGACTCATGAGCTGACCTAAATCATTTGGGAAATTATTAAGTCTTAGTTGGCTGAACTATTTTGGCTTTAGCCTATATCTCTGTATATCAATGTCCTCTTTTAGTATTTGTTTGGCACGATTAATTTTGCCAATTTATTTTACTATTCAATTTATTTTTGTTATAATTCATGGGTCTCACAGCACTTTTTGGTACTATTTATGAGTCTCATTGTACTAATTTTGCTAACTTTTACTTTTATTTATAGTACTTTCAGCAAAAAAATTTCAGATTCAGTAAAATAAGCAGATTCCAAACAAACTCCTAGTTGATTTCCTCTAAACTTGCTACCTAAGCTTTTGAAAAACCAAAATTTTTCACTATCATTCTAATATATATTTGGTTAATTTGGTTTTTTGAGTTACAACTTACAAGTAGTGTTAAAACTATATTAGTTTCTTTCCAGATAAAATCAAAATAAATTAGGATTGATCTTTTAAAAAAAATTATAATTAAATTATGAATGTTCATTTATATAAGTTCTTTAATTTAATTTTTTATTTAACAATACTTCATTTTTCGAACTTTCTTTGTATTACCTTGGTTAGTGACTAGTTATTTTATATTGGATTTAAGGCTTTAACAACAAAAGTGATTAATTCACACCTAGGTAGAATAATAATCTCTTCTCCCAAAAAAAAAAAAAAAAGGTAGAATAATAATCAACTTGTCACAGTTCCATCCCCTCTTTAAAATGGAAAAAACTTGTGCAACTTGTGCAACACAAAAAGGACAAGATGGGTCAAGCAGCACTGGCATTTTCCCCAACCTACTCACATTTTTTTTTTCCTTCTTTCAATGTTACTTTAATAATTGATTGTCAATTTGAGCACAATTTCAAATCCTATTCTAATCTTTTCAAACGTGCAAAGTGTTTACATGCAAACTTTTTCCAAGAAAAAAAAAATCCCAGCTCATTGGAATTGAAAATCAAGTTCCTAAAATGCTTTTGGGGCTACCCTTTTTTGTTTTGTGTTTTTTCTACTCTGACTGCCCCTTTTTTATTGTCAATTTGAGCACATTTTCAAATCCTACTCTAATCTTTTCAAACATGCAAAGTGTTTACATGCAAACTTTTTCCAAGAGAAAAAAAAAACATCCCAGCTCATTGGAATTGAAAATCAAGTTCCTAAAATGTTTTTAAACTAATTGTTTAATTTTCTTGCAGTTTTTGAATTTTACCTTCAGAAGTCTATTTCTGAAGTTCTAAACTGAATGTTAACTTTGAAAGGTGGATATTGTATGCTTGTTGCTATGACAGCATTACTCCAACATGTTTTGTTTCATCAGTTGCTCATAATAATAGTATACACTTCTATGAGATGGACTAGTTTTGTTTGGCAGGTTTCAAATCTTATGAAATTTTTTATCGAATTGTTTTGCCAGATTAGTTGGAAACCTGGAAAAAGGACTCATGAGCTGACCTGAATCATTTGGGAAATAAGTCTTAGTTGGCTGAACTATTCTGGCTTTAGTCTATATCTCTGTATATCAATGTCCACTTCTAGTTGATTTCCTCTAAACTTGCTACCTAAGCTTTTGAAAAACCAAAATTTTTCACTATCATTCTAATATATATTTGGTTAATTTGGTTTTTTGAGTTACAACTTACAAGTAGTGTTAAAATTATATCAGTTTCTTTCTAGATAAAATAAATTAGGATTAATCAAAATAAATTATGATTGATCTTTTTTAAACAAATTATAATTAAATTATGTATGTTCATTTCTATAAATTCTTTAATTTAACTTTTTTATTTGTCAATACTTCATTTTTTGAACTTTCTTTGTATTACACTAGTTAGTGGCTAGTTATTTTATAATATAACAGGATCATTGGTGGACCGTGGATTTAAGGCTTTAACAACAAAAGTGATTAATTCACACTTAGGAAGAATACTACTCAACTTGTCACAGTTCCATCCCCTATTTAAAATGGAAAAAACTTGTGCAACACAAAAAGGGACAAGATGGGTCAAGCAGGACTGGCATTTTGCATCCCAACATACTCACATGTATTTTTTTTCTTTTCAATGTTACTTTAATACCTTATTGTCAATTTGAGCACATTTTCAAATCCTATTCTAATATTTTCAAACGTGCAAAGTGTTTACATGCAAACCTTTTCCAAGAAAAAATAAAACATCCCAGCTCATTGGAATTGAAAATCAAGTTCCTAAAATGCTTTTGGCGCTACCCTTTTTTGTTTTGTGTTTTTTCTTCTATGACTACACCTTTTTTGTTAAGTATGAACCCCAAAAAGGAAATGCCTTTTAGGAGAACATGATCAACATTTTGCCTGTATCATATATTTTGTGGTCAATAGTTTTGTGGGCCATTTGCATTTGGTGAAAAGCTTATGTCCTATCAGATCGGTTGGGACCTGGGAACGTTTTCACCAAAAAATTGGGTTATGCTAATCAAAATATTTAACCACCCAAATGACCATGTTAATTATATATATATATATATATATATATTTTTTTTTTTTTGGTAAAAAAAATTAATTAAATATTCTTGCTTAGAGCCTTATACTAATCCATGTGGGCACGACTTTTGTTCTGTTCTACACACAATCTTGTGGTGACATTTTAGGAAGAAGAATGGGTGAAGTCTGATTGGGATTCGGGAAGGGAGAAGTCTTTTTCTAAAAATAAAAAAATTGAATAGGGGGAAGTCTTTTTTCATTTTTCAACTATAAAAAATGTTTCTTAAATTTAAAATTTTTCTTTAATCCAATTACATTTTACCTAATCTTTTATCATACCCTCCCACTTGTAGTTGAGAAATCAAAATCCTTTCCAACCTACCTGTATATTTTATGATGCACGGATGGGGTCAATCTAATATTAGTTAATGCTGAGCTGTAAAACATTATTTAACTATATTCAATCAAGACCAAAATATTGGTCTTCATTATAAAAAAAAATACTAGTATATTGTGATATAAATTGAATAATTAAGAGATTTGAAGCACAGTGAACGCTTTTTAGTATTTTCACTACACGTATTTAGGGTTTAAATCCTCCATTCTCAATTGTCAATGGTCAAATTATCTGTAAATAGAAGAAGAAAAAGTGGGAGCTCAGGCACATAGTTGGTTCTCCTTTATTAAGAAAACTAATTATGTGTATGTAATGGACCTCCTCTAGATATGTGTATACATAAATTAAAAGCTAATATATATATATATATATATATTCCTAAAAAAAAAAGTATATATTTTTATTCCAATCATTTTATGTTTTACATGTTTTTATATAGGTTATTAAGAGTCTATTTGATTAAGCGTTTTGAGGATTTAAAAGTGTGTTTTTAAAACTTAAAACTCCGTTTCACAACAATAATTGCTCATCACTTTATTTATTTATTTTTACAAACGATTATTTTAAACTAAAAATACTGTTTTGCAACAATTTATACAAACATTACCTAAATATTACAGCATGTAAAAACAAAATGTTCTTATTTGATCCCGTTGTAACCCCATACCCATATTCAACCCGATTCAAAAATGAAAGAATAAGGTGATCGTTGACCCCAAGAAAGAATTTGCCGCACACATTCACATTAATGATTCCAAAAGCCCACAAAGTAAAAGCTCCTTTGTTATGTGTGAACACTGAAACTGCAAACAACCAAAGCAAACCGTAAGTTAGACTAGTAGATAATAATAAAAAAAACAAAAAGAAAACAGTAACACACTCAAAAGGCCAAGTCAAATGGAGAAGAAAGAGAGAAAGAGAAAGAGAAAGAGAGAGGAACACACAGAATTTGACTTCGTCTTCTCTCATTGAATTTTCACTTCGAAAATGGCTGAAGAAGAGGACGAAGAAGAGGTTGTACATTTATTATTGTTGGTAACTTGATTAACGTGTGATAAGAGCAGACTTTGACAGTTTGACACTGACTCACCAAATACCCTTCTCCGCATGATACCAAACTGCAAAACTCCAACAATCTCTCTCTCTCTCTCTCTCTCTCTCTCTATCTTTTCTTTGTTTCATTCATATATTTCTGACCCAACAAGATAAACAACAAGAAGAACAAGAACACGAATTATATATACAAGTCTTGGTCTTTTCTTTGCCTTTGAATTTTTTCTTTGTGGTTACTGGTCTAAGACGCAGAGCTGAAATATACAGCAACAAAGTTTTGGTTTGCAGTCTCAGCCACTCAGTCAGTCCTTCAGTCAGTCTTTGTTGCCTTTTGCTCCGCAGGTTCAGCTCCTTATTGTTCACTCTCTCTGACTGTTCTCTCTTTTCAATTGAATTCTTTTTTTGTTCTTTGCTTTTTTTTGTTTCTCTATATATACGTTTCTTATTTGTACAAAAGGCATAGAGAAGCATAAAGAATACAAAAGAATAAGTACCCTCCTTATATTTCTTCTTATTCTTGTCTTTCTCTCTCTCAATTCCCACTATTTTTCTTTGTATACTTCTTCTATTTGTTTATTTCTTCCTCACATAGACATAGAGACATTCAGTTTTTCTTTTTTGGTTTGTATATCAAAATTTTGTCTATTTGGCTAAGTCCTTCCTCATCTTGTTCTTTAATCTCTTTGTCACATAAAGAAATGGGAACTATTGATACTAGAAGCTTTTTAGAGCTCATGACAGAGCTAATAGCAACGGTGGACGAGATTGTCTCGCTGGCAAAAGACTCAGATAATGAAAGAGAGGTTTTCACAGAATTTGCACTGCTTGTTGAAAGGTTTTCACCAAGTCTGAATGAATTAAAGGACAATGAAAAGCTCATGGACAGGTCAACTATTCGAAAAGCAGTGGAATCCCTTGAAGAACAGCTTAACCGCTCCAAGGTTTTGGTACAAAGTCCCAATTCAGATACATTTGTTAAGCATGTGGAGGAAGTGACTCATGATCTTGGCCGGTCACTAGGCCTTTTGCTCTTAGCTAGTCTTGAAGTTTCCACAGATTTAAAAGAAAAGATTGGGGACTTACATAAAGAATTGATGAGTGCAAGGTTTAGTTTGGATTCTAGTCCTAGTTCAAGTTGGGTATCGGAGTTTGTTAGTGAGTTGAAAGTGGTGAATGAAATAGAGGAGGAGAGTATTAGTCTTGAATCTCTTGATATTGGTGATGTTGTGTTGCAACTCAAGTATGGCAATGATGAAGAATTCAAATATGCACTTTTGGGATTGAATGAGTTGATTGGAAGTGAAAAAGTTAGTAATGAATGGATTGATGAAGAAGGGATTATTCCAATTCTGTTTAATCGTTTAGGTTCAAGCAAGCCGGAGAATAGGTTGACTATAATTCAAATACTAAGAAGACTAGCTTTGGAGAATGCTGACAACAAGGTATATGATATGTAAATCTATTGTCTGTTTTTCCCCACTAACTCAACATTTGGATTGGACTTTAAAAATCACAAATTTATATGTTTTTCATTAATTGGAGTGTACAGGAAAAGATGGTGGATGTTGAGTATTTGTCAACGCTGGTGAAGTCTTTGACACGGGATGTGGAAGAGAGGAGAGAAGCTGTTGGCCTGTTGGTAAATTTCTCTGATCTTCCTGCAGTTAGGCGGCGGATGGGCAGAATTCAAGGGTGTATTGTTATGTTAGTTGCCATGCTAAATGGGGATGATCCAGTTGCTTCCAGAGATGCAGGGAAATTGTTAAATGCCTTTTCAAGTAACACTCAAAATGCGCTTCATATGGCAGAGGCTGGTTACTTTAAGCCACTGGTTCAGTACCTAAAGGAAGGTGATTACACTGACTTTTCTGTGTGCTACTTTGTGCCTTTCCTATTTTACCATATATCTGTTTTAGTTCTGTTCTTTTGATGTTGAATTGTCATTCTAGTTTAGTTTAGAGTGGTTTAAAATTTTGATATAAAAAATTCTGAATTTGTATTAGTCTTCTATTTCATCAAATTGGAGTCAAATGTGGACTTGAAGCGCCAATTGTGACATAATTGATTGAAGGAGAGGAGGGTCTTGATTCTTTCACATCCAAGAATTTTTTTTACAGTAAGACTTGATAATTAAGATAAGCAACTGGCTCATTCTTTTTCAAAGTCATCGGGGCAATGGATTTGGAGACCTCATGATAGAAAATAAAAGCTCGCTGCATCTTAAAATTGCAGTGAAGACATCAATGGGATTGGGTTCGTGTGTAGTTCAATTTTTGGCTTTGATGAAAAGAGGTAATAGCTGGTTTGGTGTGTCCATTAGAGGAGCAATTAATAGGATATATATACCTTAAATTTAGGAAAAAGCCAATTGAAGACTTCAATCCTACCCTTCACCCCCTTTAAACACCATACTTTTGCTGCAGATTGCATAAGTCATAGATGGTCAAATTTTGGTGATATGGTTTGAGTGACTTGGTTAAAATTGAAGAGAATTTGTTTTTGTCACCACTTGTCCATGTATAATTCAATTAAAACAGTAACCATATGCTTGTGTGCGCACGTGTAGGTCCCAGCTTTGTATCTTAAATATATTAAGGTTTGTCACTAGTAAAGCACAAATTCTGTTTCTCCTCTGCAGAGTACAAAAAGTATAAGTTCTCTGATTAACTCTCCATGCAATGTATATGCAGGTTCTGACATGAGTAAGGTTCTCATGGCAACAGCACTATCAAGGATGGAGCTGACAGATAAGTGGAGAGCTGCACTTGGAGAAGATGGGGCAATTGAGCCCCTTGTCAAGATGTTTAATGCAGGAAAACTTGAATCTAAATTATCAGCTTTAAGTGCATTGCAAAATTTATCCAGATTGCCAGAAAACATTCAACGCTTGATTAGTTCAGGAATAGTAGCACCACTGCTTCAGCTCCTCTTCTCTGTCACGTCTGTGCTCATGACTCTTCGGGAGCCAGCATCAGCAATTCTTGCAAGGGTTGCAGAGTCAGAATCCATTCTTGTTAACCAAGATGTGGCACATCAGATGCTCTCGCTTTTAAATCTGTCAAGTCCAGTAATTCAGTGTCATCTCTTACAAGCACTCAACAGCATTGCTGCCCATTCTAGTGCATCCAAAGTCAGAAGAAAAATGAAAGAAAATGGTGCCATTCAGCTACTTCTACCATTCCTGATGGAAAACAACACAAAAATCAGGAGTCTTTCCTTAAACTTGATTTACACCCTATCTAAATATTTACCAGAAGAGTTAACTGAACAGCTAGGAGAAACACACATTAGTACAATTGTCAGTATTATTTCAGCATCAACATCTGAGAGTGAAAAAGCTGCAGCAGTTGGCATACTAAGCAATCTTCCCATTAGCTATAAGAAAGCGACGGATATACTTAAGAAGGCAAATTTTCTGCCAATTTTGATCTCTATTATCAGTTCAAGCAATGCACCTTCAACACCCACAAAATGCTGGTTAGAAGAGAGCGTTGCAGGTGTACTAATTCGGTTCACAAATCCTTCTGATAAGAAGTTACAGCTTCTCTCAGCGGAACATGGGGTGATTCCTTTGCTTCTGAAATTGCTTTCAAGCGGGTCACCAGTTGCAAAATGCAGAGCTGCAACCTCACTAGCCCAGTTATCACAGAATACACTCTCTCTTAGAAAGCCTAGAAAGTCAAGGTGGTTGTGTGTTCCTGCTTCTGCAGATGCCTATTGTGATGTTCATGATGGTTTCTGCTTTGTAAATAGTACACTTTGTTTGGTCAAGGCAGGTGCCATTCCTCCATTGGTTCAAATATTGGAAGGTAAAGATAGGGAAGCAGATGAGGCTGTTCTTGGCTCCCTTGCAACTCTCTTGCAAGACGAAATTTGGGAGAATGGAAGCAATTACATTGCCAAAATTTCAGGCGTTCAAGCCATTATAAAATTTTTAGAATCAGGTAATGTGAAGGCTCAGGAGAAAGCACTATGGATATTGGAGAGGATTTTAAGAGTTGATGAATACAGAGTAAAGTATGGGGAATCAGCTCAGGTAGTGCTTATCGATTTGGCCCAGAATGGCGACCCCAAATTGAAACCAACTGTTGCAAAATTATTGGCTCAGCTTGAGGTCTTGCAGGATCAGTCTAGTTACTTCTGAGAAGATTCATTGTGTATAAGCTATATCATACTTGTAATTTTGTTTCAAAGACTTTTAAATGCTCCTCAATACCCAAAATTCAATTCCTTATGATGTATATGTTTAAAAAATGAGTATATATATGTTGAGAAATGTTAAGAAGCCATGACAACATAATGAAGTGTTAGAACTAGCAAGGCTGGTTGTTGAAAAGTGAATATTCCCTATGCTTGTTATTCTTATATTTCTTGTCTATAGATTTTTATTGTGCATTTTTGTGAACAAGGGAGGAAGAGAAAAAAAGGAAAAAGATTGTTACTTTTATCTGCTTTTGTAAGTTACAGTTTTATTGCAGCCATATTTAATTTGTTTTCTTCTCTGCTGTGCTTGACTTTAGTTTTGATGTATGTAAAAAAAACTAATTAATGATTAATTATGTGCTTTTACTGCATTTGAATTGTCTCTTTGAGAAGGAGGGCTAATTGAGGCTGGTTTTGATGATGTAATTCAACTGTGATGTGCATAGTTTTGCCACCAAATTTGTATAAATATATATGCAAAAAAGGTGAAGGAATTTGGTCATATACTCTCCTTGTTGGTTGGTGATAGAATCTTATTCCACTCCTTTGGAATGAACCTATAGAATATATAAAATTTCCAAAATTCATGGTACCTTTCAATCCAAGACTAAAAGCTTCCACAGCCTGTTGACTAAAATGAGGAACTAAATTGCATAATTTCATGAAAATAGTGCAACAGCCACTCATTGGTGCATTCTCAAGCTATTTTTTTTAATCTAATTAGGTAATGGTTATTGTAAGGTTGGAATATGAATCTTGAGCTCCTGAATCACATGGATTGCAGACTTGTTTTGCTTGTCTCTGCCAAGAATATCCATGATCCATCAATTTGTCCAATTATGCATCAAGTTTTATTTGACCATACAACTTGCTTTTTCACTATATATAAAAGAAAGAAACTATTTTTCAATGGAGAATGTGGAAAATATCATGGTTGAATTGTAGTATTCCTTTATTAAAAAAATAATTGTAGCATTCCTTTGAAAGCCCAAATGAATTAGAATAATCCAATATGAGGTAGACACGATGACACCATTTTCTACCATTCAAGGAAATCAAACCAACCCTGACATTAGAATATCCAATATGAAAATTTTACATAGTTAGAAATTGTCTAAGTTCTCTAGAGCTATTTGCATCAAAAATTGAGGGCATTCCAAGGAATAAACATAAGGGGGATCTTCTCCTATTTATCTATGTATTATGCTAATTCAAGATGTATCCACTCACTAATTTAGACGCTAGCAGAAGTAGCATATTGTCCATACGATGTTATATGTAAAAAATTGAAGAACACTCTTCACTAACACCATCATGATATGGATAAAAGTAGATGAGTAACACAAATTAATTCGAATTAAAATTTAAATTACAAAAATTTTAATAGTTTTTTTTTTTAAGAAAAATTTAAATTGTTAGAATTAATCCATTCTGACAAAAAATTAACCTAAACTTTTATTCCAGAAAGACCAAAATGTGGTTACAAAAAGCTTTTGGTCACTGTTAATTTGGTCATATTATTTTTAATTTGCATTTAATTTGGTTCATATATTTTGATAGCATTCAAACTATTATTTTTAATTTCTTGTCAATTTCGTCTTTGTTATTTTTAATTTGTAGTCATTTTGGGTCCAAATCTATTTAGTTGCTGAGTTGATATATGTGTTTATCAAAGTTAAAAATTGGTAAATTTAATATGTATTTTTGTGTTTTTGTGTTTTTTTTTTTTTTTTTTTTTGAGAAAGATGTATTTTTGTGTTTGGTTTTTAGAAAAGTGCAAAGAAAATTTGTGATTTGACCAAATTAAAATTACACCGACCAAAACAGAATCACTAAAATAGTATTTTTTTTGCATTAAAAAAAAAAGAAAGAAGTAGGGTCAATTTTGTAATTTTAAGTTTGATAGCAAGCAACACACAGTTCAGTTTAAACAAAATACATAAAAACGACGTCGTTGCTCCTTATCAGTTTCAGACAGCCCCTCAAGAAACAAAAACCCTAAACCCCTAACCGTTCTTCCTCTTTCTCTTTCTCTCTCTCTAAAACTCTGAAACTTTCTCTCTCTAAAACCCTGAATAGAGTTTAGGGTTTTGCGAAGATGAATCGAAGGAACACTCGTTTGAGGAGGGAGTACTTGTACAGAAAGAGCTTAGAAGGCAAAGAACGCATTCTCTATGAGAAAAAGCGAATGATCAAAGAAGCCCTTCAAGGTTTGCTGCTTTTTATTTTTCAGTTTTACTCACTCTCTCACATTCATACATACATGCATGCATGAAAGTTTTTGTCTTTTTTGGTTTTTTTTTAGATGGGTTTTGATTGTTGGTGTTAATTTTGTGGGAATTGGTGTGTTTTTTTGGCAGAGGGAAAACCGATTCCAACGGAGTTGAGAAACGAGGAGGCGGAGCTTCGGCATCAAATTGACCTCGAGGACGAAAGCACTGCCGGTATGGTTTTTTTAATTTTTGTTTATTTGGGTGTTTGGTTTGCGATGAAAATTTAGTAGAAAGTGTTTGGTTGCTGTGAAAAAAGGGGAGTGAAAGTAAGATTATTGAATGTAAGTTTTTTTTTTTTTGGGGGGGGGGGGTGTAGATTTTAATGGGAAGCTGAAATGGAGAATGGAGAATGGTAAATAGTGTATAGTGTTATTACATAATAGTTTGTGTTCTTTAGTTGAGGTTGAATATGGGGTGCTTGTATTGTGTTTAGTTTGACTAATTTGGAAGTGAGCGTTGCTGGATTATGCTTTTGTTTGATGTTATTGGATTGTGTAGCTTAGGGTGCATTTGGATAAACTACTGCAAAATGGTGTTTTGGATTTAAAATGAGTTTTTGTAAAAAAGCTAGGTAGAGTTTCTGTTGCAAAATGGAGTTTTGGGTTTTAAAAACGCACTTTTAGGCTCCCAAAAGGCCTAACCAAATGGACCCTTAGAGTTTGCATTGGAAAGTCAGAACATGTATTCGGATTTTTTTTTTAATAGAGGAATTCGGAAAATGTTGACGGTGTCTGTTGATAAGCTCACATATGAAAGAGTGATTTGAAAGTTTTGTGAATAATGGGATTCATCATGATAACTTGGAAGTTGAAACTCTAGCTTTCTTAGTTTCTACAGTTTGAGTGAATTTGGATTTGGGCTGTACACATTAGGATGACTGCAACGATGGAGCTGTGAAACACTTTGTATGTGAACATTTTTTTTTCCTCAAAGTGTAATTGGATATATGCTTAGGTGTCTAATTATGACATAAAATGTCCAAAAAAGAAAAATGAGCTAATGAAGTTTAGGCACATGGGATAGTTTGCAAATTGATCACACAATATGGAGCCATGGGCAGCTATAGAATTTTTTGTGTGTCATTGTTGATGGATAGATAGACACCAAGATGATTGTATCCAGGAACTTTGTATGTGTGTGTGTGTTGTCTTAAGAAGAATCTTGATTCTGACTTAATTATGATTGTTTACAGGCTTTATTTCATGATTGTTTAATTTGTAACTTTTCTAAAGTTGTAATATATATATATATATATATATGTTAAAATTTTTTTTATGTTTTTATTCTTCTCTCCTGATGGTGCATGCAATTTATTTTAGTCCCGAGGACACATATTGATGATGAGTATGCCAATGCATCCGAGAGAGATCCTAAAATTTTGATAACTACATCCCGTAATCCAAGTGCTCCACTTACACAGTTTGTAAAGGTTGGTATGGTTTTGATTTGTTCCATATTTCTCAATTAATGTATTCCAGCTGTACTCTAGCTTACTTCATTGGCATTCTGCAAGGACTTTAGTTTTAGTCATGATTGCAATTGTTAGCATGTTCCTGCAGGAATTGAAGTTTGTTTTTCCTAATGCACAACGGATGAATCGTGGTGGCCAGGTTGGTGAACAGCCCTTTTCTCCACCCACATTGCTCTGTGCTGCATTTGCAATTGCTTCATTCTAATATTTCATTCCCATTGGTTCAAGACATGCTTGGAGGCATTAGAATTTGTGGATATCCAATTTCCATGTTGTACCTTTTTGCATCTTATTAATAGATTTATGATTAGAAGAAATATATCATTCTTTACAAAATATTTGATTTTTTTAATAGAAGAACATGCATAATGTGGCTAAAATGTTGTTTTTTGATTGTATCCAGTTTGTGTAACCATCTATCTTATTCCCTTTTTTTGTCAAAAAGATTGTGCTCCCTCCTTCCCAAATTATTGGTCCGCTATTCCATTTTGAGATATACCAAAATGTAGTCCTCTTTGAAGTTGATGAATAAATTTCCTATCTTATCCTTTACTTTATTTAAAAACTCAATAATATTATTTCACTGGAGTTTAAATCAATGAGGGTAGTTATGGAAACTTTTACCTTTTTAACTACAAGACAATGCATTAAATGGTGTTCCGTGTTCCCTTAAAAAGTTGGATTGTTTAATCAGGACCAACAATATGGGATGGGGGTAGTATTAGTGTAGTTGGCCTGTAATTTGTGAAGCTTTCTACTTATCAAAAAAAAAAAAAAAAATTGTGAAGCTTTTGCATTTGTCAAACAGACTAAATTGAATTTTAAGTGGAAAACAGAGATGATAATCAACATGTTTTGCTGCCTATTACATACAGAAAGATTTTTACGTGATGTTTTACTTCTCTTTTTGATTCAATTATGTAACTTGCCATTGAGTGAATTGGCACAAACTAGTTGGTTAGTCCATTACAAGGTAATCAAAAGTGAAAGGAGACATTAAGGCGCCAAGTCCTTGTATTGCCCAAGGTGTGAGGCAACAAAAAGGCGCTAGCCCGATGGAAGCAAGCCTCCAAAATCTAAATATAGTTAATATAGATATAGACCTTAAACAATATGTACCTAATGATTTGAAATATTATAATCAAGTGTTTTTAAATGTGTTGCATGAGGAAATTAGGTCTATTAATTGATTTCAAATAGGCTTAACATGTTTTAGGCTCTATTATTTATTCTAATATTAGGCTTACAACAAGCTTCAATAAATTAATTAATGTGAGAATAAGTTTTACAAGCTTCTGTAAATTAATAATCTAATTATAGGTTTGACAAGCCTTCTATGCTTTTTCTTTTAAAAAATTAAATTTAACTTATAAAAAAAACCACTGAGTCTCTTGCCTTAGTGCCTTTTTCATGGCTTACGGCAGTTGCCTTGCTCACCTAGGCTCTAAAGGCGAGCTCCTCACTAAAGGTGCCTTGCCTTAAAGCCTTACTGGCGCCTCGCCTCACCCATGTGCCTATGCGAGCAGGGCACTTTGACTACACCAGTCCATTAGTTCCATTCTTCATTTGAATATTGTGTAGATATATTCACTATTAGTTCTATTCTAGCACATGCTTACATTAGTCTCACTCACTTGAAGAAGTTGTATATAGTTTATCAGCTTTCCTATTTTGGAATTCTAATGCTCCTCATTCTTCAGACATTAGAATATGCTACAAGTTATTTTACTGCGATATTAGAAAATTGGTACTCCTACAAAATTCATCCTGATGATGGATACATATGTGATGATGCTAAGCTTGTGGCATAATTTTTTCGAATTTTTCTCCTTTGCAGGTTATTAAAGAAATTATTGAAACTTGCCGTGCACATGATTTTACAGATGTTATCCTAGTTCATGAACACCGTGGTGTGCCAGATGGTATCACTATAAGCCATCTACCCTTTGGTCCAACTGCATATTTTGGATTACTCAATGTGGTAAGTATGATCATATTAGTGTTTTTTGTACTTTTGCTTTGGCTTTGGCCTCGTTGTATGGGGCATCAATATGTTAATAAAGTGTTTGCCTGTAGGTTACAAGACATGACATTAAGGACAAGAAAGCCATTGGAACAATGTCTGAGGCTTACCCACATTTGATACTTAACAAGTTTTCAACAAAGGTATTGTTTATCTTTGTTGGATTTAATCAATATATTATGTCAAGAAAGCTTATTAAAAAAAATATGGAGAGTTTTCAACTGTATATTGAGGTTGTGTTCTTGTCAGAAATTATTGGTGAATTCTGCCTCAAGGGCACTGCATATCTAATAGAATGTAGCAAAAATATGGAATGTATCTATGGTTTCTTAAATGAGTTCCGTGAGATGTAAATGTCAGTAACATAAATGGTTTCTCAGTTATTTTAGTATTAAAATTTTAAAAGAACAACTGGAACAAGTACAGGACAAGTAACTTGAAGGATTTTACTGCCAGAAACACAGTAGGAGCCTTTATTTTGGCAGTTTTGGCTTCCCCACTCTCATGGATGTAGCATCAATTCTGCTTTTGTGTTCACTGTTTTATATTTACATTTTTAACAAAAACTTGTTAAAATAACCTCTATATTTTACTTATAAAAAAAGTGTTCCCTGTTTGATCTTATTCAGCTTTTTATTTATTTATTTATTTTTTATATTGTTGATAGCTAGGTGAAAGGACAGCAAACATTTTGAAGCATCTTTTTCCAGTGCCAAAGCCAGATACCAAACGCATTATAACTTTTGCTAATGAGTCTGACTATATTTCATTCAGGTTGGTTTATTGTTTGATACTTTTAGTGATGCTTCTATTGGCTATTCTCTAGTTTGTTAAACTTTTGTCTGTAATGATTATGTTAGCTTGGACCTATATTATCTCCATTGACATAAATTACGTGTGAATGTGTGTTCACAATGTTTAACATACAAAAGAAAAAGGGCAAATTGCACTTTCCCTCACTAAACTTTAGGGATGTTGCAGCCAAGAGCCTTGTAACTCAATTGGCACCACTTGGTGTTTCTAACAAAGGTGTCTAGGGTTCAAATCCACCCTCCCTCAACTATTGAATCATAAAAATAAATAAAAAAGAAAGAAAAAAAAGGGGTAGTTTCAATGTTCGCCTAATTGATTGGTAATAGGCAAAGTGCCCCTCTCCATGTTTGTGTGTATTTACAGTAATTAACCTATCAAAAAGTGTGTATTTACAGTAATTAGCATATAAATCAAAAAGAGTAAATTGCAGATTTCCTTCCTAAGCTTTGGGTGTTTGCAATGCCCTTTGCTTGATTGGTTATGTGCAAATTGCCCCCATTGTTTCAAATTTACGTTGGAGTCAATTTTTTTAACAAAAATTTCTAGTTTTTTTCTTAAATTCATGCCCGGGCCCACATGAATATCGTTTGAAATGTCACTTATGCCCTTAATGATGCCAATTCTATTTGGATTTCACATGAAATGTCAAATGCCAAATTTTGGAATGAGTCTTGATGTGGAACTATGGCTGAACAGCACACATGTTTGCTTTTGAACCCTATTAACAACTTGTAAACAATCAGGCATCATATTTATGAGAAGCATGGAGGTCCTAAATCCATTGAGCTTAAAGAAGTCGGTCCTCGGTTTGAAATGCGGCTTTATAAGGTATCTTATGCTACTTTGTTACTTTTCAGTAAAGCTTAATTTTTTTGAAGGATTATTCTCTTTTAATTGTGTGGAAATTGGTTCACAACACCTTAAATAATTTGCTTCTGGTATTACACTATCATATGCTAGCTATTGTTGGGTGCTATTTTGCGTGAATACATAATGATGGTAGGAGATATTTTTGCTTTGTTATTTATGTGATCAACATCCAAGAACCTGTCACAAGTAAGCATGTTCTTGGGGTGGCCATTACCAACACCCCCCTCTTTTTTTACCCACTGTGCTTTCTAATGGTGGGGTGTTGGGGGGGGGGGGGGGGGGGGGGGGTGTTGGAGGCTTCTTAGTATTTTGTAAAGAAGTCATTTCGTTATTTTCCTTTTAAGATATTGGAACTATGATCAAATGGGATTTTCTTTCACATTCTCTATTTAGCTGATGTTCCATAATATTTCTTGTCATGAATCCTCTTTTTCATCATTGTTGGTTTAGAGGTTTTGAGTACTACTATACAGCTGAAACAAACTGATATCACTATCATCATTATATGTTGCTTTGTGACAATTAGAGCCTACTTTTTTCAATAAAATTTATTTCACACACACACAGAGACACAGACACAGACACATATATATAAGGTCTAGCTAAATTTGCACCTCCCCTTATAAGTTCTAGGTGGAGGATAATGTTGTGGGTTCAAGACCCATCAGCTGCGTGTGTAATTATCCAATGTGTGCATATTGGTTTGTAAATCCATTTTCTTCCTTTGTCTTAGGTTTTCTCAATATGAGTTTAAATTGGTACATTCCTTTTCTGATGGTATTTATTTAAGGCTGTGTTTGTTTCGGGTGAAAACCGCTTCCGGAAAATAAATATTTTCCGGAAATGCTATTTTCAGGAAAGGAAAATGTATTCAAGTGTTTGGCTGCATTATAGAAAATGTTTTAGTGTGTTTGGTTGCATTCTGAAAATGTTATTTTCTTACAAGTTTCTCACATTTTCTCAACCATTTTCTCAGTTTCCAAACAAATTTCATAATATAAAATTTCAATATATAAACTTAAAAGAAACAAAAATCAAAATAGAGCATTCATTAAACTCAAAATTCGGTCACAGAGGGAGAGAGGGAGGAAGAGAGAGTGATCGCCAATTGAGGGAAAGGGAGAGGTAGATCGAGAAAGAGAGAGATTGGGCATGGGTGGGTCATGGGTGCGATCTCGCCAGTGCTGGGGTGCGACGAGCCCAGTGCGCGATCTCGCCGTTGGGTGCGGTGGTGCGATCTGAGCTCGTGGTGCAATTTGGGGTTGTGCGCGATCTCGCCGTCTCTACTCTCTCTTCTTGCAATTTGGGGTTGTGCGATTTGGGGTTGGAGATGGGTTTTGGACCGTGGGGCGGCACGATCTGGGCTGGCCGGAGCTTGGGTGGGCTGGTCGGAGCTTGGCTGAGGTGAGCTTGGATATGGGTTATGGGTGTGTGCTTGAGCTCTCTCTCTGTCTTCGGGTGCGATCTGAGCTCTCTCTCACTCTCTCTCTTCTGGTGTGTTTTCCGGAAACACTTTGAAGGTAAAATAGAAATGTAAAAGCATTTCCGGGTCAAAGGCTCATTTTATACGGTCAACTGAAAAGCATTTTCGAAAAATTTATTTTCCATGTGCAACCAAACACCCACATTTACGGAAAAGCATTTCCGGAAGTGGTTTTCACCCGAAACAAACACAGCCTAAATCCTCCTGTCATTATCATCTCCTTTTATGCTTTCCTATTCTTGTTCATTATATTTATCCAAACTTGTCCTTAACTTCATGTTTCATTGGGACCCTTAGCCATCCCCTCTATTTGGCTTGATGTCATTCATCAATTAATTGGTGAGCATTTGTTGTGTCTACACAATCTATCTTCTTCTCTTCTTTTTACCTTCTTCTGTTCTGCGTCCACCAGAACTATCTCTTTATTGTGATGCTGTAGCACCCCCCATTTTTTAGTAATTATAGCTGAAAGGCACTGATCCTTAGGGCATTGGGCTCAGTAATGACCTAAATATATACATCTTAGCATTGGATTTCTTCATTACCTTTGAGGTAGAATCCCGCCACTTCACTGGAATCAGCAAAGTTTTCTTAAGTATACATTTTTAACAATAATTAGGTTTTTTCTGGTTATCTTTACTAGTTTAAACAATTTCAAACATTGGACTGTATTTTTGGATGGATCATTTGAAGACCAGATGTTTCTAAGATGGGATCGTAGTGGTGTTGCCAAAGTAAATAAATAATAAAGCAACTGAATTAGAAAGAAAATATGTGTGATGTGATCTTTAAAGATGGTGAAGTGCTATGCTGTGAAGCATAAGATTGTGATTTGACTCTTGTGAGTGGCCACTTAGAAAGTATTTGAGGATAGCCACCCCTCCTAGAATCCCACTTATAGGAACTAGCACTAGGAAATGGCCTTTATTATATGAACTGGTATAAAAGGTCTCCATAGTTTTTTTCGTTTTGTGTATCAACCTTCTGGCTGGTAGCTTTGTTAACTTTCTACCCAACAAATGTTGTTCCCTTTGAAAAAGTGTACATTGTAACAGCATTGTAACAGAATCATATTGACTGATTTGACTTCAATCTTAAATGCTGTCCTTAATACTATAATGTGGGAATAAAAGAGAGGAACAGTTGTAGCGAAGGATCATTTGGGGGAGTAGGAAAAACTTACCCACTGATATTTGAAATGCACATTTTTTGGAATAGAGCAAATTGAAGGGTGGAGGACAACATTTTTTTGGTTAAGGAAGTCTATGGCTGCAAATGGCTCTTATTTCCTCAATGCTATATTAAATGACTCTTATTTCCTCAAAGCTATATTACTGCCCTTTGGCATTTAATTATAAATTTAACCTTTGGGAGTGATGACCATTCTGGCGTTCAATTCAAGGTGGGTAAGAATCTTTTGTGATTGTCTGCAATCTGCATTAGCCAATAGCCACAGCATCACTTTGTTCCAAATATCAATGAGGTTTATGTCCGTTGATAAGTAAATCCAAAGACTTGTGATCCTGGAGGGGTAAATAGATTACAAATCTACAAATATATTTCTGAAATGCTCACACATAACTAAATAAATATTATATGTGCACGTGTGTGTGTGTATATATATTCCCTTTGTTGACAGGGGGAGTCTTAGTTCATATTAAACCTGATTGATCTTTGGGTTTTATGTCCTCAAATATATATTACTACCCTTTGGGCTTCAAATTATATAGAAAAACACTTGGGAGTGGTAGTCACTCTGGAGTTAAATTCATGGTGGGTAAGAGTGCTGGTTTATGATAGCCTGCATTAGCCATGGCATCACGTTGTACCAGATATCCTTGAGGTTTATGTCCATTGATGAGTAATCCGAAGACCTGTGATTCCTGAGGGGTATAAAGATTGTAGATCTATACAAACATATTTCCGAAATTAATAGTTTTTTTTTTGGTTGTTGTGTTGTTGGAGAAAAAGGACCTTAATTCACATTAAATAAGCGTGAGTGATTTATGGGTGTACCTATGCTAATTGTTTTGTCAAACAATAGAAGACCTTTTTCCATAGTATGTTGTTTTTTATGGTTCCTTAGCACATTGCCTGTACTTTGGTTTTTTATTGTACCTTTTCATCCTTTTTTGGAATGAAGCATTATTTACTTGGCAATTGAAAAAAAAAAAAAAAAAGAACCAAGAACAACAACAGGAGACCTTATCTCCACAGTTTTTAATACTCACAACATGTCAAACCCAAGACCTTGACTATTAAAGGTGTAGAAATAGGCTACCCTAATGATGCCACTGGTTATACGCCGTTAATTTTAGTTGTAATGCTTTTGATCCACTTGAGCTGATGCCAAGCTTTCTATTGGTGTCTATAGTTCCTCAGCATCTATTCATAATTTGTTGCTCTCTACTTAGATGATGGATTGCTCTCTGTAATTTTTAGCTTGTTATGTAATTTGCTTGTATTTGATTGTTCTACTCGGTATCTCTTTGTTGCTGTCTCAGATAACATTAGGAACATTGGATCAAGATGAAGCTCAGACTGAATGGGTCATCAGACCATACATGAACACAACCAAGAAAAGGAAGTTTCTTGGGGATTGATGCCACCTTAGAGAAAATATTACGCTTTGTTTTGCAGCGATTTTGGCCCCAGATATGCTTAAGCTAGTTGCTTGTTATCATACACTGTCAGGTATATTTATAGAAATGTGAAACATCATAAATTTGATGATGGAACCTTTTTAGTTTCATTTGAGGGATTTGAGGAAGTGGCAAATTTATTTTTTTTCTTCATATTTGTAATTGTGATTTGTGAGGCTGCGATATCATCTCCATGGGAGAAAGTGGGGGCTTAGGATAATTAATAAGCAATTTAAATTTCGTGCCATTTGAATATTACTTAGGACAAAATTTGGCTACAAACTTGGTTTTAGCCTAAGGCTACAACTTCAATTAAAAAAAAAAAACATGGTTATGTATTTTGAAAATCTAACTATTAGAATTTATATTATTTATGTTCTTAACACACATGTCAAATTTTGTACTAATCAAAAATATTATTAACTTTTCAATCCACAAACTTACTTTTTATGCATAATTTTATTCTACAAAAATTTGAAATTTAAACTTTGATTGATGACATAGCTATTGGTATTTAATCTTTTGAAAATTTTGTAAGTACGAAGGATATATGAAGAAAATGTAATTTAATGGTAAATTTGTCAAAATTCACACTCAATAAAAAGATATTAAGTGAAGTTCTAGCCTTAGACGATAACAGAGTTTGCTGCCAAAGTTTATCCAATTATTTACTATTCAATCTATAAATTTATTTTTTGTGCGTAATTTTATATTGCAAAACTTGAAATTTAAATATTTAATTGATAACATAACTTTTGATGTTTGATCTTTTAAAAATTTTGCAAGCATGAAAGACATAAGAAAAAAATGTAATTCATGATGGATTTGTAAAAATTCATATTCAATAAAAATACATTGAGTGCAGTTGTAGCCATTGACTAACAAAGTTTGGCTAATTGATTTATTTAAATAATATACATGAATAATTTTAAATGGACGAAATTCCAATGACTATCATTCTTACTAAAATATTAACATAGCTACTTATTACAAAAATTAAACTATTAAATTGCATGTTATTTATGTTTTTAATATACATGTCAATTTTTTTTTTTTTCCAAACGAATATTATTTACTGTTCGATTCACAAATTTATTTTTTATGCATATTTTTAGACTATAAAAATTTAAACTTTAAACATTTGATTGATGACATAGTTATTAGTCTTTAATTTTTTGAAAAGATTAAAAAGATACAAGTACGGAGAATATAATAAGAAAATATTATGGATTAGATGAAAGGACAACAACCATAAATTAATAAACAATGTTTGTAGAGACCAAGTTTGAAATCCAAGCCCACGGTGTGAATGAACTTAGGCCCAAAGAGGCCTAAAATAATAAATTTATAGAGAATGGGTTTGAATACTGGCTGTCATTGACTGAACAACCTTTAAATGGCTCCAGATGGTAAGAGAATAAAAAAGAAGAAGATAAGTAATGAAGAAAAATTATTCTCAGCAAAGTCCCATGAGATATAATCTTTTGTATTACTATCAATGTCAATTACAAGTTTGTTTATTAAACGCTACAATCTTTCTTCTTCTCAATTCTCAATCCCCTTTTCTAGTTGCCCCTCTTCCCTTATATACTCCCCTCTTTTTCATCTCCACCTTCCATGTGTATGCAGGATAGTCGGTGTTGATGCTTGTCCCAACAACCCCTCTCATAAGTCTTCACGTAGTAGTTGTAAGGCTGAAAAGCACTGTTCAAGTATCACATCTACATTAATGCGCTTAGGGAGTTAGCTGCAAAGCATTAAATGCGAAGATGACAGCTTTTGTAGATATTTGTTGCCTTTCTCTACTCCTTTTCTATCCAATGTCTGCCTTCTAACTGTGATACAACCTGGTAGGATGTTCAGGACAGTAAGACATTCCTATTGATTGCGGATCCACATTTCCGACATGACTTCTCTCCTCGGACAACTTTTGAACTATCATGTACAATCCCTATTTTTTTCTCTTCTACCATTCTCATAATAACATTGTTTAACCATCCTCGGACTAGGCCATAGGCTCAATATATACAGTTTTAATAGTACCTATCTGCCCCCACAATGTTAATCAGCATTCCCTCTCATTAAGGTTCTTTCTCTTGTGCATTAAACATTAAACCTAAGGCCCCCTCTTATAAAAAGGGGGAAAGAGATATTGCTTGGACTAAAAAAATTTATTGTGGCTAACCATATTACTGTTGCGAGTCAGCAAAATAATCATGCTGGCCGACAAAGTTGATCATAAATCAAATTCACTTTTTCAAAAGTAAGCACTCAAAGTTTTTGCCTTTTCTTGTCCTCATTTATTTATTTATTTTTACTGTTGCTGGTCATCAATATAATTCACTGGCTAACGTAAGTTAAAAGATATTTTTAATGAGCACCTTAGGTCAATTGTTATGTATTATTTTAAAAAAATTTTGACATGATTTTCATGAAAAATAAAAGAATTAAGTATCAAAATATTAATTATTTTTTTTTCTTTAAAATTTTTTCTAAAATAGTTTGTTAATGAGAATTTTAATCTATGATTTTTGTTCCTAATGATAAAGAAGTTTCAACCTATAGCGTTTACTCCTGATAATAGCTCTTTATCATTAAACTAGAACACCAATTAATTTTTCATATAGATGGAAATTAAATCTCAGATATTTTATTCAAAACTATAAAAAATTTTACCAATTAAGTTAATTAGAACCAATATTAACAATTGCACTTAAGTCATCTTTTAACGTTTCAAAAGTAAATACTAGAGTCTTTCTTTCTTCCATTGCAGTTACAAACACTACAGGAATGCTAACCCAAGAATATAATGGCTGAAGTAACACCAAACATTCTAACATGCTAACTTCTAAATTGGTAAGTTTATAAGTGAAATTTTGTACATTAAACCGACGAAGATAAACTAGAGAAATTAACTTCTCTCACTCACTTTATAGTAGTTGGTGGGAAATGGGAACCGTACCACCACAACTGATAGCACATGCACAGCTACAAAAGAAAGAATCAAAATTTTCAATTATTGTACTTCCTGGAAAAGGTGCAATGACAGTGCTTGGGGTCCACCAGGACCACTATGCGCAATTATTCATTCATTTCATTGAAATCAATTCAATGGTTCACACTTTTTTTTTTATTCACAGATTTAGTGGCAAAGGACCATTATGTTGCACGCCTTAAAAGCAAAAGATGAATTAAAAAAAAAAATATATATATATATATATATATATATATATATAAGTGATAGGTTTAATTATAATATCCTCCTCTTTATGCGATTTAAGTCGTATAAAGGACAAACTGTTTGTAAAGAATACTAAAAATAAATTTTAACTACACGTTACATTATTTACAAAATATCAATTCTTATATAATAATTGAATGTAAAATGTATTATGTTTTTTTGAAAAAAAAAAAACATGGTTATGTATTTTAAAAGTTTAACTATTGGAATTTATATTCTTTATGTTCTTAATACACATGTCAAATTTTGTACCAATCAAATGTTATTTACTTTTTGATTTACAAACTTACTTTTTATGCATAATTTTATGCTACAAAAATTTAAAATTTAAACTTTAATTGATGATGTAGCTATTAGTATTTAATCTTTTGAAAATTTTGTAAGCATGAAAAATATATGAAGAAAATGTAATTTAATGGTAGAGTTGTCAAAATTCATACTCAATAAAAAGATATTAAGTGGAGTTCTAGCTTTAGACTATAACAAATTTTGTTGCCAAAGTTTATCATATTATTTACTATTCAATCTATAAACTTATTTTTTGTGCATAATTTTATACTACAAAACTTGAAATTTAAACATTTAATTGATAACATAACTATTAATGTTTAATCTTTTGGAAATTTTGCAAGCATAAAAGATATAAAAAGAAAATGTAATCCGTGATGAATTTGTCAAAATTCATATTCAATAAAAAAAAAAATATTAAGTGCAGTTATAACCATTGGCTAACTAAGTTTGTAGCCAAATTTTATCATTTTTCTAATAAGTTAATTGATTTGTTTAAATAATACACATGGATAGTTTCAAATGGACAAAGTTCCAATGACTACAATTCTCACTAAAAAATTAACATGGATATATATTGCAAAAATCAAACCATTAGATTTCATGTTATTTATATTTTTAACATACATGTCAATTTTTTTTCCAATCAAATATTATTTACTATTCGATTCATAAATTTATTTTTTATACATATTTTTAGACTACAAAGATTTGAAATTTAAACATTTAATTAATAACATAACTATTAATCTTTAATTTTTTGAAAGATATAAGTGAACATAATAAGAAAATATTATGGATTAGATGAAAGGACAACAACTGTAAAATAACAAACAATGTTAATCAACATTTGGCGAAAAAAAAAATGTTAATCAGCATTCCCTATCATTGACATTAAGGTCCACTCCTTTCTCTTGTGCATTAAACCTAAGGCTCCCTCTTATAAAAGGGGGGAAAAAGATATTACTTGGACTAAAAAAGAATTATTGTGGCTAAGCATATTACTGTTGCTAGTCAGCAAAATAATTACACTGGCTGACAAAGTTGATCATAAATCAAATTCACTTTTTCAAAAGTAAACACTCAAAGGGCAAAGGAAAATGCCTTACAGCTAGTTAAAGGTAAGCCTTTTGTCCTTTTTTGTCCTCATTTATTTATTAATTTTTATTGTTCCTAGTCAGGAATATGGTTTTCTAGTAAAGTTATTGTTATTTTGTATAAACATGTTTGGGTAAAAAATTGTATAAAAATACGTGTAATGATGATTAAACATTGAAAATTATTGTTTAAACAATAGTACCAAACATTCCCATAATTCACTAGCTACCTTAATTTAAAAGATATTATTAACCGGTACTTTTAAGTCAATTGTTAATCTCTTATTTTAAAAAAATTTTGATATGACTTTTATGGAAAATAAAAATAACTAGTATTAAAATATTAATTACTTTTTTCTTTAAAAACTTTTTCAAAATAGTTTGTTAACAACTGTACTTTTTTTTAGAGAGTTTTAACTTATAACGTCTGCTATGATAAAAAACTTTTCTTAAGTGGTTTGTAACAATTGCACCTTTTTTTTAGACAGTTTTCTAAAATGGTTTGTTAACAATTGCACTTATTTTTTTAAAGAGTTTCAAATTATGACGTCCGCTTCTGATGATAACTTTTTATCATCAAACTAAGACACCAATCTGTTTTTAGTGTAGTGGAGATTAAACTTCAAATTTCTTATTCAACCATAAAAAATTTTACCAATTGAATTAACTAAACTAGCATTAACAATTGCACTTAAGTCATCTTTTAACCTTTCAAAAGTAAACACTAGAGTCTTTCTTTCTTCCTTTGCAGGTACAATCACCACAGGAATGCTAACCCAAGAATATAATGGTTTAAGTAACACCAACCATTCTAACATCTAAGTTGGTAAGTTTATAACTGAAATTTTGTATATTAAACTGACGAAGATAAGCTAGAGAAATTACGGACACGTTTGGTACGTGTGTTTAAATAACAGTTTTTAATTTTTTTAGAAATACATATGGGTAAAAAAATATATAAAGATACATGTAATGTTATTAAAAACTAAAAACATGTATTTAAATTTACGTAGCAAATGAACCCTACAACTCTCACTCACTTTATAGAAGTTGGTAGGAAGTGAGAACCACCACACAGCACAGCTACAAAAGAAAGAGTCAAATTTGCAATTATTGTGCTTCCTGGAAAGGCGCAATGACAGTGTTTGGGATCCACCACTATGCGCAATTATTCATTTATCCCATTAAAATTAGTTCAATGGTTCACATTTTGATAGGCCACAAACTGAATGACCCCTTATGATTAAACCAATTAATTAATTAGCCAAGTTATTAATTAATCATTTTATCATGCAATAGCATGGCAGCACAAACAAATTACCAAAACTAAATATGCAGTGGAAAATAAATAACATGGTGATTTGTTCACGAATGGGGAAAACCCTAACGGCAAAAACCCCACCAGGTGATTTTCAGGTCACCACTCCCGAAACTCCACAATTATCAAATCAAGCGGTTACAAGTAAAGGAATCTCAAGTACCTTACCAACCTACAGTTGAACCCTTACTCCAATACCTAATTGGACTTGATCTGTAGTGACAATTTCCACCTTTAATGCACGGCTCCCAAATACGTGACTAACTAGATGCGCGGATCCCAGTACGCGACTTCAAACACCAACTTAGAAGGAGAGGTTGGTTGCAAAGTTCTTCAGTTCATCCTACGCGATGAAGATCAGGAAGATGCTTGGTCACAAAACCCTTTGGTGCAAATACATACCAACTTCTTCAGAGAAGATGAACTAGGTCAAGAACTTCGTCTTTGATCACAATTTGCTTGAACAAAGATTGCTCAATACTTTTGCAACTTGTGTCTATCATGACGGCTCTTAAACCAATCATTTTATATGTTTAGGGTTAGAAGAAAAGAAGGCCCAAAAACATATTCACGAATCCCAAGAAATCAGATCAGAAAATCTGACTTTTTAATTCTCGACAGATAGCAGGTGTCGAGGAGCTATCGAGCAGGTGTCGAGCTTTAATGAAATTGCACTTTAGCTTGTTTTTCTTGGACAGACTTGACGACTTCAACATTTGATTTTGAAACCTTATTTCTTGAAGTATTAAAAACACCTAGAACTGCCCAATTATAAGTAGAGTGCGTTTTGTCAAAGGATTAGCCAATTTACATAAATAAGTATGACATATGTTCTTAACATGTGAACCACATATGTCCTAACAATCTCCCCCTTTGGCAATCCGTGACAAAACCACGACAAACAAATGAACATATGAGAGAAGTCATAAATCACTCAACTCATATTCACTTGTTGAATACAATAAAATCTATCCTAACACAAACTCTTGAAAAACTTTGCAAGAAAAGAGTTTATGGCAAGTAGACTTTGACAACCTGTATTTCTGAAACACTTTAAATAAAACTCATCAAAGCATCTTGTGTGAAATAGAAATAATTAGATTGCATACAAGTATAAAGAACATGTGTCTAAAGATAGAAAAGAAACAACACATGAAGAGATAGGTGAAAGAAACATACATCCACATATAGAGAAAATAAGTACAATGTATGTAAAACTGGTCACAAGACCTCATATACAAGATCAATGTATCTATAAAGAATAGAAAAGAAAAGATACATTAAAACCTCACTACATCCCTCATAATATCAACACTCCCCCTAACAAAAATGTTTTATACTAACTCTCCCCCTAAGATGACTACTCTCATAACCCAAAACTACTCCCCCTTTTTGTCACGAGTGACAAAGGGTAGAGTGTCATGTAGACATCTCATCAGTAGAGTTAGCATCTCCATCATCATCATCCGAAGCATCATCGTCATCATCATCATCCTCAACATCAGAATCAGAAGCAACTAGAGGAGGTGGTGGAGGAGAAGCCTTAGAAGCAAAACCACCCATGGTCGCCTGCCGTAGTGCAATACGACCAATACGAACATTCACCTGATACAACTCAGTGGAGAGTGTATCGAGACGAGCATCCATGCGCTGCAGCTGTGCCATGATGTCTCCAAGAGATACATCGCTTGTAGAGGTAGAAGGAGTAGATGTAGATGGAGTTGATCTGGATGGAGTCGAACGGGAGGGAAGAGTGGAATCCGTCTGTCTCGACCTAAACTAAGCCTCACTACGTTTTACAGTAGCGGCATCTATGGCAGAAATGTGTGTGAAGTGGTCGGACACAGGAAAAGGGATAGAAAAATGGCGTAAGATCCTCGTGATAGCGGAAGGAAAGATGAGCTTATCACGGGATGTCGAATCTAGATGAACATCTATGATAGAGAAAATGAAGTGAGAAGGAAAATCTATCGTAAGATGCTCAAGAAGAGATAACAAAAATCGAGCACGAGGCTCTGTGATAGAGTTGTAGTGAGAGAGTGGATGGAGTACAAAAGTCATCACCATGTTAAGAAATCTAGGATCTTTAGCAAAAGGTCTACAAGATGTATACTGATGCTCACCCCAATTAGAAGGGCACTCACAAAAAGTAGAAATGAGCTCATCCTTGGACACAGTCCTCAGACGCTCACAAGTAGGATAGTCAGGAAACTCTATCCTAGGAACCTTAAGCACATCCGCAACTAGCTACGGTGTGACAGCAAAGCGCATACCTCGAACGCAAGTGTGAAAAAGAGGTACTGAACGATCAATCCCGTGCATATTGGAGTAAAACTCCTGAATCAACACGAGAGGACATGTGACCGGGACGTCACACAGTGACTCCCATCCCCTACTGTGAATGACAGAGGGAATGTCAGTGTCGGCGAAGTCCGCCAAAATAACTTGGCGTTCCGAATGAACACCTCGTCTAGAAAAGTTCTCAGTAAATGCCTTGTGGGTATCTCCATCACGGAATCGAAGATTGAGAGAAGCAGAATCAGAAGAGGAAGAAGCTCCAAAACGCAAAGGGTTCTGAGAAGGAGTGGATTTACGTTTGGGTGCCATAGACACTACTAACATAAACACAATAAGAAAGAAATAGAGAGGGAGACAATCAGAAAAGTCCCAAAACAGTTCAAATATCAAATATATTGAACAAAAAGTACGTATGCATGGGGAATGCATGAATATGTGACATGCAAACTTAAAAAGCATCATGGGCTCAGCCCAATCCAAACCTATCAGCACACATACAAGAAACACACATCTAAATGCATGTAAATATCATTCTAATGCACATGAAATGCAATGTATGACATTTTGAACATCTTTTAGTGAAAACCCAACCCAAAATTTCAAGAAAAGCTCATTGATTTTGAAAAACCCCAAAATTTTTCAAAAAACCCCAAAACCTAAGATTCAAAACATGAAATGCATGAATAAGGAAGGAAAAATGAGATCATACCAAGTGATTTGAAAGCAAAGAATGGCCGAAAATCACGTGGATTGGAGATTTTGAGTGAGAAAAGGTGATTTGGGAGATGAACAACCGCGGACAGATCGAGAGAGATCGAGAGAAATGAGTTTCAGATCGCGACAGAGCCTTATATAGATGCCTCAGTAATTCTCGACAGCTGAGGTGTCGAGAGGTGTCGAGACAGGTGTCGAGGTAGGTGTCTAGAAAAAGCACGTCGACAGCTGAAGGTGTCGAAAAGGTGTCGAGGAATGAACACCAGAACCAAGAACAGAAGCTCGATCGATCGATAAGGTATCGAGAAGGTATCGAGGAGACAAGAACTTTCTCGATCGATCCACCAAGTGTCGAAGAGGTGTCGAGATTGCGATAAGAAAAAAGGCTTGAGAAGCTCGACAGATAGACAGGTATCGAGGAGATGTCGAGCCAGCTTTTAAAAACAGTTTTTCGATAAGTGAAAAACATAAACATGAATGCAATCAAACATGCACCTCAACAATGATCCAATCAACATAAAAAGGCTCTCAAAATCATCTCTCAATGAAAAATTTAAGCACATGGATCTCCCAAAAACACACACACACTAAACTAGTTCAACCAATTTTATTTTTCAAAAACAAGTCAGGACAGTTTAGTGAGTATACAAAAACACATGTAAAACCTTAGTGATGGCCAAATCACATTGTACCTGTACATGTATCAAAAGTAGTAAAGAATATTGCGTGTTGTGTGTGAAAAACATCGCAAGATTGCATATGTGTATACATGTTATGACGATCTGAGATATGAGAAAATAACTTTAACTCACACACAATCATAACTGTTTGATGGGGACTATCACCTTTGAGGTACATCTTATAACTCCCACATCTCCTAGAATACACGCTTGCAACTATTTTTTAAAGCATTTTTGATCTTTTTGCTTTTTATTTTCTTTGCATATTTTCTTTTTAAGCATATCATGCATGGGCTTATGAGAGAGAAAAGAAATACACATTGATATTTGACATTCTAATTTTGCTATGCCGAAGCACACAAGTGTCATTGACATCACACTTTTGCTATGCCAAAGCATACAAATGTCATTAATGATTGGCGGGCAACAGTGGTGAGATGGTTATTTATACCTTTCTCTTAGAATTTTTTAGTTCTACCCGTCAAAAAGAGTGATATGAGTGTTAAGTTTTAAGAAATAACTTAATCTTACTCATCACAAACAAGAGCCACAAAGCTCACTTGCTTAGTTGTTTAGTTGTGCATAGAGATACTCATCTAAGCTACAAGAGATACAAAGTTTAGAAAACTATATTTTATTGGCCATCCAAGGTACATAAGTACCAAAGTACACAAAACACACACTGTTTTTGTATTTTTCTGATTTTTCAAATTTTTTATTTTTATTTTTATATCAAAAACAAAATAAAAAAAAAACTGAAAGTAAACACACAAAAACATGTTATCAAAGCAAAGTATAAAACTAGACTGACTCAACAAAAATGCAAAACATACCAGCAATGCAACAAACAAGAAAAACAAGAAGGGAGAAGAAAGTGATGAAATCACTTAGAATCCTTTTTCTTCCACATCTTGGAAGAACCTTTCCTTTGATTGAACCCTTGAACCGGCAGTGAGGGGGAAGAATTGAAACCGTTCAAGATCGAAAGGAACATGAGGGCTTTTAGAAGATCTCCAAGAGGAGCAAGAAAGGATTGAAGCTGATTTTGGCTTCTAGATGCTATCATGCCGTTGCTCTGTTGGGTGGCTAGCCACTTGTAGCAATTTGGTCGAGTATGACCTGCAGCTCCACAATGATGACAGAGATGCTGCTTCTTTTGTTTAGGTTTTTGAGAGTAAGCCTTCTTGGCCCTAGGGTTTCTAGCATCTTTCTTTTCTTACTTAGGGGGTGCTCCTAATATAGATTTACCCTTGTCTAAGTTCTCACTAGCTAATTCAGTTTTAACATCAGTGTTCTCAACTTTAACAATATTAGCAGGAGGAACAAAAACATTAGTACTAGTGGAAGCAATATTTGAGGAAGAAAGATCATACCCTAAACCTGTTCGATTTGAAGCAGATTTCTGAATGCTGAGCATCTCATCAAGTTTTGCACTTGATGTCCTCTCCAGTTAGGCTCTGATTTAAAACAGCTCCGCTTCAAGCTTCTTGGTCTTCTCCGCTAGGAAGTTGTTCTCAAATCTCAGTGCTCCAATAGTTTGATTCGCCTCATCAAACTTTGTGGATAACTCTTCACGATCAAGTACCACATCACTGAGTTTCTTGGTGGTCAGCCTATACAACTTCTCATGCTTCTCAGAGAGCTTGTAAAACTTCTCATAGGCTGAATGGATATCATCTTGATCATCCATCTTCTCACACTTGGTGTCCACCAATTCTTCTTCTTCATCCACTTCTTCAACAATCCCTTCAGTAGGATTGACTGTGGCAGTAAAGGCATTTAAGATTCCGTCATCCTCATTGTCGGAATCATCTTCAGGCTCAGTGTCACTTAGGGTTGCAGCAAGTGCCTTGCTCTTCCCAATGCTCTTGAGATATGTAGGACACTTATTTTTCATGTGTCCAAACTCATGACACCCAAAACACTTAGGTCCCGTGGGAACAGTGTACTGACCACCTTCCTTTGCATCTCTTTGTCTTGGCTCTTAAACTAGATTGCCTGCGGTCCTTATCGAAGCTCCTCCCATTGGCATTCTTCATAAACTTCTTGAACTGCCTTGTAATATAGAACTTCATCTTGAAATCTTCATCATCGGAAGACTCATCTGTATCACTGTTCTTTGCCTTTAAGGCCATGCTCTTGCTTTTTCTTGACTTGCCAATCCTAGATAACCCTAGCTCGTAGGTCTGCAAGTTCCTAACCAGCTCAGTCAAAGGAATTTTACCAATATTCTTTGATTCTTCTATTGCCGTAATCTTGGCATGAAATCTCTCAGGTAGAGATCTAAGCACCTTCCTTACAACCTTGGGTTCAGGGATGGTTTCCCCAAGATTGAAGGCTAAGTTCACTATGTCCTTAAGCTTGGCATAGAACTCATCAAATGACTCATCCTCCTCCATCTTAATCTCTTCAAAGCTAGTAGTGAGCCTCTATTACTTTGAGTCTTTGACAGCCTTTGTTCCTTCATAGGTTGTCTGGAGGATGGTCCGTGCCTCTTTAGCAGTTTCAGTTGAGGATGTCTTCTTGAACTCCTCATTGGTGACTGCGCTGAATAGGGCATTCAATGCTCTACTGTTGAAGTTTGCCGCCTTGATCTTGGCTTCATCCCAATCGGCCGGCGCTTCTTTTGGCTTGGTCCAGCCAATCTCAACAGCTTGCCACACCTTCTCATCTAAGGACTACAAAAAAACTCTCATGCATACTTTCTAGTAGGCATAGTTAGTCCCATCAAATAAAGAATGTATAATTAATGATTATCTTCTATCCATGACAAACAGAGGTCAATAGATCAACACAGCAAAGATTAAACCTAATCAGAGTGTGCCTGCTCTGATACCACTTGATAGGCCATAAACTGAATGACCCCTTGTGATTAAACCAATTAATTAATTAGCCAAGTTATTAATTAATCAATTTATCATGCAATAGCATGGCAGCACAAACAAATCACCAAAACTAAATATGCAGCGGAAAATAAATAACATGGTGATTTATTCACGAATGGGAAAAACCCTAACGGCAAAAACCCCACCAAGTGATTTTCAGGTCACCACTTCCGAAACTCCACTATTATCAAATCAAGTGGTTACAAGTAAAGGAATCCCAAGTACCTTACCAACCTACAGTTGAACCCTTACTCCAATACCTAATTGGACTTGATCTGTCGTGACAATTTCCACCTTTAATGCACGGCTCCCAAGTACGTGACTAACCAGATGCGCGGATCCCAGTACGCAACTTCAAACACCAACTTAGAAGGAGAGGTTGGTTGCAAAGTTCTTCAGTTCATCCTAGGCGATGAAGATCAGGAAGATGCTTGGTCACAAAACCCTTTTGGTGCAAATACACAGCAACTTCTTCAGAGAAGATGAACTAGGTCAAGAATTTCGTCTTTGATCACAATTTGCTTAAACAAAGATTGCTCAATGCTTTTACAACTTGTGTCTATCATAACGGCTCTTAAACCAATCCTTTTATATGTTTAGGGTTAGAAGAAAAGAAGGCCCAAAAACATATTCACGGATCCCAAGAAATCAGATCAGAAAATCTGACTTTTTAATTCTCGACAGATAGCAGGTGTCGAGGAGCTATCGAGCAGGTGTCGAGCTTTAATGAAATTGCACTTCAGCTTGTTTTTCTTGGACAGACTTGATGACTTCAACACTTGATCTTGAAACCTTGTTTCTTGAAGTATTAAAAACACCTAGAACTACCCAATTACAAGTAGAGTGCGTTTTGTCAAAAGATTAGCCAATTTACATAAATAAGTATGACATATGTTCTTAACATGTGAACCACATATGTCCTAACACATTTGATTCACACATACAGAGGCAAAGGACCTTCATGCTGCACGCCTTAAAAGCAAAAGATTATTATTATTTTTTTTTAATATAAGTGATAGATTTAACTATAACTTCTTCTTTTTTATACTATTTAAGATGTATAAAGAATAATCTGTTTATAAAAAAATATTAAAAATAAATTTTAATCGCACAATATATTATTTACAAAATATTTATTCTTATATAATAATTGAATGTTAAATATATTATGTTTTCTTGAAGAAAAAAAAAACTTATAAAATTTTAAATAACAAATATTGATAGCTTAGTTTAAAAAATCTAACATATTGTATCAACTATAATTTATTAGAAAATAATCAATTTATTTTAAGAATAGCTTGGAACTCCCTTATAATTTATTATTTTAACTTTTTACTCGGAAAAAAAAAATTGCTGAATTTTGTCATTCATAGTGCAGGTTTACGACTAGTATTAAAATAAATATACTGTCTTAGGTTGTCACTAATACAACACATGTCAACTCATTTAAAGAATATAACCCAAAGTGATTAACATATTTTTATATTTTGTAAACACATAAATTTTAATTATTATTAGAATATAAATTCTTCTTAAATTTTATTTCATATAATTATACTATAAAATCTAAAAGTTCTTATTACAAGAGTTTCCACCAGAATTTATAAATACAAATCTAAAAAAGATAAAATGAAATGAGACCTTTTTCTTTATTTTTGATGAAAGGGAAAGGGGTCTAGAGTTTCAAAATTCAATGGAGAATTCAATGCCATACGTAATTATTCAATTTGATATTTAAATTATAATTTACATAGGAAAGAAATGAATTTTATTTATATAAATTAAACGAGTTTAATTGTGTCAAAATGGGTCAATCCATCTTAATGGAGATAATGAATTAAATCATTTGGAGTTATTCACATTATGTTGGACAATGAAAATTAACTATAAAAATTCAAATTATCTTTGGAGAATGTATTTTTTGTGTTATCCAATGTTAATATGATTATTGAAACTCAACAAACTCATTTCCTTTTTCCCTGAAGAATTATCTATTTTGATTGATTTTTTATGAATAGATAGCCATATCGGATTCCTTTTGTTTATTACTTAAAAATACAATAAAAATAAATAAATTAGTTAGTCCTATGGTTCTTCAATCTTCTTCTTTTTTATGAACAACCTTATCAAACAACTTCCACTCGATTTCTTAATTTTAATTTTTACTTTTGGGAAGTAAACTTCATAGTTCCTTCCACTGAAAAACACTTCACTCCACTCAGATATTTAAATTTCCTTCCAACTAGTGAAATTTGTCCTTTTCTTTTCTTATCTTCTTTTTTGGAAACAAGTAAGCAACTTCCACTACATTTATTATTTATTTTTAGGAACTAAAGTTCCTTCCACTAGCCGAACAACTTGACCGGCATTGAATTTTCTTCACATAAAAGTTACAAACATTACAAGAAAATACCCTTCAATTGTAACCTCTAAATAATGGTTTGAGTAAAGCACACCAACCATTCTACTTGTTGATTATGATCCTTTCAACCTAAAAAAAAAAAATTGTTGATATAAGATCAAAGCTGGATGTGTTTATTTCCATTGTTTCTTTAGTTTTTTTCAAAGTGAATTTTTTTTAATTAACTGTAATTTTGTATAATAAACATACGAAAATAAACTCAATTAACTGTCTCACACACTTCTTAGTAGTTGATAGGAACCAGAGAGACTGATAGGCAGCACAGCTGCACAAAGTATATGTCAAATTCTTTCTCAATTATTGTGCTTATAACGTGTCTGTGATCCACCACAACGCGCAATCATTCAATCACCCCATTGAATTCAATTCAGTGGCTATCTAGTAATACCTCCATACGGCATACCCCATGTTTTCCTTGAACTCGAAGGGTCAATTTGTGGTGTGTCTTTGTTTAATGTGGATAGAATCTCAGTCTCTCTCTTGTGTGAGGTATTTGTTTTTAAAAACAAATAAAAAATATATTTTTATATATTTTTTAAAAATAAGACAAATATACAACTTTTAAGAAGTGTGAACTAGCGTGCTACACAAATTATTTTATAAATTTTTTTTACAAACATTTAACGTGGTGGATGGTTAATTATTATAAGTAAAGTTGTTATTTCCCTAAAAAAAAAAGAAGTAAAATTGTTATATTTGTGGTGAGCTCAAATGAGAACATGCTATTTATAAAAATATTATAAAATAGTTTATGCACGTAATAATTTTCGTTATATATTTGGCAAATAAGTGCACAGGCTATCACTTTGCAAACCATTCTCTTCCGGTTTTCAGCCTAAATGAATTTTATTTATATAAATTAAACGAGTTAGTCGTGTCAAAACGGATCAATCATTCTTAATAGAGATAATGAATAAGTTCATTTGGGGTTATTCACATTATGTTGGAAAATGAAAATTAGCTATAAAAAATCACATTATTTGATTATCTAAAACTCAACAAACTCATTTCCTTTTTCACTGAAAGATTATCTATTTTGATTGATTTTTTATGAATAAATAGCCATATCCGATTCCTTTCCTTTATCTCAAAAGTACAATAGAAAAAAAAATCAGTTAGTCCTATAATTCTTCAATCTTCTTATTTTTCATGAACAAACAAATTAAACCACTTCCACTCGATTTCTTAATTTTTACTTTTGGGAAGTAATAAACTTCATAGTTCATTCCACAGAAAAACACTTCATTCCACTCAGTTTTTTTTTTTTTTTGAACTGAACTTCCTTCCAACTAGTCAAATTTGTCATTTTCTTTTCTTATCTTCCTTTTCATAAACAAGTAAATAACTTCCACTATATTTATTTATTTATTTTTAGGAAGTAAAGTTCATTCCACTAGCTCAAAAACTTGACTCCGCATTGAATTTTCTTCGCATAAAGTTACAAACATTACTAGAAAAGATGCCCCAATTATTGTAACCCCAATGGAAATAATGGTTTGAGTACCAAGTACCAAACATTCTACATTATGATCCTTTCAACCCAAAAAAGAAAAAAAAAAAGAAAAAGAAAAAGAAAAAGAAAATTTGTTGATCTTGATCTTTATACTGCTCCTTTCTATTATCAGAAATTACAGAAAAAGACACCTCGCTCCAATGCTAACTCAACTACTCAAGGACCAAGCATTCTAAGATCAAAGCTGGATGATTTTATTTCCATTGCTTCTTTAGTTTATTTGTTGAGTACAGTTTTTAAAAATGTATAACTCTAATTTTGTACAATAAACCGACGAAAATAAACTCAGTCAACTCAATAAATTTTCCTGTCTCACTCGCTTTTTAGTAGTTGGTAGGAACCACACAGACTGATAGGCGGCACAGCTGCACAAAGAGCCACACACACACACACACACACACATATATATATATATATCTCAAATTCTTTCTCAATTATTGTGCTGGGATCCACCACAACACGCAATTATTCAGTCTCTCTTTTGTCTATCTATATGTTTTTAAAAACACATAAAAATAATTTTTTATTTATTTTTTAAAGGTGTAAATGCACTTTTAGTCCCTACATTTTGAATTTTTTTCATTTTAGTCCCTACATTTTATTTTTACCATTTTTAGTCCCTAAACCAATTAACGTTAGACATTTAAGTCCTTAAAACACTATTCCGTCATCAAAGTAACGGAAATGCTAACAAATCAATAAAATAATAATAAAATTTCTAACCTTCTTATTTTTTAAAAAAGAAAAGAAAAGAAATAAATTAATTTTGTTTCTCTTTTTTTAGGAAGAACATGAAAAATCTAGAACATGTGTTCTTTCCCATTAATCATATTCTTTCATTTTCTTGCCAGCAAACCTCGCTCAGAAATTTAAAAAATCAATATTTTTTTTTTCTCTTTTGAAACCATAAAATCAGTCAAATTTACCAACACAAAGACACCTAAACCCAAACCCACCATAAAATCAGTCAATATTTTTTTTTTTCCTCTAAAGACGCACAGAAACCCACCTTCCACAATCAACAACGACCTGCTGAACCCTCTGGTCGCCGATTTCAGCTCCAAGAAGCTGAACACTCGTAGATCGTTGGCTTGGCGCTGACTCAGGAACTCATGAAGCACGGCCGAGTTAGAAAAGTCTCCACCACCTCCGAGTTGCGAGTCGTAGTTGTTGCTGTTGCTACTGTTGTCGAACTCGGAACGTCTAGCGTCCAGCGTGGTACTGGAGGTGGAAGCCACACTCAGGGAACGCGTCCACGACACCTTCGACAAGGCCCTCAGAAAGACGACGACGGGGGCGCCGTCCTCGTCGTCGCGTCACTCGCCGTTGCTGAAATGGAAGCATTTCATTTTTATATTTATTTTAAACTTGCAGAGCTTTTTTTTTTTTTTTTTTTGGGTATTTATAGAATGAGTCAATGGGGGAATAAGTGAGAGATCAAAATAAAAAAATAGAATGTGTGGGTCAGATCTGTTCATGTGGGTTTCAAATTGCAGGAGTTGTTGGTTGGTTGGTCAGATCGGTGATCATTGGTTGGGTTTGTTGTTAGTTTGGGCTTCGGATTGCAAGGTATTTTCTGGGAGTGGTTTCATTGATGTGGTAGTGGATGATTTGATTCGGTGGTGGTGCTTTGCTAGTTGCTGGGTTTTTATTGTTTTGCTTGGGTTTGAACTTCATGTTCTTTGATTCGGTGGTGGTGATTTGGGTTTTTTTTTTTTTTTTTTTTTTTTTTTTTTTTTTTTTTCAGTGGGTTTTTTTTTTGTGTTTGTTTGCCAAGAAAATTTATGAGTTTGAAGGTTAAGGTTTGCTTTATTGGGGATATGGGTTTGGGGTTTGGTTAGGATCTGGGTTTAGGGTTTGTTTTTTTGCTGGAGATTGATTACTGGGAAGAACACTGGAGAAGATAACAAAGAACATGAACATGTTCTTCTCTATATTAAATATAAAATTGAGTAATTAATTTTTTTTTAATTTTGGTATTTAAAAAATGTCAAATAATTTTTTTAATAATTTTTTAATGCCCACGTCAGTCACGTTAGTTTTTCCGTTAGTTTGGTGACGGAATAGTGCTTTAAGAACTTAAATGTCCCGCATTAATTAGTTTAGGGACTAGAAGTGGTAAAGATAAAATGTAGGGACTAAAATGGAAAAAAGACAAAATATAAGGACTAAAAGTGCATTTACGCCTTTTTTTAAAATAAGACAAATATAAAACTTTAAACAAATGTGAGCTATGAGCTACCATGTTACACAATTTATTTTATATATATATATATATATTTGCAAAAAGGTAATGTGGTGGATGGTTAATATAATTAGTAAAATTATTATATTAGTGGTTGACTCATATGAGAAATCAACAATTTATAATGATGTTGTAAGATAGTATATACATGTAGCATTATTCATTATATATCTGTCACTTTACAAACCATTCTCTCCTGATTTTCTATCTAAATTGCAATCGTAAGTGTTCGTGAACATATGATATACTGTGTATTGTATCGTAAAATCGTACGTATTATGCGATACATGGATAAATACTTTAAAATGAGAATTTTTTGTTAAAATTTGTACTTTTATTTGAATCTAACAAGTTGTTAAACTTGTTTTTAACACAAATTATTAGGTTACTTAATTTAGCCTAATAAAATAACATATTCATAAGTTTTTTTTTCCTCTCTCTCTTACAAAATTTGGACTACACAGTACATACTTACACTTCAATTTAATATTTATAAATTTATTGTCTATACTATGAATAAGATATTAATCAACAATATATATTTTTTATTTTATTTTTGTAATTGCTGTTATAAGTCCAAGAAATTAGAATGCCAAAAAGAATTTTTTAAAAACATATTAAAATGAAAAGAACAAGAAGGGATAATAAATGATAATGACGATGAAGAAAATTTTAGTGAAAAAATAAGTTTTCAAAATGATAAACATGATAATAGTATTGATTTAGATATGATTGATTAGGCAATATGATGAATATGAGAAAAATAAATTATTATTTTTGGGTCTTTGTAACATATTATGACTTGAACTTAAGCAATTTGAATGTGTATGTTATAAACATATGCTAGTTTGATTTATTTAGTTAGCTTGTTAAATATTATTACTGTGGAGCCCAAATATTTGGCAACCCCGGCCCACTCCATATTAGGCCTAAGACCCTTGCCGAGGAGAGTACAGGATCCGAGGATGAGTGGGAGAGGCCTAAAGTCATCAAGGAACTTCGCCAAGGATGACCACGTCCTCGGTAGGCCGACATTAAAGAAAGGAAGCTGTCATCTACCCGTTAAATGCACGTAACCAACACTCTGACCGCATTAATGGTGAATTGACTATCAAACAGCGATGCCTTGATTACTTCAACTAATAGAAAGCCTGCAAAGGTGACTGATGGGACAAGCCCTCAGACATAGGTTCAGATGGCCGACAAGTGGACGGCAGAGATCAACTGAACAAGACTATATAATAGATTGAACCCCCAAAGTTAAGGAGGTTCGTCCTTCAGTTTTGGGAGGTTAAAGGGTTTTCAGGGTATTCTAAGGCAACCTTTGTATTCATTAGTTCTAAGGGAAGAGTTTCTCGGATTGGGCCAAGGACGAACTTTTCCTTAGAACACTTAGCCAAATCCTAGTTATTGATCTTGTAAACCCGCGTCGACCGTTGTGTCTTTCGCTAATGCCTAGTCCTTCTATCCATTCTCTACAAATTTATTGTACAGGGGTCGCCTAGGCTCGGGTCAACCCATCCCCAGGAGGGAGGTGCCCAAACCAGGTCCTACAATTGATGCCATCTGTGGGGAGGACTTGAGCACTAGCAAGTGCGACAGTTAGTGCGGAAAGATCAAGAACAACACTTCTTTCAAGTTAAATATATATATATATATATATATATACAAGCAATGTCAACATACTCATTCAGAAGGAAATCATCACAAAGAAGCGAAAAAATGCAAAAAGTAAAAGAAATGAAATGGGTTACTTCTTTATTAATAAGTGAAGAGAAGTTACATTATACAAAAGATGCCCAAGCAGGCTTGTTCTAAAGCTAACTACGAAGGTGAATGCCCAAGCAGGCTTGTTCTAAAGCTAACTGAGAAGGTAAATGCCCGAACGGGCTTGTGCTGAAGCTAAAAGAAAAAGAAAAAGAGAGGGGCCTAGGCAAGCTTGTTTTAAAGCCTAGCCAAGTGTTGGAGGGAGAGGTGGAGACAGGCCTATGCTAAGGCCGTCCATAACTCCCCAACCAACGCTTGCGGCGCTTTGAAGGAGAAGGAAGAAGAGGTCGCGGCGCCTGACGGTGTCACCTCAAGGTTTCTCCTGGTTTTCCTCCCAGTCCCACGACGACTGGGAGCCGGCGAATCACTACCAGCTTGGAGGGCCGGTAGATCCGCACACGGAGGAAGGACATTACGTTCCTTTTGAATCCCCTTCCAAACAGCAAGGGGAGTCCAATCTTTGGCTAGGTTGAAAAGAAGGAGGATCTTCGGCCTCTGCCTATCCTACCTCCATTGTGCCGTCCAGAATCGGAGTGGCATCCTCGGCTCCTGAAGGGGGCTCGGCTTCCTGGTCACCGCCCTTTCCCAGAGCCACTTCATCTCCTCAAGCACAAGTCACTGTTCTGGCAAGACTCTTGAGATGCCCAGAAAACGAAGTGTTTGTGGGATTCGAACTCAAGGTGTTTGTGAGAATTGAAGAAAGGATTACCCAAAAATGCCTTATATAGAAGGCAAAAACTGGTGAAAGCCAGCCCGCATAGAATCCTAAGGAGAAATTACAACTCCACCAAATTTCCGAGGAGCTTACCAGCCGCTGGACCCTCGTAAATCCACAAGGATATTAATGAGGAGGCGCCTTGCACATCGAAGTGTCAAGTGCGTTACTCGAATAGCCCAAAAGAAGCCTCGTAATCAGAAGAGGCGCGCCGGACAAAGGGGCTAGACTGAAGAAGAGTCCTCCCTCGGCGGAGCAGGCTCGAGGCCGCTGTCACTCCAAAGGCAGACTCCCCAACGCTAAGGATGAGCTCCCTAACTCCAAGCAGTCTAGAAGAACTAAGTACTAAACAGAACCTAGGTCTTGCATAGTCCTCGGACTCAAACTTACGGGGAAACTAGTTATTTCAGAAGACAAGTGTTAAACAGAACCTAGGCCTTGCATGGTCCTCGGATTCAAGCCTACGGGGAAACTAACTACTAAAGAAGAACTAAGTGCTAAACAGAACTAAAGTCTTGCATAGTCCTCGGACTCAAACCTATGGAGAAACTAGTTACTTCAGAAGACAAGTGTTAGACAGAACCAAGACCTTGCATGGTCCTCGGACTCAAGCCTCTGGGGAAACTAAATATTTCAAGAACTAAGTGCTAGACAGAACCAAGGTCTTGTATAGTCCTTAGACTCAAACCTATGGGGAAACTAATTACTTCAGAAGACAAGTGTTAGACAGAACCTAGACCTTATATGGTCCTCGAACTCAAGCCTACGAGGAAACTAACTACTAAAGAAGAACTAAGTACCAGACAGAACCTAGGTCTTACATAGTCCTCGAACTCAAACCTATGGGGAAACTAGTTACTTTAGGAGACAAGTGTTAGACAGAACCAAGGCCTTGCATGGTCCTCGGACTCAAGCCTCTGGGGAAACTAACTATTTCAAAAACTAAGTGCTGGACAGAACCAAGGCCCTGCATGGTCCTCGGACTCAAGCCTATGGGGAAACCAGTTACTAAAGAAGAATCAAATACTAGACAGAACCAAGGTCTTGCATAGTTCTCGGACTCAAACCTATGGGGAAACTAGTTACTTCAGAAGACAAGTGTTAGACAGAACCTAGGACTTGCATGGTCCTCGGACTCAAGCCTACGGGGAAACTAACTACTAAAGAAGAACTAAGTGCTAGACAGAACCAAGGTCTTACATAGTCCTCGAACTCAAGCCTATGGGGAAACTAGTTACTTCAGAAGACAAGTGTTAGACAGAACCTAGGACTTGCATGGTCCTTGGATTCAAGCCTACGGGGAAACTAACTACTAAAGAAGAACTAAGTGCTAGACAGAACCAAGGTCTTGCATAGTCCTCGAACTCAAGCTTATGGGGAAACTAGTTACTAAAGAATAATCAAGTACCAGACAGCACTAAGGCCTTGCATGGTCCTCGGGCTCAAGCCAATGGAGAAACTATCCCCCCACGAAATACTAAGTGTTAGGCAGAGCCAAGGTCTTGTGTGTTCCTCGGCGTTAAACCTATGGGGAAACTAGTTGCTTCAAGGGAATCCAAGTACTAGACAGAACCAAGGTCTTGCATGGTCCAAGGACTCAAAGCTATGGGGAAACTAGTCACTTTAGGAGGATTTAAGTACTGGACAGAATCAAGGTCTTGTATTGACCGTGGGCCCAAACCTACAGCGAGGCTGACCACTTTGGTACTAGTAGTGGGCACTGCAGGGGACGATGATCAATGTAGTCGGCTGAGGCGCAATTAAAACCAGAATCGTGCAAGTAAAAAAAAAAAAAAAAAAAAATATATATATATATATATATATATGTAATATAATACAAGCAAAACGAGTAAGAAAAGATAAAATATGCACTTCACTGAATCTTTAAAAAAGTTATACAAGGCAAATGTGCCATTACAATGCTAAAATAAATAAATAAATAAATAAAAAAAAAGGCGAAGGCGCAATGGAGGATCATTCCTTCGGTTCCATCTCAACTCCCCCCTCAGGGGGCTAGGCAAAAGAGGTCTCAGGGTCCTTGTGGCCCTCGCTTGGGACCGCAGCCTGGAGAGGGTCAGCTGGAAGAGATATATCCTCAGTAGGACCCTCGCTTGTCTCAACGGCCCTAGGAGGATCAACTTCCTTGGTGGGCTCGCCTAAAGTGATAGCAGCTGGAACGCCTTCCTCAGGAACCACCCCAGCTCCCTCGGCTGCCACCCTTGCCTCAGAATTTGAAGGGGCAGCCTCGCGGATGGTAAGGGGATATTATACATTCTCCACTTTCCACAGGTCAGACGAGGCCTCAACCTCAGCTTGTTTAAGAGCCTCACTCCAAACCTGGGAGCAGTAATGTCTGCACACTCTAGGCACTTGGGCTCTAAGGTTGTCTTCTGTTTCAGCCACCCTTGCCTCATAGGCATCCTGCGCGGCCTTGCCTTTGAAGGCCTCAGCCTCGGCTCTGGCAGACTCAGCCTCTTCCTTGACTTTCAGAGCCTCGTCCCTGGTAGACTCCGCCGCGCCTCTGGCCCTCTGCCTCAAGCACCCTCTTTTCCAAGGTTGCGATCTCCTCTCTAGCAACCCTCAACTGATCCTCTGCCTTGAGCAGGCGGTCCGTTTGATTTAGGGCCAGCTTTTCAGTGGTAGTAAGGGCTGACTCGACGGTGTCTCGAGCCCTTTTCATCTCCTCTAACTGGTCCGTCGCCTTTTGAAGATCAGCCTTAGAGGCATTGAGGGTCCGCACAGTGTCCAACAACTTGATACGCTCTAAGCCCGTGGCCTTACTTTGGCTACTGGCTATATCCTCAAATCTGAAGGTAGCCTGGATAGCCTGCCAATTGAAACCAATGCACAACAGATAAGGAGCCAAGAAACAAGAAGTAAAGAGAATTACAGGCGATTAGGAAACTTACCATGCCCAAGTATTGCTTAAGGCCGAGGAAGACCTCCTTGCTCCTCAGAGCCTCCAACTGGGCCATGTCCGCAGGGAGTAGCAAGGACCTCCTCAATGCATCAGCCACACGCGCACCCTTGCCCCCCTGAGGGTCCCTGAGGGAGGCATCATCCGTCAAAGGCTTCCATGAAGCATGGGGGCAGGAAGCCAAGCCTGGGCCCCCGCTTAGATGGTGGCCTGTTTCTCCTGGCCTCGGCGCCCAACCCTCGGCTGTTTTGACGTCTGCCAAGCGCCACCATCACCTTGGGAAGGATCAGACTCTTCACCCCCCCTAGGCCTCTTGCCTTTGTCCTTCTTCTGTAGGGGGCTGGTGGGCTTGGACTCAGATGGTGAACTCTGTTGGGGTGGGGGAGAAGGAAGCTTGGGAGGAGACTTTCCCGGGGTGTCCTTCCCCGGTTGTCCCTCAATCAGGGCCAGCAAGCTCGCCTGGGGTCGCTTTTTGAAACTCATCCTCGATTAGGGAAAGGTTTCTTCAGATAAAAAATCCGCTTTAGTTAAGTTAGGGTCACCCAAATCGCCGGAAGGGTTCTCAGGCGAATGGAACTGGTCGAACACGCCAAACTTGTCCTCGGACGGACCTGAGTCAGCAACTTCCTCTTCCCCTAGCTCTCCCCCTTTAGCCTCGGCAGCTTGAGTTGATGAAGAAGTACCTACCAACGGTACTCCCTTGGGAATGGGAGACCCTTTGGGGATTAGAAATCCGTGCTCGATTACAGTGATGTTGTGCAGCCGAGAATCTTTAGCTCGGATCACGTACTTCGAAGCCGAGAACGATTTTTGGATCGGGTCGTATCCTAGGATCACATGGGCGGCTTTTACTTGGTCGTCGGCTTTATTCACAAAGATCTCCGACCTCAGCACCTTCTCCAAGTCCTCCTTATTGACCAAGCCGAAGTGACACTAAAAAACGTGCGGATCTGCATAAATGAAAACAAGTTCCAGTCAAAACTAAGTAAAGCAGGACGCGAAAGCACAAGAAATTAGACCCTCTCCTAGTCTGAGTGCCCCACCTGGTGTACCTTCCACTATTGGACAATGAAGGCCCTCGTGCCACTTTCTAGACACAATGAGGAAGTCTTTTTTCAAACCCTTGCTGGATTCAGGGAGGCACTGGATGAGCCGGACCCTATCGTCCCTCGTCTTCATGTAATAAGACTTCCCCCTCAGACGCTGGAGGTTGTAGCACCAGTTCACATTATGATGGGTTAGCTTTAACCCCATTTTCTCATTCAGGGCATCCACACAGCCTAAAATTCTAAATACATTAGTGGCACACTATATGGGAGATAGGCCGAAGTGCCTAAGATAGTCCCTCGTCACCGACCCCATAGGGATCCTCATTCCACCCTCTAGAAAGGCGATTATAGGAATCGCCACCTCACCCTCTTTTCTCCTAGTGCTCCACTTCCCTTCTCCACAGTACCTCAAACCCACTGTATCGGGGATCTTATAGTTAGCGACGAATTTGTCCATCATTTCCTCAGACTCGACTAACTTCTTAAACCTACCCATCCTAAAGAGCTAACAAGGGGCTCAAGGAAAATGAAGGAGAGAGAAAGAAGAATAAGAGGACAAGGAACTCAGGCGGAAAAGTATGAACTAGAGAGAGAAGAGGACTTACAGGAATGAGGAAAAGCTCATTGGGCAGGCTTTTTGTGCTAAAGGAAGTCGCAAGTACAGTTGGAGATGTGACCAAATTCGAAGTATGTGCGTAAGGTCTCTTGAATGCAAAAGTGAAGGGGCAAATCAGTTCGATTGGATATTTATACCCCCAATTAAAAGTAACCGCACGGGCTTTCCCGCCCAATGGGTCAGAAGCATCCCTACTGTCCATTCATCATCACACCGTTGAACGTGGAGGACATAGAGCCGCCGAAATTTAATGAAGGTGCGCCTCGAATACCAAAACGCCAGGAACGTCCTCTGGGCAGTTGAAAGGATTTTGACACTGACAGAAAGACAAGGCTCGCCAGGCCAGGACAATGACCTAAGAACATCAAAATCCTCCTCCTCGCTCGAGAGGCCGGGTAGCAGAATTTTGAGGGGCTATTATGGGGCCCAAATATTTGGCAACCCTAGCCCACTCCATATCGGGCCTAAGGCCCTTGCCGAGGAGAGTACAGGATCCGAGGATGAGTGGGAGAGGCCCAAAGTCATCAAGGAACTTCGCCGAAGATGACCACGTCCTCGGCAGGCCGACATTGAAGAAAGGAAGCTGTCATCCACTCATTAAATGCATGCAACCAACACTCTGGCCGCATTAATGGTGAATTGACCAGGGAACAACGATGCATTGGTTACTTCAACTAACAGAAAGCCTGCAAAGGTGACTGATGGGACAAGCCCTCAGACATAAGTTTAGATGGCCGACAAGTGGACGGCAGAGATCAACTGAACAAGACTATATAATAGATTGAACCCCCAAAATTAAGGAGGTTGGTCCTTCGGTTTTGGGAGGTTAAAGGGTTTTCAGGGTATTCTATGGCAACCCTTGTATTCATTAGTTCTAAGGGAAGAGCTCCTCGGACTGGGCCGAGGACAAACTTTTTCTTAGATCACTTAGCCAAATCCTAGTTATTGATCTTGTAAACCCGCGTCGACCGTTGTGTCTTTCGCTAATGCCTAATCCTTCTATCCACTCTCTACAAATTTATTGTACAGGGGTCGCCTGGGCTCGGGTCAACCCATCCCTAGGAGGGAGGTGCCCGAACTAGGTTCCTACAATTACATAAGTGATGAATGAACTAGTCATTAATTAAATATATTCAAAATTTATAATTAATATATACCCTTTAAATATGTATATCTATAAATTTTTTTTCTTAAATTTTATTAAGTGTTTGTGTATTTTACGATATACGATACGATATAATACACGATACGAAAAAATAAAAAATCGATTCACGATACGATTTATGTTTTGACAACTATGGTTATTATATGTAAAGAAAAATAAATAATTAAAAAATTCAATAAAAAAATCAAAAAAATATATCTTAATAAAATATAATGTAAAATAAATAATAGAGTAAGTATGTAAAATAGAAAAAATGATTTTCTATACTAAAAAAGACAAAAAAATTTACACAAAATACTCACATGGTGCTATTTTTGGTATTTATTACACCATAACGTCGGAGTCCATAAACCTTGCTTCTTTAGGCCTAAAATCCAATACCACTTGTTTTTCGAGGCTATAAAATTGCTTTATCAAAAGCTGAATCATAATCAAACTCACTTCGTCAAAAGTAAACCAAATATAACCAATAATCAAAGGGGGAAATGCTTTTACACTTGGACTAAGGTAAAATCTTTGTCTTTTCATAAACAGATTTAACAAAGCAACTTCCATTGGAGTTAATTTTTTATAGAAAGAAACTCTCGATTCTCTAACACGAAATTTTTAATTATAAAGATATTGTTTGATTCACTTTTGTAACAGTGGAAGGCACAATAAGCGTGCGGGATTCCCCACCACGCGTAAATTCACCTTTCTGCTAATAAGTAAAATAATTACAGTTGCCTACAAAGTTCAATCATAAATCAAATTCACTTTATCAAAAGGAAAGTCTACAGTGAGTTTTAGTTAATTCAATTGTTTAAGTTTCATATGTTTAAATAAGAAATATGTAATTTAATTTTTATCTATTGGTGAATTGAAACTCTCTTAAAAAATTTTTTTAAAGTCTTTGTCTTTTCTTTATCTTTTTTATTTATTTATTTATTGTTGCTGGTCAGCAAAATAATTTGAATCAAAAATCCAATTTACTTTCTCAAATGTAAACACTAGTGTCCGTTTTTCTTATCCCTCAATAATTTGAATCATAATCTGCTAGCTGTGCTCAATTATTGTGCTTCATGGAAAAGGCGCAATGACCGTATCTGGGATCCACCACAACGCTCAATTATTCATTGAAATCAATTCAATGGTTCACATGTGATTCACACATAGACTAGTAAACAAAAGGACTTTCAGCTGCGCGACTTAAAAGCAAAAGAGGAAGTATTTTTGGAGTTTCTGCAAAACAAAAAACACTTTCACTGATCACATTTCTCTCTCACTCTCTCTTGGTTCTCTCTTGTTTGCATTCTCTTTCACCACTCACGTCTTTTGCAAAGAAGAAAGCATGGCTGCAGAGTTTGTGGGTGGAGCAGTTTTCTCTGCATTCCTTCAGGTGGCGTTTGACAGAGTGGCCTCTCCTGACGTCGTCAACTTCCTCAAGGGAAAAAAGGGTATTGATGAATTGGTGGAAAAGCTGAAGATAATGATGATATCTGCTAATTCAGTGCGCAATGATGCAGAGGAGAAGCAATTTACAGACTCAAATGTAAAACAGTGGCTGGACAAGCTTAAAGATGCTGTTTATGTTGCGGATGACCTCCTGGATGAGATTGCCACTGAAGCCTTACGATCCAAGTCAGAAGCTGAATTTCAAACCAGCACTAGTAAGGTATGGGGCCTCATCTCTACTTTTGCTAATTCATTTGAAAAAAAAATACAATCCGAGATGGTGAAAATTCTGGGTAGACTAGATCTTATTATAAAACAAAAGGATGCCCTTGGTCTTGTTAGTGTTACCCTGAAGGATGCCCCTGGTCTTAAAGTTGTACAATCACGACCATTGACAACTTCTTACCGTGAAGAATATGTGTTTGGTAGAGACAAGAACAAGGAGGCAATATTTGAGAGGTTCCAATCTAATGGTGCAAGTGATGATGAGATATGTGTTGTTCCCATTGTGGGTATGGGTGGGGTTGGTAAAACAACTCTCGCTCGGTTTGTTTTCAATGACAAAAGAGTAGAGGAGAGTTTTGATCTCAAAGCTTGGGTTTGCGTTTCAGAAAATTTTGATAGTGACAGAATAGTGAAAACTATTTTGGAGGCTATTTCTAATGATCAAAACATGAATTCGCCACAAAATAAATTGAGAGAGAAATTCATTGGGAAGAAAATTTTTCTTGTTTTAGACGATTTTTGGAATGAGGACTATTGTGATTGGGATGAACTACGTAGAGTTTTTAAATGTGGAGCAAAGGAGATTAAGATTATTGTTACTACACGTAGTGAAATAGTCGCATCACACGTACGCACTGTTGAAGCTTTTTCTCTAAAGCAATTATCAGATGAAGAATGCTGGTTATTGTTTGAAAAACATGCATTTATAAATGGAAAAGCTGATGAATTTCCAAATCTAGGGGATATTGGTTGGCAAATTGTCAAGAAGTGTAAAGGCTTACCTTTAGCAGCAAAAACACTTGGTGGTTTGCTGCGTTGTGAGCAAGATCCAGATGAGTGGACAATGATTTTGAAGAGTGATAAATGGAATTTACCAGAAGAAAAAAGTAGCATCCTTCCAGCTCTAAGATTGAGCTACCACTACCTCCCATCACATTTGAAGCAATGCTTTGCTTATTGTTCCATCCTTCCAAAGGATTATGAATTTAAAAAAGAGGAGTTGGTCTTGTTGTGGATGGCACAAGATTTTTTACAGCAATCCAAAGGAAATGGGAGGATGGAAGAAATAGGTGAACGGTACTTTGATGATCTCGTATCTAGGTCACTTTTTCAACAATCAAGTATTTATAAATCACATTTCATAATGCATGACCTTGTCAATGACTTGGCAACATCTATATCTGGAGAATTTTGTGTTAGGCTAGAGGAAAATGATGAGTCAAAAGAAATAACTGAAAAGGCACGTCATATTTCATATTGTAATAGACGTCAATTTGATAACTCTAAGGAATTTGAGTTCCTTTATGGAGCAAAGCGTTTGCGAACCTTCTTGAGTGCAATACCATCTCGGCGGTTAGAGTATAACAATGTAGAGAAGATGATATGTGATGTGTTGAAGGAATTTAAGACCTTGCGGGTTTTAACATTTTCTTGTTCAAGAATAACGGAGTTGCCTGATTCCATTGATAATTTAAAGCAGCTTCGTTATTTGAATATTCTTTGCACTAATATCAATCACTTACCCGATTCTTTATGTAACTTGAATTGTTTGCAAACCTTGATATTTTCATGGCACATCACCAAGTTGCCTGCCAACACGAGTAAACTAATCAACTTGCGCTACCTAGATAATAGTGAAGCCAAAATGGAAGAGATGCCACCACACATGGATAAAATGAAAAATCTCAGAAAATTATTTGTTTTTGGTGTGGGCAAACATGATGATGGGTCCAGTATTAAAGAGTTGGGGGAGCTTCAGCATCTTTCTGGAAAATTGTCTCTGTTGAACTTGGAAAATGTTCAATGCATTAATAAAGACACTACGGAGGTTATACTAAAGAACAAGCAAGATTTATCTGAGTTGAAGTTGGAATGGAAACATGGTCATGGCGCTGAAGATTCAGAAAAGGAAAGAATTTTGCTGGAGCAGTTGTGTCCTTGCACAAACTTGAATTCTCTCACCATCACTAATTATGAGGGTACAAGCTTTCCAAAATGGTTAGGAGACTCGTCATTCTCTAAAATGGTGTCCATACAGCTTCATAATTGTGATAATTGCTTCTCCTTGCCTCCGCTTGGACAGCTACCTGACCTCAAGAGCCTTCGAATTCAATGTTTTGGAAAAATATCAAGTGTGGGCCCTGAGTTCTATGGGAATACGATTAACCCGTTCAGAGCCCTTGAGTATTTATCATTTGAAAATATGCCAGAGTGGCAGGAGTGGGTTTTATTTAAAGGGGAAGTTTTCACTTGTCTTCGAAAACTTTATATTAAAATTTGTCCCAAGCTAAGTGGGGGTCTGCCCGTTCAACTTCCCTCTTTGACCAAACTTCATATTCGTGGGGATTTGTGTGTGCCTCCTGCATATCTCCTTTTTGCCTACCTTATTTTTAGTGGGAATTTGGTTGCTCAACATAGAAAGCGTGTGCAGTACTCTCCAGCTCTCCACGGGAAAAGTGTGAACATAAAGGGTGGCGTTTATTCAATTTTGCCCTTTCTATCAGAGTTTGCTTCCGTCACTCACTTGATATTCACTGGGTGCCGTGATTTAGTTTCCTTTCCCAGCGGAGGACTGTGCGCTCCAAATTTGTCTGAGATTGTAATCGAACTCTGCGAAAACTTAGAGTCACTGCCTGAAGGGATGCGCACCCTCCTCCCATCTCTTGTGCGTTTGGAACTACTACGGTGTCCAAAACTGAATTCGTTTCCCGAGGGAGGTTTGCCCTCCAGTTTAGAAAGTCTTCTTATATGCGAATGCGACACACTCTTTTCCCGCCGCATGCAATGGGGATTGCAAGATCTTCGCTCTCTAAGAATTTTCACAATTATTGATGAGTGCAATAAACTGGAGTCCTTTCCGGAGGATGCGTTGCTTCCTCCTAATCTTACTGATTTATACATTACTTTATCAAATCTAAAATCGCTCAACGGTAAGGGATTTCAACACCTCACCTCTCTTAAACACTTGAAGATTTGGAGCTGCGATGATCTTGACTGCTTACTAGAAGAAGTCTTGCCTCCCTCTCTTTGTGACCTAGATATTTGTAATTGCCTTTTGTTGAAAGAACGGTATGGAGAGGAGAAAGGGGAAGGCTGGGTCAAGATTGCCCACATCCCCAGAATATCCATAAGTAGAGAACCATTCTATTGTGACTTTGAAGCATCCCTTTATGACTCAGACTCAGACCGTCGAAGAACGCTTCTGCCCAGGTACTAATTCTCATTTTCGTTAATTCCCATCAAGCTACAGTGAAAAGTTTAAATCTTTTTCACTAAAATCATTTTATTTCATCTAGCTTTTTAATGCCAAGCTTTGAATTATCTTTTTCTTTTTAAATTAATATATAGGTGAATATTTCATTAAAAGCCTGAAAGCATGTATATAAACACTTAATCATAAGCTCTATAGACCATATATCATAAACCACAGGTTTAGTTTTAGTTTTAGTGTGTTATTTAATTGTAAATTACGGAAAAACTCCCCAACATATAGAACTATATACATATATAAAGGAAGCATTAGATCATGCTACAGTTGACATATTTGAACTAGGTGATTTTCAACATTGTTATATATGCTCATTTCATTGCCTTTTCTTTTGCAGTGTGTAAATAACAAGTGTCTTACACACCCGCTGTCAATTTCATGCCACTGCTAGCTGCTGATCCTTCTACATTGTGTATGAATTCCTAAATGTCAATTCTCCAAAAAAAAAAAAAAAAATCCAAAATATCTGATTAGTTTTCAAGTCACTGTAAAAGCTCATCCTTTACTCTCATTCTTGCCGTAGATGCTCTTGCCTCATTATACATTCTCTACATTTCTACTCTGGACTTCTGAAATACAAGACAAAGACTTTTGTGAATGTTTAAACTAAGGTAATTCTAAATTTCCAGCATATGTATTTGTTGATCAACACATTCATTTAAAAAGTTATAAGAATTTTTTAACAATCAACAAACCGCAAACTACCAATCAATCTGTCTATTGAATTGAGAAAAAAAATTATAAAAAAATGTTCCTTCAAATTATTTGATTAAAGTTTGAGAGGATAAAATAACAAATGGATAATGTATAGTAGTAAATAACAAAAATTAATTGGTTTTATAATAATTTATTCAAGGTATGTCATTTATGGTTGTAAATGCCTTATCATATGCTCTACAGACAGTATATCATGATATTGATACCACAACTTTAGTATTAGACGTTTTAGTTTTTTTTTAAGAAAATTAATTTATATAAAAACTTCACGGCATCTAGAAAAATGTTCAAATTTATCTATCTATATATATTCTAGAACAAAGTAAAGCTTTCTAGTAGTAAATATTTTTGGTACACCTATGTAAGATATGTTGTTAGATGTTTTTCAACCAGAGGCTCTGGATCCCAAGATTATGCTACAGTTGACATATATTTTTTGAACTAGGTGATTTTCAACATGCTCATTCATTGCCTTTTGTTTTGCAGGGTCACATTTACTTGTAAATAACATGTGCCTCACACATTCGCTGTCAATTTGTGCCACTGCTAGCTACTGGTCTTTTTGCATTGTATATAAATTTCTAAATCTCTGATACGTTTTCAAGTCATTGTGAAATCTCATCCTTTTCTTAATTAAAGAATCATTTACTCTCATTCTTGCTGGAGCTGCACTTGCCTCATTATACTTTCACTGCATTTCTACTGTGCAGTTTTGAAGTGCAAGACAAATACTTTGGAGGTAATGCAATTTTTCCAGCATATGTATTTGATGAATAATACATTTGTTTCATAAGTTTAGAGTATTTTAAGAAATATTGGGATTTGACTTGGCCAGTTTGGCATTCTGTTTAATCTCAGGTAAACTATGTGGCAGTTGATAGCTAGTGCTGTTTCTTTACCTTCTAACAGCCGCTGAATCACACTGATCAAGTGTGAAGAGGGACTTACTCAGGCTTTCTCTTTGGAATTGGTGGTAGACGGGAATATGTGACGTCCCCTCCAGAGGATAGGTTGCTGCATTTGGTTCTTTTTTTCTTCCTAACTTGAAAGAGCTCAAAAGGTTCAGCATATGACTGCTCTTGCTGTCCTCACCTATTGGAGCTACCATTACTACCAAGAATTATAAATGCCCTATTGTGTGACAATGGTGCCAGAGGCAGAGGGGGGAAAGCTGGCAGGATTGCTGAGACGCTTGTTCCATGACAGATCAAAGTCTACAGATGCTCTGTGATTGTTAGGTTTGTTCAACTGATTTGTGTTTGTTGGTATAAACTTTGAACCTGTCATTTGTTGGTATAAAATTTGAACCTATCATCATAAATGCTTTTAAAGTCTTTGTCAACTCTGCAAAGTTTTAAGCCTCTGACAATATTAGCATAAGGGACTTTTGCTTCAAATCATCCCATTGATGAATAGAATGATAATAGACCTACCAAATGCATCTCTTTCAATCAACATTTTTGAAGAGCTAAAGTTACTTTCAATGAGCCGCAATTATGTTTGTCCTGCCAGCATGTTCTGTTTTTTTAAAGTTTGAACTGCCCTATGTACTGTGTTGTAATGAAGAATAATGTAGAGAATGGTGCCTCATAGTTCCAATTCCAGCTCCTAGATTTGAAAGAAAAGATATCCTTTAGGCAATTTATAGGAAATCAAGTGTGATTGTGAGTTCATTACACATCGAGAACTTTATCATCTTCCATGTGATTTTACTTGGATGTCTTCCGAATATTCCTAAATTCATACTTTTTTGGTACTTTTCCATTGCTCTCCAATATTCAGCTTATCCACTAATTCTTTTCCTTGTACCTGTGCGCATTCAAATTATTCATTTATTGAATTAATTTGTTGTCATTGTACTTGTATTTCCTTTGATGGTGAAATGATACCAAAAGCAGAAGGGAAAAAAGTGACACAAGATTGATCACATCCCCTGCAGACATATAGATGACTAAGTCGTCGTTGTACAGTTAGGTATGTTCCGTTCAATTATACACACACACACACATATAAGTTTACTTTTTGATAAATATGTCTGAAAAAGTGTTACTACTTGATGAAGGACTGGCTGAAGAACAGTGTCATAAGTTGATTCTGCTTTGAGATCAAGCACTTTTTAGGGGTTGTCCTTTGTTGAAGGAGTAGTTCCATTAGAAGAAGGGCAAAGGTTGGAGCAAAAAACGCCTATTTTTTCAGAATATTAATTGATGATGAAGTGATCATACAGCTGAAAAGTGTACACCGTGTCCTCATTCACCATTTTCTTCATTCACATGGCATCATTTAAATATTAAAGTTAGGTACATAAATCCACTAAAACCATCTAGTTCTCAAAGTGATTTAGTACCTTCAATTATTGGATAGTCAAATTTAAATGATGTTAATTATGATGAATCAGAAGGCTTTCCAGATTCCTTCCTTCATTATTTTGGATATATCAAACTTAACTGACATGAGTAGGTATCTCTCATGTCACCGCCTGAAGGGCTGAAACAAGAACAAGCCCATACAAAATTAAGAAGTGGTCAGCAATTCTTCTGCTTTATTATGTGTGCTTCTATTAGATAATTAGGAAAAGTGATTGATATGTTGCATTTATGCAGAAAGTTCATTTGTTTTAAGTATGATATGTAAAACTTATATTTCTAAAACTGTCCTTTGCAATGATGATTTTGGCAGACAGACCCTAGGGAAGTGTTGCCTAAGATTGCTAATGTCTATCCCAAATCAATTGACACTCTTCACAAAACTTAGTTTAAATACAATGATTTAATTAGGAAATTGCATGAATCAATAATCTTTTTTTTTTTTTTTTTTGTTTTGGTCAATGTTGTCACTTTCTCAGCTTGCTACCAGCATTTTGCTATTAAACTTTTTTCCATTCTTTAATATTTTAATTTATTTTCAAGGCTTCTGCACAATTTTACCTGGTTTTCCATCTGACTTGTATTTCTTTTGTGCTTCTAGATATGATATGCTATAAATAGTCCTGTGAGATTCAAGCTTCTGATATGAAAATTATTACCTTGCTTTCAAAATCTAGGGTGACTTCAGCCAACCAACTCAAACTTCCTCAGCAACCAGCACTTTTGGTAAGCATTCAAACCTCTTTCTTCAAGATTTCTAAAAATGGTTTACTACCGCTTATTTATTTATTTTTTGTTTTCAAGATTTATTCTCAAAGTTTCCTAACCTTCTGTTGTTACTGGTGCCTGGAGGTTGGCCCTGAGAGCAATGGAAAAAATAACCACTGGTGGTCCTCATTGTCAGCATTGAAATTTGATTAAAATGAAATAATTTCCTTTAGGAAAAAGTCAAGTATGAGCCAGGATCTTGAAATTTCTTCAACTTCATTATTTCTTTGTGAAATGTCAAGCAAATGTTTTAAGATAATAATTTTGTTCTTTTTGCACTTAATTCTTGAATTCAAATTGTATTTTCTAGACCTTGCCATATGCTTGACAAGTGGAGCTTGGGAAACTCAGGAGAAACTTATCATATCATCGAAAGAGTATTGGTGGCGGTAGCATTCCAAATCTCACCAAGTACTCCATCCTAGTTTCCACTAGACTAACCCTTCATTTATGCATTTCCAAGTTTCAAATCCTTTGAACCTTTTTCCTTTTTTCTTTTTTGTATATTTTTTTCAAAAAGATTAAGAAATAATAGGCATTAGCTTAACTTTTTGGTAGTACTCGCTAAAACATTTCTTTACCATCACTAGTCCTAATATTTTATTTTGTGCAGCACATGAACAAGGCCAATGTCCTGGCTTTCTCTGCTCACCACCAACAAATGCCCTTATTTGGCTGTGGACAGATCTGCCTGTATGCTTCTTCTGATTAGTCCAAGGTAAAAATCCTTTAATTTTCAAATAGAAGCATATACAAGTGCAATTCTGATGTTGAATTTTAAAAAAGCGAAGCAGTAGTTCTAATGAGAACCATGTGAGCTTGCAAGTCATGGAATGAAAAAATCCATACCGAACAGATCCTGAACAAAATAGGGGCTAGCTTATTTGTTTCAAACCAGTGCTCTGATTTATCATTATTTTAAAATTAGAAAAACATTTCTGAACAAATCCCTTGTTTGTTAAAAGAATTTCTTCTTCAATTTTACAAACCAATCTTGGCAAATTTTGGTGCTTGATAATGCTGAGTTATATTCTATCCGATACTTAAACACATTATAAAAAATTATTGATTTTCATTGCATTTGAATGTAAATATCAATCATCCAAAGTGAATTTATCAATGCATTTCAAAAAATGCACCATTTTTCTTATTTTATTAAAGTGAGGGTAGGGGGGGTGATATATTGTATGATTTCTTATTTTCAACTTAGGAATGAATTATTTTATATTTCATATGCTTTGTTTAAATTCAATTAACATCATCAGATGCAGCAAACACTGCTAGCGGGTGGATGGGGGCTTCTAAGAATCGAACACACTACCTGCGGATCGATATGGGCTCATAAAGACTCTTCGAGATTTTGGAAATGGCGGTGGTCAAGAAGATTTGAAGTCCTTGCCAGATGACATGTTGCTACTTTTGTTTTTCCTCTTCCTAACTACAATCAGCTCATAGGCTCAGCAAGTCACTCCTCTTGCCAAGGTTGCTTTCAGTCACAGTAGGAAGCATCCAACTCGCTTTTTCCCATCAAGAATTTTATAGTCTTATGTTGAGACAATGGTGCCTGAACTAGACAGGGAAAGCTGGCTGTTGACCCAAGATTGCCCAGCTCTTGTTCCTTGAAAAATCAAGGCAATTCTTGATTTTAGTAACAGTAATTACTAATATGTTTTCTCCAACCAGAAGGTGCTCTGTGATTGTTAGGTTCATTCAATTGATTTATTTGTTTATAGACATTCAAAGATTTATGTCTCATGGTGTAAGCTTTGGACCTCTATCAAACATCTTTGCAAACTCTTCTGTGTGTACAATTATACAATGAAGAGCAATGGAGAGACTGGGGCCTTAGCACCTAGATTTGATAAAATTTGTAAATAAATGGTCATTTTCATGCTTAAGAACATTATGGAAGTGATAATTTGTATTTGTAAGCTTTTATATAGCTAAGAACATTAAGTGTGAAGAGATTCAAGCACACTTGTGTGGGCTCTAGCATATGAGTTTAGACTTAATTATGTTATATTAACATTTTTGTCTTCTTGTTCGTATTTGATGTGAGACTTTACTAAGGTGTAAAGTGTAAACCCAACACCTATCTTATTCTAAAACATCGGCTCTATTCAAATCTAATGAACATGTACTATCATAGACATGGGGACAGATGGGGTTTAGAGGAGGCCGAATGCTCCTGGGTTATCCGGGGAAAAAAGAAAGAAAATAAATATGATGAACAAGAAGTATTTCACAAAATATCTATTTGAATTATAAACCAATGAGGATGCCAATAAGTGAACCTAAACTGGAAAAATACATTTTTAATTCTTAAATAAATTAAAGAACTATTCTATATTTTACAGTTTTCTTAAGGTGATTTTAAATATATAAAGGCAACTGCGCAAAAATATCCCAAATGTCATGGATTCGTTAATTAGTAAACCAATTGAATACTACGTGACACTTTCATTAGTAATTTGATACAAAAATATGGCTAAAAGAGATGAGATTAAATCAACCTAAAAGTATAGAGGGTGTGATTAGACAAAAATAAAAAATAAAAAAAACTAAGTGTGAATAGCCAAATACAAAGCCATCTAATTTCATCATCTAAACCACCATTAAAATCTCAAACTTTTTTACGTGCAAGTGCGCACACAAACAGTACAAAATGAGTGTACAAGGATAACATTTTCCACCATTAGTAAGAAAAAAACATAGTCATAGTTGGATTAAATTAGCAACAACATTAGCTAAGCCCAAAATTGCATGATGCTTTACTTACAATTAGTATTTGGTATAGACAGCAGGAACAGATAATTTCCTATCTCAGGATATAAAAATGTTCAACAAATTTGGCACTGTACAGCTGAAACATATTTTGATATGCAACATGCATCTTTTCTTTCTGCCACATGACGTGCTTGCTCTTCAGTAGTTTAGTCTCACAACTTCCAGGCCTATTTTTGAGTTCCAAGTTTTTCACCTAAACACCAATGAAGGACTTGAGACCTAGTCTCTGCAGTTATTAGCTTAATACCTCAATTTTAGGAAAGGCATTGGCTGGTTGCCATGATTGTGATTGACATAAAACTGAACCTCCAGATCATTTAAAATTAGCAAAAGAAGAGGACTCCTGTGAGAAGCACCATTAACTACACTACTCCGTCATATTTTCCTCACTTGAATTGCTTTCAGGTTGCCTATCATTTTCATCATTTTTACTAGCTTCCTTATCTACTTCCCCATTTGAATGACTTGCAGGCAGAACATCCCCATCAATCCTAGTATCCTCTTCCATGCTGCTTTCATGTTGCACAGAAGGTGTGTCGGTGTCCATGGAATTGAACAAAGTTGTTGAATTTTGTTGATCATTTTGTCCCAATAGGTCATATAATGATCAAATTGATGACTCATGTATCGTTCCTGACATCAAGAAAATTACAAGTCTCAACTTTAGAATTCAGCCAATTGTGCAATTACAGGTAACCAAAACAATAAAATTTAAGAAAAAGGTCCAGGTTAACAGATTAAGCCATCATCCTACATGGATGAGGATATAGATTACATTCAAGTGTGATACAAATTTAAGCAATTAAAAGCATTACTGCATAACCTAAAGTCAAAACTTCTTTCCAAATCGATGCACCAATCACGCACTAATGAGGACAAAAATTTAAAACCCAAAAAAGAAAGCCATACATACCTGATACCTCCAGTTAAAAATGCTAATCATCTCCTCAACACCACTGACAAGATGGATAGGTCCGGTGTCTTCAACATGTCGTTCTGTATATGATGTGATCTCATTTAGATTGAGGGCAAGGCGATCAGGTCTCTGAAGCAGAAGTTGAAATGTAGGCTGCAGTTCATAGCATTGTTCAAACAGAGATCGGCGACAAAACACATACAAACCAAGTCGGGCACGAGACATGGCAACAACCAATCTTCTAACATCACGAAGGTGACCAACAAAGTGAGTTCGCACAAGAGACAGCAATATAAAATCATTTTGCTGACCTTGAAACTTATCAACAGTTGTAACCTATACACAAACATTAGTGAAAATAGTGACATATTAATATGATAACATAGCGCGGTCCTACTAATATTTTAGAAGAATAACATCTAAACAGGCAACAATGACAATAAAATAAAACCTCACACAAGGATGGCTAGGGTAGTTAATCATGTTTAACATGCACATAGGATATTAAAAAAGTGAAACCGTCAATTAGAAGAGTCCAACCAGGCCTCTACTCTTGGTAGAGCACATGTTCATCCCCAAAAATGTAAAATTTACACATCCTGACCCACAATTTAACTGTTGATATGCCTGCTAATTATGTAAAAGGGGGTACGCTTAGTAATTTACCTTGCTGGGTGGACCAATGAAGTCAAATGGAACACATCTTCTATTGATAACATCACGGATCAAAAGTTTCTGGCCATTGTAAGTTGTCAAGATGGATATCTTATTTGCTGGGTACCCAAGTAAACGCAGGTACATATAGACACTAACAACATATTCATCTTCTCCCTCATCAATCAATCTATATCTATATAATCTATATATATATATATATATATATATATAAAAGCAGAAGCTCTTACCAGGTGCTGACACGTTAGGCAAAATGACCCCCTTACAATGCTGACACGTATTCAATTTTTCTTTAAAAAAACCGTACGTTGCAACGTTTAGTACTTCAAAACTCTGCCACGCTTGCAATTAAAAAACCGGTTAGGAAAAAAACCCGTTAAAATAAAAACCGTACGTTGCAACGTTTAGTACTTCAAAACTCTGCCACGCTTGCAATTAAAAAACTGGTTAGGAAAAAAACCCGTTAAAAAAAAAATAATAATAAAAAAATAAATAAAAAGGCGTTGCAATTAAGAGAAAGAAAATTAGTTAGTGACACATTTAAATAAAAAGGCGATAAATTAGGTTGTTTGGTATTGCTACACACCGTTTAAAAGCCTATTGTTATAAATAACAACAAAATAACCGGTTAAAATTAAAGCGGACATTCTGGCCTTTTGCCCCTTTTGGGCAAAATAATTAGCGTCGTGCCCCTGTTTCGAAACTATATAGGGGCGTGCCCCTGTTTGGATACTCGATCACCTCAAAGCCGAGTTACTTAAAGTACTCGATCATTGAAGGACCGAGTTCAGTGCAGGTTCTTGCCACGTTGCTCGTCCACCGTGGATTTTGGGCAATAAAATATTCCCGCCTCACTGTTTATAACTCGCTGATGAGTAAACCGAGTTATTAATATTACTCGTTTCTAGTATAATCGAGTTGCTCTTTTACGTTCTCAGCCAGGTATACGAAGCTGAACCCGATGATTAGGAAATCGAGTTATGAATTGAACTCGCCTTTGTTGTACTCGAGTTGTCCTGCTATTTACGCCTCACCTGCACATATCAGCTTCTCATGCAATTCTCCTTAGCATTTTCAGATCAGCGTTCTCCTCATTATCAGAATTTTCTATCATCTCAGGTGAGAAACTCATTTTATTATTTGAAATACATAGAGAGTTATATTCAGTGGGTAAAAATAGTTGTAGATATTACATAAATGGGATCACCCAATTTCAAATATATATTTTTCATTTAAGAGGTTGTATTACTTGTGCTTTGGTTTTTTCTTGAATAAGTGTTATGTGAGTAGATTAGGGTTATATTAGTTGTTTGGTGCTACAAGGAATGAACAATAATCTATAGAAACGGTGATGAGTGTAAGATGTGTTATATTGGGTCTTTGTTGGTGCAAATTTCATTGGCAAAAAATAAAATTCATTAGATTTGCTAAAACTAATGAACAATTAATCTTTAGAGTTGCAAAAGTTGCAAAAGTTGAACGTACATACACATCATTGCTAATGTTTAGATGTTAAGTAATATTTAGATGTTAATTAAAGGTAGATGTTAATGGGACTTCGGTATGCGTAGATGTTTTGCAAGGGCAAGTATTCACGTGTAGATGATGCTTTTAGAAAATCTCATTTTCATGAAATCATGTCTCAATTTTTCCCCAATTTCAATTCAATATGCTTTTCTCTATTAATAATGTTCTATGCAATTTATGCAGACAAATTCTTTGTCATCGACCAGTGCAACAAAAATATATATAAATCTTGAGATCACTAAGGTTATTGAAATAATTGACAAATGCATATTTCTAAAATTTATAATAACAATCTTGAGATCACTAAGGTTATTGAAATAATTTATAATAGCATATACTATCTCACAAAATGCCATTATCTTAATATTTTATTTAAAATACATTCAATGATAAGAATGGTAAAAAACATGATCCCATACAAGAAATACCAAAAATACATGCAAATCAATTTTCATAGGATGATTTATCTTTAAATAATATGAAGACAATAGTAAAGATAAAATGCATTCAATGAAATCCTACGAAACAGGTTTGTTAATCATTTCAAATTATAATCATCATGTACATAAAAAAATATTAATACATCATATTATTTACATTAAAAAAATACATATTAATTTCAAAGTTTATTGCAAGATGTGAACTGTTAGGGTATTGCAACAGTAAGTCACAATGATACAACAATGAGTTGGTATTACATTTTGTGCGTACTTTGTGAAAGGAATGTCAAACCACAAGTAGGATCATTTTGGTCAGCAAAATGTGAAACAAAAACAAATCTTTCTATCCCAAAGTTGGAGGCACTCACATCAACTACATATTCTCCATATATATATATATACACATATATATATATACACACAATTGCAAACTACTTCAGATACAAGATTCAAATTGAATTTTTTGATGCACTAAGGAAATAAATTTTGTGATACTTGATCGAGATGCCAAGAAAATCCGAAATAAATCTACAAAAAAGAAATTGAGGTACAACTTATTTAAATTATTGTAAAACTATTTATATTGGAGAAGGAATCTCACGTGATTTAAAAAAAAAAAAGAAATAGGAAAAATGGATTTTCCTATTTCATTTGAATAAATTCAATCTAAAGGATAGTTTTGAAAATTACATAGTTGCTAAGATTTGTGATACACCTTCAAATGACAAAAATGTATAGAAGGAAAAAAAAATATACACATTCCAATATGCTATATTAATTATTTTTGTTGCACTATTCCAAAATTAATGACAAAGTCCAAACTTCGTAAGATCCAATCAAGAATCTCCCCATGCCAATTCATTAGTGATTAACACAAATGATGGAACAAAAGGAAAAAGTGATGGAAGCTAAAAAACTGAACAAATACGGACGGACTAAACTTCAAACGTTGAAGATGGAGAAACTGATGATGATAACAAGCGTCACCATACTGCAATAACAAAGCACTGAAGAAACAAACAAAAAAAAAAAAGATTTCGTAATGAAGCTTTTTAGTACATCACATAATAAATATCAATAATATAGAATGAATTAACATACTTTTATCAATTTTTATTATACAATATTACTCCAAAGTTGTTTTAATTATTGCTCATTACTTGAACAAAATAATTATAATAGATATATGTGTGCAATTTATAATTGTTACTTTTTATAATGAACTCAATACTAACAAAGTTTTATAATAAATATGCTATAATCTATGTATAATATTTTATAAAAACAAATTTACAGAAAACATTATAACATTATACGTGCATCGCACGGGCAACTTACTAGTTATATGTAAGGGTAAGTATTCACGTGAATACGGATAAGTATTCACGTGAATACATATGATATGACTCGACAGTCTATTGTTTAGTGAGGTGTCGAAGAGCACATGCAAAATTGCGAACATGACTTGGCTATACAGTGGCACCTGTTGGTGCATGTGGTTTGCTGAGGCAGTTGTTTCATATGGCTATAGCATGTGGTACAGTAGCGGGTTGGTGATGTGTACTGCAAAGGAGGTTGTCTATTTATTCACGTGAAGACTATTCAGAATCCCTATGCTTCATCTGACATGACTTGATGGGATAGTCTGAGCTGTGGTAAATGTATCATAAATTTTTCAGGGATGCTCTGCGTCCTTGAAAACGATGCATCACAAAGGGATGCATATCTGTGTATTGACGTGCGTGTAGGTGATATGACTGGACAGGGTTCATGTGAAGACTATTCAGCATTCTTGTGCTTCATCTGGCATGACTTGACGAAGCAGTGCCGAGCTGTGTTAAATGTATCATTAACTTTTCCAGGAGGCTCTGCATCCTTAAAAACAGTGCATTGCAAACGAATGAAATCTGTGTATTGACCTTATACATATGGGTGATATGACTGGAAACAATTCAACACTGCGACACTGTTGAGTAGCACATGCAGCACTGCAAACATCAGTGTTTATGGGTACTTCTGTGCAGGGTTCAACAGTGCTGAGCTATCCACCGTAGCTACATTCACTGCTCCCTATGGTTGTATTTGGCAAGTGGGATTGAAGAAAGCTAATAACAACATGTGGATTTGTAATGGTTGGTACGATTTCGTTGAATACCATTCTATCCGATATGGTTATTTTTTAGTGTTCAGATACGAAGGAAATTCAAGCTTCCATGTTCTTATATTTAATAAGACTACCATTGAGATTCAATATCCACCCAGAAAGAACTGTAAATTGGAAGATCATTAGGTAGAAATAATAGACTTAGATGAAGATGATACAAACATATCCCAAACATGATTTGCCCACAACACATGAATCAAAGAAAATTTTGTTACGAAACAAGTTTCGTGTACATAAAGACGAAGAGAGAATGAGTGGTTAGTCTAGTTTGGACGAGTTTGTATGTATGAAGTAGTACAGTAGCAGAACTAAGATACACGGATACGGGTATATGATACAGCAACTCACGGTGTCATATATTTGAATTATTCGTATTAATAATCATATGCCGTATGTATTGAATCTATTAAAATTTCATGCAAGTAATGTGCAATAAATCTAAGTTGGGTAATGAGTGTTATGTGGGTAACATTTCAAATTACAAAGACAAAATATTGGAAACATTAGCATATCTAAGGTTTTTCCTACACTACAAAGCAGAGGACATTGTCCAACCAAAGCAAAAGAATCATACGTAGCAACAAAGAATAGTAGGGAAAAAATGAGCAAGTGATTTCATATACACTTAGGCAATTCATTGAACACATTGCAACATACTAACATAGCAATTTAAAACATTAGCAGTTTCATGTCATGCATGGTGGAGTATTATTTTGAACAAATGTGAGTGTCTACACCTTGATGGTGATGGTCCCAGTTGGTCTGTGTGGGTTCGATGAGTTTGTATGTATTGAATGTATGCGTAAATATTCATATAAAATTTTCATATGTAGCAACAAAGAACAGCAGGGGAAAAATGAGATCCTGATTTCATATAACCTTAGCCAAAACTAATGAACAGTTATTCTTTAGATTTGCAAAAGTTTAACGTACATAATCATCTGTTGTCAAACATTAACAACAACGTCTAATGTTCATAGGTAGAAATTTTTGGAAATCATCATTGCTTGAATCTGAGAAGTCTGAAATATCTCTGTCATCATCTAATGCAGTAATTTCATTAATAGACTTCATGGCTCGCTCTTGCGCCTTCCCCTTTAGATGCTTCCTAGCTTTTTGGATTGCGTGAAAACGATCTAGTCGCCTTTGCATTTGATTGTTCTCTTGTTGAAGACGAGCAAGTATATTGGCAGGTTCATCTCTAGGTAACTCGGCTGAGCGTGCCTTAGGAACTCGTAATCCATGCCATCGACAATACACCTCCAACTCACATCTCTTCTCGTATAGGGTTGACCATGGTGGTTCTGATACGGTAAACTCTACTGCGGTGCTATCTGTACTTAGTTTTGTAGGTTTGCCGACCATGATGTGCCCGACGCTTCCAAGACTCTCGTACGTGTATATTGGCATATTAATGAAATCTCTTTTCTTTCCAACCCATTTTCCTCCATAGTGGTCTGTGTATGTCTGTAGTTGTTGATCTGCTGGAACTTGTGAAGATGCACATGCTGAAGTAGATCCAAACTTGTTTCGCATTTTACGATTTGATGTTGAGGCATTGCGACTCATAACTTACTCAATCTACGAAGTTAGTGGATAGAAAGAAGATAATTATTGTGGTGCATTTATAACCTCATTTCGTGGTCCACGCATTACTATGTCAGTTATTAGGGCTTGGCATGTCAATACAGGCTGGAAAAACACTATATGAACAGGATTTTAACTATTTCCAATGTCTTGTGTTTAGATTAATGTGGGGACCACACAAATTTAAATATGAAATATAATAAATTTTCCTCCATCCGTGTAAATTTAACCGGGATTCTAAATTTTTCTCACGTATTTTTAGGTTCGCCTCCCCTTCTACAACAATCAAAACCCAAAATCCTTCCTCTCCTACACAATTTTCAGTAACATGTTCCCAGTTACCGCACCGATTTAGGCACCTTAACATACAGATCCCGTCTTCATTTTCGTGTATAACCATTTCTTCATCAAATTCTTGTATAATCATTTCGGAATTCGTAAATGCATTAATATTACGTATTGTTGTTTAATATGATACTGTGAACCTAGTACAAATCATTTTATTATAAATAGTAACTGAAATGTTATAACACTATTTAAAGTAAAAAAAAAAATATCATACTGACATTTTGGTTGAAATATTTTTGAAAGTAGGCAAAGATTTGGCAACACTCTTGGGGAACATTAAGTTAAGGTATAAAAAACTATTTCCTCAATTTGTATCTACTTATTTATTTCCCTCTATATAAATTATTTAGTCTATTAATTTATTTTTTTCGTTTTTCTTAATTAGTTGTAAACGCTTCAACAAGTTAACAAAAAGCAAACTAATTCTCCAACAAATTCAACTGACCCCATTTGTCAATCACCTAGCTCTACTACACGACAAAGAAAAAACCCTAAATTTTTAGTACTATGAAGCAGGAAATCCCAATGCGCTACTGATAGTGGGAAGTTGGAAATACTTTCTGAATGAAGAAGTTGTTGAAGGAAAAATTATAATTGAAAAACGAGTCCATGTGATAATTTTATTGTAGCTTATATACATGGAATCATGCTACTTTGCCAGTCAAATCGTGGATGCATTGATAACCTTTTGGAAGAATTGGCTTCGAAATTGATAACCTTTTTAAATGATGAACATGGGATGTAGTGGCTTCGAAATTGACGAAATATGCTTCGACACGTAGCTGCATGAATAGCCCTGTATCAAATTCCAAACTTTCAAGCATGCCACAAAATTGTAATGGGACATTGGAACAGATATCAACCTTATCCTTACAGTTATGCAAAATTTGTGGTTACGTGCAAAAGATGCTCAATCGACCTTGAAATGTTTAAGTTGGTGAACAGGCTTCTTTAACTATATTTTATTTTATTTGTTTTCCCTCATTGTAGCATCACTTAAATAATAAGATGCAATCTTCTGATTTTTTATTAATTGTTTGTTAAGCTTTGCAAAAGTGTTACAATTATGATATCCTTAATGGTTTGCCAAAAGGAACGATTATCAACTGTATAAAATTGAAAGTGTAATGATTTGTTATCCTTGTGATTATCAAAAATTTATACTTACATCTCATTGAATATAAAAGCCATAGTAAAATCCTTTTTAAGATTTCAGCTAAACTCTCATTTCAACCCATAAAATTTGAATCATTTGCATTTTCTAATAAATTTTGGTAAATGATAAATTAGAACCATCATTTCTAACTAAAAATCTCTGCATTTATACATCTAATCTAGCAAACAATAGTACTAAACAATTAAGCAAACTGTTTCTTGTCCAAAGCATATTTCATGTCACTGTGATGACAATACATTTGACTCATGTGGAAGCACACATCTATATATTAGTAAATGCTGAAACGTAGCGTTTACTGCTGCTGCTGTCACGTTGCGCAACATCAGCTGCGACGTCATTTTCTTTTAAAAAAAATAATGTTTTCTTCAATTTTAAATAATGTTTTCTTTTTATTTACTTCTGCTATCACCCTATAATAAATTTGTATAATTAATTTAGTCCACCTCTTATTTATTTAGTTCCACTATGAAGCCCAACCCAAAGCCTTTTAAGTTCAGCTTAAAGGAAAAAGAAATTAAAAATACGAAACGTGCAAGCCAGTTTGGAGGAAAGGGAAAAAAAAAAATTCAAGGAAAAAGAAAACAGGGAATGTAAAGGGAGGAAAAAAAAAACCCGTTCAAGCCTTCAATTGAGAAAACAGGGAATTTTCATTCAGCTTAAAGGAAAAAGAAATTAAAAATATGAATTGTGCAAGCTGGTTTGGAAGAAAGAAAAAAAAAATCCATGGCGTTCAGGGGTTTGCGTGACCAAAAAGAAAGGTGAGTAGAGAGAGAGGTTGAAGATTGTAACATAGAGGGAACTTAACGGGAGGAAGGAAAAAAACGTTGAAGCTTTCAAGTGAGACAACAGGGAGTTTTCAGTTCAGCTTAACGGAAAAAGAAATTAAAAATATCAAACGTGCAAGCCAGTTTCGAAGAAAGAAAAACAAGAAAAATGAAGGGGAGGCATTCAGGGTTTTGCATGACCAAATGAAAAGGTGAGCAGAGAGAGAGGTTGAAGATTGTAACGTAGAGGGAAGCTTAAAGGGAGGAACAAAACTATGTTGAAGCCTTCAGGTGAGTCAGTTGAGAGTTTGAAAGCTACCCACCTTCATGCTCTACCGTTTCACAGTAACGGTCGCCACTTATTTCGTTTCTCCCTTTATTCCTTTCCACATTGTTTATAAATATTGACAAAAGCTCCCTGCTTTAGCAGAGGTATCTCTATATCTCAATACCTTTTTTTTTTTTTTTTTTTTTGTGCACAACTTTTATGCTCTGTTTATAATAATATGAGACCTTTTTTTTTCCCTTTGTTTGTGTTTGTGTTTATAAGATGAGCATCATTGGCATGCCATTGATGTCTTTGTGAGATTGCCTGAATGTCGTTTCAATAGTGCTATAATTTTACAGCAACAAAAACTATTTTATTTTACCTTGGGTTATTTGGAAATTTCTCGGGTCTCACTTCTTTAATGTGTTGTGTCTTATTGGAAGAATGTAAGACTCTGAAGTAGTGGAGTATAAAGTGCTGGTGGCACATCTCAAATCACCTTCCAAGGTATTTCGACATGTAAGATTCCGTTTCTTGGATTGATCAAATTGTACTTGTCATTAATATGTCCATTGTATACTACATCATTTAGATTGATGTCCACTTCCAACAATTGATATTAGAATCAAAGCAAATTGTTTTTGGTGTTTCAATTTTTGTGGTCAGCTTTCTGCGTAATTGTGCATAATTTTACCGCATAATCCTTGGCAGCCAAAAAAACTTGTTTATTTTATAATCATTGTGGAAATATGAATACCCATAAACTTACATTAGCTTTAGAACGGAGGGAAAAAAAATTCCAGAGTTACAGATTCAGACTCACTTGAATATCTGTAGTAAAATTAAGCAATCGAATTTGTTACCAAAAAAAAAAGTCACACACACGTACAAATTGAATATGAGAAAATTTAATATTTGTGAATGACAGTTTGGGAGAAAATTCTAATCCACAAATATGATGTTGAACATAGTTGACTTTGTGGCCAATTATTTTAAAACTCTATCATAACAATTGGCATCTACTTATTGAGCAAATAAAAAAAACATAACAAATATATAGGAAAAAAATTCCATTTGCATCAATTATATGCTCATATTTTGAAGTTCTTTTGGAATTTCACCATTCAATGCAACATTAGGCTTGGAGTTAAGAAAACAATAAGCAAGAAGTGTGGTTCGTAAGTGATTGGAGGGAGAGGAAGCTCAGTTAAAAATACTCATTCAAATCATTTTATAGATTGCAAGGAAACCAAGTAGGCTACTCAACATTGGTTTGTAAGTTTTGAATTACCCTTACCCTTACAGTTTCAGTCTCATTTAATGAGCAACTTCATGATTATGAACACTAAGTTTTCTATGTGGTGGTACTAATTGAACTTTTCCCTAAAAAATGACAATGTTGGTTGGATATCCAAGTTGTTTAGAGAGTTTGGTGGTGGCATTAGAAAATTAATTGATGTGGATTCCTATTATTTCCCATACTTGCTGGGTGTTTATCACGTTTGACTGGATTGTACTGCTTGGACCATGTCTCAACAGATATTTACTTTTATGATAATGTATTTGCAAAAACATTAAAGTAATTTTCTACATGTAAAAATATGTCACACACCATTTTCATGCTATGGTAGGTACCTTTTTTTGGAACGAATTACGGTTTATTGTTAAGAGTTAATTGTATAGCCGCTTAAAGTAACTATATGTTGGTTTTATTAACTTGAGTTGGGTTGTAGCTAAATTTGTTGATTTCGTTGAAGTTGGTTTGGTTAATGTGTGGGGAAGTTCTCGGTAGGGATAAGCCATAAAATTGTGTGACAATCATGTAGTGCAAAATCAGGCAATATTGTAGCAGCTGTATAAAATTTCCCAATAGGTAGATTTTTATACCTGTACACTTTCTTTCGAACCATTGTTTCTTGCCACAAACTGTGATACAAAAGCCACATCATCACCGTCCATAGTATCCTATATGCCTTTTGGAATATGATTTTACAGATTCTGTTTTGTAACGCACAATAAATAACTGAAGTGGAAACATATCTATGTTTGGATAATAAGTGACAGGAAACAAGAAACAGGAAACAGAGGTGTTAATTATTAAAATAAATCTATATAACTTCTCTTTAACTGTATAGACGTGTATGAGTACGGCAAATATAATCTAATATTAACTATAAACTACCCTTCGAGCATGCGCGTGCTTAAAGGCTAGTATCTGTTTAATCTACTTTTATGATCTCTTTTTCCTTTTTTTGGTATAGCCATTGTAGAACTAATCGATAATGCAATGATGAGGTAGGTCCCTTTCTGTTATCTGATGTAGAACAGACAGCACTTGCCTTCCTAGAGCAGCAGGGGCGTAGGAAGTCGCAATGCAGGATAAAAGGGGGGTGCCAGTAGGGGGCTGTCGAGGTAACAGTGTCGGAATTGCATGAAATTTGGCAGGTTGAAGGGAAACGGCGTTCTGATCCAAATTCATGCAGTTGCCATGAACGTCGCCAAAATTTAGGCGAATTCCTTCATTAAGGCCCCGAAAACAATGTTTTTGCTATTTATAGTATTATTCGTTTTTCCTTAATAACTTTTAGTTTAAAAGTCAGAATAAGGTCCCGTCTGTTTTGGGACGACCCTTAAGGTCAGTAGGTTGTGATTTTTCATTTAACTCAATTTTGCTATTTTTGGTAAAATTCGGTAATTTTGTCCCCTAATCGCGTAATTAGTGCGAATTAGGGTTTTAGACGTTTTCCTTAGTATTTATATGTTTTGTAGCCGTCAGAGGCAAGTTAGTTGATTATTAATAAAATTTCAGACAATTGTCAAATTTTCTTCTGGTGGATTCCAGTTTATTTCTCCTTGTGGATTCAGGGAAACCCCTCGTGGATTCGAGGTTTACTACCAGAAACTAATAGTTTAGTTTCTGTTCCATCAAGAGAGCATCGTGTGTGCTTTTCTTCAGGCTTCCGCGACATCTGTCATGAATCTGGATCAGAACGCCGTTTCCCTTCAACCTGCCAAATTTCATGCAATTCCGACACTGTTACCCCGACAGCCCCCTACTAGCACCCCCCTTTTATCCTGCATTGCGACTTCCTACCCCCCTGCTGCTCTAGGAAGGCAAGTGCTGTCTGTTCTACATCAGTCCCTCCCACTTGAAAAGAACTCGACCCCGAGTTCCCACTATCTGGTTCATCAGGAGGATGATAATCATACAAGTCAGCAACGTTGAAGGTAGAAGAAATGTTCATGTCTGGAGGAAGAGCAACCACATAAGCATTGTTGTTGATCTTCTTAGTAATCTGAAATGGCCCATACTTCTTGTCCTTCAATTTGTTGTAGGTACCAACAGGAAATCTTTCCTTTCTAAGATAGACCAGCACTAAATCCCCAACATTGAAGATCTTCTCACGCCTCTTCTTATCAGCAGCTTCCTTGTACTTGGCATTTGTAGCTTCAAGCTTCTGCCTCACCTCTTCTTGTATAGCCTGAATACGGTCAGCCATATTCTCTGCTGCTTGACTCACTCCTGGAAGCTCAGGTAAAGGTACCAAGTTCAAAGCGTGTTTTGGGGGCACGCAGTAGACGATGGCAAATGGAGACTTACCAGTGCTTCTATTGACTGAGCTATTGTATGCAAACTCTGCTTGGGACAATGCAAGATCCCACTGCTTGGGCTTCTCACCTGAGATACACCGAATCAGATTCCCCAAAGTGCGATTAACCACCTCTGTCTGGCCATCAGTCTGTGGATGACTAGTGCTGCTGTAATTCAAGGAAGTGTCAAAACGCTTCCACAAAGTCTGCCAGAAGTGACTAATGAACTTGGTATCCCGGTCAGAGGTGATGGACTTTGGCACTCCATGCAAACGCACAACTTCTTTAAAGAACAAATTGGCCACTCGAGTAGCATCTGAAGTCTTCTTGCATGCTATGAAATGGGACATCTTCGAGTACCTGTCAACCACAACAAAAACAGAATCCATACCTCGCTGGGTTCGAGGAAGACCCAATATAAAGTCCATAGACAGATCCTCCCATGGTGCTTGTGGAACTGGCAGAGGCATGTATAAACCAGTATTCTGAGATTAACCCTTAGCAGTTTGGCAAATTGGACACTTCCGCACATGATTGCCAACATCCCTCTTGAGTTGTGGCCAATAATACCTCTCTTCCACCAGTGCTATAGTCTTATCTCTGCCCATATGCCCACCTAAACCTCCACCATGCAGCTCCCTAATAATCTGCTCCCTTAATGAACTTTTAGGGATGCATAATTGGTTACCCTGAAAGAGGAAACCATCCTGGATGTATATACTATTGATAGCAGTATGAGTTTGTTGACACTTACCCCAAATATCACCAAAATCCTCATCATTCTCGTACAGCTCCTTGAGGCAATCAAACCCTACAACTTCAGTACGTAGAGTGGTCAACAAAGATGCTCGCCTGCTGAGTGCGTCAGCCACCTTATTAGTGACACCAGACTTGTGCTTCAATGTGAAATGGAAGCGCTGAATATAAGCTACCCACCGAGCATGCATCCTGTTAATGCTAACTTGACTGTTGATGTGCTTCAATGCCTGATGATCTGTATATAATACAAACTCCCTCTGAATTAGGTAGTGCTCCCAATGCTTAAGAGTCCGTACTACAGCAAAGAACTCCAGCTCATAGGCTGACCATTTACTTCGAGCTTCACAAACTTTCTCACTGAAGAATGCTACTGGTCTATTGTCTTGTGAAAGAACAGCGCCTATCCCGACCACAGATGCATCACACTCCACCTGAAACACCTTATCAAAGTTGGGCAATGCCAAAACTGGGGCTGTGCTCAACTTCTCCTTGATCAAGGCAAAGCTCAGTTCTGCCTCTTTTCCCCATGAGAACCTCCCCTTCTTCAGACACTCAGTGATAGGGGCTACTATGCTACTGAAATCTCGAACAAACCTCCTATAGAAGGTTGCTAGCCCATGGAAGCTTCGCACATCACTCACTGTCTTTGGGGTTGGCCATTCTCTAACTGCACGGACCTTGTCCTCATCAACATGAATCCCATCCGCACTGACCACATACCCTAAAAACAGCAACTTATCAGTCAAGAAGCTGCACTTCTTCAAGTTGATATACAACTCATTGGCCTGCAACACTGTCAATACCTCTCGCACATGATTATAGTGGGCTGCTTCTGTCTTACTGTAAATCAGGATATCGTCAAAATAAACTACCACAAACCTTCCAATAAATGGTTTTAATACCTGATTCATAAGCCTCATGAAAGTGCTGGGAGCATTAGATAATCCGAAAGGCATAACCATCCACTCATACAACCCTTCCTTTGTCTTAAAAGCTGTCTTCCACTCATCTCCTGGTCGGATCCGAATCTGGTGATACCCACTCTTGAGATCCAGCTTGGTGTAACACTTGGACCCACTCAGCATATCAAACATGTCATCTAGTCGGGGAATAGGAAACCGATACCTGACTGTGATCTTGTTGATGGCTCGACTATCCACACACATACGCCAGCTCCCATCCTTCTTTGGTGTTAGCAGTGCCGGTACTGCACATGGACTCATATTCTCCCTGATCTGCCCCTTGCTCAAAAGCTCATCCACCTGCCCCTGTAGAATCTGACCCTCTTGAGGATTCATCCTGTAATGTGGCAGATTAGGTAGACTAGCTCCAGGAACTAAATCAATGCAATGCTGGATGTCCCGCATTGGTGGTAAACCTGCAGGCAGCTCTTCTGGAAAAAGCTCTTCAAACTCCTTGATCAATGGTTGAATTGCCTCAAGTACCTCAGTAACCTTCTTTGGCTCACCATCTGTCACCACCACAGCATATACCTGTTTCAACTCCTTACACTCCCTGTCAAACTCATCTTCATTGTTCACTATGAGGAGTGCTGGCTTCCCCTCCACTTTAGAAGCTTTGGGTATACTGCCTTCCTTAATAGGACCAAGGACAATTTTTCCGCCATTCTTAAAAAACACATACACATTATCCTTACACCTATGAGTAGCATCTACATCATATTGCCAAGGTCTACCCAGTATTAAATGACATGCATCCATTTCAACAACATCACAAACTACCTCATCTACATAACATTTTCCCATAGAAAAAGTAACACGACATTGTTGAGTAACAAGAGTTTCCGTACCTTTCTTGATCCAACCTATCTTGTACGGAGAGGGATGCTTTTCTGTTTTCAGTCCTAGCTTGGTAACCAAACTCTTCGACGCAATGTTCTCTACACTGCCACTGTCAATGATCAAATCACAGACCCTCTTACTGATGGTGCATCGTGCTCGGAAGATCTCATTCCGCTGATCACCGTATTCCACCCTTGGTGTGAGCAACAACCTCTGAATCACCAAAGACCGCCCTAGTGGCACGCCTTCCTCGTCCTCTTGGACCTCATTGGGGTCATAGGCATACGGATCTGCATCATTATACACCTATTCACCCTCCTGTTCACCTTCTATCTCGCCCTCTTCTGCCACCACCAGATTCACTGCGGCTCGCTTAGGGCAAGTACTAGATTGATGTCCTGGTTCTCCGCATCTGTAGCACTTATTCCCAGTTGGCCTAGCATAAGGGTTGGCTTTCGCTATTTGCTGGGCTGCGGAACCTGCTACTGCCACTGTGGATTGGTTGACACCACTGTTCTCCCTAACCACGGGTTGGGATCGTGGTGTAAACATGGGCTGTTTACATTTGTTGGCAGTGGAACTAGAGGACTCCGAATTGCGATTGGAAAACTTCGAACCTGCCCTGAGATGCTGATATTCTATTTTCTTGGATAAGGTTACAGCCTCATTCAAAGTATATAGGGTTTGTAAGGATACCTGATCTCGGATGGAAACTCGTAACCCGTGTACAAATCTGGATATCCGTTGATCTTCAGTTTCCTCCAAATCATTGCGATTCGCCAGCCTGTCAAACTCCTCCATGTACTCATTAACTGTCCGCGTACCCTGCCTGCAATCTTGGTACTGTCTGAACAACTCCTGCTGGTAATCTGGTGGTAAGAACCGATCTGCCATTAATCTTTTCATTCTCCTCCATGATCGTATTGGAAGCTTTCGTTCACAGGTACGGTTTAATTGAACATGATCCCACCAGGCAGATGCTCCTCCCTTCAATTTGTAGGCCACCAAACACACCTGTTTGTCATCTGCTGTACCCATATAATCGAAAAACTTTTCTACTTCACTGACCCAATCCAGATACTCTTCAATGGAGACATTACCATTAAAGGATGGTAATTCTACTTTCATTCGATAGTCCCTCTGCTCCTGATAATCTCGGCCATTATCCCTTGCGGGACCACGATGATTGCCAAGGACTCTCTCTGCATACTCCTCGTCTTCACTGTATTCTTCATTGTAGTCCTGCTGCCTGTTCCGGTTTGGACCACGATGGGGAGGACCACGCGCTCGATTATCACGTCGCTCTCCGTCATCGCGATTAGGGTTTCGGTTAAGCAAGGTGGCAAGTGCTTCCTGAATCTGGTCCAAAGTCTGCTGGGTTGAATCGCGAAATTGTTGATGTTCATCACGAAATCGTTGATGTTCATCACGAAATTGTTGATTTTCATCACGAAAATCAAGGAACTCAGCCCTAGTGAGGACTGGGTTGTTGACGTCGTCACCGCCGTCATTGTTGTGGTGGTTACCGTCTCGCCGGTTAGCCATCAGACCAGGGTAAGTCAAGGCTCTGATACCAACTGATGTCGCGGAAGCCTGAAGAAAAGCACACACGATGCTCTCTTGATGGAACAGAAACTAAACTATTAGTTTCTGGTAGTAAACCTCGAATCCACGAGGGGTTTCCCTGAATCCACAAGGAGAAATAAACTGGAATCCACCAGAAGAAAATTTGACAATTGTCTAAAATTTTATTAATAATCAACTAACTTGCCTCTGACGGCTACAAAACATATAAATACTAAGGAAAACGTCTATAACCCTAATTCGCACTAATTACGCGATTAGGGGACAAAATTACCGAATTTTACCAAAAATAGCAAAATTGAGTTAAATGAAAAATCACAACCTACTGACCTTAAGGGTCGTCCCAAAACAGACGGGACCTTATTCTGACTTTTAAACTAAAAGTTATTAAGGAAAAACGAATAATACTATAAATAGCAAAAACATTGTTTTTGGGGCCTTAATGAAGGAATTCGCCTAAATTTTGGCGACGTTCATGGCAACTGACATGAATCTGGATCAGAACGCCGTTTCCCTTCAACCTGCCAAATTTCATGCAATTCCGACACTGTTACCCCCGACAGCCCCCTACTGGCACCCCCCTTTTATCCTGCATTGCGACTTCCTACGCCCCTGCTGCTCTAGGAAGGCAAGTGCTGTCTGTTCTACATCAGTTATCATTTCAATGACTGTAGGTTTTCTTCAAATATGCATATGTTATCAGTTAGGTTACCTTATCCACATTCCAGTTGAAGGAAAAAAAAACAAAGAAAATGATCATGCAATATAAAATTAAAACCATGTTTGTGGACCTTGAAGAGTAAATATAATAATATACAAATACTAGTAACTCACATTAAATTACTTTCATATAATCTACGCGATCGGTACAAAAACAACTCTCTCCCCTACACTACAATCCCTACTTCCCCTGTCTGTTATGCATTGCCAAAGGCAAACATTGAGGGTCAGAGGGTGGAGGAGGTGGAAAAGCACTCCTATACTGTGAAAACTCCGCTCTCAAAGCAGCAACCTCAGCAATAAGCCCATCTAAAAGCTGTCCATGAGCTGCTTGAGTTGTCATAAAGGTCTCCATCATAGCACGAAGAGAGGGAGGAGGAGGAATGGTGGGCTCCGCAGCTGCGCTGTCAACATGTACCTCATCATCACCATCGTCAGCAACAGCAACTGTCGGATCAATAGGACTCTCCTCAGTAGTGGACTGTACTCGTGGTCTTTTTGATGAGCCAACACTCGGTCCAACATTCTTCTTTTGTGCACTCCGCTGTTTGAGAAATGTGGCTCCTATAGGGGCTGTGATGTGGATCAACTCTAGGGAAGGAAAGTCTTGTAACTGAAAATACTCTAGAATCCTATAGACAAAAACTGGAAACAATAGACCATGCTTCTTACACTTGCTCCTATGCGCCTCAGCCATCGTTTGAATGAAAAGGGATGGAAAACAGATAGAGGCACCAGTCACAAGGGCGTACAAAAAGTAACATCTCTCTATAGGAATAGTATGGACATGGGAGATGGGGAAGATGTTGTGACAAGCTATCCTAAACAAGATATAATGAAGCTCGGTTAACTCACTCGAGTTAATTCTTCGGTTAGATCCCAATGTCACTGATCTTCCGCAAAGAAGAGTCATGACATCAGATATATTAGGCCGCTCCGAGTAAGGATAAGTAGGGCTACGAACACAAGGTACATCAAGAGCGTTGGAAACATCGGTCTTAGTTATGATGAAACTTTGACCTCGAATCCAAGTAGTCAGATTACCATCAGTGTAGCGGATACTGAGATTGGAATAGAACTCTTGAATCAGGGCAGCTGGAGGGGGTTCTACAACTTTACACAGAGACAACCAATTCCTACATTGTAGATTCCTATGGACAGAAAGAGGTAATTCATCTAGATTGATTTGTCGTTCTGGCCAAATATTCCAATGCTGAATTACATTTTCAAACCTTTGCTCCCTTGAAACTGTTTCAAATCTTATTTGATCAAACGTAGTTGCAGGCTTAGATGAGGAGGCAAACACTCTTTTGGCTTTGGTTTTAATACTTTTAGACTTCTTAGGAGCCATAACTAGGATCTATAGAGATGGAACGAAAGCACAACAGAAACCAATATTCAACATTGCGTTAGAGACACATAAAACAACAAAATACATATGCATGAGTATATAATATACATGATGCATGGATACTATTGGGGCATGACTGAATGCATTGTAATGATCAATTTTTGATTAACCCATGTAGTGAACTTATTTGAAAAGCATGCGACACCCATACTATACATTGTGCAGTGGGTTAATTTCAAGCAACTACCAATCCATCAAATTGGCAATGTTTATCAACTTTTTCCCAATTATACCGTATTCAACAAAACCCCAATCTAAGCTGTTATCAAAAGATTGGCGAATGAACCACCATGCATACCCTTCACAACCCAATATAAATGATACAGACTGTGTCACCAACACGCATAAACAACAACTTATAAACCAGTTCAGATCAAACACTAGCCCTATTCATCAGAATACCCAAATTCAAAATATGAATACATGAACCCAAATTCCATGGCATATTTCAGAAATCATGATTTCTTTGCAACATTACTTGGTACAAAACGTGTGTACAACATCCATACCAAAAAACTCATTTCATCTTTCACGTGATTTAAATCACCCACACCCATGAAAATCCCCAAATTCCATATGAACACATGAACCCTAAATTCATGTGTTCCTTTACAAAGCAGTTATGTTTAGGTAATTAAATGGTACAAATTGTATGAAAGTTTACTCCTACGTACAAACCCATTAACCATTTCAGACCACAACACCCAAAATCATGTAAATCCCCCGACTTGCATTGTTCGAACTTTCACAATAACAGGGACAATAATGCAGGATTTTCCTTTAATTTCTATGGAAAGCAAGGGTAAAAGAGTCTTACTACAGGTGAGGATCGATGTTTGGAGCCCGCGAAGTCGCTTTCCAGCCTGACGAATCGAGAGCAATCGAAGCGCTGATTCTACAAACAACTGAGCAGTCGAGTGCAGCAATCCAACACCAGAAATAAGAATGACAGGGGTAAAATATATGCACATAACTCGATACTACAGTCAGCGAGTATTTTAATACTCGCTTACTACAGTATCGAGTCTTATAATACTCGCTTACTACAGTATCGAGTCTTATAATACTCGCTTACTACAGTATCGAGTTATATACAACTTTGACCGATCCAACACCAATCGCTTACCAATCTAAGTGTACAGAGAAGTTTGGGAGGATCTGGTGTTTTTTATAGTACTCGCTAACTTAAAAATCGATTTCTATTCTATAGTACTCGCTACCTATAAAATCGAGTTATATGAAACTTGGCCGATCCAACACCAATCGCTTACCAATCTATTTTCGCAGAGAAGTTTGGCTGGATCTGATGTTTTTTAGATGGGTCAAAGGCCATTCGACTGATCCAACAAATTTGTCACAAATACTCGGTCACCACAGATTCGAGTATTGAATAACTCGCTTCTTCTAAAGCCGAGTAGTATGTTTAATTTCCACTTCAGCACTTTAACACCTCAAGTAAAAAATATCCACTTTTTTATTTTATTTTATTTAAGTTTCATGTTATATCATCAATATGCAGAGCATTCCTGAAATGACTATTACTTCTTTGATTTCATAAGAAATTCAATGGAACTCAATGGATGAGTGGTGCCTCTCAATAATTAAAAATTACATTTCCCTAACTAAATGGCAAACTACCATTTTCTTCGATTATTTTCTTTCTTTCATTTTAAAATTCTTTTCAACTTTTACGTTGCATTATATGTATGAATTTTTATGTTTTATAATTTATATGTGTGTGCAGCTCCCCCTCTTAGAGACTTGAATTCTGACTCATATCCTCTACACCCCACAAACACTTATACTTTAAAGTTGTTGAAAGCTATTTGGTAATCAATTGGTAAAAAGGATTTTATACATGAGCAAGAAAACGCTAAAACAAAATGTAAAAATATTAGCACTGGTGACATATAGTTTGAACTTTTTTTTGGTAGAAAGGGGAGATATATAAGAATTTATGTGGCTACTGCCAGAACATACAAATACGGTTCTAGGCAAAGTAAACACTTTACTTTGGATGTTGTACTTGTGTTATATGTACCCGTGCTTCGATGTATTGTTGTAGCATACTCGTACTCATATCTTTCTAAGTTACTTCTTCACTTCTCTAAATCAATGTTACTATTGCAGTTGTGAATCATATTAATAACATTCTTCAAGTGATTTAAGTGGAGGACATTTTATCTTCTGCTGTATAAGATGGTTTTTTTCCTAACCTCGCCAACAAATAATAATCCATGTAAAATGAAGAGCGAAGAGGACAGGGATAGCCAAACACAATATATGACTACCAAGAGTATACATCGATGTCGGTAAGTCAAAACCAAGTTTTTAACTTCTTCTTTTTTTTCCTTCTTCTAAAAAAAAGCTAGGTTTTTTTGAAGATTACCAAAAACAGAGTTGGTGGGGGCTTATTTTTAATAATTTGTCATTTGAAACATTTTAGTATGGAGATAGTGGAATAACTTGTTTTGAACCATTTGGAAGGGTTAATCCTAGATGCTGAACCATAATCTTCTTTGTCATACACTATCATATATATATATATATATATATGGCTGCAAGGATGAAAATTATAACAACATTTTTATTATTCAGACTCTGTTTAGTTTATGAGATACATATATATTGTGGTCATGACATTGTCAAAAATATAAGTTTGAAATGTAAGTAAGAATAACCTAGTAACAAGCTATTTGATTAGAATAAAAACAACCTATTTACTTAAACAATAAACTTAACTCAACTCGAATAACCTGTTATCATCTCGCAGACATTATATTCATAATTGAACCATAAATCAAGTGATAAAAATTCATCCTCGTCAACAAAAGCAAATACTTATTTCATTCAACCATAAAGATTCAACTTAATAGTCCAAAAGGTTCCACCCTCCATACTATCAAATTTATTAATATGGCAAAGTTCCATAATTCATACCCCAAAGATTATTACATGGACAAACAGTTCAACTGATCCAAAAACTAAAAACACATTACATATTGGGGCAATACAAAACCAATGTGATTACATGGCAGATCAAAATATCGCTGATTATGCGCCATGATCATCCCGATTTTGACGGTTCCATTGAAGATCCAGCGCCTTCCTTCTGCTCATTGTTATTGATATTCATGCTCATTTTATCTCCAGTGACCTCTTCCACTTGTGATTGTGCTACATCAACTAAATTGGTTCTCTCCTCATTACAATCTTATTTATGAAGCAGTTATAATTTTAAACAAGTCATTTGCATAGTACTAGGAACAAAATTTACTATCAACAACTGCTAGTCACTACTATCTACCAAGTCTGCCAACAAAATCTATGAACTATTACTTTTTCAATATGCATGAATATATCTTGTGTTAGCATTGGTCAACCATACCATGATGCATCATTCAACTCAATCTATTCCATTTACAATCTCAATAGTATTGTGCATAGTCTATATGTTCTATTTTGATAACTCAAATCCTTTGTCAATAGAGCAGCTTTTCTGCCATTTAAAGTTTTATTACACCTTGTCTATTTAAAGGATTGAAATCTTGACATTTTATGGGAAATCTAGAACCTTTTTCACATATATGTTCTTGTCTTTTTGAAAAATAATCATAAAACTTATAACTCATTCAATCAACATATAAATCGAAAATACATTACCTATATCAGCCCCTGCAGAAACAGGAATGTGCAATGGCACATCAAATTTCCTTGGACAAGCCCCGTCCAAATGGCGCTTCATATTTTCAGTGACATCTGCTCCGGCAGCAATAAATCCCCAGCCACACTTCTTGCATTTGCATTTCCAAAGAGTTGAACTCCCCCTCCTTTCGTAGAATTTGAGCTCAGTCTTAGCCTTCTTTGCTGGAGGCAGTTCAGCCACTTCATCAGGTTGGGCATCTAATTCAATGTCTTTTCCTTCACGCTTAATGTCAGTAGGAATCGTCTTATCACTTTCCATCTACACCGATTTAAAGAAAAATTACTGATCAGGGATTTTGTCATTCTCCGAACAGTTAAAAAATGAGAAATGAATTTAAAAACACAAGAAAACAAACAAACAAACAAATCTACTATTAGTACTACACAGCCAACATGACAGTGATTATGGATCTTCAGTTAAACCCAATTAAGATGTCAAAAACAGTTCAAACTTGAATATATAGGAGTTAGAGCAAGACAGATTATTTCATAATCAGCAACAAATAATCAGATAATATATACAAAGACGGGTACAACAGAAATGAGCAAAACATTAAGCATTCTCTGTAGCTACTCAATCAACTAACCATGCGGACAATCTTTACCCCCCAATTGTATACAACAAATAAGACCTTTTATCCCAAACGTATCTCTCACCTCACCATAAAGTACATTATACCTTTTAATTCTACTATAAATCAGACTCCATTACCGAAGTTCTAACTAGTTTGTTATTATATATACTTTAACTAAGATAATGCTACTAAAGAACTAATTATATGAAGTTTCTATATTGGCAATGTATTAATCATCAACCAACAACATGTTTCTCAATACTTTATTTATTCAATTATGATGATATTTATGAATTCTATTTCTAATGTTATATGTGAACTGATATTATGTTCATACGCTACAGAATTTAATAAAACTTATATGTGAATCAACAAATTATATTACTAGTATAATCAAAGTTATATTACCTTGCCCATTACCGTGCCAATTGAAACTTAAAACTGTAATCGAATTGTGCATGTACAATACAGTAATCATCTTAATAATTAATAAGTCACATGGCAGTGACACAGCATATATGTAACAACATTTCACAAATCATGTTAATTACTTGACAATGACACAACATAATATATAAGACTAACTTTTATTATATTAAATGCAACATATGATATATTATCCCCAACTAATTTAAAATAATTCCTGTTAATTTTGGTATTCTTCGAATTATTTGTAATAAATTTTTTGTTGAGGCCAAATTATAAAATTATTTATGAAACTGAGGTATAAATCATTTGTTATTTTAGTAACCGTGTGTAGGTGATATGATAAATTACATATGTCATTTACAAGTGCTAAAAATTACATGTAATAAAACCTCCATCTTCCCATTTCAAAAAAATAAAAAAACAACATTTGGTCCTTAATAAAAAAACAAATACGCAATCAACGTCGTAGCAATTAACAACATAACCGAACGGATGTACAACTACGACATTTTACGATGACAAATACAACAAAAACTTGAAAAGAAATCATAGAGCAAGACCCAATGAATTTAAAATCAACATAAACCGACTAACACAGTAAACGAATTCTACAATTTATTGGAAATTTCATACCTTGATAGTGGATTCGGAGGTTGAAAGCTGAAGACAAAAGAGGGCAGCCACCGTATTTAGGAGAAGCCAAACTAGAAGGGGCGGCTAGGGATTTCAGGGGAAGAGGGAGTAGAAGTTTCAGAGACATTATTATGTCTCACAATTTATAGTGTACATACATCGTGAGTGGAGTGGATGGAAAGACGGCGGTTGGAGTTTTGAGGAGAAGAAGAAGAAGACTCACAGACAGCGTAGCCGACGAAGACGAAGAGACACAAGAGATTCACTGCATTAGAGAGGCCAGATGTCTGGTAAGTCGTTCCAAATACTCGATTACAGGAGCGTCGAGTTATATTTATAATACTCGCTACGTGCAGTGCCGAGTAGTTGATTTGTCGTTGTATGGTGGTGGGCGATCTGAACGGACTATTTAATAATACTCGATTACTAACTAATCGGGTACTATACTTGCCATATGTAAGACCGAGTTATGGTCGAAGGAATTTTTGACCGATCGAGCACCAATCGCACATCAATCACGTTGTACAGAGATTTTTGCTAGACTCAAGGATTTTTTGACCGATCGAAGACCAATCGAATATCAATCGATTGTACAGAGAAATTTGCTGCAGTCAGGGATTGTTCGATGGGTCGAAATGCAGTTGGACTGATCTAAATTCCTTTAAAGTACTCGAATACGTAGATATCGAGTATTATAATATAAACTCGGTACCTGTATCACCGAGTACTGGCTAAGCATATCTGGAAAAGCCCTGCACAGTACTCGATATTGTAAGATGCGAGTTACTTAATAGTACTCGATATATGTATCACCGAGTTATGTAGGTAACTCTCACTACACGCTCTCTATGCATGGTTCTGTTGTTGTCACCTACAGGTCAGTTCTATCAATTGGAAAATCCCTGCTGCGCATTGCAATTAACTTGTTGCTTTGCCCATCAAAATAAGAAAAAAAAATTTAACTTTGTTGCTGTTGAGAAGCTGGAAATCATAATAAACATATTACTTTACTGCTTCTAATACTACATGTTACATGTAACTGAATTGTTTGCTTGATAAGGAGCTTCGTGAAATCTACTCTAGTACATAACATTGATGCCATTAACAAAGTGCATGACCCCATAAGTACATAACATAACAAAAGTACAGAACATCAGCTTCCAGGCAAAAAATGACCAATCTAACACTGTCTTCTCAGCATGAGTCCGAGTTACTGGTGTCCTTTCCGGGCTTCCTAAGGCGGTCGGGATCATCCTGGCTGCACAACATACATCTGTTATGACCCATCCACCTCCATGTTACATGTACCTGCTGTAAACAGTTCAAATATGTTATGTACATTGGACCTATATAAGTTATTAACAACCAACATAGCCACAAGAATGCATAGATTCATGACTTAGGACGAATAATGTGACAAAACTATTGAACAACCTCATTTCAGGACTCTCCAATGAGCATCATATTTAAAATAAAAATTGGACTCGTTTGCCTATCCATGCATGCATGAACACCAACGTTTGTTTCATAACTACTCCAAATACGTACTATGGCAATAGAGAACAATTTACTACTACTCAGTTGTTAATAGTCACGTAACGATTTATATGACACCGGTTGTTAAGAAATGGAAGCTTTACCTATGCTACAACTCCACCACTTGTTGACTCCGCATTCCGAGCAGGACATGTTCTACGGTTGTGCCCCTCTTGGCGACACAACCCACACCTTGATTTTGGTCCATTCTCGATCCATAAGGAGCTCGGCAACTCCCTATCATTATCATCCTCATCCATCTCATTGCGGATACGTGTGGACTTTGGCCGACCTTTCTTCCGGATCAATCGTGGGTTGGGCATCACTATTCTAGTTTCTTCTGGATCCGGCCATGCTAATCTGTCTTTCAACGGCTGGAACACCGGTTCGTAGCTGTGGTACCTACTAGTCACGTTATAGCAAGGATCAATAAACTGCTGCGCATCGTGCTTATACTTAGCACAAATTGCTATTACGTGTGAACACGGGATCTTGAGCGCTTCCCATTTTCCGCACGTGCATGTCATACTCCTAAGATCAACCTTATGCGTGTGTTGTCCGCCCCCACCATTCAGAGGATTACCCGGTGTGTCAACCTGATATATCCGCGCTTGTGCGGACATCCGTGTCACCATATGGTCCTTTGCCTTCGCTTGATTGTGTTCAAACTTTTCCATGGCATACTTGCACCATTCTTGACCCGTTTCCAACTGTTCTAGAGTGAGATTACGACGAGCATCAAAATACGAGTTCACTTTGAAAAAGGTGAACCTGACCATTGCCGTTATTGGCAAGCTGCGTGCACCTTTCAGTACTCCATTAAAGCACTCTGATAGGTTGGTTGTCATTGCTCCGTATCGACGCCCTTCGTCGTGTGCAAGTGTCCACTTTTGTTTGTTTTCAGATTCAAGGTACCTGTGTGCAGTCGGCTTAACATTGCGAATTAATTCCATTGTGGCTTCAAACTTTCTAACTTGATTGCTACTTGTTGCCTTCCATACCAAGTTCTTCAACTCCTGACTTTTCCATTTTGTGTTCACATTGCTGACTACATGGCGGAGGCAGTACCGGTGATGGACCTTGGGCGGCCGCAACCAAGTCATACTTGTGTCATCAAAGCAGGCTTTTATCCCTGAATGTCGGTCAGAGATGATGCAAAGATTGGCCCGATCCGTAATAGTGGTCAACCATGCCAAGAACCATCCCCACGTCTCCTTGCTCTCACTCTCAACAACGGCAAATGCGAGCGGATAAGCCTCGTTGTTAGCATCCGTTGCCATTGCTATCAACAACTTCCCCTTGTACTTGCCATAGAGGTGCGTTGCATCGATGCTTATCACCGGCCTGCAATGCTTGAACCCTTCAATACACGGACCAAAAGCCCAAAAGGCACAGTTAAACGTGCAAGTGCCTAGCACGTTACGGTTGTCGCACTTCAACTGTGTCACTGTGGTTGGATCTGCATCTTTTAACGCGGCCAGAAACCGAGGTAAGTCTGCATATGACTCATCGAAATCCCCGTAGATGGCCGCAACCGCCTTCTGTTTTGCATCCCAAACCTTATAGTGAGATGCCCAATGCTCATGCTTCGCATGCAAAAGACTACGTAGGGTTGCTATTGTTCTTGAAATGTCTTCCCGCACGTATGACTCAAGTGTGATGGCAATGAACTTCGAATCCATCATCCTTCCATCATGATCCACCTGCAATGACGAGCAAGTGTGGGGACCCTTACATGTTGTGATCTCCCAGAAGTTGTGCCTTTTGCTGTTGATAGCTCGAACTAACCACGGACATGCATCGTGTACACATGTTACAACCAATCTCTCATGGTCTGACTTCATGTACTTAAATTTCTTATTAAGGCCCACAGAGAACATGGTTAACGCATGCTGAACCGTAGCTTTACTCAAGAATAGCATCCCCTTACTTGGTTCGTCCCCCGGTTGCCAACTCATGACACTTGTATCCAACGAAGGTGATGGGTCATGAATGTTATCCCATGTGTTTGACGTGAACCAGTCAGGGTTGGGGTTCGGATTGGGGCAAGCATCCACGTTGTTTTCAACTTCTAGTTCATTTAAAAATTCCGGATGGTCCTCCGGTCCATCATTATCAATGAACTCCTCGTACACATCTTGAGTGTCATCCATTTCAATTGCCTCGTTGAAGTACATTTGGGTGTCTTCATTTTCTTGTGTATACCCTTGACCCTCAGGAGTATGGATAGACCCTAACACTTCAGTGGCTTCATTATTGTCCATAGCAACCGCATTGTGTGGTCCAACGTTGTGCGGCAAACCCAGCTCGGCTGTAACTGAAGGGTAAGTCTCGGTTACAATAACTGATTCTTGCTCCCCAGCTCTACTGGCATACTGTGAACCCCCGTCGACATTACACCCAACAGTGTCAACAATTACATACAAGTCAGAACCTATGAATTGTGGAGCCCGCTGTATCACTCCCCACATGATGTCCACATCATTGTCGCATTGTAACGGAATTGAATTGTAGAAAACTTGGGTACCCACCAGTTGCTGAGGAGCTCGAAATACAATGGAGATGTCATGGGAATCCTTGTCTAACCCCAGAGCTGACATTATCTTACGTTTCAGTTTCCTCATGTGTATCCCACGTTTCACTTGAATATATGTCTGCTTTAGGTTCGGACCTCGGTATGATAGCCCATGGAAATCATTAATATATGCCTCCCCGTCGTAGTAAATGTAGAAGTAATAACGACTCATAACGGACCTGAACCACAAATAGTAATAGTTGTATCATGCTGTGTAATATTGTGAAACTATAGGCTAGCTATATATGCCATATGCGTAGGTGTTCATGCAGGTAAACAAACCTAATTCCCATGATATGGTAAAAAACCCACCTTGTTTCTCATAAATTTTAGGTGAGCCAAAAAGGATTGATGCTAAAAACATTCTATGGAAAAATTGTATGATGTAGTCCACCAGACACCTAAATTCGAAAATGAAAATGTTCGCACAATTTGTTTGGGTTTCATGTAGGATATTGTTAATCAAATAAGCATTATTAAGCATTGCAAATAAGGAAAATATTTCGTACCATGCAACATGTAGTGCAGTATTATGTTCAGATACCCCCCATTCATCCAACAACATTCACAAATTTGTGTTATCATAAACGGACTCATGCATTATTATGTTCAGATACCCATGCATTATTATGTTCTGATGGTCCCAGTTCTTCCCACAAAAAATAAGACCAAAATTTGTGTTATTGTAAATAAATGGACTCATGCATTATTATGTTCAGATACCCCCATTGAAGACCCACAACAATCACAGAATTGGTGTTCTCTTAAATATTGAACCACAATTCCATGTTCAGATACCCCCTCCCACAACAATCACAGAATGTGTGTTACCTAAAATTCTAAACCTCATTCACTATTATGTTCAGATGCCCCAATTCAATTCATAAGTACATTCACTGACTTTGTGTTGTTATACATTGTTATGAGTTGTTACCTATCAGGTGAAATGTTGACAAAACGAAGAAGACAATGACACAACAAAGAAAGTACTGCACTTTACCAGCTAGTGAATTGAAGTTGAAACTGGCAGTAGTAGAAGTTGACACAATGGTAGATGGCACAGACCGGTCCACGTTCAGAAGCTAACCACACGAAGAAGTGAAGTAAATGGCAATGGTCAGTGGTCCCATAAGGTGGGGGAGGAAATGGGAAAATCTAACACAATACTCGAAAATAGGTATATCGAGTTTATATAACTCGGTTATACAGAGACCGAGTACAATTAAGGCGTCGTACGATTAATTGAATAACTCGGTTACACGGATATCGAGTATAATATACTCGCTTATGGGTATATCGAGTATAATTTACTTCACCTAACTTCAGTTGGCCGGTAGTTATTTGTACTCGTCTGTGCGTAAATCGAGTTTTAAGTCCCTTACTCGGTTTAGCCATAGTCGAGTATTGTACGCTTCATTTAAAAAGACAGCTTCCTCTCATTCTAGTTGGTGGGTATGAGGAAATCACTCAGGGATGGAGAAGAGAAGCCTCCTTTGCTTCTAAAGGTAACATGCCAACACATTTTTCAATTTTGATGGTATAATTATTTACCACTGTACAATTATATATTATGAAACTGTTTGTCAGATCTTGGAGTAAGCAACGTGCATATTAGTTGCTGTAGTCTACCGGCACCTGTTGGTAGAGCGACATGGTACATGTTTTATCTAATAGCTCAGATTCAAAACTTGGTAAGTTCTAACTCTAGCACAGCTCATGCGGTTTTAACATACAATGCTATTGTGTGTCCTGTTTTAGGGTGGCAAATACTATGTTGTTTTCATTGGTCGTGCTCCTGGCATATACGACAATTGGGCAGAAGCAAGTAGGCAAGTGCATAAATTCGCAAATGCCGAACATAGGTCATACAAAGATCGACAGGAAGCAGAATCTGCATACATGGAGTTCATGCAACGTAATGGTAGGAACGTGCAGTATGGTGCTTCCCCATCATGGGCATTTCCTACCATGTCGACGTCAAGCCCAAGGGGAACGTCTCAAAGCGAAGGAACCAGCTATTGCGATGGAGACGTTAGGAACAGATTGTTAAGGTATCAGTTAGACGTTGCCATTGAGGAGCGTGACCATGCAAGGAGGATTGCAACCTTGAGTACTAACATGCTGAGTGAAGTGGTATCCCATGTTATGGGGGATGATGAAGTTCATGATTCGACACAACAAGGAAGCGCAAAATGAAGGCAAAATGTAGCTCATGGTTGTGGTAGTTATGAATCTATTATTATTATCATGTGTGTTTGTGAGTTATAGTGCCTTAAGTTTGCAGTACATATTGGATGTAGAAGTTGTTGAATAGCCTGTTGGTTTCTCTAAGCATAAAGTTTATTTTGGAATCTATGTTGACTTGTAATTGCTTGTAGCACTATGTTAACATTGGCTAGATTGTTTTGGTAATTGTGGTTGGCTGTGGATAGCCTATAAGTACGTTGTTTATATCTTTGTGCCTAGAGAAAAGAAAATACACTTCTTCTGGAGAAGTTGCGAAAATAATAGGCAATTTGACAAGTCACAACGCTTATGTAATATACCTCCTGCCTATTATGATTTTGCAGCATGAAATGAAGCCATCTTGGAACAGAAAATAAAGAAATGAACACCACCTAGCAACGAAACAAAAAAGGCATGTGCCAAACTCTTTCATTACCTAATATGCTCTCATGTTGCACATAACCTAGTAACATATAGAAATGTACGTTTGCATTGCATTTAATGATATTTGTCATTTTACATTTATCATAGTGCCTTAGTAGAAGCTGTTCAAACATCTGTGTATAGAACCTAATGTATGCACATAATACTCATTCAACCGCTTCAAATATCTGTGTATAGAACCTAATGTATGCACATAATACTCATTCAACCGCTAGCTGTCACGTGTATGTGCAATATATTGTCTTCTAGTGACACTAACTGACTAATGAAACCAACTCACACCTGGAAATGCTGTATATCTCTTCAAGGGAGATTGGTACATGATTCAACTCAAAAATATTCCACTTATTTAAATTGCAAACATTCTAATTTCTGGTATATTAGTAAGTTGTAACAGTAGAATTGCAATGAAAGAGAAACAAAATCCTTGACCATGACAAATCAAAATAAACAACGATCATTTTCACGGAACACAATGAAGCAAATTAGCGAACTCACAACAAAAAGTAATAGAGTACATTACAAGGGGAATGAGATTAAGTTCCCATTCCAAGAATTCCATAAGTCACTTTCTCAACAGAACTACTACTTCTTTGCCGCTGCAGGGGCCGTAACTGCCTTAGCATTTGTAGCCGGTTTTCCCCCACCCTTTTTTCCTGGCTTCTGGAGCAACTACGACTTCTATCTCACTATCTTCATCATCACCATGAAGGTTCTAGATAAACCTAGCCTTGCTTTCCAACATTTTCAAACTCCATTTCACATGTGTTCAGTAGAAATTTCTGCACAGAATCCAAAAATTGCAATTAATAATTGTTTCCCTAAGATATGGCCGAAATGATTGACTATCAGCTCTACTCTTTTGCTATTAGATTAGCATAAGTGAGCTCACCTTTGTTTTCTCGTAACATTCAAGTCTTAAATGAAAAAAATCTTCAAGAACTGCAGGAAGACATCAAATTCTACTGTTACGCCATCACAATTCATATGAAAGTCCTGCAGCCAGCAGTAATGTTCAGGAGAATGAATAATAAAATAATTTTTAATGGGGCTAGTCCGGCAGCCAGCATGAATTGTTTCCCCTTAAGAGTTGTTTCTATGTTATTTTTAGTACAGAATAATGAAATTGGTTACATAGTGATTCTAACAGAAATAATTGGTTATACAGTAAAACGTAACTAACTTAACCTATTGGTTAATGACACTGACTGCTGTACATGGACAAGCAAAAGACAAGCACTATACCTGTGGAGGGCCTTGTAACTTAATTGACACATTTCCATGTATAAAGTAGTTGGGGTCTAGGGGGGAAAACGATTTCAGATACGGGGTTATTCATCATTTTTAAAGTTAAAATTAAGTGCATAACCATGAGAGTCTTACCTTAATGATCTCAGAGATCACTCCAAGCACAAGATGACGCTGAAACCAATACAAAGAGGAAATTATTCATACTGATAAGCAGAGTATTTAAAATTATGGACTACTTGTTCCTTTTATTAAAAACAAATGTTATAAGTGATTGAAACTTTGTATAATTCATCCAGCAGAAGGAATACATAGAATAAAAGATGCAAAAGCTGCCAAAGAATTTAAAATAGTTGATAAACCAATTTAGATAGGATTGGTTTCTGGTTTAAACTGCTGGATTAGGAGGGTAGGTTCTTATTTATAGCTGATAAATGGGGTAGATTTTTCTCAAGGTCTTCAGTTATTCTAGTAAGGATAGTTTCAAAATTACCAAACTAACCTATTGAATAGTATGCCTACAGATATCATGCACACTTTAAATTTGTCATCCAACCAAAACCATTTATCCACATAAATCCAAATGTTCCCATCTCCCAATCATTTAGGGAGGAAACAAATCATAATCTGATGACAAGGAAATGAACCAATTTCAAAAAGAAGGATAGAGAGAAATGCCTAAAATATAGACTTGCGTATGTATTTCACATGCAAAGATTAAGTGATTAAAACAGGACTGGAAAATAAGATATCTTGAAAAGCCTTGCAATTAGAACTATATAAAATCCCGAAAACTTTGAACTGGAATAGCACCAAGAAAGCAGATTTGTACGAGAACTTTGCAATGTATACTATGGTCAAAATAGCCCTGCATTTGAACAAAAAGGCTCCTCGAATTCCCCTCTTTGGTTAAGTTGTAATGGATGAGCTTTACCCTGTCCCTTGTAGGCCTCTAAGTTCAAAGACTGTGCTGGTTTACAAGACTCACTAGACAAGAAAATCAAATGTAGTATGAGCTTTCAATGTTGGCACCAAATCAATATGAACTATTTTAAGCACTAGGACATACTCTTAATTTAAGGTAACTAAAGGTTTCAAAATTTAAATATTGTAGCATGGCAACTAAGATGACCAGTTGATATAGTAAAGGATTAGAACACATTTCATGTATGCATACCCTTCCTTCAATAAAGTCCTGAGTCCCTATATTGACAACGGTACATCCAATGGCCTTAGCAGAGTTGAGGCAGAGTGTATGATTCTCATTCCTTTCCCATGGATTGAGCACTCTCTTCGTGTTAACAGCACGATCATCAATAGTTCCCGGAACTGCCACATTAATTAACTTACTGCATCAAAGAAAAATAATGCTTCTCTGAATACGAATTTCAAAAAGACTAATCGTAAAAGCTTAATGAAGAACAAGAGAATCAACAAGTTATCACCAGAGAAGAACTCCATCTTCTGCAATCTCGAAGAGATCATTAGTTGAAGGATCAACGGGAAGGTATTGCTTTAAAAACTGATCTTCTTCAAGGTAATTATTGATGTGCGCAACATAAGAGGCCTTCTCGGATTGGCTAATTGTGTGAAGCAATGCTGTGGTGGCAGCCTTTAGGAATGCAGATGAGTTCTTAGTATTACTTCCAGTTCTAGCACTAGCATGGGCTTGGAGTTTCAAATATACCTGCCATCAATTTTGATATTATTTTATGCTTTTGTAAGTCATAAATTCTTCATTTTCAAATTTAAAACCATCAAAGCACAGTTCAATCCCAAATACTAATAATCTCACTCTGTCTATTAACAAAGAAGAACTTATTAAACTCCAAAAATGACCAAAAAAAAAAAACCTATGGTTGATTCTTATCGGTTCTTATTCTTTTTTAACTTATGCAAAATTGAAAAGTTAAAATATATCTGCCAACAATTTGAAGTTGCAAAGAAAAACGCATTAAAATCCCAAAACAAAAAAAATCCTAGGCTGATTCCTTTGCTTTTTTATTTTTTAATTCCTGAAAATTTTGGAAAAAGTTCCTTAGAAAAAACGAATCAGACAATAGAAAAAGTGGAAGTAAAATCTTGATTTCCTTTATTTTTTTAAAAAAATTTAACTTAACTCTGTTGGCAACCAAACAGAGCACAAATCAAAAAGCTTAACGAGATTCAAATTATCTTAGGCTTTCTAACAACCAAAACACAGAATTCATCAACTTTAACATAAGATTCTTTTAAACAAACAAAAAAAAGTACTAAAAATTTCAAAAATTATAAAACAAAAATATAAGATCTTCAATATTTGTGTGTCCAAGGTTACTAGTAACTAACTTACCACTGCATGAAAAACGCTAATCACATCTGTACTATATTTAGAAAAAAGTAAAAAGGCTAGTTTAAAGACTCACATCCAATCCACACATTCAGGGTATAACACGACACTAACTCTAAGGAAAAGCTCGAAGTCGACATCGTCGTGGTCATGATGATCAGGATAGAAATCATGGATAAACGAAGCTCTCTCTTCTTCAGTGAGATTCTCTCCAACCACTTTCAAACGAGACATCTTCGAAGCCAGCTCTCCCAGTGTCACTCTCCCACTCTCCCTCCTCATGCTCATAAACTGCATCATCACCCAAAAAAAAAACAAACAAACACATGCAAATTCATGAAACTCGTAGTTCAACTGGCACTTCGTGGTGTTTTTAACGGAGATGTACAGATTCAAATTATAATAATGAAAAAAGAAAAAAGACCCATTAACGTACGTGAGTTTTTAAGCTGCGGAGTTCAACTTGAGTGAACTGGTTCTGAAGCCATGGATCTGAAACCAGAATGCCTACATAACCAGACATTTCTCTCTGTTTTTTTGGTTTGAATGAGAGTTTGATCCTTCTTTGGTTTGGCTTTTTTTTGGTTTAAACTTTAAACTTCTCACGGGCTCATAATATGCAGAGAGAATATAGTTCCTCATCATTATAGGGGCTTCACATGCCATTCATGGAGTGTTAGCTATAACTATTGATGCCCTCCTAAAAGTGTCTCTCACTCTCACTTCTCTAACACTTGCCCTCATGGATCCAATAATTCTCCTTGTTCTTGCATTTCTCTTCACTCATCCACTTTCTCGAATAGTCCAACCAACAAATATCCCCTCTCGGATTACTGTAGGGGCCGTTGTTTATTGTGATAACTGTTCCAACAACACTTTCTCAAGACACAGCTACTGCTTGCCAAGGAATTAACCCCTAATCCACATCTACTATATAGTTTCATTCAATCTTCCAAAAATAAAAAAGAAATAAACGTCTTGAAAATTGTTGTTCCCATAAACACGTTAGAAATTAATCCTAGAGAGTAATTTATAGGTTTAGTGGAGTATGTGAGTGACCACAAAAAGGAAAAAAAAAAGAGGGTCAAATCAATATGAAATAATGGGTCTAAAAAAAGGACATTAACATGGGTAATTGTAATTCTGAATTAAAACTACATCAATGAGTAATTGTCAATTTTTTTACTTTAACCTGATCCAAATGAGACCTCTTCTTCCAAGTTATTAAGTGTGGGGTTGTATTGATCAGGTGCAGATGTTCAAATACAATGCAAGTTCAAACCGAACTCACCCAAAACCACTGAACAGATCACATTATCAGTGAACAGAACAAGAAATAAGCATGGAGTGTGTAACCTGGGTCTTTCAACTAAGCGGTAACAGCTAATGGTGCAAAGTAAGCTTAATAAGGAGCTCCTCTGCAGCCTAGAATGTGCCAGTGTTAATGACAACGTCAAATGTGATTACAGTGAAGTCTAAGCAAGACAATCCCTATATATACAACTTGAATGCAGTTTTTAAAACAGCGTCAAATGTGATTACAATGAAGTCTAAGCAAGACAATCCATGAATATACAAGTTGAATGCACTAAGTTATAGGCCATCGAAGAAGACTGCTAGTCTAGGTGGAAATCAGTAGGAATTTTCAAGATCTTTGAATGCCTGAAAGTGCATTCTTCCTTACTTCCCACCATATGGATTCCCTCTCCCTCAATTTCCATTCCCTCCATTGCAATTAACCCTCCATTACCCTTTCCTCCTCTACCACCATTTTCATCGCTACCCTTTCCTCCAACTCCCTCTCGTTTTTTTCCCACCTCCTCCACCTGCATTTAATATAAGAGACCCAAGAACTTCGATACCTTATTTTTAAGTCACTGTCTCCTCCTCCACCACCAACATCGAATCTAATGTTAGACACATACAAAAACTTGGATACCATATATCCCTTCATCCCCTCCATCCCCTTCTAACGACCCTCAAAATCAAAATCCATAGCAATTGCTTTATTTTAGTCGTTATTCAATTGTTCCAAACATATGATTAGTGCTACTACTCGGTTGCAAAACCTTCTATGTTAATGTTGGAATTCTATGTTAATGTTGGAATGCATATAGAAACTACGATAAAATTTGCCTAACTACATTGCAGCTATAGAAAAGGATTTACAAAATACTCCAAAAGTTTCGTATGATTCTACAAAACAAGAAGAAGAAGTAACCACATATATGTACAAATTCTCTATTAAATTTGTGACTCCCTCACCCTAGGAAAAATAAAAACAGGAAGAATTTATGAAGAGAGTGTCAAAGAGACATAAAGATCACGTAATTTATGAGTGCAAGTTTTGTCCCAAAAGTTTGAGTTGATAAATTAGTAAAACCCATCTCATCTCACTAATTAATATTTAAATTGAATAGCATCATTGAGTAGTCTTATTTAATGGCTTCTTATATCGGGTAGGGGGGTGTTGCTTGTATGATATCAACAATAAATTGGGCTACACAACTCAAAGAATAGGGAAAATTATAGTTCCACAATGAGTAGATAAAATTTGAAAAGCAAGACCCTAACCCTTTGTCAAAAAATTAGAAGACACAACATCAATTCTTAACCCACCACAACACCTAGTACAAATCCTGCAACCCCCATAAATTGACCTCATCCTATTATGAATTCGTACTTAAAACCCTTGTGAACACCTACTAAAAACCATCTTCAACATATCAAAACAAGTTTGAACTGGTGGTCGTTGTTGTTAATTCATAACAAAGTAAGAAAGAAACATAAGGCCAAACCAATTGTGGCTGGAATTTTACCCCCATATGGTCCACATCATGCCGAGCTTCAGCGATCTTTTCGTTTCCTCACAGGTACCTTGGCAGGTCTCGTCTTACCTGAAATTGAAAGCAGAGCACATTACTTGAATGCACACATTCCCTAACAGCCAAAATAGAGTTTAAACATAGGGATAGGCCATGTTTTGTACTGTGTATGTGTATGTGTCTTATTATTAATATTTTTAACCGAGTTTAATTATTGTTTTGGAATAAAAGTGCTTTTTACAGAATAAAATTTCTGACTAAATAACCATATACACAACCGTAGTCATTCACAATTAATTCACAGTTATTGGCAATATTATATGCAACTACGACAATTGGCATATCTGTTTGAACTATTAGCTCGATGTATATGTACATGTACATTGGGTCATCTTCCCTTTCACAGTAAATGCATTCACTAGTTGTGCTTCTCATCTTATTGTTTGATTAAATAACTTTGGAAGAAGGTAGCAGGGGAATGCATGGTATTTACCATGACCAGTCCCGCAACCAGGGGAATGTATGTCAGTGCGGAGTGATCTTCGCAACACATGGACCGGCTCAATATTTTCACTCCGTATTTGTTCAATCTGTGCAGCCGGTTCGTCGGGGTTAGGAAGTGAAGGTTCCTGGGTGGGCTCAGCCTAAACTACAGGTGGGGTCGGTCGACCAGGTGTGGGTACAAATATACAGCCACCCGCATGGGCAGAGTCGCTGAACAATGGGGGAGACAGCGGAGTGGGTAGTGGGGATTGAGGGTGAGCCTGAGCATGGGATGCATGTTCTGCACTATCATCATGGCCAAAGGGATGGGATGCCTGGGCAGTGGCGTCAGACGCGCATCGCGATGACCCGGCGCCAACCATGTACGTGTCCCAATCGGCCTCCAATGGCTCATCATCTGTACAAAGACAATTGTATTTATTAAGATGACAATGGAAGAATGGGATATCGTGTGTGGCTGTGATAAAAATATACTTCACTACTATAATACATCCTCTAAAAATATACTTTGCTACTATAATACATCCTCTAAATAAATTAAAACTGAAAGTATTAGAATTGGAAATCAATCAATAAGCTAGGGAGGTGTTAGTTGGAAGTTACCCAAGTCATCCTCATCATCAGGACCAGGTCCACGACCTCCACGGCCTCCACTACGTACACGCCCTCCAGACCCACCACCTCGCCCACCACGGCTTGTGGCCTGTGTGGTCGCCTCACTCGCCATGGCACGCGCATTATCCAAGGCCACTCGGTTCAACTCCCCAACAAGGTCCAACGTCTTCGTCAGCTGGTTGTAAATATCAGAACCTGGTTGGCATTGCAATAGCATTTCCACATTTGACTCAACCTACAAAATAAAGGAGTCGCATTAAAACTTTTCTGGCGCCTTTAAACATTGAGAAACTATAAAGATTTCAGGTCAAATCGTATGATATTTGATTATATATCTTCGTAGGTAATTCAGGTCTAATTTGGGAAAAGATTATGCATGATGAGCTTATTCATATATATATGAACATTGAAATGGCATACCCAGTGGCAACAAATGCATATCTAGTGGCAAGAAATGAAATGTAAAAACCCAATGAATGTCAAAATATTGAATCAATGGCGCCACAAAACTTAATATTCATAATGCTCTTTGCAACACACGTATAATATCAATCCATAAAAGAAGCATTGAATGGTTGCCTTACCAGGATTTCCCAGTACGCCGACTCTCGCGTAATATACCGTCTAGTCGACCTTCGGTACTCGGCCATGTATGCAGCAAGGTACGTCGTGTCCCCATCCAAAGTGGGTGCGTTGGCAACATGTTCCCCTCTATGGTCCCATCGGTCAATGTAGATAGCATGTTCTTGCACCCAATCCCTCTCTAATTTACCTTGGAGGGAGATTTTGTGGAGTTCAACTGACGTATCCACGAAAGCCGGTGGCGCTTGCTTCATCCCAAACTGACGAAAGACACGTTCGGGATGATGATCCTCTACTATCCAAAAATAGATCAACGGCACTGTAGCCCTCCATACATGTCGGCCAGCAGTGCAATATGGGGGCAGTGAGTCTAGGACATCCCTATACGGCTCCCAAACAACCTGAATAAATGTCCAACAAAAACAAATTAAATACGTACGTATGTGTGGCAATCCGCAATTTAAGCAAAAATGTAAAAGACCATTGAAGAATCACTTCACTCAAAAAAATCCTAAGTCATTATTGACCCTGTTATTGGATTTTACATGGTAAGATGCACCCGAATACTACTAGTTGCACTAGCTGAAACTGAGGGAGAAATTTGAAAGGTTCACAGCTAAATATGTGTGGAATAAAAACCACAAACATCAATTCAAAAGAAGGCCAATCAAGGTACTTTATATTGACTGCCCGTAGTTGTGAAATGATTGTAACTAATTCCTTGTATATATATGGTCTACTTGACAACCCACCAGGTGAAACAAGAAAACTAGGGAGAATTATATTGTCGTGACATGAAGCGGTAGAATACCTGGTGTGCCCGTATGCTCGAAAATGACGCACGATACGCAGCTAGCACATGTGTGGCATGCTCGGTCGTGCACTTTGGCCCCTTCCACCTGGTAAACATACAATTGTGTTAAATGGTCATTAGTTAATATCAAACAACCATGCTGCCATAAGAGTAAAATGCTTACCAAAAATGAAGCCAGTAATTAGCTTTTACTTTTTCGTTGGAAAGTACTTATTACAAATAAGTAAGGAAATATGCTTTGTTTGTTTTTTCCTCCATACAACAGTCATGTAGCACAAAAATGATTATCAATTTCATGTAGCACAAAGAGGAAGAAGTTCTTATAGTTATTTCATGTGCACTATCCTAAGACAATGCTCTTTCTTGTGTAGGCAGTGCCAGGCGTGCTAAGGTGTAGACGCCGATCTTGGGAGTTACCCCATGGGCTAAGCCCACGGATTCAACAGTACATAGCTGAGGCAGGCTTTGAAGGGTTATCGAAGGTTCCAAACATGGAAGTTGATCACGCATTGATCACAGCATTGGTCGAGCGTTGGCGTCCGGAGACGCATACCTTCCACTTACCGCATGGAGAGATGGGTATCACCTTACAAGACATTGAGGTGATGCTAGGGGTACCTGTTGATGGGTTGCCCGTCACTGGGAGTGCCAAGGGGAATTGGCCTGCATTGTGTCGTGATTTCCTTGGTCGCCTTCCGCCAGACCCAATACCGCATCCCCATGAAAACAAGTCTATCCTTGCTGGGGCGAGGTTAAGAGTCAGCTGGCTGAAGGAACAGTTTAGAGATCCCCTTGCTGTGGATGCTACTGACGAGGTAGTGCAGCAACACGCACGTTATCACATACTCGTGTTGTTGGGGTCCATTCTATTTATGGACAAGTCAGCAGATCGGGTGTCAGTGAGGCCTCTACTGTTACTAAACCCAATCAGCAATGCGAAGAGGTACAGTTGGGGTAGTGGAGCATTAGCTTGGTTGTACAGGCACCTATGCAAGGCATCGGAGACGAAGGCAAAGCAGATTGGAGGTGCGCTGATGTTGGTGCAACTATGGGCGTATTCAAGGTTCCCATTGATATGCCCTGTTACGAGGCCACCACAACCGCCGATGGATGCAGGTCCCCTCGCCTGTCGGTATGTTCTCTGACTAGTTTGATTCAATTGTCATGGCAGTTGTTATTCACCGTGCATGTCTCTATAGTTATCCATTTTGTGAAACACATATTATAATTTTTAATATAATATTAGTACTTTTCTTTTATATACAAATTTAATACTAGTACTAAGATCAGGAAGTTGAAGAGAAAATAATGTTATTTATTTATTCGCCCTCTCTCTCGTATGAAAATTGGCACATAATTAGTAGATACAAAAAGAATCACCCATACCTATCGGAGTGCTTTAAAGGTCGTATTAAAATCTTCCAAATCACCTATTTATGCTCTGATCACCCATTTACATTCTGACCATAACCAAGTAACCAAGTAACCAAGCAACCAAATAGATATACAATATGCTCTGATCACCCATTTACATTTTGAACAACCTACCCAATGTGCTTGGAATTGTTTCAACAGGAACTCCTTGTAGATTAAGCACCCTTACCAATTTGAATTTGGATAGTGCTGCATCCAAAGAGAATGAGGTGCACTTATCTGTCTTAAATACAAAGAAAGAGCGAAGATGGTGTTGTGACATGGTTCTGTGAGGTGCTCCTCTGTGACCTGAATCATGGTTTGTAGAATAAGATCAGGGAGGTGCTTCTCTGCTACCTCCTCCATAGTATTCCCTTTTCTTTCTTTAACAAAACCTTCTGCTACCCACAACTATGTTTAATGTTTTTGTAGTATTAGTAGTTCCAATTTATCCGGAAATAAGACTAGATGCTGTTGATGAAAGAGTGTTTTAAAATTCACGCTTCATACCATTTTCTCTTTTGATTAAATAAAGTGCTGCCTAAACCAAAACATAAATGATACCATTTCAAACATGTATTTACAAATAATGAAAGAACCCTACAAAAAGAAAATGAAACGATTTCGACACGTCCGAACTTCTATACAAGTACGTACCTGACCGACAGGTGTCTCCCATAGTGCCGTGGACCGATGCCCTGGCTGCTGCGTCAACTGTGTACCAATCGCGGGTCCAGGTTCCACACTTTGCAGTTGCTGCATATCTGACACGCATGCAATCATGTTAATATACCGTTGACCACAAGCAGACATTAACAAAGTTCGCTGCACTTGCAATTATTAACATTCATAATTTCCAATACAGCCAAGACTTGCGAAAAACATAGAACTTGTTTCAAAGGGAATAAAGGGAATATAAGTTAACTTTATTACATATTAAGCTTCAAAGTATCAAAAAAATTAACAAAACAACTAAAATGCAACTTTTGGCACAAAACAACATTTGAAAAGATAAGGATATTTAAAAAATTGCAAAATGGTGGGAACGTAAAGCATTCAACATATTCCATATACTTTGTTCCAAGTTTAGAGAAAAATATAAATACATAAAAAGCTAACAGGCAAATAGCAATCACAGCTTAGAGTCTTCATTCGATATAATTTGTTCCAAGTTTTTATAATTTTCTCTATTCTAGGCTATACTGTCTGTTTTGTAGTGTAGTAGCGTTACATGAATGCCAGGTTTTGAAATACAATGGAGTTGATAAGGTTTCACAAACATACATATTCCATATAACAAAAGAAATGGAGATTCTACTACTAGCAAAAAAGCATAACAGAACTAGGAACAAATCCTTCTTAAATATATTATGAAATTCAGTCCAAGTGATAAAGTAGGATTAAAATAATTCTATGAAAACACATTACACAAAGAGGTGTGATTTAAATCCAATGTAGAGTTTTACAATATGGATAAATGAGGTCAGTTCCGGGGGGGAAAAGAAGCAGAAGAAGGTAAGTAAGAGTCTAGTTCCAGACTTATGATTACAACTCAATGTCTCTATAAACATGTTAAAAAGTCCTATTTCAGCTTTTGAACATACGTTCCCAATCAGCAAATTGCTTACACATGCAACCACATAAGTCTAATACGCATTCTCCCAATCAACCCAGCAAATTCCCATATTCTCTTTAACAAAAATCAGGAAAAGAGAAAAGTAAACATCAATTACAATGACAAACACGTTTTGGATACATAATACAAAAATTCCATTCAGAACTCAGTATAATTCATCAAAACCTGACTAAAATGACAGCACATATCCAGGGCATTTATGAGTTCACTATAGTTCAGTGACTGTGGATGTCCATTATGTGCATTTTATGGTCTGTGTATAATTTGTGGATAATTTCTGGAAGCGTGACATGCACTTTCAAACTATGTAAATTAAAAATCAATGTTCCCTAATAATGAACACCATTGTCATGCCAACTTAACACCCGTACCCGTACCCAAAACCCAGTTCAAAACCAAACCCAGCAAAGCTAAAACAGCAACAATAATAATGAATAGAGATAACTCTAACAGATAAAAACTTAATAAGCCACACCCACACTCAAATCAGAGTACATGCACAAGCTACCCATAACTCAGATACTCAGATTAAATGCAAAGGGAAAAAAATTGAACTCAGCATTTACAAATTACCTTAATAACTTTCTAATCCTTTAACTCTGAAGATGGATTGGGTTTAGCTTCGGCGATGGTGAGAGTGAAAGGTGTGGGTTTGGATGTGGGTTTGGGGGTTTGGGTTGAGGTTCGGAAAGGGTATACTGAACGGTTTAGTTTGGGTACAGGTAGAAATAATAGAACTTCAAGATGAAGATGCGTTGAACTGAGGGTGGCTACTGATCGGACTGAGGAAGGAGGAAGACAGACTGTTTGGGCGACGGACTGAGGAAGGAGGAAGACAAACTGTTTGGGAGACGTTACATTTGAAATGGGTCTATATTTTGCATATAACTCGGTTTACTCATCAGCGAGTTATAAACAGTGAGGCGGGAATATTTTATTGCCCAAAATCCACGGTGGACGAGCAACGTGGCAAGAACCTGCACTGAACTCGGTCCTTCAATGATCGAGTACTTTAAGTAACTCGGCTTTGAGGTGATCGAGTATCCAAACAGGGGCACGCCCCTATATAGTTTCGAAACAGGGGCACGACGCTAATTATTTTGCCCAAAAGGGGCAAAAGGCCAGAATGTCCAAATTAAAGCATACACGCAAATGGAAATTGAGAAGCGAAGAAAGACAGAGAACGGAGAACGGAGAAGGAGAGAGAGATCGAGAGATCAAAAACTGAAACCCAAAACATCAGACACCATTCAAGATGAAGAAGAGCCGTACAGTCTCTTCCAATATCCCTAAACTCTCTCTCTCTCTCTTCTCACGAACCCTAATCTTTTTCTTCAAGAATATTCAATCCCTTCAATCCAGGCTACAGGTTTGTTCTTTAATTCAATCTTTTTCCGATTCAAGATTCACGTATTTGTTTCTTGCTCTCTATATTATTGAATTCCTCAAATTTTTAAAATTTTTTGAAAAATCAGATTTGAATCGATCTTTGTGTGTGTGTATGGCGAACGGTACAGATTCGAAGGAGTTCGTGTTGCTATGTCGGGTTCGAACGGGTCACAAGCGCGAGTTCGCCTTCGCAATGAAGGCGCAATCAGAGATCTGCGGGTATCAGAACCGGCTCCGGTACGTTTTTCTTCATTTTTTAAGACTTGGGTATGAAATATTACTTTTTATTGAGTTTTTTTTGTTGGATACGTTTAGATTTGATCTTGGCTTTGATTCCTTTTTGTTTTGGGTTTTTGGGTTCTCCATGAAAATGTTTGTTTTCTCAATTTTTCGATATTTTTTTCCCTATCTTGGATTACAGAAATCACTAAGCCTTTCCCTATTTTCTAATATCTGCGTTCAAAGTTTTTTTTTTTTTCCTGGGGTTTTGATTTGGAAAACCGGTTTTGCTGTTGATTCACCACCAATCTCCTCTTTCATAGGTAACGTCTTTTCTCTTTTTTTCTCTCTTTGGAGCACTGGCCATTCAGGTTTTTCTCTCTCACTCTTTGGGTTTTCAGTTTTGGTAGATATTTGGATTCCAATTGGTTCTTAATTTTTCCAATTCTACTTTTAATTTTGATTTTAGGTTTTTGAATGTTTTGGTAGGTATTTAGAAGCCAAAAACAGCGATTGATAGAGATCACAAGGCAGAGAGAGAAACATTTGAGGACTGCCATTACCGCTATTCTGGCCTTCTGCAATCATCCAGTCTCTTGCTGACTTGTATATATATATATATATATATATATATATATATATAATAGCAGAAGCTTTTAATAAGGTGTTGACACGTTAGCAAAAAAAACTTTTAAAATTGTGACACGTGTGTGACTTAAATTTAAAAGAGCCGCACGGTGCGTTTGGAGAGGCTCCCTTTCAGACCCCAACACGCCTATCCAAAAATGAAAGAAACGCAGGCCCATATAAAAAACACCAAGCCGCTTATCCACAGAACAAAAACAGGAAAAAAAAAAAAACACAAACCCTAAAACCCAAATCGTATTTCCCGATCAAAATTCAGACTCACTCTAACTTGCGCTTCTTCGCTGCAACACGGACAAAGAAACAGAGAAAGAGGAAGAATCAGACCACCGGAACCACAAGCACATAGAAAGAAAAATCTATGGCCCATCAACATCGGTAAATTTTTTTAGATTTGGGTATGAAATTTTACTTTTAATTGAGTTTTCCTGTTGGGTAGGTTTAGATTTGATTTGTTTTTGTTTTGGGTTTTTAAAACACAGAATGATTGAGAGGGATACATAGATAGTGTTCGTGAATGTCGCTGCCACCACCATCAGTCCGGCTTCCTACCACCATCAGTAGCCTCGCCATAGAAGAAAAATCTATGGACCATCCACACCGTAAGGCCATATACGAACCACCATTAGATTATCGGAACTGCCGCCGGTACATTCTTTCCCCCTTTTTAGATTTAGGTATGAATTTTTTTTTTTTGATAAGATTTATGTATGATATTTGATTTTTTGTTTTAAATTCTTTGATAGGATAGTTTTTTTTTTTTTTTTTTTCCTTTTTTTCCTTTTTTTTTTCCTTTTTTATAACTTACTGAAATTACCAAAAAAAAAAATGATTTTAGTTTTGGTTTTTCACCGTAAAGAAACGAAATTAAAAACAGTTTCCTGTAACTAATCTTAACGAAATCCTTGGGATCAGATAAGTGTAGGATTGAGTGTTGTGCTGATTTTTTTTTTTCTTTTTCAATCTTATTTATTTAGGTTTATTGTTCGGTTAAGGTCTATCGGAACCGCAGGCACAGAAAGACAGGCTGTATACCCGTAACCGGTAAACTTTTTGTTTTTTTAGCTTTCATTTTATAAATCTGGGGATTGAATATGATTTAGGCTTGAATTTCTTGGTTGGATTGGTTTAGATTTTGTTATTTGTGTTAGGCTTCCATTAACGATGCTTTCTATAGTATAATACTATAATACCAGTTTTAATATAATATTGTTTTAGATATCCAGTAAGTTAGTGCTTATGTTGGAGAGTTTGCAATCATCACAACAAAAAAAAAAGGATTTTTACTATGTACATCATACCTGTTTGATAAATGTCTTATAGACGTGTTTATTATTGGTATGATTTTTTTTTTTTTTTTGGGTTTATTTATTTATTTATTTTTGATAAGTAAGAAGAGAATATTATTAATATTGTTGTTCTCATCAAATTCAAATTTTTTGAATGTATTAGTCATTGAAGGTAAAAGATAACATTTTTCTTATGCCCATTTTAATTATAGTTATCTAATCTAATGAACATTCTCTGCCTATCACATTCAGTATATGAATGACTTATATAATCTCTCTGATGGACAATATTGGGTTATCGAACATTAGATTTTTTAAAATCAAATAACGATGCTTGCTATTTTTGAAGACACCAAAGCTGGTGTATCTGTTATTCTTTATTATTAGAAGAGAAAGCTCATTACAACTTGAGTCATACAAATCACTCAATTTTAGCCTTTTGAAGATGAATAAGTATGTGTTGGTATTCCAAAAAACTCTGCCATTTCCTACCCAATCATTGACCCAACTGTATGTAATTGATGGTCTCCACGTTAGAAAGATTCCACTAATGGTAATGGTAATGGTAACTACATTTTAGTAATATGCTCACAAATTTTTGATAAAATTCTGCTGTTGCTTTTTATTCTAAAATTTATTTATATCGTTTATAATTTACGTTTTATGATGTGGAAAGAAGCACTAATTTCCTATTTTGATGTTGTTGTTACTTATATATAACATCCATAGTCTATTGAATAATTTATGTTGTTAGAGAAACCGATTGAAGTGGATAAGAATGTATGATTTTCCTATCAATCTTGATGGGGCACATTATAGAGTATCTCTATTGTTGTTGTTGTTTCTCAATTGTGGTGTTCATGTCATTTAAGTTACATATTTTTTGGCAAACCGATCATTAATGTAGCTTCAAGCAAATTAAATATACATGATTTTTATTGAATTATGAAATAAAAAAAACTTATTGGAGGCCTTTTGTTGAATACCTAGCAGATATAGTCATCTACTTACAAAATCCTTATGGAAAAAAAAATAACAAGAGAGATGGTTTTGTAGAGCCTATGAAGTAACAGCCAAGACATACCCTATACTTTACGCCAGATTAGTTCATTGCAAGGCAAACTGATTAGATAGTTAAAAAAAAATAAAAAAAATAAAACAAAAGAGAATCCTAACAATATATTTTGTTACTGTAAACTGATAGAAAAACCTAATAGATTTTTATTATTCTGTTCTGTTTAGTCCAAAACAAAAACTAATTGAATCCACATACTTCTAAAAAAATGACAAAAATATGCAAAACAAAACCAATACGAACCCAAATATGTAATTAACCAAATCTAAACTAAAATATCAGATAAATACAAGGTAAGTCTGGTCATCCTAACCTGTCAGTTTGATCTACCAACTCTTCTTACAAAACAGCCCAGTGTTTTATATGGCAAAGATCACTGTAGAGCTGTAACTAAAAACTAATTGAGACATACCCCATACTTAAGCCCAGATTAGTTAATTGCAAAATGATCAAATGTATGGGAAAGAGTCTTCCCTAGAAGATTGTAGAGAGCCTTTCAAACTCTATGCGCCGCTTGGTAAAACTTGCAAATTTCTTAAAGCCAAAAAACTAAGGTATTGAATTGCTTTAGTTAGTATAGAAATTGACCAACAACCAAAAGCTCTTTCGCTTTATTCACGAACTAATCTATGATCCTCTTGAAACAAACCTTGCATATGACCTAAAGATGGTTTTCAAATTTCAGTCTACCCCAAAGATTAAGTTTTCTTGATTTTGAAGGATTTCAGTTGTGATTGGTGATGCCTTTATAACTGAGAGTTTCAGTTTCAAATAGTGTTTTTATATATGGATTACTTTATGTTGTTAAATTTGAGTTTGGTATTGATTCAAAATTTGCAATGGTTCATTTATATAAACCTGCCATGTTTTCTGAATTTTAGATAATTATAATTAATTACATGGCACACAATCACGTCTTATAGGATCTTAGATTCTAGCACCTCATTTATATTGGCTCTTATTAGGAATTTTGTATTTATAATGACATATTTTCCCCCATATGTTAAGATCACTCATCCCTGACTTATAAGACTTTTGGCTACTATTCGCCATGGAAGAAAAATCTATGGACCATCAACACCGTAAGACCATATAGCGATAGAGTGAGAACTACCACCAGTAATTTTCTTTTTCCTTTCTTTCTTAGATCTATAGGTATGAAATATGAATTAGTTTTGAGAAATTTGGTACTCTTTGGTCATTCTCCAAATTCTATTCATTCCAAATTAAATTCGTTTAGTTTAAAGTCAGATTTTTTGAAATTTCAATTATAGTGCCTGATAGGTGTTTGATGCTGGTTCTCAGTTAATAAATCCTTACTATATGTTAAAATAAAAAAAATAAAACAAAATTCCAAGATTCAATATCTGCTTTCTACTTTGCCTAGATTTGATCCTTTAAACTTTAGCAAAGGGATTGCTAAATAGCAGCAGTTTGTGTGTGTATAACAGTGACATTCTGGATGATTCTCTATAGAGACAGCATCTTTTATAACTATTAGATACCCTGTTGTGAATTGTTGTGAAAGATCAAAGTTGTAAAGAATTTAGCTTCAGTCATATCTAACTCTATGATCATTGTTGCATAAAATTTCTTTCATTTAAGTCATGGGTTACAATCAAATACAAAATATGTGTCCACTTTCCTGATTTCTTTAAAGTTGCTGCTATACAGGGAAAATATGCAAGGAATTGCCTTTAAGTAATGTTTCTTAAATTTCGTTATGGATTATTTTGAAGTTTTTTCCTTCACTTTTGTCAATGTTCAATTGTAGTGTGCTTAATTTAGGTGCATTTTTTGGGTGTATTCATGCTGTAAACATTCTTTTCATTCCCATTTAGAATATGTACTCCACGTGTTTGACAAAAAATCTCACTCAAAATTGAAACTTACTGCTTAAAATTGAAACTTACCAAACAACGCCATTGAAATCCCAACCAAGTTAGTTGTGACATGCACCCAAGTTGTTTCGAGGGCTACGGTTATATCATAGGAAAAGTAGGTAAAGATTCTAGAATCTTTAATTGTTTTCATTTGAGTTTTGGGTAAGAATTTTAGCTAAAGGCTCGCTTCGCTTCTTCAAGCTCCGCCCCTTACTTTAAAATAAACTCAGCCTGAGTCCCCAAAAAACTCAGCCAGACGCTCGACCCCTGTCCTTCTTTTAGACGCACGTTCTGCCCCTATTCCTCTCACTCATCTGTTTCTGCCTCCACTCCTCTAACCTGTAAGTTTTTCTCTCTCTCTCAAGGCAAACACAAACATAATTTTGCAATCTCCTCAGTTAACCTGAAAAATTTTGTTCCTCTTTTTGTTGATGTAATTTTCTTTTCATTTGTGGTTGAGATCATCTATTGCATGGATTTAGTTTGAAAATTTTTTAAGGCTGAGAAACTTACAGATTCATATGAAAATTTTTAAGTTTTCTCTGGGATTATAATAAGATTTGTGTTAAACGCACACACTTTGTTTTTTGAGTCAATGTTGCTGATTGATAACACTTGTGGGCAGGAAAAAGTCACTATAGACCTGTGGCTGTTACGTAAAGAGGTCAGTTTATCTTTGTTTGTTTGTTTCTTTTATTTGCTTTTCATTTTTTATTTTTTTTTTAAATTTCTTTTCATCATCTTTCATTAGATGATTGTGTGAAGTAGATCCTAAGTGGGTTTCGTTCTGTTTAAGCCGTTGTTTCCTTGGAAAAATCTTTTTTTCCATGGGCTTTGTCAGTGTTTTGAGTAGTTTTGTTGTATTAGATGCCCATGTTCATCAATTCAAGGGTAGCACCGTAGCAGTTATAAATCTTTATCAGTTTTCTACTTTAGTCTTTATTTGTTTTTTGCTGCATCATTATTGGCAATTTATTTCTAGGAAGAATTAGAAACTGGACTATTTGTGTTTTAGATTAAGATATCAAATGCTTATAAAAAACTTGGTGAAGAGTTAAGTAGCTTGAGAAGTTGAGGAAAGAGGGGCCTAAGAATAGGAGGAAATAGATTCTTGAAAAGCATTGATAAGCTTCAAGATATAAGTGTAAATGACTAATTTTTTTTGTAATACTTATTAAACCAAATGTATAGCACATTATGATGATTGTAATATTTTGCTTTATTATATTTGTTTGTTTCTCATTTATAAGGATTGTATATATAAAATTTTATTTTTTTCTCATTTATAAGGCTCTCATATATAAAATTTTGAAGGTTTTTCATGAGAACTGATTAAACTACAATTTTCATCTTATATTAGAGCCAATTCAGCTTTCAAGTAGTTTAAATTTAGAGAAATATTTAAACTTAACATGTTAAAATACAATTTAAAAGTTTTCCGTGCATTGCACAAGTTAGCAAAAAAGAAAAAAAGCCCATCTAAAAATATGCCACGTTCACAATTAAAAAGTGGTAAATTATATTGTTTCACAATGTTAACACTGTTTGATAGTTTCTTGGTGTATATATATCTATATATATATATTGCACAACTTCGACTTTCCCCTATGATAAACAAGACCCTTCTGTCTCTGAATTGGATTTCACCTCTTCGTCATTGTAAACACACACACATGCAAAAAGCACAAGCATCATTTCATACCAATACACTTGAAAGTTAAGCAAAAAGATAAAAATAAAGAACCATAATAATCTATCAATAAAAAAGATAAAAATTAAGAACCATAATAATCTATCAATAACATTTACAATACAAATGTGTATCACAAAGTTCAAATTGCAAATTGTTGTAGAGAAAAGGTCGAATTACAAACTATGGCAGAGAATGGATTAGTTGCTTAGGTCTAGAAAAACTTGGCCCCACCCCTACACTATATTATTATCATTTATGTTTATTGACTTGAATTTTAGCCTCATTTGCATTTATAAGACAATAATATGTCTGATTGTCTGATATTCTTTAAGGTGCATTATATTTGTTGCTCTTTTCTTAGATTTAGTCATGCACACACAAATGCTCAAGGAAAATTGTCAACCTACTATGAATGATGTATATAGTGTGTGAAGGGTGGTTACCATTAATTGGTTGTGTCAAAACCATAATAATCTTTGCAGAGCTTTTAAGTTGGTAAATTTCTATAAGATGCTATGTATAGAATAATAGGGATGTAATATAATGTAATGTCCATTCTTATTTTTTTTAATTGTTGAAATTTCCTTATCTCTTTTATTCTGTTCTAAATGAAAATTGTCTTTTTGAATATCTTTAGCTATGCCAAGAGGGAGAGTTGTGGAACCAAGAGATAGTTATGTTGAAGACAATGGAAGAACAAGTGTATTTCCATAGTTTCAAAATGAACAGGAGGTAGATGTTAAAAACACACCAGCAGTTTCACTGCCCAAGAAGAATCATGATTCAGTCATGAGCCGCATTGATATGGAGTTCTTGCCACCACGACTTCCTCCATTTTATCCTTTCGAGGTCTCTGTGGAACCGATGGTGCCTTTTAAAGTAACTACAAGTATACATCCTTCAAAGAGTCCGAATGCAAGTTCTGCAAAAGTTCACTGTTGTGTTGCTTCAAAAATATACAATTAACTTTTCTCATGAAAATTTTATTGGTGAAGGTATGCTTGGTAGTGTTTATAGGGGTAAGTTGCCCGATTGAAATGTAAGATTCTTTTAACTCAATAAGAACTAATTTGCCAGGATATGGCATGGCTGTTTGATTGTGTGGCTTCTATTTTAGAATGCCTCATGTATGTTTGTATTTGTTGTCCTTCATCTTCTCTATCCTCATAAGGAGCAAGAGAGTAGTTGAGAAAGAGCCATAGACAAATAAGAAAATGCATTAGTGAAGTTTAGAAGAATGCAAAAATTGTCAATATCCTTATGCTTCAAGAAATTTATGGAAAAGGATTGTGCTAAGAAGCATAAACCAAATGTACATGGCTTAGGAAAAGGGTAGGTAGCTGTATATTTCTCTGTGAGATTTCACAAATGTAACTTTGATATAGTGCCACCATCTTTTAGGTTTTTTATGGGGCAGTACAATGATTGGTATTCATAAAACTCTACAATTTAACTTTTTCAAGAGTTTTGTTTTGTTTATTTTTTTCCTACCCCAACAAATATCTTTTGTGTGGTTTTTGTATGTATTCTTGAAATTAGTTGTCCTCTATGTAGTTAAATTTGGATTGCTATAATAAGAATCCTATAATCGGGACAACATAGTTTGTATAATTGAGGATTTTTGTATTTTCTTCATTTGACCATATTTAGTGCATAAACACACCTTCAACTTTAAGGGGTTTTTCCTTTTTCTTTTTTTTCTTTTCATTTTCTTTTTAAAAAAAGCAGTTTATTTAATTTTAATTATCTATGGAGTTGTCATAATATTTTTATGATTTTACATATTTTTTCATGAATAATAAATAAAAGTAGTCCGCGCATTGCGCGGGTCATACACTAGTATATATAATAGCAGAAGCCTCTAAGAAGGTGTTGCCACGTTAGAAAAAAAGGCTATCTAAAAATCTGACACGTATAAATTAAAAAGCGATAAATTATGTTGGTTTGCAATGTTCCGCACTGTTTAAAAGCCTCTCATTATAAATAACCAAAAAAAAAAAAAAAAAAAACCGGTTAAAATGCTCCAATGCTACAAAAAATAAAACGCAGATACAGAGAGAGAAGGAAAGAGTTCCAATACTCCAAAAAAAAAAAAAAAACGCAAATACAGAGAGAAGGAGAGAGTTCGTAAGCCCTCAACGTCCGTTCCCTGTTCCACTTCTCCATTCCAAAACACACTCCACGGCCAAACCCCTTCTTCATCGTCCAAAACCCAGACCATAAAGGTAGACCGGTTTGGTGAAAGGGAGATACGGAGATAGAGAGAACTACCACCAGTCAAAATTAAATACGATGAAAGGTCCAAGAGGTATTGAGATACGGAGAGGCAGATACAGAGAAATAGAGAGACAGACCATCAGATCCGTATCCTCCATCGGTTAGTCTCTGTTTTTTGGTTCTTTAAATTTGGGTTTAAATATGATTTAGGTCTGGGTATTTTGATTGTATTGGATTGGAATGTATTGGATTGCATTTAGGTTTTGGCTTAGATTCAGTTTTGAGTAAGGAATTTGGGATAGAATGGTTTTTAATATCAGATATCTGTGTTAGATTTGGTTTTTCTTTTGGATAACCGAACCACCCGATCAAACTCTCTCTCTTTCTAATGCACTCCCATGGATTTCTTCTTCTTCCCACTTATTTTCTTAGTCTCCCCATCGTTTCCCCTAACCCATTTACGGATGGCTCTGTCAAACTATTGCCTTTGTGTTTGGTTATTAGATTGGTAGTTTTTAAGAGTGTTTTTTAATAAAAATTTTTAATATTGTAATAGTGCTCAAACCATGATTTAGTTTCATGGCTAAAACTATTTGGAAAATTAAAAAAAGAAGAAGAAATTTAGTTTTTGTTTGTTTATTATTATTATTAGTATTATTATTTGTGTGTTTATGTTTGTTTGATATGTTAGTAATTGCTTCTGAATGATATTTTTGGCCATTGATATGTCAAGCTATTATAATGGGTCCAATGAGATAATATTTTAAAATACTAATTTTATGATATTTACCTGGTTAGGATTTTTGAATAATTTTCGTTGTTGAAGTTTGTAAACTATCCTGAAATATTGAACCAGTGGTTGCTGCAACACCGTTTAAAAGCCACACTTTATAAATAAAAAAATTAACCGGTTAAAATACGATTTACATGGAGATAGAAATAGAGAAAGGGGATGAGGGCTGGGACACAGAGAAGGCTAGAATTCTCCTCAAATTTTTGTTCACCATGCTTTGTAATCAATTTGACTTATTTGTGTTTGTGAGGTTTTACTCAATTTCAAGCCAGTTTTGTATATTTAGTTTGTAGCATAGTGTTTTAATGTACTGTAACTGTTGATATTTATAATTCACATAATTTTTTATATGTGCGTGCACCCACCCTTTGGTGTTAGTTCTTAATTTTTATTGAGAATTTTGCTTTGCAACCCAATGAAGAGATAAAAAGAAGGCAACAGGTTGATTTTCTATAGATGAGTAATGGAATTCTCAGGGATGTGCTTTAGCAATACAACATTTTGAATCAAAAGAAGGGGTCACATATTAGGTTTACTTGCTCATTTATTATATTTTTCATTTGCTCTGTTAAGTCTGACTAATTAATTCTTGCAATATTAAAATACCTTGAACTGCTCAAATGTATTTTTTGATTGAGATCCATGGAGGAGTGTAACAACTATAGGTTCCACCAATATTACGGAAGAAAGTGGCCTCCATGATACCTAGAAGGTAGAAACACTGTATTATTGTTCTAAATTCCTAATACAGACATTGGTTAAATCAAATATTCAGTAATTGCCCGAGTTCTATTAGACTTAGTTTCTGTTTAATTTTTGTATTGATCAGACTATTAGGCTCAGTTTATTGAGTACTTATACATGATTTACTTTTATTTATTTATTTATTTTATGAATAGATGATTACATAATAATTGGTGGAAAGTTTCATGAATTCCATAACTTGGGTGTGTATATAATCTAATATATCTCTTTCTGTAATTTTGAAGTAAAGCCTTATAAATTTGAGGAACCTTTGTGTAATTAATCTTGATTCTTGCTGTCGAAATTAGAAACTGTTATCAACTTCCTTTCATCCCTATTTCTGACTTTTTCCTGTAGTCTCTCTTACACTATTCACCTATTTTTACTATCCCTAATTGAGTACTTATATACAAGATAGGACATAGAATTATTTTAGTGTTATTAAACTTCAGTTTGGTTTTATTAGACATTCAGATTTCTTGCTGTTCACTTTAAATAAGCCTGCCATGTTTTGTGTTTTCAATGATTTTTTAATTCTCATGTGCTATTGTAGATTTATCACTGCTTTGTTTACGATATTTGTGTCACATTTGGTTTGCTTTTGTTTAGAGTATTTGGGTTAATTGGTTTTGGGTATTTGTCAATGATGTTTTTAAAATAGATAAAAAGAAACACAATCGTGCCTTTCTTTTCCTTTTTCTTGAGAGATGAATAGTGACAGTCTTAAGTTTGGAAGACACTATATTTTTTTCCACAGTGTTACCAATTTAGTTAACCTTAATAGAAGCTTAAATTAGAAATATGCACATGTTTTGATCCTAGCCACTTTGAGATGTACATATATATTCTTGATTACCTTCTTGATTTGTAGCTGATATTTCTGCTATAATTGTTAAAATTATCCTTTAATCTTGATTTGGTGTACTTTATTTTCTGTTGCATTTCATCCCTTAAGTTGTATTGTAATTATTGTAATTTGATATTGTGGTTAACATAGTTCTATGGTGCATAGGCTTATATTAAAAGCGATAAATTATACTGTTTCACAATGTTAAAACACTGTTTTGTTTTATAGTTCTTTCAATAAAAAGAAAACTAAATGCTTGAAATACACAACAAAGGCTTGCAATACTCAAAAAAAACTTACGGTACAGAGACAGAGGAGGGAAAAAAAAAAAAAAAAAAACTATGATACAGAGATAGAGGAGGAGGGGGGGAAAAAAAACCCTTATGACATAGATATAGACCACCGTCTGTTCCCTCATTGGACTTAGACATTTTTATAGATAATGAAAATTACAAAAAGATTGGTTACAGTTTTGGGTCTTCACTGTAAAATCAACGGAATTGAAAACAGTTATATGTAACTAATCTTAAAGATGTTGTTGGGATCAAATCAGTATAATATTGAACATTGTGCTGATATTTAAGTTTCTATTCTCAGCAATTTAGTTTTGATATTGTTTGTTCTAAAATGAATATGTGTTGTTCATTCTATTATGCGTGTTTGTTACCAGTGTTTTTAAAAAGTTCTATTATGTATAACTAATTGCCAATTTCAAATGTTAACAAAATTCTATGTAATTTTTATCTATTTACATTAGTACATCAATCTTGGGCATCCACATCCAATTTGAGGGCTTCCCTAGCAGGTGTGTAAGTGATTCTGCTGATCACTGCTAAGTATACAAAAGATCTTATATTCCACTTATAAGCAGATTAAAGTTCCTTTGAGCTATCAGCGATGCTTTCTCTTATTAACCAGTAACTCAATCAATGTCATATACATTCCTTTAGACCATTTTAAACCTTGCAAATTTAAGGTGTTGTTAGTTTCATTAAGGTCTATAATATGTCATTACTAAAATTTAATTGTATTGTATAAACTACATGCCTATAATATAACTGACAAATACCTAATTGATCTATCAACAAATATGCCTAGAATATAAATTGTATTGCATAAACAACAAATATAACTGACATATTTCTTGCAAAAAAGAATATTTCATAGCTAGCTACTAGAAGCTCTCTCAATGTTCAACTGGATTGGATGTCCACATATTTCAATGGGATCTATCACAATGTTGATGGTTAGCCTATCATTTGAATTAAGCTTTTGATACAAAGTTAAATTTATTATTTACATTTTCTCTTTTTTTCTTTATTGTTTCTTTAAAGTTTGATAGATTGTGCTGAGAAACTTAATTTAACCATATTCATGATTGGAGAAATTGGAGGGAATGAAATAGATGCTGTTACAGAAAGTATTATTAGCAAACAAAAAAAAAATCATTTTTGTTTTCCTTGCAAAATGAATTGTTGTGATTATTGATTCCTAATTCTCCATTATTGTTCCATAGGGTCATTGGTTATGGTGATACCCAAGTAGTTGTCACAGAAATCTTCCCAATAGGCTGTTTACCAATCTATCTTATAGCAGTATACACTAATAATTCTTCTGCTTATGACAAAATTTGGCGAGTCTCTCTTTACTTCTAATAGAATGCATAAAAAATAGAACATGATATGAAGGAGATTTAGTAATGGATTTTGTAATTTTCCAAGGTACAAGAGTTGATGATGCAACTGGCAAAAACTTGCTGTGTGTTGGAGGTGAATATTTCAATGACTCCAATAGATTCCAATACACCAACCACATTTGGTAACACCATGGTATTAAATAAACAGAGTTAGAATTGAATTATCAATAGTATTATTTTCTTTGCTTTTTAGGAGTTTTATGCTAAACTCATTGATTTAATTATGTTCAAGTTTTATTTCAAAAGTTTTGGTAGCCATAGTTGCCCCTTTTTCCAATTCTCAATTAAAAGAATTCCTAACTCATTTTATTGGTTAAACACACAATTTCTAAAGTTCTTAGTAGCTACTTGCTAGACTTTTTGGTTTTCAAATTCCGTGGTGAATGTGAGAGCATGTTTGTTTCAGGTAGGGATTTCATCTGATGTAGTAGCAACTGCTGCAATAAAGAGGGGATGGGGTCTTAGTGATAGAAGAGTCATTGTTTTGCTATTAGTCTTATTGCCTTCTTCATATTAATATAGAATCTCTATATCATGTTGTTGTATTATGATAATTAGTTTAGGATATTTTAATTCAAGTTTCACTTCAAAATCCCTTTGAGTATGTTTAAGATGACTCCCTTTGTGCTCCTACTGATGGTAACATAGATTTTCAGACGGTATATGGGGTTCCAGCAAGAAGGGCATAAGATATAGCCAGAGATTGAGTTTTGCATTTGCTAGAGACTCTGCTTTGAGTTTGCTAGCAAGAAAAAGGGAAGGGGTAGCCATGGTTCATGGGGTTTTGGATGGTCCACTAACTACATCGTTCGGTTCCAAAGCCAAAGGAGTTGATGGATTTAGCAATTTTTGGAGAAGATTAATATTAACTAATTGTATTTGATTGATGACAATATAGTCTTCAAGAACGTATGGAATTATTATGTTGTACATTGAGGATATTTTTATTGAATTATGAAGTAACAATTCAATTTATTTGTTTTTATTTTCTGCAGGAAAAATTGTCTAACTGTATATGGAGTTATGGTATTTTTTGTGGTGTTAAAGTGATAGAATGACTTTGTATATATGAAAGTAGAGACTTTATCTTTACATAGTCTAAAATTTTGCCAGTTGGTGCATTCTTTGCAATATTCTTTTGTTTTTAATTAATTTTTTAAAGTTTTTGTGAGACTACTTACTACTGTAGTTTGATGTAATTCATAGATTACTACTATAGGATTTTAATGTCATGATATTTTAATTATTAATTATTGTTAGTTGAAGACACCGATACTTGCTTCTAGCAAAAACAAATACACCTATTATCTCTCTTGGACCACCCTAAATTTATTTTGTATATCTTTTCGAAAATTTGGAATATGCTTGAAATAATTAACTCTTGGAGTCAAAAGAAAGAAAAAAAAAACCGTCATTTTCTTTGATGTGCTTGAGTGCATGTGTGATGAAAAAAGATGATTTTTTTATTTTATTTTTGGTCTATTTCAAATTTTGTTGAATGATCAAGAAATTTCAAGATTAAATTTCATAGTTATCTTTCTTTGCAAGTTTTTTGTTTTGTTTGTTTTTTTTTTTTTTTTTTTTTTGGGGGTATTATCTAACTATAAAATGTTTAAATTTTCACCTACAATTTGTCTTTTGTAATAAATGAAAGTGTCCCGCACATTGTGCGGGTTATAAGCTAGTATATATAATAGCAGAAGCTTTTAAGGAGGTGCTTCCACGTTAGGAAAAAAGTCTATCTAAAAAACTGACACGTATATAATTTAAACTTAAAAAAGGCCGCATGGTGCGTTTGCACTTTCAGACGACGTGTGCAATTTAAAGTTACAAAACAGCGTACGTTGCACCGCTTGAGCGCTTTAAATTTTATCCATTTACCCTGCACACGGTTTAAAAACAGAAACACCATTAAATTGAAAGAGACTGAGAGAGACTCTGATAAATAGAGAGCGAGAGAGGAGTCGATTAGGCGCAGAGAGAAAAATCTGAGAAAACCACACAGAGCCCATAGTTTCCGATCAAGAAAAAAAAAAAAAAAAAAAAAGCCGCTTCCCAGTTCCTTTCAAAAATTCTTCGTTTCCAGTTATGCTAAAACGATCTTTTTGCTTTTTGATATTTCCAGAAAAAAAAGCAGAAGAAGGAAGATGAAAATCAAAATCCAACGGCCATCGATTCATCAGACCAACTCAACCTCAACCCTACTACTACTACAGAAGAAAACCCTAAACAAACCCTAGACGACGACGCTACTACTGCTGTCACGCCCACCAGATCGCCTCGAAGAAGAAGAGGAAGAACCCACCGATGAGGCTTCCGATCAGCCTTCTGTAACCATCGTCGATTCCGATGCGAAGTACGGCGAGGATTCGAAGAGTGCACTGTAGCCTTTGCCTATAGCAGGGGATGTTGTTGATGTGGATCCGGCTTCCAATCGTTTCACTCCGCGTTTATCGAGTACAAGTTTAGGTTTTTGTCTTAAATCTCTCTTGGATTCAGTTGTAGATTTCATTTGTCATTGATTGATTTCAATTCCGATCTGTGTAATAAAAAAGTAATGGGTTTTTCTTTAGCTTTTCTTTTTTTGGGTTTGTAGGTGGAAAGGCACATCATTGTAATTTCTGTTCTTAATTTAAATTTCTTGGGTTTTGTTTTGTTGATTATTGTTTTTTGATTAGAACTTTTTTTTCCCTGTATGGTAGATTTTTGTTAGATTTAGTTCCTGTTTGCACCTGAAATTGTTGATTATTGTTTTTTGGTTATAAATTTTTTTCCCCTGTTTGGTAGATTTTAGTTAGATTTAGTTCCTATTTGCACCTGAAATTTGAATTCATTTAATTGTAGCATAAAAAAAGGGTTAAGAATTACGCACCAATTTCTTTTCTTCAAACCCTTTTCTTATTTACTTAATTTCCTGATTTATTTCAGATTATGAGAGATTTAATTTTTCTGTATATAGGTTATGGTTTTATAATCTCTGAGCATCCTAAGACTCTTATATCAACATGAATTGCAAGTGTTGTAATATATGTGATTCTAATTTTGAACTCGGTTGTAAGTGTAGATTGCAATTCATTTGCCTCTATTAGATTGCCGCCCTGTTAAGTGCAGCCTCATTTTGGGAATACAAGATTGATGACAATTGAGAATGCTACGAGTGTAACATCTGTTGAATGCTATTTACAGGGTGCTGAGTGTAATATCTGTTGCTGTTTTTGTATTGTATGTCCATGGGCTGTATTTATTTTGTTGCATATTTTGTTTTCTACAGAACAGGTCTTTGTTCCCCTGTATTTATGCTTACAGGGTTGTTATGTGTTTTTACATGTATTTCCCTTTTATCAAATAAAATTTCTATCTTTACGTCAAAAAAAAAAAAACTTTGTAAATATTGCCGACTGCAATTTGTTGGCATCGTTTGATTTTGTTGAACGCCTCACGGGTAGTTAGCATATCTTCTCAAACTTTCAAATGTCATTTATCTGAATCACTAATTTAATTTTTTTCCCTGCCAGAAAAGTTACTGGGTTCTCTAATAGGAGAATTACTGTTGGGTTCTCTACAATAAAATGGAAGGTATGATAACCTAAATTTTCCTCTTTATTTCATTGTTCAATGAATCTCTTTTCTGTTTGCAATTGCTTGGATTTAGAATAAAGATTTCCTTAACAGCAACACAAATAAGACTATAAGTACAAACGTTCTCTGGGAAAAGAAAATCTTAGAAAAGGAGATTTTAAGAACTTAACTGGAACTTTAAATAGATGGGTACATTTAAGGTTTTACTGTTAAGGTAGAAAATATTGGAAGAACTATTGTCAGGAGAAAGGAAGGAATTGATCAAATGGGAAGAAAAACCAAACTTCAAAACATAGATTTATGACAAGAACAAAAAATTCAAAAACAAAAACAAAATGAAGATTATCAAATTAACACATTATTTTCAAATTAAGCATATGGGCCCACATCAAAATGAAGATTATTTATTATGTGACTAATTAGTTAAGGTGAGGGAAGAGTACACGAAATTAAGATGAAAAATTACTAGGAGATGAAAGAGTCACCAGTTGTTGGCATTTAAGGGCCTCTACAGCCCTTCTCTTTTTCTTATGTTTTTTGCACATATTCTGTATTCTCTCTCTTTCTTTGATTACTTTCCCATATTTTTTATAGCTAATTTTTTTCTTTTGGCTAAATTTTAGTTGACTGCAGATTTTATTTTTAATTCTTTTGCTAAATGTTTTTCAATTGCAGATTTTTTTTATAAGATATAACAACAGATTGGTCATGAATAAATGTGCCATTTTATTGGGTTTGGGATGGTATAGTCATCTGGCTTAAATAAGAATTATTAAAAAGGAAAATCCAAATAGTAAGGCAATGTGCTAACTTTGGCAATCATGCGTTGTCTTCACTTCTTTCAATAGTCACATGCCAGGGGTTGTGGTTGCCTCAACAACTCTCTTTGGTTCACAACCCCCAATGCCTAATGAAGCGTTAACTCAGGCGTTCCAAGTAGACGATGCTGTTGTTAATAGCATAAAATCCAAATTTGGTTCTTAAGCCATGGCCTTCCTGATACGGTCCCTTTGATTTGAAGATTGTGTGATAATTCTTTTGAGATTACCTGCCTCCCTTTGTTGGGCTGTGTTATTCAAGTTATCAGTGTATGTTGTTTTGATTATTGATTGATTTTATAAAAAATTGTTATTGTTATTGATTGATGTTGTGATACCTATGTTGTTATGTTTATTGATGAATTTTATGATAAATGTTTTCACCTGTGAGTTGAAGTATTGTGTTCTAAATAACACAATCGAATCTCCCTCACATTAAATAAATACCTTCAAGAATATACCTCTGAATTCGGATACAATATTCTAAAAGTGTCCTGTATCTAACCCCACATACAATGACAACAAATTGTCACAGAGTATTTATAGCTCAAATTAATTTCCATTTAGTTTCATTTCAAGTAGAGAGTAATGATTCAAATTGGCTTTAATGGTTTCTCTCAAAAAAATAAAAAATAAATAGTCTCCTATTGCATTTTTTTAATTTTATATTAAGGTATATTTTTATACTTTTTGGTATCATTTTGTTATTTAGCATTGGAGTTTTTTTTTTTTTTTTTTTTTTTTTTTTTTTTTTTTTTTGTTAAGATAGAAGTGGGATTAATTTTGATTGTGTACGAAATTTGTGAGGACTTTCTTAGTGACTTCTCCTCCACTATAGAGTTATGTACATTTTTTTGTATGTACCCTTCATCGGTCTGATTGGAAGCCTTTTATTCTGGTTTTTCTTGGGTTTGAAAGGTGGTTTGGTTTGGTAACAGACACATTGTTAATTGGCTTATAGTATGCATCTTAGAGTTTGATAGGCTTCGTATTTTGGATGATGTATGTTAGATTGTTGGGCTCTTCTACTTTAATGAAGATTTGGAATTTTTTTGAGGAGAATACTAAAAAAAATTATCTGCAATATTTCATTATGTAGCATTGATGCTTGAGGTGGTAGATAATTTGCAGTTGGTTTATTGTGATAACTTTTTTTCCTCCCTCCAATCATTCTCTTATCAAATTTTTTTTTTTCTTCCTCAGGTCAAAGCTGATTGATTGTGTTATGTGGAATCTACAACTGTATAGGAACCTTGCTGGTGCGGACACCACATGATGGCACATATGTGGAGATTATCTTTATCATTTATGTTATTTTATTTGGATTTATCTTTAGTATTGGATTAGTATTTGAGACTGTTTAGGATTATCATATTAGTATTTGAGATTGTTTAGGATTTGTTTAGGAGAGTTTATCTTTATCCTGGAAGCTGTATATAAAGCTCCAGATGGTTCCTTTTGTACGGTACAGATTATTATTATTTTTATTGAGATTATTCACGTATTTGTTTGGTGGTGATTCCAAACTCCTTAGGTGGGAAGCCTAAGGTTCATTGGTAGGGCTAATCTAGGTGGGAAGCCTAGGTTGTCCTGCATCAACTTGGTATCAGAACCGGTCCATCTTTGTAGTGGTAGACCGGTTCTCTAAAATGGCTCATTTTCTTCCATGCTCTAAGACTTCTGATGCATCCAAGGTAGCCAAGATTTTCTTTGATGAGATTGTTAAGTTGTATGGGTTACCTAAAACAATTGTGTCAGATAGGGATGTTAAATTCATGAGCTACTTTTGGAAGACCCTTTGGCACATGATGGGAACAAAGTTGAAATTCTCCACAGCATATCATCCTCAAACTGATGGTCAAACTGAGGTCGTCAATAGGAGTCTAGGAAATCTCTTGAGGTGTCTCATAGGTGAGAATGGTAAGACTTGGGAATCTATACTCCCCGTAGCCCAATTTGCATACAACAACTCAGTCAATAGGTCCATAGGTATGAGCCCATTTGAAGTTGTTCATGGTTATACACCTAGGAGACCTTTAGACCTTCTTCCAATGTCCTCACATGATAGGGTTTCTGTGTCTGCAGTAGAGTTTGCTAGTCACATGCATGAGCTACATAACGAGATCAACAAACGAATTCATGCTAGTAATCTTAAGTATAAGACTCAGGCTGATTTACATCGACGTCATTTAGACTTTGATGTAGGAGATTATGTTATGATTCGTATCAGGCCTGAACGGTATCCTTCAGGAACCGTTAAGAAACTGCAGGCCCGCAGTGCTGGCCCATTCAAGGTATTAAAGAAACTTGGACCTAATGCTTATGTGATTGATATACCTTCAGACTATGGTATTAGTTCTACTTTTAATATTGCTGATTTAATTGCTTTTAAAGGTCCAGCAGTTATTCCCTATGACCCTTTTGATGCTTCACCCTCCCCTTCTTTGACTAACCATGTCCCTAGCCCTACACCATCTTGTTTCCAAAAGGCACATAAAGATATTATTGATGTTATTTTGGATGAGCAGTCTCTTTTCACTAGGGATGGAACAGTTCAGCGCTTCTTGGTTCGCTGGCGAGGACGGCCTGATTCTGACTGTACATGGATCACCAGAGAGGAGTTGCAGCAGCTTGATCCCGCTTTTTTGGAGGCTTACTTGGATTCACTTGCTACCACTTCATCTCTACCTCCTATCACCCGCACATATGAGCGTCGACGGAGGCGCCATGCTGACCCAGTGAGCTTGTGGCTTGATGGAGCTTATTTTGATGTCACTTGATCCTTTGAGTTTTACTCGACGGGGTCGAGTTTCTCCCACCCCAGGGGAGTTGGTGCGGACACCACATGATGGCACATATGTGGAGATTATCTTTATCATTTATGTTATTTTATTTGGATTTATCTTTAGTATTGGATTAGTATTTGAGACTGTTTAGGATTATCATATTAGTATTTGAGATTGTTTAGGATTTGTTTAGGAGAGTTTATCTTTATCCTGGAAGCTGTATATAAAGCTCCAGATGGTTCCTTTTGTACGGTACAGATTATTATTATTATTATTGAGATTATTCACGTATTTGTTTGGTGGTGATTCCAAACTCCTTAGGTGGGAAGCCTAAGGTTCATTGGTAGGGCTAATCTAGGTGGGAAGCCTAGGTTGTCCTGCATCACTTGCTCTTCTATAGTTTTAGAGTTAAGATGAGGACAGGTTCCATGTGCTTTTCCATCTTGCAAGTTCCTAGATACAGAATCCCCACCTTAACTACTTTTTGGAGGAAAAGCTTCCACAGTTTGAGTAGGACTGACAATAGAAAATGGACTCGAAGTCCTATATTTACAAAAAGTGATACATTTAGTGTAAATAAGACAGAGATTAGTCAATTCCACAATACTGAATATTGTGAATCATAAGATTTACTTCTTATAGATTATTGAAATAAAACAAAAAATATATATGACTACCTTCAAAAGAATAATTTACGGTATGATTGTTTTTATTATGTATGTCTTAGTGTTTTGGATTTGAGTATTTATAGATGATTTACTTTTATTTATTTATGTTATGAATAGATGATTACGTAATAATGGGTAAAAAGTTTCATGAATTCCATAACTTGGGTGTGTATAATCTATTATATTTGTTTTATTTATCACTACAAGGTTTGTTGTTAACAAATTTTCTCTATATCATTGCAGCTTTTTCAGGATTGTGAGCTTTTTCTTTTTCTTTTTTTGTTTTGCAATTGAAATTTAGGGTCAAGATTAAGATTCAATGTTGTTTTTATGGGTTATGACTTATGAATTGGTTTGGTTTTACAATTTGAGATTCCAATGTACTATTGATTATGCATATTATTATTTGACTAATATTTTTCTGATTTTTTGTTTCACAAACCAGTAGCCATTTTTCTCTTTTAAACTTTTTGGTTGTAAAATTCTCTAATCTCATGGTTTAATTCATTGTGGTTCCTAGGAATGATAGATTTGGTATTTGAAATTGTCTTGCAAGTATTAGTTCGGTATGATTCATTGTGGTTCCTATGAATAGTGGACTTGCTATTTGAAATTGTCATGTAAGTTTTAACTGCTTAAAGTTAGATTCTTTTTTTTTAAGTCTCTCAAAACAGGGAAGTACACATGAGTGATTTGAAGAAACTAATTTTTAAAAATTTTAGAGGATATTGGACACTGTATGCTTAAATATATTACGTTATTTAAGTTCGAATATACGTAGAAGTATGATAACTAAGTTTATGTTGAATGCAAAGTTCGTTAATATGTAAAACAATCCCGCGCATTGCGCGGGTTAAACACTAGTATTACTAAAAGCTGAAGCGTAGAATTTAATTCTGCTGCTCTCACGTTGCGCCACATCAGCTGCCACGTCATTTTCTTTATTAAAAAAATAATTTTTCCTTCAATTTTTAATTGGTTTTTACAATTTGCAGCCCTATAATTACAGCCCACTACTTATTTATTTACTCCCACTATCTATTTATTTAATTCCACTATCTATTTAATTCAGCCTACCTTATATTTATTTAGTTCCACAAGAGAAAAGAAAGAAAAAAAACAAAAGAAAAAATGAAAAAGGAAAAAAAGACTTAAAAATGTTGGTATGGTAATTGCACAGTCATCAATAGACTTAAACATCTTTGAACGTAAGAATTGGGTAACGTAGAGGGAAGCTTAAAGGGCTGAAAAAGGAAAAAAAGAAAAAACGAAAAAAAGGAAAAAAAAAAAAAAAAAAAAGGTACGTTCAAGGCCGTTTGGAAGAAAGAAAAAAGGAAAAAAAATAAAAAAAAAAGGAAAAAAATAAAAAGGGAAGCGTTTAGGTTTTGCATTTAAGGTTTTGAAATATTGAGTTCAAGGTCTTGTAATATGTAACGTAGAGGGAAGCTTAAAGGGAGGAAAAAGAAAAAGAAAAAGAAAAAAACATTGAAGCGTTCAGGTATTGTGTGAGAAAACAGAGAGTTTGTTCAGGTATTGTGTGAGAAAACAAAGAGTTTGAAAGCTACTCATCTTCCTGCTCTACTGTTTCTCAGTAACGGCTGCCTATTTGATTTCCTTCCTCACTTTATTCCTTTTCACACGGTTTATAAATACTGACAGAATCTCCCTGCTTTGGTTGAGGTATCTCTACATCTCAATTCTTTTTTTTTGGGTGCAAAACTTTTATTCTCTGTTTCAATTTTTTTTTTTGGTGCAAAACTTTTATGCTTTGTTTATATTAATATGAGACGCTTTTTTTTTTCTTTTGTTTGTGTTTGTGTTTATATTAGATGAGCATCCTTAGCATGCCATTGATGTGTTTGTGAGATTGCCTGAATAATGTTTCAATAGTGCTACAATTTTACTGCCAAAAAAACTATTTTATTTTACCTTGGTTTATTTGGAAATATCTCAGGTGTCATTTTTTTAATGTGTTGTGGCTTATTGGAAGAATGTAAGACTCTAAAGTAGTGAAGTATAAAGTGTTGGTGGCACGGCTCATCCATTCCAAGGGGATTTAAAGGTGAGTTTTCATCTCTCTCAATTATTTATATTCCATGACTGAGGAAAGTAGTTTGGTAGTGGTATATTGGAGTTTGAGTGGTTGTTAGGAGTGGGTATGGCCGGATTTTGGCTTGATCAATTGGTATATTGGAGTTTGGTAGTGGTACATTGAAATGTCTTTAATTTAAATCAAGTTTTGGGCCTGATTTTTTGAGGGGAAAAAAAAACCTTGATTGTTATCAATGCATTAATCATATATGTACCCCACATCTACATGACTTCTAAATCCCAATTATAAGATATGAATCCAATTATTAATTTTGTTGATGTTGAAATAGTTTAGGGTGCATATCAAATATATGATGCATTTGTCTTCACATCTGACCAAAAGCATCAGCCAACTATGATCCTATGCTAACACATGATATGTGTGTTGGTGAGAATCAAAAGTCACAGCAAAGTCACAGCAAACCACTCCTTAATTCTTTAGTCAATTGCACTCAAAATTAAGGGTAGTAATTAAAGATATCAATGCCTATTTTCTGTCTCTGGCCTAATCCCATGACTGTCTATCCTGGCCCATGGCCAGTTTTAATCTATAATCTATGAAAGAACATTACAATCCCTACTTTCCCTTCAATCTAAAGACATACAAATACATTTATCATACAACTTTAAAAATAATGTGTGAGAGGATTTATCAAATTCATTTATCATACAACTTTAAAAAAGACATACAAATACATTTATCATAACGTGTGAGAGGATTTTACATATTCATGTATTTCATTTTTATATTTAACAAGTTCATCTACTTAATTTAGACATTAATAACTAGACAATTAAATAATAATTCATACAAAATTAAAAACAACAAAAATTGTCTATACATATTCATCATGGATGGTTTTAAATTTACATTTAACTTTGCATTTATGTATTCTTATGCTTTAATTTACATATTTATAACTAAACAATGAAAATTATGAAGAAAATAATTATGGCAGTTCTTTTTTCTACTCTTTAAAAAGTCACAAATTTTCAGTTTTTTTTTTTTATTATTAATGATTTCAGTTTGCTTTGCTATTGCATCGACTCATAACAAATATGACTTTAATTTTGTTTAATGATTCCCAAATGATGAATTCATGAATTAAATAGAAATAAATAATAGGGAATTAAGTATCAAGTTTGTGGTTTAAGAAGGTTGGACGTACTACCTTATAACATGTGATATAGGGATGGTAGCATCACCAAAAATTGTAAACAGGTTGCCCATTGCTCCAGGGTATGTGATGTCTATATTTATTTTTATAAAATAAAGTTTAATAAAAAATTACTTTAAATTTCATTTAATTTATTCTTTTTCTCTAGAAAAATTCTATATGACACAGGTGTATAAGACACCTCTATTACTAGGCTCCACGACGTGAAGCCAACGCTACTCATATTGCAGGGGAGAATGAAGTAGAGTTGGGTATCAAAAAACCACTTCAAAGCACTAACAAGATAAACTCCCACACATATACACACACACATAAAACCATTTTAATACTAGAGAGAGAGTGTGTGTATATATATATATATATATAAAATTTCTGGAAGCCTAAGAGGGTGTTTAAATGGTCAATTGAATTTTTGTGGTCTTGTAATTTTTTTGGGACACAAATTTTAAAGACATTATATACATTGTGAGAAGACCATGACCCCCTAGACAACATGATAAATTTTGTTGCTGTGACTGAGATTAATAAATTTTGTATCTTCAAAAATGCTAAATTATAGATTAAAAATTCATACATCTCATTATCCACCCGAATAGTCTTGCATAAAAACCGATGGCAATGTAAGAACCCAATATTTATTATCTAATACTTGAGATTCTGGAAGCAAACGTGTGTGCAAAAGAATAGATGACAGTGATAACATTTATCACTACATCATATCTCACCAATTGGGCATACTCACACCATTGAAGCAATTAACTAATATGTCAATCGGTCCCACTACTTTAAAAAAATAGCTTTTGTGAAATCTGAACGATTAATTTCTACTCAATGCATTGTCCAATTCTATAGAATATACAGTTTTTCTTCTTCAAATGATGACAACGTTCCAACTAACCTTCATTTCACTATCAGACCAAGTTAACATCAGACAAACTTAACTTGATTTAACATTATGTTATTAGATACATCCACTAGATTATATACTAAAAGTTGATGGCTGGCAGGGCAAAAGCCATCTAATCATTTGAAAAGCCCCAAAGAAAATGGAAAATGAAAAAAATAAAATATGCCAAAAAAAAAAAAAAAAAAAAACAAAAAACCGAATGAAAACTGAACAATCAAACATAATTTACAGGATTTAAGACTTATAGGGAAGGGTATATGAAAGGCTTCTATTATAATAATAACAACAACAAAAAAAACTCCCAAAAATAATAATTACAAATAATTGCAAATAAATTCGACAATCACTCATCCCTACAACAATCAAAACACTATAAATTACAAAACAAAACAACAAAGAAATACACACCAAAAATAGCATAGAAATACACTCCACAATCACAAAAATGAGAATGCAACGTGAATTACCGACAGATTTATTGCTCAAAATATTTTCCAATGTAGGAAGACAATCACCAAAATTTTTAGACAACATCAAAATCAGGTACACAACTTCAAATTCAAATCTCATGTTTGTTACTTTCACATGAACTTGCTACTTTTTCCCTACTAATCACAATCAACCACATCCAAAATTGTGGCACAAAATATTGAAATCTTATATTTTCTCTTTTTATTAACTTTTTACTATGACATCGTGCGCAATTCTATAGTCATCATTATATTTCTAAAATAAAAAATATTTATAGCTTCATCAATCAAATATTGCAATTGAAAAAAAAAAAAAAAAAAACAATTTATACACTCCCTAGGGGGCCGAACGGATGTAGAGTTTTTCTTTATGGCTACGGCCCTTCACATTAAAGTTTCTTGCGTTACACAAATGCTGTATTCCAAAGTCATAACATGAATGATGTTACATATATATATATATACATATTTTTTCTTCCTCATTACAATGTGTATATATATATATATATAGATATATTTTCTTTCTCATAACAATGTTGCTCCGTATATCACAACTTTCAATTTCCTCTTTTTATGAACTTTTTACTGTGAAGTACTGCGCAATTCTATACTCATTGTTATATTTCTAAAAGAAAAAATATTTACAACTTCAATCAAATATTTCTAACACATTATATTCTTAATATGTCTTTTCGTTTTTTAAAAACAGCCACAAGCGATTCAATCGGCTAACCAAAAGGAAAAAAGTTCTTCACCACATCAACCTAACTAGACTACTCCAAAATCCATTATTCCTTTGAAACGATGAAGAAAAACTCATTCATCAATGCTTTAGGGCTGCAAACAAACAAGCACTATTTTGGGTTGGAGCTCACAAATATTTTGTACAAGATCAAACTAAAGTGGGAAAACAAATCCTTCTTCAAGCAAACATAGAAGGAGACAAAAATGCAGAGTATGGACTCGCAATTGCATTGTTATGCGAATCAAATGATGAAGGAATACAATTACTATTATTAATTCTAAACCAACCACATGGAAAACAATTGCTGCAAAACTATCGCCAAATCCTTCGACATATTGTTTTTGGAACAAACAAATTTCGCATCCCAAAAAACCAAGCATGCAAGAAAAATGGAGTGGGTCATTGGGATCGTGAATGCCCTTACCCATATGGAAATGAAGAATTACATGTAACACGCAAAATGTGCTCAATTGACTTGGAAATGTACAAATTAGCCAACCGAGTTTGGTAGAAATTATGTTCTCAAAAAGCATAATACAATAAAATTTCCTCATCCTATTTATAATACTAATCTCTATCTTTAAAGGAATACATCTTTTTTTATTATTAAAATTTATTTTAAAACACTTGAAACAACTTATTATAATCCTCTAAAGTTTTCGCCTAGCATGACGCTAACTTTGAATTTATAAAATTATTTCTATCTAATTTTAAGTTAATTAAATTTTACTAACTTGGGAAGATGGAATATCATCTCTTGACTGACTACAAGGCCAAATATAGTTGTATTGTTTCCACATCTAATTCCAACACAGTACCTTCTACCATTATAGTTGTATTGTCTCCACATCTAATTCCAAGACAATACCTTCTACCATCACGAATCCTACAATATATTGTTTATACATATATAATGCAACTTAAGTAGTAACACTTACAAAAATATTTCAAATAATAACACAATCATAAAAAAAAAAAATCACGCGCAACGCGCGAGTCTGCGACTAGTATATATATAAAAGCAGAGACCTCATGCGAGAGTGCCTGAGGTCCTGCCATGTGACACTCTAATATTGCATTCAACAATTTTTACCTCTTTTCATTAAGTTTTTTTTACTGTTACCCAATAAATCATAATAACTTCTTTTTACTATTATATAAATTTAGCCATTTTTACCTCTTTTTATTAAGTTATTTTTACTGTTACCCATTAAATCATAATAACTTCTTTTTATTATCATATTAAGTTATTTTTTACTATTACCCAATTGATCATAATAACTTCGTTTTACTATTATATAAATTTAGTCTTTTTTACCTCTTTTTATTAAGTTTTTTGTACTGTTATCCAATAGATCATAGTAACTTCTTTTTATTATTATATAAAATATCGGGTGCACTTGACAATTAGACCAAAAGTTATCATCTACAAAATGGACTACTTTTTAAAAATAGACCAAACCTTATGAAAAACTCAAACCCAGTTATTACCTTATATATTATGACCCAAGTTTGATCATTCTCAAGTGTAAATCAAAGTCAAAACTCTTACCCACTTACAAACTCTCTTCCTCCCCAATATATAGATGATAGTTCTAAAAAATTTCATTCTCATAAAATCATGTCTTCATTTTTCCTCAATTTCAATTCAATACGCTTTTATCTATTAATAATGTTCTATGCAATTTATGCAGACAAATTCTCTTTGTCATTGACCAGTGCAACATTTTAAAAATACATATAAATCTTGAGATCTCCGAGGTTGCTAAAATAATTGACAAGTGTGTGTTTCTAAAATTTATAATAACAAAAAATCTAATTAATAGCATATTCTATCTCACAAAATGCCATCTACTTAATGTTTTCCTTAAAAACAATTCAATGATAGGAATGATAAAAAACATGATCCTATACAAGAAATACCAAAAATACATGCAAAACAATTTTCATAAGAGGATTTATCTTTAAAAAATATGAAGACATAGTAAAGATAAAATGCATTAAATGAAATCCTACAAAACAGGTTTGCTAATCATTTCAAATTATACTCATCATTTACATTAAAAAAAAAAAAACATCATGTTATTTACATTAAAAAAATAATATATACTAATTTCAAAGTTCATTACAAGATGAGAACTGCTAGGGTATTGCAACAATAAGTAACATTGATACACCAATGTGTTTATATTACATTTCGTGCGTGCTTTGTACGTGAAAGGAATATTGAGTAATATTGTATAATAAAAATTTCATAATGAAATTTTTATTATACAATATTACTCAAAAGTTGTTTTAATTATTGCTCATTATGTGAACAAAATAATTATAATAGATATGTGTGTGAAATTTATAATTGTTACTTTTTATGATGATCTATTACTACAAAGTTTTATAATAAATATGCTATAATTTATGTATAACATTTTCCAAAATTTTTTTTACATAAAACATTACAACATTATCCGTGCATCGCACGAGCAACTTCCTAATTTTGATAAAACCAAGGGGAAGGGGCGCTTTCACCTCTACCTTGGTAATCGGGCACATCCACTAACTGATACTCATAGGAGAATCCAGCATTTGCTCCATGGAAGACAGCATCCTCCTTTACGTAAGGAAGGTCACCCAAATCTTTGATTCTCTGTACCTCCAGTTGTACAGTTTGGCTATACTTGGCCTGGCTCTACCCTGGGCATTGAGCTCAATATAAGGAATGCCGAGACGAATAAACCTTGTAAATAGACTCTGATCCGTGTGGCTATACTTCTGGAAAGCCATGTTCTTCACAACAGGAGGCAACTGGTGATGATCACCAATCAGGATGCAGCGCTTAAGCCGTGCATAACCATCTTCTTGCCTCTGGAGCAACATTGGGATGAAGGTCTCAATCTCCAATATTTGGGCACTTTCTTCCATCAACAAGTTGTCATACTTGAAACCTAGCTGAAGAAAGTCCTTCCTCTTGAGAGCTGCATGAGTGCAAGTCATTGCAACAATCTTTGCCTGCTTGGTCATGAGATAATTTGCTCGATCAGCCGTTGACTTGAGCAATTCAAATGCCCTACACTCTTCAAGCTCTTGAAACATGGTCTTAAGATGACGAAAGCACCCCTTAGCTGCTCTCATGTCCTTCTCAAAAGACTCACCCATAAAAATTGGATGCGGAGTGTCAGAGAAAAATTCCTTGAAGGGAAAGCGGTCTTTAACAAATGTTGGTTTATCTTCATTCTCAGCACAAGCCGCCAAGAATTGTTCCCAGCGGGAGTATACATGAAGCAACCAGAAATATCCAGCAGTTTCGCATGTATAACCTACATCCTCAGGCAGTTGAAGAGATCTAGCCAACCTCTCCACTTCACCAAGCAGTTCTAACCGTCGGACAAGCATTGCATTCACACGGCCTTGCCTACTAAAATCGAGATCAGTCGCTAGTTCTTGTTCTCCTTGACCAAGACGGAGTAGGTAACGTGCAGGTACATCCCTCTAAAACAATAAACATGAAGATGCATTAAAAACTATCCTACTAGTAGCCAAAGAACCGTACACACTACAAGCTCAAGCATAATCACTATACAAATGAAGAGGAAGGGCAAAGTTATCATCCTGAAGTGGTACCTGCATTATCTTCTCAAAAAGGTCATTCAAAGCCTGATTTGAATGTGTGATTATCAATGTCCGCTGAGAAGGACAATTGTGATAAAGCACATTCAGGATTTGCACAGCTGTATCAGTTTTTCCCGTACCAGGTGGACCCACAACCATAGTTAGTCCAGGCTGAATACCAGAGATGATTGCTCCAATCTGTGCAACAAAAAACACTACAAATACTTAGTGACACATTCAAAAAGATGTAAACATGGAAAATGTAAGTAATGATGTTCACACAAACACCAGCACCAATGTTGAAATGAATCTAGAAGCAAAATATGAGAACGCTAGAACTAAACTACAGTTGCATATTTTTTTTAGAGTCGAATAATTTTTCCAAAGTAGCACAAAGATAAGATTATTCACAAAATTCCTCACAAGACTGCAACAAAAATTGAATTCAATCCAAACAAAGATTTGAGGATCCCAGAAAATGACTTACCACATATATAACCCACAATTTACACTTAACACAAAAAGGTATCAGGATAATGTTTTTCATCCATGTGTGAAACTAAAACAAAAATAAAGAGAGATATCTTCCAAGCCAAGAGTCAGTGCATTTTATTCTCAACATGGAGTTGAACAAGTTAGCTCCAACATAGAGCTGGAAGCCTAATTACGCACATGAGGTATGCTAGTCTATGTACCTTCTCCATTGGGTATACTACGAGAGGGTATTCAAAATGATTACATGCATAATATCATCCATTGAAATTAGCATATGTACCATTCACAATATTAAAGACCATTCACAATACCAGCCATCAATGATCACAGCTCTCAATATGAAAATCCAATGAGAATCCTTGATATTCCAAAATCTTGTATATGTATCATTCACTTTCACAAGGTAAAATAAACACAAAAGACAACCAAAATGTCTCTAATCAGTAAAAAAATATCAGATGCCGTGTCTAAATCATAAATTTCTTGAGCATAAAGATGAATTTCAAAGCTAAAACTCTGGTAGCAGAAACTTCAGTCATACAACCATGATAAACAGATGACCAATTCAGTCAATAAAAAGAGAGACCAAATTCAGCCCAGGAGAAGATTAAGGTCCATTTACTTTCTTACTTCTCATTTCTCTTTCCTGTTAGAAGGGAAAACTCACACAGCCTGGGGTTGGATACTTAAGCTAGGTTCCTCTCATAAGCCCTAGTAACTCTTAGTGTGGTTCAGTACTGTTTCTTTCCAGTCAAAATGTTCAGGGGGTGAATTGCCCTCTCTTCCCCATCTGATCATCCCTATTTAGATACTACTATTAATCTAATTAGAACAGGACAGTTAAGAGCTAACCATGACTTTATATTCTAACATAATAATCAAGTTTAAACCAAGATACAAGTTGCATATAATTATATAAAGGCCACTAAATGATCAATTTAGTTAACAAACTTGTCAATTCAAACTTAAATTCACGCAGCCAATGGGATAAGTACCAATTATATAAGGATTACAATAAATAGGCAAAGGACTTTGGATCATCAGAAAGGATTTAACACAAATAAGCATGAAAATAATACAGTGCAATTGAAAAAAAATAGTTGCATAGCACCTGTGTAGGTGTAAATCTAACTGAGTTCTGTTTTGGCTGATCTTGGGGATAAGGACCTGGGTCAGGAGGAGTGTATGCCTCAACAATGAGTGTATCCTCCATATTGACACCATCTGCTGAATCAACACCAGATATCTTATTCCCAGTAAGTGCATGACTACCGCCTTTCTGCGTCTTGGGAAGCCTAATTCGAAAAGGAGGCATTGGCTGCAAGTTTTCTCTACCATCTGGATTTATAAAACAAACCTAAAAGAAGAGAAGGAAAGGTAGTTTTTAAGTGACATTATTTTTACTCAACGCATGATTATACATAAAACATCAAAAGAAAAGGCAAACAATAGCAAACCTGATAATCCGGAAAACTGCCTTTCAAATGGTCAACATCAAGAAAAGTATCTTTGAAATCTACAATTTCCAAAAGATCAGGCATGTTAGTCCATTGTGCTGCAGAAGGATTCCCATAGCCCAAAAATACATTGTGCAGCCAATCAGGAACAATACAATATTCATTCATAAGATCTCTTATAGACTCTAAAATTGCTTTGAAATTGTTTTCTTTTGGCTTCCTCCTCATCAATATATTGAATGTCCCGTAAACATCATCTGCACCTTTCTCTGCAATATTGCTGACATCCATGTGGTATTGCGCTGTATCTAAAGCAACAGTTACAGTTCTCAGTTCCCCTTTTGGAGGCTTCCACTCATCTCTTTTAATTCTTCTTGTGAAATCATTCATGAGAGTTCTCTCCTCATCACGAACCTCAATAATCTCACATCCCCTCCCACACTGAAGTCCAAGCCTTTGTGGCACACTTGCCTTGGCAGCTTCTTCAACACTTAGGGGCTTAAATGAAGGGCGAATCGAAAGTAAAAACAGAACATCGTGCTCTTTAAGGGCATTTCACTCTGATCTTATTTGTGCTTTATAACTGGAAATGCTAAAAGTCACGTCTGCAGTAACAGATGAGGGCTTGACTTCTCCAATGTTTGGCTGTTTTACCTCGGTGATCTTAAATTCTTTAATTGGCACAGCCATTCTTTACCAACCACGAAAAGCAGTTTCTCCTTCATTATTGATGTAGGCAAGGAGATGTGGTACAGCTTCCTAAATATCCTCACGTATCTCATATGTTGATTCAAGACAGAAGAGATTAAAATTTCGCAGAAGATAATCATGAAGCGTTAAGAATTGTAAATTAAGTTTTGGAAGAGCTAGACAACCCTCGCCAGAGTAATTTATGCTCGGTACAAGGCTTTCATCCCACATAATTTGCTTGTTTGGGTAGAGTGGGAGAGCATTTATATTATGGCTTCTTTTTGAGATTGTTGTTTCTCAAAAAAGGAAACCATGACTTCAATAAGAAAATCAACCCTTTCTCACCAGGGATCTTCCTCTGAGATCAGTTTGAGCTGCAAAAAGGGATCATGTCAGCTAGTGTCCAAAAATCATACATGTCAGACCGTGTGCCTTACCAATCCATCCAACGACCAATTGGTGAAGGATGAGGGGGCACAAATCTTTTATAGCATTCGATCGCAGACCAAGCCCATTGGTACCTTGAAAACCCTAAGTTTATGTGAAGGAAAGCTCCTCAAAGATCTCACAAGAGATTCACATAAACAGCAATATGAGCAACAAAGACTTAGAGAGGTTTGGGAACAAAACCCTAATAAAAGGAGGCACAAGAGGCACTCTAATTTCTCTCTCTCTAGTCTCAAAAACGTGGCTTAGGGTTTCCTTTATATAGTGGGAGAAGTAGATCTGAAACCCTAATCCTTAATGGGCTTAAGCTGCTGTTTGGGCCGACTTAAAATTCTGCAGATACGATTTTCGATCGATCGAGCCTGTTCTTCGATCGATCGAGCCAGGCAGAATATGAAGTCTTCTTCCTGCAGCTTGTATGTTCTTGAATCTTGACTTGAATCACCTTGAGCATTGTCTAATAAAACCTATAGACTCTAAGATCTATATCTAGACAAGTTGTGTTCACGATTTGCCAATTGTTCTAAACATTTTGAACCTAACAATCTCCCCCTTTGGCAATTCATGACAAAACTTTCATACAGAATGAAATGCTCAAATACAAGAACAACCCAATACAATAAAATGCTCATTACAACAAATTCAATCCTAACTACTATCCATCAGTTGCAAGTGTAGACAGCAGCCAAGTCGAATGCACCTGTATATTCCTGAAACACTTAACAAACGCATAAACGCATGTGTGACAGAAAAACAGTAAATCAATAAGTAAATTCTTGACTTCACAAAACACAAAACAAAGACATATATCATGAATAACTCATAAATATAAATCAATGAGCAGTGAACATAAAAGATGCAAGACAAAATATGTCATGATGCATGCTCTAATGCAGTAAAAATAAGTTCAATTGAGATCAAATTGACAAAATTGGCTCGAGCAGGGAATTTCTACCAAAAATCCCAAAATTGAAAACCACTTGTTAAAATTTTTAAACAAATTGATGAATTGAGCATTACAAAACACAGCACATAAATTATAATGCCTAATTTCATCAAAACAACAAGCCAATTTCATCAAATTCAACCCAATTTAACAAAAGCCCCAATTCGGATCAAAAAGAAACCCTTTTTTTTTTAAAAAAGCTTCTCCACGATCTTCGATCGATCGAAAATTACATTCGATCGATCGAATGACACAGTCATTCTAAGACAATTGAGGGCACTTTTTCGATCGATCGAAAATTAGGTTGGATCGATCGAAATGGGCAGAAACACATTTAATTTTTGGGAAAAACACAGTTTTGACAAATTGCAAACCCAATTTTGAAACAACTCCTCAAAGCATATGAACAATGAATACAAAATGCATGAGTATGAGATGGAATGCTTTTTCAAAAACCCAAAATTTTAAACCCAATTTTCTCAACCACAAGTTTCAATCATCCTTCCATTTAATTATCTCAAGCAACAAATATGTAGTGTACAAATCTCAAGATATTTTCAAAATTTTCAAACTTGATACACAATTTGCATTAAAATCAAGGAACTTTTAATCTTGGATGGCCACAACAAAATCATACACAATATAATGTACCAAGTTTAACAAAGAGTAACTTGTGTAGTGTGTGCAACTAGCAAAAACTTGAGATACATGTGAGGTGATATGTGAATAGCAATCAATCACAAAGTCTACAAAATTCATCACATAGAATTTAAAAGAGACTATCACCTAAAGAGTTACATCCTATAACTCTCACATCTCCTAGAACAAAAGCTTGCAATCATGTAAGTTTCTTGCATTTTTGCCTCTTATTTATGTGAATTGGCATTCAGCCTAATAGTACACACCGGTTTGAATTAAGTGAATTGGCATCAAGCCTAATAGTACACACCAGTTTTAATTTAATTGAGGCTACACCTTATGTTCTTTTTGTGCATGTGCTACACTTTCTCGAGCACAAAATCTTATGATATGCACTAAGGTGTTCATGATTGGCTAGTGAGCAGTGGTAAGATGGTTATTTATGCCTTTCTCAAAAGGATCAAGTCCGACAGTCAAATAACATGTGACTTCAAGATCAAGACAAAGTGATAAACACCATAAACATCTTTCCCACACAACATGCACTACAGAGCTCAAACTAGTAAAGTGCAATAAATAAGCTCATCAAAGCTAAACAAGGTACATAAACATGTTATGTAAAAATAATATGGCCAATCCTTGATTATAAATCCAAGATCTATAATACAAAACACAAAAATCTTTTTGGTTTTAACAAACGTTATAACCACTTGTTGAGATTTTGAAAAAACTTTTGACCAAAACAAAAAGCACATATTATGCTAAATGAACAATGCAAATGCAATGCATGACAGTGCTTAACTAAGCTATAGAGGGTACACAAACAAGAAACATCAATTTCTTAATTAACCCATGAGTACATGTACAAACTAGTACATAAAGTCAAAAATAGCTTAGCACATTTATAACACATGCTATTCAAGTTTCACCACAATGTCAAGCATGTTTTAAATCAAGAGAGATATTAAAACTCATGTAATCCTCAAGAAAAATAAAACAAGACACAAAATAAAATATTTTTGTCTTTTTGAAAATTTTCAATGTTTTTGGATTTTTTTTTTTTAATAAAAAAACAACCTAGAAAAAACAAAACAACCAAAAACAGAAACAAGACATGTCCACAAATAATAGAAAGAATTAAAACAGGGACAAGTCAGCAACACTCACCTTAAAGGATCTTTTCTCACCCATATAGCACGAGTCTTCGGCTTTGTAGGTGAAAATCCATGAGAAGCAGAGTGTATTTGAGGAATTACACCAATCTTCTGAGACAGACTAAAATCCTGCAAATTCCTTTCACAAGCCAACAAGCTTAAATTTTTCAAAAGCATATGAAACAATTTATATGGACTTATGGCAGGAGCAATATCATCACATATCCTAGATTGACATACAGAATGCTTAAATTTCAACTTATGACAATTAGGACGAATGTGACCGGAGACACCACAAAAGTGACAAACAGGAACAAATTTAGGAACATCAGTATTCCTAACAGCAACTCTAGTCTCAGATTTCAGTTTTTGCCTCAACAAAGAACAATTTGGTCTAATATGACCAACAACACCACAATGGTGACAAGTAGGCACAAAAACAGATTTATTATGCTCTCTAACAGTAGGTTTAGACATAGGTTTAGAAATTTCAGCGTCAACATCAGAACTATTACCTTTGTCTAACCTAGCACAATAAGCCTTCTCTTTATTATTCCTCTTGAAAGGAGGGATATAAACATTCTCAGTTTTAGGCTTAAGAGAAACAGAAACACTTCTGTTATCATCAGCAGGCTTAGAATTAGTCAAATTTTCAATTTTAAATTTAGATTCAACTAACTCTTGTTCCAAGCTTTTCATCTTCTCATCTTGAGAGGAAATTTGATTTCTCAAAAATTCATTCTTTTTATTAGATTCAACTAATCTAACAAGCAATTCCTCTTTTTCAAGATTAGCCAATTTTAACTCTTCTTTAAATTTCTTAGCAATTTTCAAAGATTTAGATAATTCCTTACGAAGAGTTTTAAAAGCCTCAAAAAATTCAGCAGAAACAATAATGTCCTTTTTATTCAAAACATCACAGGCATCAACAAAATCAGCAGAAGCATGAGCAGAAACATGATCAGAAGGACACTTCAAATTATCCATGACAACAGGGGTCAAGGATCAGCTCAGAGATCAAAAGATCTACAACAAAAGAGCTACCCACTCTGATACCACTTGTTAGAAATTTAGACCCCTTAAACCACAATTAGATTGCGTAGCCTAGATTAATTAGCCAAGTTGTTACTTAGTCAAATTAAACAATTCTAGGTTAAAACAATCACAAAATCATATCATGCATATAAACATATAAAGCAGCGGAAATATAAAGAACACAGTGATATGATCACCCAGGAAAACCAAACCGGAAAAACCTGGGGAGGATTTTACCCACCGATCCTCAAGGCAAAACGGAATCCACTAAGAAAGAATTGAAGTTCTTACAAAAGGACTTACAAGCTCCCCGCTTGACTTCCTAATGCTACCCACCAGTAGTAACTTCCTGACACGACCACGCGCAGGCTCCGAATCCACGGACTACTTCTTTCTTTGTATTCCTTCAATCAGCTACAAGCTCCTCACTTGTTTTTCTTTAAGCTTCAATGGTAGCAACCTTGTTGATCATCAAGATGTAGAAATAATCTCTACCTTGAAAACCCTAAGTTTATGTGAAGGAAAGCTCCTCAAAGATCTCACAAGAGATTCACATAAACAGCAATATGAGCAACAAAGACTTAGAGAGGTTTGGGAACAAAACCCTAATAAAAGGAGGCGCAAGAGGCACTCTAATTTCTCTCTCTCTAGTCCCAAAAACGTGGCTTAGGGTTTCCTTTATATAGTGGGAGAAGTAGATCTGAAACCCTAATCCTTAATGGGCTTAAGCTGCTGTTTGGGCCGACTTAAAATTCTGCAGATACGATTTTCGATCGATCGAGCCTGTTCTTCGATCGATCGAGCCAGGCAGAATATGAAGTCTTCTTCCTGCAGCTTGTATGTTCTTGAATCTTGACTTGAATCACCTTGAGCATTGTCTAATAAAACCTATAGACTCTAAGATCTATATCTAGACAAGTTGTGTTCACGATTTGCCAATTGTTCTAAACATTTTGAACCTAACAATACAGTTTTTAAAACAATATCTTTATACGTAAACACAGTCACACACACAGGGAGAAAGCATGAGAGGGGAGAGTACATTAAGAAAGAATATTACAGCCAAATGGTTTTATGACATGATTTTAAACTAGTGCAACACAAGATGAATGACAGCATCAGAATACCATATTTGCCCCAGACAGAATTACAGAAGAATAACTTTCTCTTGAGTCTGCAAGGGACAATATAGGGACTTTCATGTACAAAAAAAATTATTAAAATATAATTCATTTCTAAAATCCAATGGCAGTTAAAGCCAGAAATTTTAATATAGTTACAATACTACATGCAGAATCATTAACACTAAGGCCTTCAAAGGGTAAATCCCAGAACTTCTTGTTCTAAACAAGTACTTATAATCAACTTACCACTTAGCAGAGACATTAAAGAATATATTATTAATTTGCATCCCCTTTCCCCAACCCACACCCAAAAAAATAAAAAGAGAAAGAAAACCTTATCAAATTTCTCATACACTCCTAAAATAAAAAATACATCTAGTTCTTCTCAGTACTGTGCTAACTGATGGTAGAATTTTATGACTTGTGTGATTTTAGAGGTAAAAGAGTGATAATTCTTGGGAGCCAACAGCAACAAAAATGACCTTCGTATAAACAGTTGTGCAAGAGTAGAGGAAGCACTAACAAACTCCACATGAAGATCAACAAGAACTCATTCTGGTCCTAGGCATGAGATCAAAAGTGACCATCAACATAAGGCAACATGTTATCAATCATTCATTTACAAACCTTATGGCAAACCAAATCCCTCAAATCCATAGGAGAAAGCTTAGACAACTTCTTAAGAGAGATCAGCCCGCTTGTTAATTGCACCAATGTTAGCCAATGCAAGTTCTCGCAACTACAAGCACCAATGGAAAGAAAGTTGAGACATTTATCGAAATGAATTAAACAATAATCAGAGCAATAATGGTGATAACAATAATAATGATAACAACTAATTGTTCCTTAATATTAACATCATAATCAGCGACATTTTCAATTCAGAACATTTATAAATGCCTGCTGAGACACGGACCTTGGGGATCTTCTTGAATGCAAGCAGTTGAAAAGATTGGAAGCGGTCATAATGAGACTGCAGCACCTCATCATCTGTCAGTTGAGTCCCAACATGATCATTAATCTCAAATTTCTCATAGAACTGCAGCAAGTCGACCAGTGCAAAGAGTTTCCCCTTCTCATGTTTATAGAGTGCACTCAGATGGCACTTGGCAACAACAGCCACATCAGCAACAAGAGGTCTCAGGTACCTGTATGCCCCAAAAAAGAGAAAATGTTTTGAAAAAAAGAGAATAAAATTATTCCCATAAAAAAAATGATATATAGAACTCGAGAAGAAAAAATAATGATAAAACATAGCATGAGTAAATAAGTTGACCAAAGGATTCCACTATTCACGGATCATAAAAGCATATAATTTCACTTTGAAAAATCTTTTCCAAGGAAGATCCAGTATGTGATAAAATAATCACCACAATCTAAAGAAACCAATGTCAAATAATGTGGGGAACAGGAACCAGTTGTATAGTATCATTTTGGATTTTAAGATTATTCTCCACATATAGGCAAGATTGAAGAACAAAACACTAAGATCTCAACTTTAAAAACATAAAAACCAAGGAAACTATTATAGATCAGAACAGAAAAAAGTCCCATTTCATCTTTCTACTTGCTAAACTTAATTAAGTGTAATTTCAAACTAAAATTACCATAAAAAAACACAGAATGCAATCACATAAGCCCATCCACATCTGCTCAAATATAAGTTTACGAAACTTTTTTTTTTAATGAAAGTGAGAATAATTTTATTGAAACAAGATTACTTCATGAAAAAAGTCACAAAGTACCCTTATGTATTACAAACGGAAAAAATATCTACATATGAATGGACTCTATGAAACATTGAACAGAATTACTATCTGTAAGACCCAATGCAAAAGACCACTCATAAAGAGAACTAATGAAGGATGCTAGCAATTGAGTTGACGTGCACTCCACATCTTCAAAAGGGAGTGTGGAAAATGATAAGGAAAAAAAAAGTGCACTTTACCTCCTTGTTGGCAGTTGGCTCAAGAGATCAATAAGAAATTCCATAAACCTCTCACAGTACAAAACACAAGCATCGTCAACTTGCTTCAAACCAAAAGCATCAATTATTTTATTATCTTCATTAACATGTTGTTCCTGGGAAAAAACCGTTGAATCCAATACCTGGTACAAATTGATAAACTTAAACATAAATGCCTTGCACACCATAGTTATAGATCAAACAATTACTTCATAGTTTATTGTACGATAAAACCTCCAGAAATTCTTCAATAAGATTTCTCAAGAATTTCACTTCAAGCTTAGTTGACGGGTCAAAAAGCTCTCCTCGCTTTGTTGCTTCCTTAGCTTCTCTCTTTATCATTCTTTTCCATTTCTTGATCAATTCCTGATTAAGACAAAGCTCCATCTACAGAGAAGAGAAGCAGATATTTAATAAATGCCAACCACTATGGAAACAGATTAAGAAAGAGCATGTGTCATACCTGAAAACGACCATATGACAAACTGTGCCAGGATTGCAAACTTGCTAATCTCAACACAGTCTCACTGACAACCTCATCTCCCAAGCTCTGTTACACAACATATAAATCAACAGACAAACAACTAAACAAGAACCCATTTATTTGCAAGAATGAATTGTACAATATAAGTTTATAGGCGCAAGCATATGTATACATGACCAAGTCTATGACTGCGTTGAGCATGTAACAACGTCTGGACATACTTGAGTTTAGATGACTTTCAATTATTTCTTATCACAAGGGCAATAAGCGTTATGCAGCTCTACTTAGGAAGAATCAAATACAGGTATATTTTAAGTGCATGTCTGAAGTTTATTTCTTTCCACTGAGAATTTAGAAGTGCGAAAAACTAATCATCAGCAACTTAATCATTCTAACTACATAAGACCATGAAATGAAAATTAAAAAAAATGGAAGCATTGATATGATGAGATATAAATAATATATTAGTACATATCACATAAATAGAGTATGACTGCTAATTAAGAAAATTAAAAGGTTTAGGAGATAATGCATATATGGACCACATAATAGGTTAGAGACATCCAACAAGTGATTGTTTCTAGCATCTAAATGTATATGATCAAAGCATAAAGTAGGATGCTAGCATACCTGAAAGGCATTGATCATGAAAACCAAGTAATTCGTCTTCTCGGCAATGCTTAATTCTATTCCCTACAGTTACATTTGACATATAAAAGATTCAGATACATCAACAGTGCATCAAGTTCATCATATAATCAGATCATATGTTTAAAAGTAAACCTACCTTAATAGAAGTTCTTTTAAAAAGCAAAATTCATAACCGCCTTTTCTTTTGACAAGTAATAAATTATATCTGGAAAAAATCAACAAGTACAAGGACTACAATAGCTGAGAACATAATAAAACTGCCTTTGGAATGTCATACATTCAATAAGACATTTACAAGTTTGTAAATTCTCAAAGAGTTAGACCATTTAGTCAGAGGTTTCATTAGAAATCATGCTAGTTTATGACCATTACACATTCAAAGAAAGTGAGCATATATTATAGGAGTGCACATACTAAATAATCCTTTTAAACCTAAAACAGATAATGCAAAAACCAGTCTCATCATGATAGATGCAAAAACCCAACAAACATGCTGCAAAAATTCATAAGCAAACAAAACAACTACAAAAGTCCTTATAATAAAAGGACCAAAATACAACCATAGAAAGAAAAAGTAGGCAAACCTCCTTCAGCCGAAGAACCCTCTCAAGGAATCCCTTAAAAATGTCATTTCGATCATAAAAGCATACCCAAGCTGCCACATTCTCCCGAAACTGCAAGTTTTCCACATAAAAAAATTGTGATTTCAGAAGCTCATCATAACTATCCATGCCATTCAAAATCAATCCACCATAACCACATTTACAAAACAGAACACCAAAAACCTCATGCTTCTACAACTAAAGTGTCACAAAACTATTACAACAGATTAGACTGAGTCTTTTATCTGCTTCTTTTAATAGAATAAAAAAGTGCATATTACAGTATTATGCACACATGCATATAGCTTCTTTTTTATTGGTAAATTACACAAGCAAACAACATAGCTGTTATATGGTCCACAAAGCATCTGTCATTTGGAGGAAGATTACAATTGCTTCAATCTGTCTTGCATTGAATTCAGGTATATTGGACCAGTATTTTTATTCTCCCTGCTAAAATTGTGAGAATCATTGCTCTAGGGCTTCTTGTGGAAGGGCACCAATAAGTGATGACTCATCTTTAGTGGCAAACGAGGCTTGGGATTTGGTGTGTGCCCCAAAAGGAGAGGGAAGATTAGCTTTAAAGAAAGTAGTTTAATGGAATAAGGAAGAAATTCTAAAGCACATTTGGAATATTTTTGTTAAAGCAGGTTCCAAATGAATTCAATGGGTTTTGAGTATCTGTTAAGGAATAGAAGATTTTGGGTTGTCATATTCCTTGTGATGCATCATGGGGTTGGAGAAAAAATGGAAATTACTTCTTAGAGAGCTAGCTAGGCATTTACAAAAACATAGAATTGAGCAGGGAGGAGATGTTTTTGTGTTGCTAGATAACTCACGCACAGATGGTCCTTTGTTTCCTAAATATGGTTTCAGAGTTGTTTATGATACTGGCAGCAACATCAATTTTCAAATCTCCAGTGTTTTATCTGATCAATAATTGGTGATGGGTGCTAGTTAAATCTGATGTTCTGGTTGAAATTGAAGTTAAAGTGTTGAAAGTGAGCTTGGGAAGAGGGATTCTGTTGCACGGCCTGTCTCCAAATCCAATGTCGTCAATTGTGCAAATACGTGGGGAGCTATCAGGTCTAAACTTCCAGTTGTTGATTGGTGGAGTATGGTCTAGCATTCTTTTAGTATTCCAAGACACATCTATAAGCTAGCTGACCTTAGAAATAGGCTTAGAACTTGCGATAGATTCTTGAGTTTGCGCTATCAAGGCAATTCTCTGTGTTTTCTGTGGGGGTTGCATAGCACCTGTGTAGGTGTAAGGACCTGGGTCAGGAGGAGTGTATGCCTCAACAATGAGTGTATCCTCTATATTGACACCATCGGCTGAATCAACACCAGATATCTTATTCCCAGGAAGGGCATGACTACTGCCTTTCTGCGTCCTGGGAAGCCTAATTCGAAAAAGAGGCATCGGCTGCAAGTTTTCGCTACCATCTAGATTTATATAACAAACCTAAAAGAATAGAAAGAACGGTAGGTTTTATGTGACATTATTTTTACTCGACGCATGATTATATATAAAACATTAAATTTAAAAGAAAATGCAAACAACAGCAACTTGATAATCCGGAAAACTGTCTTTCAGATGGTCGGCATCAAGAAAAGTATCTTTGAAATTTACCATTTCCCAAAGATCAGGCATGTTAGTCCATTGTGCTGCAGAAGGATTCCTATAGCCCAAAAATACATTGTGCAGCCAATCAGGAACAATGCAATATTCATTCATAAGATGATGACATTATAACTGGAAATGCTAAAAGTCACGTCTGCAGTAACAGATGAGGGCTTGACTTCTCCAATGTTTGGCTGTTTTACCTTGGTGATCTTAAATTCTTTAACTGGCACAGCCATTCTTGACCAACCGCGAAAAGCAGTTTCGCCTTCATTATCTAAATTAAGTTTTGGAAGATAATCATAGATATGGCCATATAGAGGAGGAGATTATGTACTGATGGGTTTCTTAAAAACATAGATTTAATATGGGCTGGGTCAGGTAAGAGGACCCTCTCTAGTATGGGCCCCATACCTTTAAAATGACTGATGGGTTCTTTTGCAGCCCATTGAAACTCACTGCTGTGTATGGAGAGGGACTTGCTTAGGCTATCTCTGTTTCAGATTTGGGAATGGGTGATGAATGGGCTGATGTGTAGTCCTCTCCTGAGAAAGGTTGCTGCTTTTGGCTCTTTCTTCTTTTCTTAAATTCAGAGAGCTCAATAGGTTCTGCTTTTTCCATGACAGATCAAGGCCAGTCTTGAGGAATCTCATGTCATTACCAGAAATTACTAATATGCTTTTTAAAGATAGAGATGCTCTGCAGTTTTTTTAGTTTTGTTCGATTGATCTGTGTCTGTTGGTATAAAATTTGGAGCTGTAATCATAAATGATTTTTAAAACCTTGGAGCTTGCAAGTGTGAACTTTTGACTTTCACAAGAATTCAGGCCCGTTGCTTAATGCTGGAACAATGGTGCATAAGGAGGATGGATAAAATTGCTCCAAGACGACTCGCATTACACAAAGAGACAATGGCATAATATTGAGAGCATTGGCTAGTTAACCTAAACATTCACAACACCGTAGGCTTGCAACAACAATTGAACGTTACAGTCAAGTATTTATTTGAAGTTCCACTAGAGTATGCTCTCAGCTTTGATTGTTGTAAGCATGAATTTAAGAATTCGTGGATGCTTTGTCTGATTTGCAGCGTGAATATGTGTATGGAGTACATTGATGGTACAAGACCAAAGTTTATACGATGTACATAAAATTCAATTTAAAGACAGGTAAATGTCAACATGACAAAAAATGATAAGCACCAGTTCAAACTTTTGTTAGTACTCATGAAACATTTTCTTACAACCCTTGATCCTTTAAATTTTTTTTTTTTTTTTTGCCTGTGCAACGCATGATCAAGGTCAATGTTCATGCTTTTTCGGCTGCAAAAGGCCATTGCCATCCTCTATGCTCAAGTAATCAAGCTATTAACATTGCACAAAATTGTTATTAACAGATACGCCTGTAAATTTTTTCTGTTTAGTCCGAATTGTCATTCTCTAATTTTCTTATAGAAGCATGCAAGTGCACATTTTGTTGTAAAATTTTGAAGGCCAAAGATGCAGTTCTAATGAAACTATGTGGCCATGAAGTCGAGGAACCTAAAACTCATCTGCTTCAAACTAAATGGAGTTTAGTACATCTACTTCAAACTATTGCTCTAATTTGTCATTATTTTAAATATAGGAAAGCATTTCTGAACTCATTCTTGCAAGAGCTTCTCTTGCCTCATATACTTTTATTGCGTTTTTATTGTGCACTTTTGAAGTACAAGACATACTTTTGAGGGAATAATTAACCCAAGGTAATGCAATTTTTCCAGCATATGTTGATGATTAATACATCTGTTTTATAAAAATTGGGATTTGACTTTGTCAGCTTGGCAAAATAAAATAGCTAGTAAGCACAAGAGACAGCATTATAAAATTATTTTGCTGACCTTGAAACTTATCAACAGTTGTAGCCTATAGACAAACATGAGTGAAAACAGTAACATATTATTAATATGATAACAAAGTGCGGTTCTACTTTAACATGCACATAGCTCATTAAATAAGTGAAACCATCAATTTAATTAATTGCTAATGCTGGGTGGACCAATGAAGTTATACATATGGAACACATCTTCTAACCGCTACAACAGCAATAACAGATACCCAACTGATCTCCAACGGCTATTAACTGCTCTAACAGTTTTTTATAATATTCTCACAAAACGACATCGTGTTAGGTGTTGTCTTATTAGTACGGCACTGTTTCACTTATTAAGGACTTGATGGAACGACGCCGTCGCACGACTTTAAAAGCGTTTTTATATCTTGATGAAAAGGCACCGTATCACGTTAAGTGCTGTCTTTTGTGTAATTTTAAAACGGTGTCGTCTTTGGCATCTTCTCTAGCGGGTGTTTATCTTCTTTCTTAGCATAACTTGCGTGCTTTGTTTTTATTAGTAAAATCTGGGTTTTCAAAACATATATTTAATATGGGCTGGGTCATGTCTCTCTAGTATGGGCTCCATATCTTTAGAATGGCTGGTGGGTTCTATCGCAGCCCACAAGGACCTCTCCTTTGCCATGTGATTGAGAGAGAAGATAGGTTAGACTTATGGTTGATTCCACAACCTTGACCCAACCTGTTGGAAAACTAACTTTCACTCAGCCTGATCCTTATTCTAAAAAATAATAATAACACATCCCGATTCAGAACTTGCCCAATTGGACCCATTTGAAAAACAAAAATAGAGACAAGAGAAGAGAAGCGTTTCAGGCTCAGAAAGTAATTATATTCTATCATTTCAACAAGTTGTGAAAAAAATAATTAATGAAATTTTTTGTGCCCTTTTGTTAAAACAGTTCAGCACCTAGTCTTGATTTAATACATTTCTTTTAGGCAATTTATACAAATACAATTGTGATTTTGAATCTTCTTGAACTTGATCATTTTTCCATGTGAGTTGGTAGGAAGTCTTGCTAAAAAATATTCCTAAGTTTGTATTCACCTTATTTCTAGTATTTTTTTTTTCCCCCATGTTTTAAGAATTCTATAAATTGTGCACATCTTTGATCATTTTGGCATCTATCTTGTCAGTTAGCTTCGGGCTTTGTTTTTTGTTCGATAAAAGAATGTTCCTTATTTAAAAGTAAAAGCTTTATGGAAGTATCAATTTACTTAATTAATTGAGATCATGGTGGGATGAGATCAAAAGACTTTCAGCTTTAGTTTTATACTTACGTGGGTGTTTAGGTACAACTTATAAGCTACTTTTTTACTCTTTATTTTTAGGTACATCTTTTTAAAACCTTGTATTTTTTTATTATAACATATATATATATATATATTTTTTTTTTTACATTTTCAAAGTATAAGTATACTTAGCACATTTTGAACAAAAATTTCTTAATAAAAAGCTATATAAGGCTTGGTCTCTTTAGAAGGACTGAAAGGTGTGAACATAGCAAGTGGCGGTGAATCAATTTTGTCATTTCCACTAGAGTTTGCTTCCCTTACTAGCTTGGGATTCTATGGGTGCCTTGATTTTTTTTTTCCTTTCCCAAAAGAAGGCTATGCGCTCGAAAGTTGTCTACGATTGTAATCAGGCATTGCAAAAGGTTAAAGTCATTCCCTAAAGGGATGCATGCCCTCCTCCCATCTTTTGAGTTTTTGCAATTGAAGGAATGTCTAGAACTAGAATAATTTCTTGAGGGATGTTTGCCCTTGAGTTTAAAAACACTTTGGATCTTCTTTTACGACAAACTCATTTCCCATCATATGGAGTGGGGATTGCAAAGTCTTCACTTTTTTGGAGATTTCAGAATTCAATGTAAATGCAAAGAATTGAAGTCCTTTCCAGAGGAAATGTTGCTACCTCATAATCTTTCCAATTTCCACATCTATAGTTTTCCAAATCTAAAATTGCTCAACTATAAGGGGTTTCAACAACTCACATCTCTTAAAAGTTAAAACCCTAACGATTAGGTTCTACGTTAAGCTTAAGTTCTTACCAAAAGAAGTTTTGCCCACCTCACTTTCTCAACTAGAAATCGTTAATTGCCCTTTGTTGAAAGAACGGTATGAGAAAGAGAAAGGGGAGGATTGGGTCAAATTGCTCACATTCCAAAAATTCACATTAGTTGAGCTATGTGTCAATGAATGCTTCTATCCAGGTACTTATTCTACACTAATATTACCTTCTTTTTCTTGCTCAATTTTGTCTATTCCCCTAAACCTACCGTCAGAGTTTTGTTTGTGATTAAAAAAAAAATTCTTATCAAAGAATCAATTTTTTTAATGGGTAATTGTAAATTCTAATGGAGGTCCTCTATTCCTCAAGCATGGTAAATCCCATCAAACTAACTTATATCAATACTTTAAATATTTTTCACTCAAAATCAATCTATTTCATCTAACTTTTTAATGACAAGCATTAAAGTGTGTGTATATATATAATATATTAATATATTGGTGAAAATTTCATTAAAAGCCTTTTTCTATAGAGGAAATGAATGTAGACTTTATCCTAAAATTAGTATGGCCTATAATGGGATAGTTTCTTGAGTGTTTTTCTCGTTCTTTGAGTCATGACTCAAGTCCATTGTCAAAACTCAATCAAATGAGTGCAAGATAAGAGAGTGACTCTAGAGCTTGTGAATGAAACTAAAGCACACGAGAGGCGAACATTAGTAGCTCATGTCCAAAGGGTATGAACTCAAACTGAGTTTTGTTATTTTTATTATTCTTATTTTTATTTGTTTATTTCCATCTCATAATGTAATTCAATTTTGGGATTTTATGATGAACGACTTTGAGTTCTCATGGTCTCAAAAATATTCAAATATAGTTTTAGGTTTTTCAAAATTGATTTCAGTTGGGCATTTGATCATGTTTGTTATAAACTGCTTTGTAGTTGCCCTTTTTAAGACTGTAGAAATGTTACTCTCAATATGTTCGCTATTATGTTTTTCTAATTGATAATTAACTTCAATGTGATGTTTTCATTTGGGTTTTTGTTTTTTTTTTCTCTGAGAATTGAGTTAGAGAAACAAGTAAAAAAAAAAATCTTTTTAGCAATGATTCGAGGATCTCAACTTTGATTCAAATGAACTTTGTTGGGTCTGTGGTAAATAAATGACTATCTACTACCTCCACCAATTTGCGAAATGGGTTTTGTTTTGGACAAGATTTGCAAAATGGGTACATGGAGTAGAAATAGGTTTCAATTTTGGGGTTCTCTTGCTATATATTTCTTTGTAGGTGTAGTGATTTTGGTGTTTGAATCTGGGTCCTATTTTGTTATGGGTATTGTGCTTGGAAATATTAGTAAAGCAATCTGCTTGTTTAGAATAGTTTAGTTGGTCGATTGGTATTGTGGTTTTTGTCAAGGCCTAGCTCATGGAGATTCTCAAATGATTTAATTTTGTGCACGTATAGTGCTTGTACTGAGACATTTACTAGCTAACAAGTTGAAGGATGCTTTTAGAGATAAAATAATAAGTGTTGGTGATCTCATTTTACATATGTCTTAATTGTTAAGTTTATATGTATCTTCCTAAAACTCCTCAAGTAACTACATATTATGTAGTGACCCAAAAAGGGGGGTCTTGCATTCCATGGAATCCCACATCACTTAGGGAAGCACATGGGAATGTGTTTATAAGGAATGACCTCCCTTCAATGTGTAAAGGCCTTTTCCCTAGTGTAACCTGGGGAAGAACAAAACCGTGAGGGGTATGGGTCCCAAAGCGGACAATATCTACACAGTTGGGGCGAGGTCGTTACAGATGGTATTAGAGCCATGCCCTAGCCGGAAGTGTGGGCCCCACACGCGAGGACGTGTGTGCCCGTAAAGGGGGTGGATTATAGTGACCCAAAAAGGGGGGTCTTGCATTCCATGGAATCCCACATCGCCTAGGGAAGCACATGGGAATGTGTTTATAAGGAATGACCTCCCTTCAATGTGTAGAGGCCTTTTCCCCAGCACAACCTGGGAAAGAACAAAACCGTGAGGGGTATGAGTCCCAATGCGGATAATATCTACACAGTTAGGGTAAGGTCGTTACATATTCTGGGTTTGGGAAGAACATTGGGAGAAAGAAAAATGAAATTTTGTTTGATCAAAGAAAATGTAAGAAAATAGAAAGGAAAAAAAATTGGTACATAAAAAAAAATATTTTTAAAAGCTGATGTGGCATTTTTTGCCATCTAAGCGTTGATAGGGCATACCAGCTAATACAATCTGATAATTTCCCATAGCCATTTAAAGTTCATGGCCTAGAATGCTAATAGACATCTTGTCCAAAGCAAAAACAATTGGCTGAGTTCAACAAGTTTGCCACAGACTTTGACCACGATGTCATGGCAATACAAGTGACTCACTTATTTATAATTTGTATACTCACTAGTTTGATTTTCTATGGAAATTCAGAACATTGATAAAATGAATGTAATGACAAGTGGGTGATTTGTATATGGACACATTGATGAATGTGTAGTGGAGATGGGTGGTGGACATAGGTGGAATCAATGGAACATTGCTGTTTGACAATTTGGTCTTTGATGGAAATTGGTATAAATAAGGGTCTATTAAATTTGATCATTTTGCTGAAGTAAGGTTTGTTTAAAACATATTTTATTTATTTACCTTATTGTAAATAAGTTTTTGTAAATAATGATTCTAACCTATTAAACCTTTACTTTATTTTTATTATTATTTTTTTTTTGGTTTTATCCTTTTCTGTTGGCAACTAACTAGACATCACTTTTAGGAATTAAGGATGCATGTAGCTGGTACAAAGGGTGCACCTAAAAATTCAAAAGAATTAAGATATGATACAATCTTATCATGTGAAGAAAAAGCAGAAATCTAACATTGTATTGGCATGTCCCTCCATTATTATTGGGATATAAATATCGAATCTAAAAAAAAAAAAAAACCAAACTAATAAAATGATTTATTTGTAGAAATAGAGATTTGAAAAAAAAAAAAAAACTTTTAAAAATAGTTCAATTTTTTAGGAGAACAAATTATCTTCAATAAATTTTAGAGAGAATAAATTATGGATTATATTATATTAAAAATAATTATATGTTCTCACATATCGCGTGGGTCTGCGACTAGTTTATGTAAAACTTGAGTGATCTTTAGGTGTTACTATGCTAATTGTTTTGCCAAACAATAGAAGAGCTTTGAACTCCACAATTTTGAGCACTTGCAACATGTCGAATCCAAGAATTTGACCATTAATGGTGCAGAAATACACTACCCTAATGAGGCCTCTAGTTATATGCTATTAATTTTAGTTGCAATGCTTATGGTCCACATGAGCTGATGCCAAACTTTCTGTTGGTGCCTTTTCACCGGTGTAAAAGCTTTCTATTAATTAGTGTCTATTCATAATTTGTTGTTCTACACTTAGATGTTGGATTGCTCTGATCATTCTTGGCTTGATATGGTTAAGTATCATTTTTAGCTTGTTATGTAATTTGCTTGTATTTGATTGTTCTACTCGATATCCCTTTGTTGCTGTTTCAGATAACATTAGGAACATTGGATCAAGATGAAGCTCAGACTGAATGGTCATCAGACCATACATGAACACAACCAAGAAAAGGAAGTTTCTTGGGGATTGATGCCACCTTAGAGAAAATATTGCGCTTTGTTTTGCAGCGATTTTGGCCACAGATATGCTTAAGCTAGTTGCTTGTTATCAATCATACACTGTCAGTTATATTTATAGAAATGTGAAACATCATAAATTTGATTATGGAACCTTTTTAGTTTCATTTGAGGGATTTGAGGAAGTGACAATTATTTTTTTTCTTCATTTTTGTAATTGTGATTTGTGAGACTGATATTATCTCCATGGGAGGGGGCTTAGCATAATTAATGTGCAATTTAAATTTTGTGCCATTTGGATATTATTTAGGACAAAATTTGGCTATAAATTTGGTTTTAGCCTAAGGCTACAACTTCCCTTAAAAAAATGATTACGTATTTTGAAAATCTAACTATTAAAGTTTATATTCTTAATGTTCTTAATCCGCATGTTAAATTTTATGGGAAATTATTGTGTACTCCCGGAGTACCATAAATGCGTGCTCCCTCCTCTCACATGAATGGTGGGTCCCACTAATTAAATTCATGGTGGGACCCACCATTCATGTGAGAGGAGGGAGCACGCATTTATGGTACTCCGGGAGTACCTAATAATTTTCCAAATTTTATACCAATAAAATGTTATTTACTTTTTGATCCACAAACTTACTTTTTATGTAATTTTATACTACCAAAATTTGAAATTTAAACTTTGATTAATGACATAGCTGGTATTTAATCTTTTGAAAATTTTGTAAGCATAAAAGATATTGAAGAAAATGTAATTTAATGGTGGATTTGTCAAAATTCACACTTAGTAAAAAGATATTAAGTGGAGTTCTAGTCTTAGACTATAATAAAGTTTGTTGCCAAAGTTTGTCCAATTATTTACTATTCAATCTATAAACTTATTTTTTGTGCATAATTTTATAATACAAATTTGAAATTTAAACATTAAATTGATGACATAACTATTGATGTTTGAACTTTCAAAAATTTTGCAAGTATGAAAGATATAAGAAGAAAATGTAATTTATAGTGGATTTGTCAAAATTCATATTTAATAAAAAGATATTGATTGCAATTTTAGTCATTGACTAACCAAGTTTGTAGCTAAACTCTATCATTTTTCTAGTAAGTCAATTGATTTGTTTAAATAATACACATGAATAGTTTTAAATGAACAAAGTTTCAATTACTACAATTCTAACTAAAAAATTAACGTGGCTACATATTGCAAAAATCAAACAATTATATTGCATGTTATTTATGTTTTTAATATACATGTCAATTTTTTTCCAATCAAATATTATTTACTATTCGATCTGTAAATTTATTTTTTACGCATATTTTTAGATTACAAAAATTTAAAATTTAGACATTTGATTAATAACCTAGCTATTAATTTTTAATTTTTTGAAAAAAAATATAAATATAAAAAATATAATAAGAAAATATTATGGATTAGATGAAAGGACAACAACTGTAAAAAAGGGTGAAAAAGATAATACTTGGCCTAAAAAAATATTATTGTGGCTACGCATATTACTATTGCTAGTCAGCAAAATAATTGCACTGGCCGACAAAGTTGATCATAAATCAAATTCACTTTCTCAAAGGGGAAAGGAAAATGCCTTACAAGTTACAACTGGTTAAAGGTAAGTCTTTTGTCTTTTCTTGTTCTTAACTATTTATTTATTTTTACGGTTGCTAATTATATAATTCACCGGCCAACAGAAATTAAAAGATATTGTTAATCGACACTTTTAAGTCAATTGTTAATATATTATTATAAAAAATTTTTGATATGAATTTTATGAGAAATATAAAAAATTAGTATCAAAAAACTAATATCAATTTTATTGATGATTGAACTTTCGAAAATTTTGCAAGTATGAAAGATATAAGAAGAAAATGTAATTTATAGTGGATTTGTCAAAATTCATATTTAATAAAAAGATATTGATTGCAATTTTAGCCATTGACTAACCAAGTTTGTACCTAAACTCTATCATTTTTCTAGTAAGTCAATTGATTTGTTAAAATAATACACATGAATAGTTTTAAATGAACAAAGTTTCAATTACTACAATTCTAACTAAAAAATTAACGTGGCTACATATTACAAAAATCAAATAATTATATTGCATGTTATTTATGTTTTTAATATATATGTCAATTTTTTTTCCAATCAAATATTATTTACTATTCGATCTATAAATTTATTTTTTATGCATATTTTTAGACTACAAAAATTTTAAATTTAGACATTTGATTAATAACCTAGCTATTAATTTTTAATTTTTTGAAAAAAAATATAAATATAAAAATATAATAAGAAAATATTATGGATTAGATGAAAGGACAACAACGGTAAAAAAAGGGGAAAAAGATAATACTTGGACTAAAAAATATTATTGTGGCTATGCATATTATGTTGCTAGTCAGCAAAGTAATTACACTGGCCGACAAAGTTGATCATATATCAAATTCACTTTCTCAAAGGGGAAAGGAAAATGCCTTACAAGTTACAACTGGTTAAAGGTAAGTCTTTTGTCTTTTCTTGTTCTTATCTATTTATTTATTTTTACGGTTGCTAATTATATAATTCACCGGCCAACAGAAATTAAAAGATATTGTTAACCAATACTTTTAAGTCAATTGTTAATTTATTATTTTAAAAAAATTTTGATATGAATTTTATGAGAAATATAAAAAACTAGTATCAAAAAACTAATATCAATTTTATTGATGTTTGAACTTTCGAAAATTTTGCAAGTATGAAAGATATAAGAAGAAAATGTAATTTATAGTGGATTTGTCAAAATTCATATTTAATAAATAGATATTGATTGCAATTTTAGCCATTGACTAACCAAGTTTGTAGCTAAACTTTATCATTTTTCTAGTAAGTCAATTGATTTGTTTAAATAATACACATGAATAGTTTTAAATGAACAAAGTTTCAATTACTACAATTCTAACTAAAAAATTAACGTGGCTACATATTGCAAAAATCAAACAATTATATTGCATGTTATTTATGTTTTTAATATACATGTCAATTTTTTTCCAATCAAATATTATTTACTATTCGATTTATAAATTTATTTTTTATGCATATATTTAGACTACAAAAATTTAAAATTTAGACATTTGATTTGTGGGGTTAGGATTTGTGGCCCAAGCCCAAAACAATAAATTTGTAGAGCGTGGTTGATAGAGTTAGGTTGATTGTGGAATTAACAACAGTTGATTACAACCTCCAAGTATAAACCAGCATAAAGATATATGTAAAGACGAAATGAATTGAAGTTCGAAGAGGTTTATGATAAATTGAATAGTGATTACAGTTCTTTGAGCTACAGTAAATCCTTTCTTTCTTCTTTATTGTCTTTTTTTCCTCTCCCCTTTATCAGGAGTCCTTCTTCTTTATATAGCATCCTTCCCCATCATCCCCATCGTCCACTTGTTCTTCATCTGTGTGCCTGCTTGAGTATATGTCACGTCATGTATCTTCTTTAGCTCTTTGTGAGTGGCAGTAGCTGAGGTTACACTGTTCAGGGGTTTTCTCCACATAAATGAGACCAGAAAAATTGTTGCAGTGCATTTAATACGGTGGTAGCAGCTTTTCCTTTAGATATTTCTTCGTTCTTATCGTCTCCAAACATACCCAGAGCTTATCTTTATCATTGGGGTTGCTAGGAAGATCATTCGGACCTTCCACACGTTTAATTGATCAAGACTATTCGTATCCGAGGAGTAAGACCTCTTCGGACCACTAGTGACCTCTTCGGATTGTACTCCTCCTCCATTTCCAGGTATCTTTCTTCCAGATGGACTCCATCTCAACTGGTTCCTTCTCTTCGGACACACAATAATCTTCAAATAGGGCCCCAGGCCCACTACGTAAGGTTGGGCTTCCCCCCCCCCCCCCCCCCACAATAGCCCCTCAAAATTTTAATTTTTCCCTCGCATTCGAGGAGAAAAAATAGGATTTTGACCTGTCACACAGTAAAAAGCTTGAAAAAACACACAAATATCTAAACTTGCACGTGTGTAGGCATAGATGCAAGCGCTTCATCATTACTGTTGTTGTTTCCGTATTCCCAAAACGCTGTATTAATTACTCCATGCGGCGTTTTGTCCTTTCTATTCAACAGTGGGCTATTGATCTAACAGACGTGGTTCTTCCTCAAGATTTGGGCGGGATGAATTATACCCTTTCACCTGCCCCCGTATATAAACCCTCAGAGGAGGTTATTTCTTCTTTACCTTACAAATCCTTAAACTATCCAGCGAACTCAAGCACTTAAATCCTCCAATCTCCTCCAATCATCTGTCTTAGTACTTCCCAAAGTCCGCAAAAAGTCCTTCTGCGAATTCAGAAATCATTTTCCAGTTTAGTCTGTGTAAGTTTCGACATCTTTAAATTCATCATTCTCTTCTCGGCCAGTGTTCTCAGCCTTCAAACCCTTATCTCCCAGTTATTGCTTTGAGTCTTTCTTAAAAATGGGTAGATTTCAATACCTCGTCGATAGTCCTGCCTTAATAAAAGAATTTAAGCAGACCTATGATATACCGCAGGGGATAAATCTGAGGTATTGTCCTTCGGAACAAATATTGACTAACCAAAGAGAGGGGGAAGTCATAATCCCCATGATAGCCTTCATTGAAGGGGGAATGACTCTTTCAATGGGTTCTATCACCATGAGCTACCTTCGCAATCACAGACTTTCCCCTGAGCAGTGTGCGCCCAATACCTTTAGGATCCTACGAGCCATTGATGCCCTGAACCTTCATCTAAGATTAGGACTGACCTGGCGTGACGTGGTACATATGTACGAATGTCATAGCTAGAAGGGAGCGAGATATTACCTTAAATCCCGGTCCAACACCATTAGACTCCTCTCCTGCCTTCCCAAGTCAAATAAAGGGATGAAAGACGACTATTTAATCGTCTCGGGCGCGCGGCATGACTGTCTTCACTGCCCGACCCTGCTAGGAGAGCCAGGTATGACTTCCTAGACTTAGGATCTCTAACAGTAGATTTAGGATCTTCACTCTTTATAATCTGTGTTCTCTTTTATATCATTATCTTCCAGTTTTCTGACTAAGTTTTTTTTTTTTTTTTTTTTTTTTTTTTTTTTTTTTTTGCGATGTTAACAGATAAGGATCACGTTTCTCCCTGACTTAGCCTCACCAACGTAGCCGCGCTTAATTATTTATTACACTCAAAGATTTTTGTGAGTGAAGACAGACAGCTTCGGTCTGTTCCTCTCATCCTCGGTTACACGCCAAAATCAACTGATATTTAGCCGGTCGGCAATGCCATCACACAAGGTGACTGTCGGCTCGGCGAATAGACGTCGCTCAGCGTAGTTTCTTAGCGTTGTACGACCTTGAACCTGTACCACACCGGAATCCACAGGGTGTGCCATTGCTTGTTCAGCCAGTTCAGCAAGTTCCCCTTGAACCGGTGGTTGTAGGCGAAAGGGTTGGCTCCTCGTCCTCTTCACTAGAGGAACAAATAGGTAAATTTAAATTCGAAGGAGAAGCTTTAGGAGGGGTTCAAGTGATACCAACCTCGGACTCCGAGGAGGAAGTTGATAGGCAATCCAGTGTCTATCCTCCCATTTTGATAACTGCTCTTCCAGGAGACTCTTCGAAAGAAGAAGACATGTTAAACTTGAAGGATCTGATGAAGAACAGAGGCAAGAAAGCCGAGTCGAAAGGGACTGGCACTTCCCAACCTGTGGTGAGTCTGCCTCCACCACCACCTTAGGTTCCTGATCCCGATTTAAAGCCCTTACCAAATCTGAAGAAGAGGAGGCCCCTCCTTGAAACTGAAGAAAGTGAGGTGGTGCCACCAAAGGGACCAAGCAACAGAAGGTGGTGAAAGACCACCGGAGCAAGATGGCCTCATCTACTGAGAGCTGAGATGACCCTCATGTTGCTGATGTACGCCGAGGGCCACGCACATGGTCTCCCAAGTTGGAATTGGATGGTGTTCCTATTCCTTGGGATACTTCCCTCAGAAACTATGATGGGGGGAGAGTAGGAGTCGTTGCTAATGCCTTGGAGCAACCATTGCTCCTCCCCCGAGATATGGATTCATACAGGCGCTTCAGCCAGTATGAACTCCTCTTGTCTCTGAAAAGGGATTTGGCCATGGTAAGTGAGTTAATCCAACTCTTCATTTTGGGATGTTGATTTTTTGTTTGTTTTATGCTGATTCTTTCACTCTACTATGCAGATTACCCAGCAAGTCTTTGTGGCTAAAAAATGGAACAAAAAGACATATATCGAAGCTCAAGCAGAGGCCCACTCTCGGTCCGAGGCAGAGAAGTCTTTGGGCAATCTGAAGGAAGACTATTTTCAACTATCTGAGTAGCTCAAAGAGGTGACTAATCAACTGAATAGTCTTGATGTGGGCGTGAAGAATGCTGAAAAGCAGGCCGAAGACCAACGCAAGCTGCTGAATATGACTAAGATCAATTTGGCAATTGAGAAAGCACTTGTGGAGGAACTTTAAGCTGAACTTCAAAAAGCCAGGGAGACTGCCAAGCTGGCTCAGAAGAGTGCTCAGCTGGCTAAAGAGGCAATCGAGGCTGAAAGAAAAGCAGCATATCAGCTGGGGGTGGAGGAGACCCAAACCAGCCTCATTGAGCAGTTTACCTCGGTTGGCCGAGACTACTGTGATATAACGTGGGGAAAGGCACTGGACGCTGCTGGGGTCCCTGCGGACTCAAACTTGAGACTGCCTAGGAGCATATATTACGACCCTAATATCTGAGAGCTCCCAGGGTCTGATCCCTCTCCTCCAACACAATTCCAGGAGGCTTCGAAGCAATCCTTGGTCAGCCAAGTTCCTCTAATCAACCTCGAGGCCTCCAAGGAGTCTGGTCAGCCTGGTGATCAGAGCAAGCCAACTAAGGATCCCAAGGTATCTGGTCAACCTGGTAATCAGAGCAAGCCAGTTGAGAATCCCAAGGTATCTGGTCAGCCTGGTGATCAGAGCAAGCTAGCTAAGGCACCCAAGGATAAGGGTGAGGGTATGGGAAAAAAGAAAACCCCTTCAGAATCTAAGGACCAAGTCCCAGAAGCTGCTGCAACTCAGTCCAGTCAGGCTGCCGACCCTTTGGTCCCTCAAACGAAGACTTAGATATTTAGGTGTTTTCTGTTTTGTACTTGTATTAGTTTTTCTTTTATGTAAGGGATTGTAAATTATTTTCTTCTGATCAATGAAACAGTTTCCCTTTTATTTCTGGTGTCTTCGTTGCATATCTTATGACTTATTATTACTGCAAATAGTTGTACTTTGTAATTATGGTAATGTAGGTAAACTTAACCACCATATCATGCTGACGATGTACATAACCAAAATTGGTACTGAAAAGAACGGTTTGTATAAGAATTACTAATAAGCAATGAATGCAACGAGTGATATGAAAGCTTCACAGGTCTTTTCAAACATGCACATAGAATGTTATTACTCCTTGGTTTTGAATAAAAAATTACTAAGAAGGCCTATCATAAGTTAGAGTTAATTTAAATACATTCGAGAATTTCAGGCATGACTCATTTCAGAGTTAAACTTCAATAATAATAACTATACAGAGGTGTTGACTAATCCATATTATCTGGTCCGAAGACTACAGGCATGCAAAGGAGATTCAACTAACCCAAATCATCTGGTCCGAGGACTACAGGCAGGATTGGATTTGAGTTTAAACACTTATGAGAGCAGCAACTGAGTGTTAATTAATCCAAATCATCTGGTCCGAGGACTACAGGCATGATTGGATTTAAGTTTAAACACTTATAGAACCGTGAACGAGTGTTAATTAATCCAAATCATCTAGTCCGAGGACTATAGGCATGATTGGATTTAAGTTTAAACACTTAGAGTACCGTGAACAAGCGTTAACTAACCCAAATCATCTGGTCTGAGAACTACATGCATGATTGGATTTAAATTTAAACACTTAGAGAACCGTGAACGAGCGTTAACTAACCCAAATCATCTGGTCCGAAGACTTCAGGCATGATTGGATTTAAGTTTAAACACTTAGAGAACCGTGAACGAGTGTTAACTAACCCAAATCATCTGGTCCGAGGACTTCAGGCACGATTGAATTTAAGTTTAAACACTTAGAGAACCGTGAACGAGTGTTAACTAACCCAAATCATCTGGTTCGAGGACTTCAAGCATGATTGAATTTAAGTTTAAACACTTAGAGAACCATTTGGATGACGAATTGGCATGGTGATTGAAGAGAAGATTCGATTAATAATAGTACCTTTTGAGGTTATTTACATTACAAGGGCGTGGTATCACATGACTATCTAGGCCTTCTAGGAAATATGCCCCAATGCCAACCCCTGAAGTGATACGATATGGCACTTCCCAGTTGGGTCCTAACTTCCCCCAAGCTGGGTTTTTTGTAGTGCCCACAACTTTCCTAAGTACCAAATCACCAGGCTCTAGAGGCCTTAATTTTACGTTGGCATTATAACCTTGCCTAAGCTTTTGTTGGTAATGTGCTAATCGAACCATTGCATTTTCTCTCCTTTCCTCAATCAAATCCAAACTCTTTTCTAGTAGTTCATTGTTGCCAGTCAGACTGAATGAGTTGGTTTTTAGAGTTGGGAACCCAGTCTCCAGAGGGATGATAGCTTCAGCCCCATAGGTCATCGAGAAGGGGGTCTTTGTAGTAGATCTGCGAGGCGTAGTTCTGTAAGCCTAAAGTACATGTGACAATTCTTCCACCCACTTGCCCTTCGCATCGTCTAGTCTCTTTTTTAATCCATTAACTATGACTTTGTTAACCGCTTCTGCTTGCCTATTCCCCTGGGGATAGGCAGGGGTGGAGTATCTGTTTGTGATCCCTAGTTCGCTACAATAATTCCGGAATGCTTTGGTTTCGAACTGTAGGCCATTGTCCAAGATGAGAGTATGAGGAACTCCAAAACGAGTGATAATATTCTTCCATATAAATTTCTGCACATCTACGTCTCGAATGTTGGCTAGAGGTTCAGTTTCAACCCATTTGGTGAAATAGTCTGTGCCGACCAGAAGGTACTTTTTGTTTCCTGCAGCTTTTGGGAATGGATCCACTATATCCAAGCCCCATTGAGCAAATGGCCATGGACTAGATAGTATGTTGAGGACTCCACCTGGTTGGTGTATGTTCGGCGAAAATCGTTGACATTGATCGCACTTCTTAACATATTCATGGGCTTCTTTTTGCATGTTCAGTCACCAATAACCTTGAGTAACGGCTCGGTGAGCTAAAGACCTACCTCCAGTGTGGTTCCCACAGATTCCTTCATGCAATTTCTCTAGTAGCAACTCAGCCGTATCAGGATGCATGCATAACAGGTACGGTCCTGAATAGGAGCGTTTGTATAATTTCTGGTCCTCAGATAGCCAGAATCTGGTCACCTTCCTCCGAATTTTGTCAGCTTCCCCCTTTTCTTCAGGCAAAATATCTTTTTTTAAGAATTTAATTATAGGATCCATCTAGCAGAGCCCGGTCCTGACTTGGTGAACTTAGACTACATCTCTTCTTGCCTCGGTATGCCCATGCAAGTCCTCGACGAGGATAACTCTCGGCAAATTTTGCGCCGAAAAGGTAGCAAGTGTGGCCAAAGAGTAAGCATGTGCATTACCATTTCTGGGGATGTGCAGCAAACTGAAATATTCGAATTCCGATTGCAGAAATTTAACTTGGTTCAAGTATCCCTGCATTCTCTCATCCTTCACCTCAAACTCACCTTGTACTTGACCCACGACTAACCTTGAGTCCGAGAACAACTCAACTGCCTTTCCTCCCATTCTTTGGACCATAGCCATTCCCATCAGTAAGGCTTCGTACTCCGCCTCATTGCAACTGGTCCAAGACTGGAGGGGAAGACCTTACACATTAGAGTTTCATCTCGGAAGTAGACAGTTATCCTTTAATTAAAGTGGCTCACATGCTCCACAGGGTCTGTTCTACCATTATAGATGGTGAACGTAGGTTGGTTAAAATGCCAAAGAAGTCTCGCTTCTTCAATCTTGCGTGTCAAAGCCCTGCTCATGGCATCATTCCTTACGCTTCCACATGGTGGGCTTTGAGGTTGCCTCTTATGATGATGCTCTTCTTCATAGGAGAAAGACTCACTGGCTGGGGTTTGCGATCTTTGCTGGTAGGTGAAGTCCTGTTGGTTGTTAGAATCTTCATCTGAATATGAAGAAATTTGTTTTCTCTTTGCATGGCGCAATTCTCTCTTCAATCTTTCAATTTCCAGTTGCATATTCTGGTTCTTCTTTGCATGAGATTTGTGACTTCCGCCATGTGACTGACCTTGACCAGTATGAGTGGTGTGCACACTATCTTCACGATCTTGTCTCCGCTCCAAATTAAGAAAAGGGTCTACGTGTTGGGATGCCCTAGATTCTGCTGGTCGTTGCCCTGGTTCAGCCATTATCAACTGTTGCTCCCACTCTCGCTCAAGCTCTTCTCACAGACGGTGCTAATTGTGGGGTTAGGATTTGTGGCCCAAGCCCAAAACAATAAATTTGTAGAGCGTGGGTGATAGAGCTAGGTTGATTATGGAATTAACAACGGTTGATTACAACCTCCAAGTATAAACCAGCATAAAGATATACGTAAAGACGAAATGAATTGAAGTCTGAAGAGGTTTATGATAAATTGAATAGTGATTACAATTCTTAGAGCTACAGTAAATCCTTTCTTTCTTCTTTATCGTCTTTTTTTCCTCTCCCCTTTATCAGGAGCCTTTCTTCTTTATATAGCATCCTTCCCCATCATCCCCATCGTCCACTTGTTCTTCATCTGTGTACCTACTTGAGTATATGTCACATCATGTATCTTCTTTAGCTCTTTGTGAGTGGCGGTAGCTGAGGTTACACTGTTCAGGGGTCTTCTCCACATAAATGCGGCCAGAAAAGTTGCTGCAGTGTATTTAATACGGTGGCAGCAGCTTTTCCTTTAGATATTTCTTCGTTCTTATCGTCTCCAAACATACCCAAAGCTTATCTTTATCATTGGGGTTGCTAGGAAGATCATTCGGACCTTCCACACGTTTGATTGATCAAGACTATTCATATCCGAGGAGTAAGACCTCTTCGGACCACTGGTAACCTCTTCGGATTGTACTCCTCCTCTACTTCCAGGTATCTTTCTTCCAGATGGACTCTATCTTAACTGGTTCCTTCTTTTCGGACACATAGTAATCTTCAAATAGGGCCCTAGGCCCACTACGTAAGGTTGGGCTTCCCCCCCTACATGATTAATAACCTAGCTATTAATTTTTAATTTTTTGAAAAAAATATAAATATAAAAAATATAATAAGAAAATATTATGGATTAGATGAAAGGACAACAACTGTAAAAAAGTTGGAAAAAGATAATACTTGGACTAAAAAATATTATTATGGCTATGCATATTACTGTTGCTAGTCAGCAAAATAATTACACTGGCCGACAAGGTTGATCATAAATCAAATTCACTTTCTCAAAGGGGAAAGGAAAATGCCTTACAAGTTACAACTGGTTAAAGGTAAGTCTTTTGTCTTTTCTTGTTCTTATCTATTTATTTATTTTTACGGTTGCTAATTATATAATTCACCGGCCAACAGAAATTAAAAGATATTGTTAACTGATATTTTTAAGTCAATTGTTAATTTATTATTTTAAAAAAAATTTATATGAATTTAATGAAAAATATAAAAAACTAGTATAAAAAAACTAATATCAATTTTATTGATGTTTGAACTTTCGAAAATTTTGCAAGTATGAAAGATATAAGAAGAAAATGTAATTTATAGTGGATTTGTTAAAATTCATATTTAATAAAAAGATATTGATTGCAATTTTAGCCATTGACTAACCAAGTTTGTAGCTAAACTCTATCATTTTTTTAGTAAGTCAATTGATTTGTTCAAATAATACACATGAATAGTTTTAAATGAACAAAGTTTCAATTACTACAATTCTAACTAAAAAATTAACGTGGCTACATATTACAAAAGTCAAACAATTATATTGCATGTTATTTATGTTTTTAATATATATGTCAATTTTTTTTCCAATCAAATATTATTTATTATTCGATTTATAAATTTATTTTTTATGCATATATTTAGACTACAAAAATTTAAAATTTAGACATTTGATTAATAACCTAGCTATTAATTTTTAATTTTTTGAAAAAAAATATAAATATAAAAAATATAATAAGAAAATATTATGAATTAGATGAAAGGACAACAACTGTAAAAAAGGGGGAAAAAGATAATACTTGGACTAAAAAATATCATTGTGGCTACGCATATTACTGTTGCTAGTCAGCAAAATAATTACATTGGCCGACAAAGTTGATCATAAATCAAATTCACTTTCTCAAAGGGGAAAGAAAAATGCCTTACAAGTTACAACTGGTTAACGGTAAGTCTTTTGTCTTCTCTTGTTCTTATCTATTTATTTATTCTTACGGTAGCTAATTATATAATTCACCGGCCAACAGAAATTAAAAGATATTGTTAACCGATACTTTTAAGTCAATTGTTAATTTATTATTTTAAAAAAAAAATTTATATGAATTTTATGAGAAATATAAAAAAGTAGTATCTAAATATTAATTACTTTTTTTTTTTTTGTTTTTAAAAGTTTTTCTAAAAAAGTTTGTTAATAATTACACTTTTTTTTAGAGAGTTTTAACTTATGGTGTCCGCTCATGATAATAAAAAAGTTACAACCTATAGCGTCTGTTCCTGATAATAAATCTTTATCATCAGATCAATATATCAATCAATTTTTGATATAGGCAAAAATTGAATTCCGAATTTCTTATTCAACTATCAGAAACTTTACTAATTGAGTTAACTGAAACACCGTTAACAATTACATTTAAGTCATCTTTTAATGGTTCAAAAGTAAATACTAGAGTCTTTCTTCCTTCCTTTCCAGGAGAAATTATTATTTACTCCGGAATGATTACTGATGTGGTCCTCTCTGACCAATGAGATGATGCTATATATGTAAATGTATATGTAAGCTTCCTAATCAGCATAAAAAATAAAAAATAAAAAATATTAGATAATGTCATATTTACATATATAATAGCATTTTATTAGTTGAGAGATCATAAAAACAACGTCAATAGTCCTTTAAAGACCTAATAATTTCTCCTTTGCACATACAAACACTACAAACACTGCAGGAATGCTAACCCAAGAATATAATGGCTGAAGTAACACCAACCATTCTAACATACTAACATCTAAATTGGTAAGTTTATAACCGAAATTTTGTACATTAAACCGACGAAGATAAACTAGAGAAATTACTTCTCCCACTCACTTTATAGTAGTTGGCAGGAAATGGGAACCACCACAACTGATAGCACAGCTACAAAAGAAAGAATCAAATTTTCAATTATTGTGCTTCCTGGAAAAAGTGCAAACTGCAATGACCGTGCTTGAGACCCACCATTATGCACAATTATTCATTCGTTTCATTGAAATCAATTCAATGGTTCACATTTGATTCACACATTTTAGTGGTAGAGGACCTTTATGCTGCACACCTTAAAAGCAAAAGGTGAATTTTATTTTATTTTATTTTTCTTTATTTTTGGTAATGGAGAAATGGGTCTTAGAGTTTCAAATTTCAATGGGGAATTCAATACCATACATAATTATTCAATTTGATATTTAAATTATAATTTGCACAGGAAAGAAATAAATTTTATTTATATAAGTTAAACGAGTTTAGTCGGGCCAAAATGGGTCAATCCGTCTTGATAGAGATAATAAATCAAATCATTTGGAGTTATTCACATTATGTTGGACAAAGAAAATTAACTATAAAAATTCAAATTATCTTTGGAGAATGCATTTTTGGTGTTATCCAAGGTTGATAAAATTATTGAAACTCAACAAACTCATTTCCTTTTTTCCTTAAGGATTATCTATTTTGATTGACTTTTTTATGAAGAGATAGTCATATTTGATTCCTTTTGTTTATCACTTAAAAATACAATAAAAAAAAAAAAAATCAGTTAGTCCTATAGTTCTTCAGTCTTCTTCTTTTTTATGAGCAACCTTATCAAACAACTTCTACTCGATTTCTTAATTTTAATTTTTTACTTTTGGGAGGTAAACTTCATAGTTCCTTCCACAGAAAAACACTTCACTCCACTCAGATATTTTTAGGAACTAAACTTCCTTCCCACTAGTCAAATTTCCTTTTCTTTTCTTATCTTCTTTTTCAGAAACAAGAAAGCAACTTCCACTACATTTATTATTTATTTTTAGGAACTAAAGTTCCTTCCACTAGCTGAACAACTTGATCCGGCATTGAATTTTCTGGGCATAATAAAAGTTACAAATATTACAAGAAAAGACCCTTCAATTTAGGGCTGACTGAATAAGAGCATCCACATTTGGGCTTCTATATGCCAAATATTAGGAGCATTTAGCATTTGAGTCCCAAAATCCATCAGCAACCGGGAGTCTATATCTCATATGCAAAAAAAATTTTGGGATTTTGCTACAGTACCATCTCAAATGTAAGATGGTACTGTAGCTGTATTGTAAAAAAAAAAATAATTTTTTAATACTTTTTTATACCCGGCAATTTTCTCTCACCTCCCATTTGTCCTCTTTCTTTTCTCTCTCTGCTTCTCTCTGTTTCTCATCGCCTCTCTCTTTCTTTTCTCTCTTAGCTCTCAAGCTTCTCTCTCAGAGCTCACGCCGAATCACCAAGCCAGATGCTCACGCCGGATCGGATTTTTAGATCGGCGTGGTGGCGAGGCTGGTGGCGTGGCTGCGATGGGCGCGGTGGCTGGACGTCAACGCGGTGGAGATCGGCTTGGAGGCCGATGTGTAGATCGGCATAGAGACCGGTGTTTGGTGAGTTTGGTGGTGATGACATGGTGGCCGGTTTCTGGGTCTGGTGGCCGGCGTTTGGTTGGTTGGGTTGCTTTCATATTTTGGTGAGTTTTATTTTGGGTTTTTGATTCCGGTTTTCGGCGTTTGGGTCGGATTTGGGTGGCGTTGGGTGGTTGGATTTAGGTCCGGTGGTTGTGCTTTTTTCCGATGGCTTGGGGGATTTGTTCCGATGGTGGGTTTCGGTGTTTGCTGGGTTTGCTGGGTCCGGTGGTTGTGATTTTCCCTGGGTTTTTTTTTTTTTTTTTTTGGGGTTGACGGTAGTTTCTGGGTTGCCGGCGGTGGTGGTGGCAGCGGTGGTGGTGATTGTGGTTCTGACCAGAAGGAAAGAGAGAGAAAGAATAAATAATGTATAAAAAATGTGTTGTATTGGATAATGATAATGGTGAGATATATTATTTTATTATGTAAAAATATTATTTTAATGAGTAGGATTGAGATATAAAAGTTGGGATGTTGGAGAATTGTAAAATTGTATTGTATAATTGATAAAGTGATTTTTTGAGGTGGTAAAATAAGATAGGATTTAGATTCCGGATGTGGATGCTCTAATAGATGCAATTATTTAAGGCTCAAATAAAAGAAGGCCTCCATTTGAAAATATATATATATGTATGTGTGTAATATTTATCTATATATTTTAATTACAAAAAAATTATTTTAGTCCTTCTATTGGTCAGTAAAATACATTAAAAAAAATACTATTATATTTTAAAATGCAAAAAATTAAATAAGAAAAAAAAATAAAAATAACCAAACTGCTAACAAAATTAAATTTTAAAAAATAAATTTATTAATTCATTCTTAAAATATGCTAAAATAAAAATTAATACTAAACAAATTTATTAATAATACAATATAATTATCTTGAAATATATTAAAATAAAGATTATAATTTATAAATCAAAAGAAAAAAATCTCTCATCTTTTTATCTCTTTGTGTCTTTGTCTATATTCTTTTCTTTCTTTTTTTCGACTTCATTCTTGATTTTTTTCTATAAACTTAGTCATTCATTTTAAATTATATTTTTTAATCTACTTGATTGACAAGACAAGGACAACACGCTGAGTTTGCCCTTGCACTTGCACAGTCTGCGCACTCCACAGCACTAATCCACTGCACGGTGACAAGCACACTGCACAAAGCTTGATACTAGATAAAATGACAGCACTTAGCAATGCACTGTTGAGTATATAATATTTTATAGTCTAAAAAGGTAGAAAACAATTTTAGGCCCCCACCAACACAGCTACAAACTCCCTAATCCACCGACACGGGCCACACCTAATATATGCTCACTCAAATTAATATTTTTTTTTATGCAAATTTTTACTTTATTAATTATTATTAGTTATTATACCAATTAATAATTTGATGTGTATTATATCAACTTATTTATATTTTAGTAATACTAATTTATTAAATTACATAATAAATAAAAATTAAAAACAGATTTTAAATAAAAATTAAAAAATTTAATTAATATTATTTAATTACTATTTAAATATATAAAAAATTTCCCTTAAAATTTTTGCCTAAAGCCTTTAAAGTTGTCGAACCGATCCTGCTTCAATTGTAACCTCAAAATAATGGTTTGAGTAAAGCACACCAACCGTTCTACCTGTTCATTATGATCCTTCCAAGCTTAAAAAAAAAAAAAAAAAAAAAAAAAAAAATTGTTGATCTAAGATCAAAGCTGGATGTGTTTATTTCCATTGCTTCTTTAGTTTTTTTTTAGTGAAATTTTTTAAAATTAACTGTAATTTTGTATGATAAACCCACGAAAATAAACTCAATTAACTAGAAAAACTCCTTCTCACACTTTTTAGTAGTTGATAGGAATTACAAAGACCGATAGGCAGTACAGCTGCACAAAGAGCCATATATGTCAAATTCTTTCTCAATTATTGTGCTTATAACTTGTCTGGGATCCACCACAATGCGCAATTATTCAATCACCTTATTGAATTCAATTCAATGGCTATCTAGTAATACCTCCAAAACCCCATGTTTTCCTTGAACTCGAAGGGCCAATTTGTGGTGTGCCTTTGTTTAGCGTGGATAGAATCTCAGTCTCTCTCTTGTATGAGGTATTTGTTTTTAAAAACAAATAAAAAATATTTTCTTATATATTTTTACAAAATAAGACAAATATACAACTTTTAAGAAGTGTGTGCTAGCATGCTACACAACTCTTCTGATTTTTTGTCTAAATGAATTTTATTTATATAAGTTAAACGAGTTTGGTTGTGTCAAAACGGGTGAATCCTTCTTAATAGAGATAATTAATCAAATCATTTGGGGTTATTCACGTTATGTTGGAGAATGAAAATTAGCTATAAAAATTGCACTGAAGTCACTTAACTGAACCCACGTTAACAATTGCACTGAAGTCATCTTTTAAACTTTCAAAAGTAAACACTAGTCTTTCTTCCTTCCTTTGCAGGTACAATCACGACAGGAATGCTAACCCAAGGATATTATGGTTTAAGACTTTAAGTAACGCCAACCATTCTAACATACTAACATCTTGATAAGTTTATAACTGAAATTTTGTATATAAAAATGATGAAGATAAGCTAGAGAAACTTCTCTCACTCACTTCATAGTAGTCGGTAGGAAGTGAGAACCACCACACAGCACAGCTACAAAAGAAAGAGTCAAATTTTCATTTATTGTGCTTCTTGGAAAAGGCGCAATGACAGTGTTTGGAATCCCCCATTACGCGCATATAGAGGCAATGGTTCACGTTCGCTTCACACATATAAAGGCAATGGACCATTCTGCTGCACGCCATAAAAGCAAAAGATGCTTTTTTTTTTTTTTTTAATATAAATAATAGATTTAATTATAATATTTTCTTTTTTATATTATTTAAAATGTATACAGAATAAATTGTTTGTAAAGCGTACTTAAACAAACTTTAACAGTGCATTACATTATTTACAAAATATTTATTCTTATATAATAATTAAATGTTAAATGTATTATGTTTTTTTGAAGAAAAAAAAACTTACAAAATTTTAAACACTTTTAAATTACAAATATTGATAGCTTAGTTTAGAAAATCTAATATATTATATAAACTATACTTTATTAGAAAATAATCAAATTATTTTGAGAATGGCTTAGAACTTCCTTATAAGCCTCATTTATTATTTTCATTTTTTATTTGGAAAAGAAAAAACAAGTCACTGAATTTTTTCATGCATAGTGCAGGTTTACGACAAATATTAAAATAAATATATTGTCTTGGATTGTCACTAATACGACACATGTCAACTCATTTAAAGAATATAATCCAAAGTGATTAACATATTTTTATATTTTGTAAACACAATTCTATATTTAAATTATAATTTATATTGAAAAGAAATGAACTTTATTTATATAAGTTAAACGAGTTTAGTCATGTCAAAACATGTCAACACTTCTTAATAAAGATAATGAATTAGATTATTGGGGGTTATTCACATTATGTTGTAGAATGAAAATTAGCTATAAAAAATCACATTATCTTTGGAGAGTGTGTAATTGGTGTTATTCAATGTTAATAAGATTATCTGAAACTCAACAAACTCATTTCCTTTTTCACTTAAGAATTATCTATTTTGATTGACTTTTTATGAATAAATAGTCATATCCGATTCCGTTTGTTTATCACTTAAAAATACAATAAAAAAAATCAGTTAGTCCTATAATTCTTCAATATTCTTCTTTTTTATGAACAAACTTATCGAACAACTTCCACTCAATTTCTTAATTTTTACTTTTGGAAAGTAACAAACTCCATAGTTCCTTCCACAGAAAAACACTTCATTCCGTCAGAGATTTTTGGAACTAAACTACCTTCCAACTAGTCGAATTTGTCATTTTCTTTTCTTATCTTCTTTTTCAGAGACAAGTGAGCAACTTCCAGTATATGTATTTATATACTTTTAGGAAGTACAGTTTATTCCACTAGCTCAAAAACTTGATCCGGCATTAAATTTTCTTCACATAAAGTTACATACATTACTATAAAAGATGCCCCAATTATTGTAACCCCAATGGAAATAATGGTTTGAGTATCAAGCACCAACCATTCTACATTATGATCCTTTCAACCAAAAAAAAAAAAAGAAACTTGTTGATCTTTATACTGCTCCTTTCTATTATCAGAAATTACAGAAATAAACCCCGCTCCAATGCTAACTCAAGGACCAACCATTCTAAGATGAAAACTGGATGAGTTTATTTCCATTGCTTCTTTAGTTTATTTGTTAAGTATAGTTTTTTAAAATGTATACCTTATCAAAAAAAAAAAAAAGTTTTTTAAAATGTATAACTCTAATTTTATACAATAAACTGACGAAAATAAACTCGATTAACTAGATAAATTTTCCTGTCTCACTCACTTTAATTATTAGTAGTTGGTAGGAACCACACAGACTGATAGGTAGCACAGTCGCACAAAGAGCGAATATCAAATTCTTTCTCAATTGTTGCGCTGGGCCACAACGGTCAATTATTCAGTCTCTCCCTTGTATCTATCTATTTGTTTTTAAAAACAAATTAAAATAATTTTTTATTTTTTAAAATAAGACAAATATAAAACTTTATATTTCTCAAAAAAAAAAAGAATTATTTTATAATTTTGTTTTTTTTCAAACAGACTAATGTGGTGGATGGTTAATATAAGTAAAATGGTTATATTAATGAATGGCTCAGAGTAGGACTGAGCACAGACCCGGCCAACCCGACCCACCCGACCGACCCGACCCGACCCGAAGGGTCTTGGACGGGTTGAATGGATGCTTGGGTCGGGTTCGGATCCAATATTCGGGTCAGCCTTGGGTTCGGGTCGGTTTTGGGTCCAACCCGACCCGACCGATCTTAAAAAAAAAAAAAAAAAAACCACACACACACAACTAATGTATCAGACAAGCATGAAACTATGGTTCAAAATCTTGTACCATTTTTAGTAAAAATATGATACAAACCCAAGAGAGAAAATCCCCTCAAAAAGAGAGAGAGAGAGAGAGAGATATGTAGTGTTTTTTTTTGTTTTTGGTTATGCTAGAGAAAATAGGATTGTATTTATGATGATAGAAACAAATAAGAAAATGATAAAGAAAATAATACCGATTCCACTATTCCATACTCGTTAGTTAGACTAAACACCTAATTGGATGATGGAATTTAATATTCTTAATTTATTGTTTAAAGGGCGTTTTCAATAGTCTTTAATGAGTTTCCATATATTAACTCTACTATTTAATATTTTTAATAGATCTTTCCGTAATTTTCAATGTCAAGTGTTGATTTTATATATTGTTTTTATTTAAATAGAAATGCTCTTTTCTTGCAATATTTCCAAATATAATTTTTAACATAATTACAAAGCTCTATCTTATAATTTTTTAACATAATTACAGAGTTAATATATGATTTATGGTTATCACACGTTGCCAATTCACAATAGTTATCACAGCCTAAATTAATGGAATATGATTCATGTAAGAAACCTACGTTTTATAGATTGATTGGATGCAGCCATTTAAAAAAAAAAAATTGTTGCTATCAATTATAATAAATACATGAATTAATGTTGCTAGAACAACCTTATATTTGCTTTCAAAAAAAAATTTCAGAATTTATTTTGGTAATAATGACCTAAATAAATTAAATTTATTTAAATCTCCAATTATGTTGGTGAGAGAACACATGATGATATGGGTTTTAAAACTCACTGTCTTGGCACCATCCATATAGCAATAGCACACTTGGTGGGACAAACGCCTTTCAATTTTGCCTAATCAAGAAATTGTAAAAGTTATATTTAAATACAAACTAACCTATTTGACATTTTCCCGAAACTTTCAAATGTTGTTTTTATATATTGCTTTTATTTAAATAGTAATGGTCTTTTCTTGCAACATTTCCAAATATAATTTTTAGCATAATTTAGTTTATTGTAGCATAATATTCTAATGACAATACTTTCCATCCAAATGAAGGGTTAAAATGATAATAAAATAATTGGAATTTGCAAAAAAGGAATATTTTCCATAGTGAAAGTCAAATTGTTGTTTAAAAAATATTTTATTTTAGTCCTAATTATATCAAGGATCTTGTTTCTTATTGGAAAGTATATTTCCAAACTAAGCCTAGTGCTGATGCAAACAAAAATGGTAAATTTTATTTTCTCATTCAATGAGGAGCGGGTCAAGATATACACAAGGAAAAAAATTGTAAAAGTTTGTTGCCTAATCAAGAAATCACGACCATTAAGCCTATACGAAAATAAATAAATTATTGAATTTAATTTTTCACATTAATGTAAATCACTAAATTAGTAAAATAATTTCAATAAAATATTGCCTAAACAACTACTAAATTTGCAAGTTGAATTTCTCTCTGTTAAAAAGGTACATGTTTTGAATTGATTTTGAGAGTCCTATCAATGTAACGAAAGAAAAATAAGAGCTATTAATGGGGAATTAAAATTTATTATCATAAAAAATGGAGATCCTTCAAACATGGAAGTTTAAAAATAAAAATAAAACTATGACAACTTTTAAATGGCAAGTTTGAGTAATAAGGTAAGTAATTTTTTCTCCATTAATAACTCATTAAAGTGGTGGCTATTTCAATATTTCTTCAGGCCTTTCACAGTTTCACCTTCACACAATTTGAAGAAAAAAAAAAAAAAAAAAAAAAGAGACCCGACCCAGTACCCGACCACCCGACCCGACCCGAGACCCGTAATTTTCGGGTCGGATTGGGTTTCTCCCTGATAAACCCGATTGTTATCGGGTCGGGTTGCGGGTGGCAGTAAAACCGACCCGACCCGACCCGATATCAGTCCTAGCTCAGAGAATCACAATTTATCATTTATAATGATGTTGTAAAACAGTCCGTACACGTAGCATTATTCATTATATATCTATCACTTTGCAAACCATTCTCCCCTGGTTTTCAACCTAAATTGCAATCGCTTCCCTTTGGCTTTTTTATTTCCTTCTTCTAGCAACAAGAGACCATGGCTGTCTTCCTGGGACAAGCACTTGCCACTTCAATTATTCAGGTGGCACTTGATAGACTGGCTTCTCATGAGGTCATAGACTACTTCAAGGGAAGGAAACTCAATCAGAAATTGCTACAAAACTTGGAGTTTGTGCTGTTATCTGCTAACTCAGTGCTCATTGATGCAGAGGAGAAGCAATTTACAAACTCAGCTGTGAAAAAATGGCTGGACGAGCTTAAAGATGCTGTTTATGTTGCAGATGACCTTCTGGATGAGATTGCCACTGAAGCCTTACGATCCAAGTCAGAAGCTAAACTTCAAACCCGCGCTGAAAAGGTATGGCGCTCTGTCTCTACTTTATTTGACAAAAAGATACAGTCAAGGCTAGAAAACGTTCTAGGTATATTACAAATACTCATAGAACAAAAGAAGGTCCATAATCTGAAAGAGGTTGCTGGTGGAGTACCACTACCACCACGACAATTAACAACTTCTTGTCCTGAAGAATATGGTGTGTATGGTAGAGATATTGATAAGGAGGAGATATTTAAGAAGTTGCAATTAGATAATGCAAATGGTGATGAGATATGTGTTGTTCCTATAGTGGGCATGGGTGGGGTTGGTAAAACAACCCTTGCTCGGCTTGTATATAATGACAACCGAGTAAAGGAGAATTTTGATCTCAAAGCATGGGTTTGTGTTTCAGACACATTTGATGGTTTTAGAATAGCAAAAACTATTCTTGAAGAGGTCACTTTGTCTAACTGTGACATTCATAGCTTGAATTTGTTACAAATTAGAATAAGAGAGAGCTTAAAGGGAAAGAAGTTTCTTCTTGTTTTAGATGATGTTTGGAATGAGGAATATATTGCTTGGGATGATTTAGTTACAATGTTTAGATGTGGGGCACAAGAGATCAAAATCATTATTACAACAAGAAGTGAAAAAGTTGCTTCAATTGTTCACCCAATTTCAAGTCATCGTCTAATGCAATTGTCAGAAGAAGATTGTTGGTTGTTATTTGCAAAGCATGCATTTAAAAATGGAAAATCAAGTGAAAATTTAGATATAGAACTAATTGGTAGAGAAATTGTTCGTAAGTGTAAAGGCTTGCCTTTAGCTGCAAAAGCACTTGGGGGTATGTTGCAGTTTAAACAAGACCTAAGAGAATGGAAACAGATTTTGGAGAGTGATATATGGGATCTACCCGAAGGTGAAAGTTATATCCTTCCAGCTCTAAGATTGAGCTACCACTACCTCTCATCACATTTGAAACAATGCTTTACTTATTGCTCAATCTTTCCAAAGGATTATGAATTTTCAAAGGAGGAGCTAGTCTTGTTGTGGATGGCAGAAGATTTATTGTTAAAACCCAAGGGAAATAAAAGCATGGAAGAAATAGGTGAACAATACTTTGATGAGCTACTATCGAGGTCGTTTTTTCAACGATCAAATAAGGATGAACTATGTTTCATAATGCATGACCTTTTTAATGACTTGGCAAAATTTATATCGGGAGAATTTTTTTTTAGGCTGGATATTGATAATTCGAGTGGAATTACAAAAAAGATTCGTCATTTGTCATATTTTCGAACGAAATTTGATGTTCCTAAGAAATTTGAAACGTTTTATGAAGCCAAGAATTTGAGAACCTTCTTGGGACTAGAATTGCCATTTATGTCAAATTTTCGGTGTAATAATATATCAATGATGGAGATAAATGATTTGTTGTGCACATTTAATTGTTTACGGGCGTTATCATTGTCTCTCTATAGATTAATATCTGTCTTACCTGATTCTGTTGGAAATCTAAAACATCTTCGTTATTTGAATCTTAATGCCACCGATATCAAAAGCTTGCCTGATTCTATGTGTGGTTTGTATAATTTGCAAACCTTGTTATTGAGGAATTGTCATTGCCTCGTAGAGTTGCCAACCGACATGGGAAGACTAGTAAACTTACGTCACCTAGACATAAGAGGGACCCATTTGAAAGGGATGCCAATAGACGTGGGTAAATTAAGAAGTCTCCAAAATTTAAGTGCTTTTTATGTGGGAAAAGAAAAACGTAGTGGGAGTAGCATTAAAGAGTTAGGAGAGCTTCCACATCTTTTTGGATCATTGTGCATATCAAACTTAGAAAACGTTTATCAAACAAGAGATGCAAAGGAGGTTAATTTGAAGGATAAGAAGGGCTTGTCAGAGTTGGAGTTGAAATGGAGAAGATGTCATGAGAACTATGATTCAAAACATGAAAGAGATGTGCTTGAGCATTTGTGTCCTCATATGAACTTGAAATCTCTCACTATCATATCTTATTATGGTGCAGAATATCCAAGTTGGTTAGGAGCATGTTCATTCTCTAATATGGTGTCCCTAAAGCTTGACGATTGTAAATATTGTTCCTCCTTGCCTCCACTTGGGCAGCTACCTTCCCTTAAGGAACTCTTAATTGAAGGTTTGAACAGAGTATCATGTGTGGATGGTAAGTTCTATGGGGATGGCTCTTGTGCAACTAATAAGCCATTCAAATCCCTACAAAAATTAACATTTAGAGGGATGCCAGAGTGGAAGGAATGGTTTATATTTGAAGGTGAAGATGAAGGCGGAGTTTTCCCAACCCTCCAAGAGCTTCGCATTATCCTATGTCCCATGCTTACGGGATATCTGCCCAGTTTACTTCCTTCTTTAAGTGTAATTGAAATTAGAGATTGCCCCCAACTTGTTGCTTCACTTCCTAGTCCTTCGACTCTCCATGAATTGGCCTTGACGAATTGTGATAAGGTGGTGTTGAAGGAATTATCACCTAAGCTGCAAAGTCTCACTGTTGGAGGATGCCATGCGACTCTCCCTGAAGGTGGTCTACCCACTACTTTAAAAACACTCCAAATCAATGGAGTACTTCAGTTGCTTGGGAGCCATTACTATCCATCAATTGAGAGCTTGAAGGCAAATAGAGGTCCTGGTTCACTTTGGTCTTTACCATTAGAGTTTTTCCCAAAACTCAAATCTATCGAAATTTGGGATTCTAATAATTTTGAATCTCTTAAGCCATCAGATAAATCTCTCTTGGATCTAACTTCTCTCACTAAATTGACCATGCATGAGTGCCCTAATTTTATATCCTTTCCCAATGGGGGATTGTGCGCCCCAAATTTGACAGAGATTTCTATTTCTTTCTGTAAAAAGTTGAAGTCACTTGCTGAAGGTATGCACACCCTCCTCCCATCTCTTCTATATTTGGAGTTGTGTTACTGTCCAGAATTGGAATCATTTCCTGAAGGGGGTTTGCCCTCTAATTTACAAATACTTGAAATCGGTAGCTGCGACAAACTCTTTCTCAGACGCATGGAGTGGGGTTTACAAAGTCTTCACTCACTCAGAGAAATTATAATTCGGTATCACGGCAGAGAAGTGGGTTCCTTTCCAGAGGAGGCTTTGTTGCCCCCTTCTCTTATCCGCCTCACCATTTCATTTCCACATCTGGCATCGCTCAATGGTAGTGGGTTTGAACACCTTGCCTCGCTTAAACAGTTGGAGATTTGGTCCTGCCATAACCTCCAATGCTTACCAGAAGAGGGCTTTCCCGCCTCCCTTTCTATTCTAGATATTTATGAATGCCCTATGCTAAAAAAGCGGTATCAGAGAAAGAATGGAAAAGAAAGGCGCAAACTTTCTCATATCCCCATCATAAGGATTGAACCATGAAGTCATCGCATAAGCTATTGAGTCCAGAAGTACTACTGCCCAGGTATTTGTTTCTGCACTAATTTGTACTATACTCTGTTTAATCCTGAATTTTGTTTATTCCCATGAACCATCGCAGCAAGTGTTGCACTTTTCTTTGTTATTTTCGTATTCCAAAAAAATCATTTTTTTTAAATGGGAAAGACTAGCTAGCCTCTATCAAAATTAAACCTCAGACAACATATTTCTTAAATTTATTCATATTGCGCATTTTTTCAAAGAGTATTTGTCTATTCATCAAGCAGCTTGATATATCCTATATAAAAATAGCTCCGTCAATATTTTCAAATCTTTTGCACAAAATCCTTTGGGTTCATATTAATTTTTTTATGAGAAGCTTGAAAACTATGATAATATAATGGATAAATAATTGGACTGCATTTGGGCAAATTTCAATTTTCTTTCTCAAAAAATAATAAAAATGTATTTTAAATTAATATTAAAAATGTTGTGTACTAATTTGCCATTTGCTTAAATGCAAGTTTCCAAAATTATCTTATTTCATAACTAAAAATCTTGTTTTAAATTTGTAATTAAAGTGTATTTTAAAATTTTAATTGTGAATTTTGCTTATTATTATTTTTCTTTTTTCAATGGGCTATGGAGAGATTTGCCATTACAAGTGTTTTGGTACTTGATAAATTTTGCATTTTTATTCTAAATTTTGTCATTTTTTTTTTTACTAACCATAATTAAAATTTTGTAAAATGATTCTTATAAAAATTTAGAATATTTTATTACGAATATAAACAAGGGGGTGTTAATTTTTTCAAATCTCAAGGGAGGTGAGTATTTTTTCCCTTAAGGTTTGGAGTTGAGTGTCATTGTCCCAAACCTTAAAGGAGCGGAGTGTAACTACCCCTAACTTATTTTTAATATGTCATTTATGTTTATAAAGATATCACAGGGCCTAATCATCATGATTCCACAGTCGTCTTCTTTTTTTTTTCCTTTTTTTCTTTTTTTGAATTATAGATAAACTTCAAAACATTTAGAATGAGGCTTAGATTTTTTTTAAAAAAAATTTGTTTAATAAATATCAAAGTAAACCTTTGTAGTAATGTAAATATTTTTGGTACACTTATGAAAGAGATGCTGGTAAAAATGTTTTGGATCTTACTACAGTAAAATTCTTATGAACTAAGAGATTCTCATACAGTTGCCTTTTTATATTGCAGTGTCATTTTCTGCTGTCGATAACAAGTGACACACCTACCATCAATTTCATGCCATTGCTAGCTGCTGATCCTTTTGTGTTGTGTATGAACTATGAAATATGTGAAATGTTTTCAAGTCACTGTAAAGTCCATTACTCTCATTCGTGCTGGAGCTGCTTTTGCCTCGTTATACATTCATTGCATTTTTAGTTTGAACTTTTGAAGTACAAAGCAGAATTTGCTTAACCTAAGGTAGTACAGTTTCTCCATCATATTTATTTGTCGATAAGCTAATTCATATTGTAAGCTTAGAGTATTTTAAGTTACATTATGATTTGACTTGGTAAATATGGCATGCTATTTAATCTCAGGTAAGACACTTGGGCAGTTCAAAGCTAGTGCTGCTTCAATACCTGCTAATAGCAGTTGAAACTCACTCCACATGTCTGGACCTCTGACTCTCTTTTTGGGTTGTGGGAAGTCTTGGTGAATGGGAAGATGTGAAGTCCTCTCCAAAGGACAGGTTGTTGCCTTTGGTTCTTTGTTCTCTTTTCAAACTCATGAGAGCTCAAAAGGCTCAGCACATGACCACTCTTGTTGAGACAATGGTGCCAGAGGCAGAGGAAGAGAACTGATCAAAGTCTAGGCTGGTGCTTTTACAGGACAAATCAAGTCCAATTGGCATGCTCATGTCATTACCAGCAATTATTAATATGCTTTTTAAAGCTATAGATGCTCTGTGGTTGTTAGGTTTGTTTAATTGATTTGTTTTTGTTGGTAATAAACTTTGGACCTGCAATCATAAATGATTTTTAAATCTTTATCAATTCTTCTACAGGTTTTCAAACACAAAATGTGTGAATGTTGAGGCCTCGGACAATAGTATACAAAACCAAGTAAGCCTCCTGCAATTAAAACTTCCAGATTGCTAAATTACATCCGATGAGCTGCAATGACTTCTGTCCTTTTAGCAGGTTCTGTTTACTTCATATTTGGACTATATATACAGTGGTGTAATGTTGTGAAATGCAGAATGATGCCTCATAGCTCCAATTTTAGCTTCTCGATTTGACTGAAAACATAGCTTTTATGAATTTATAGATATCAATTGTGACCCACTTCCCTGTTTTATAGTCAGGTAATGTGTTGTAGTGTTGCACTCTACCCATTTAGATTGCTCACTTCCCCATCATTTTAATTGATGATGATCATATGAAACCGAAAGTGTAGACAAAGTCCTCATCACTTGTTTTCTTCGTTCACATGCAGCAACATAATATTACAGTTTGGTAAGTACTTGTTGTACACAAACTGGCAAATTGTCATATTGATTTGGTACCATAACTGAAATGTGCTTCAAGAAGCAGTAAAAACATGTTTTTTGAGAGAGAATTTCTCTCTCCCAATAATCTGTTCATTTATGAAATAACAAGAAGATTATTGTGTATTAGAAAAAAAATACTATTTCCTTGGTTTTAGTTATTTAATTATGTATTTATGCCTTTTATTTTTGGTCAGGCCAATATTTTTTCTGAACTCATTTCTTGCCCTGCATTTCTTATAGTTTCACTAGAATGTTCCCTGGAGTTGAATTTTTTGCTTTTGCCATTAATTCTGAAGTCAACTAAACCTTAATTCTAAACAAAAATTCATGTATAACAATATAACCCAGAACAAATAAATAATTCAGCTTTCATCTTCCCTATTCATTGGAAAAGTTACGGAATGATGTAACATGGGACAGCTAGATACTGAATAAGTTATTTGATGCATTTATTAGTTTATTATTTATTTGAAATAATTTTTTAGTGAACATAGAACCATGATTGTTATTTATTCTCTTTTTCTTTTGTAGAAATAACATTTTATTGACCAATCCCAAGAAGAGGCATTAATGTGGTCCATTGCAGAATAAGCTTGTTCATTATTTAGACAATTATTTAACTTGGCACTCTGGGAATTTCAAATGATTAATAGTATGTTTCGACTTTGTTTTTTGGTTACTACTGAATTAAGCATTTGCTTGACTATCGATAATCTTTGGTTTTTTTGTGAATGTTATGGATTTATCAGCTGACTACCAGCAATTGCTGTTTGACTTTTATAATGTTCATGGGATTGGCATGAGGAGGTACAGATGGGTATTTATCTAGGAGCAAACTCTAGGCAAATCTTAAGCGCATGGACACAAGTTATGCCTTGGAATGAAAGACAATTTTGAATCTGCTTTGATTTTTATTTATTTCTTTACTTTTCTTTCTTAATTTATTTTCAAGGGGTGCTGCACTATTCTACACATTTTTCAAACAACAATATGCTGTAAATAGCCGTACAAGATTTCGGTTTGTGATTTTGAAAATTATTATCATGCTTTTAAATTCCAGGGCAACTGCAGCCAACCAACCCAACATCCCTCCGCACAGACCACACCCAATACTTCCTGTAAGTATATTAACCTCATCTTCCCATCAATATTTCTGCAAGTAGCTGCACCACCTCATCATTCTTTCAATATTTCTATGCAGAAGTTTCCTAAGCTTTTGTATTTGCTGAAACTGCAAGTTGGCCCTGAGAGCTTGTGTTTACTTTTTTTCCAAACTAGACTCCCAAGAGCAATGGCAAGAATGGACACAGGTGGTCCTCATTTTTAGCACTGAAATTTAATTAAAAGAACATGTCCTTCAAGCCAATCAAGTATGAATCATGATCTTGAAATGTCTACAACTTGATTATTTTCTATGTGAAATATCAAGGGACTTTCCTGCAATTATACTGTTGTTCCTATTGTACATAGGTGTTGGTTTCCGTTTATATTCTGTAGGACTCATTGTTTGCTTGGTGAGAGAAGTGAGGTTAGGAAATTCAGGAGAAAAAGTATTGTTAAAGGAGTATTAACAGTCGTAGCACTCCAAAGCTAACCTGGTACTCCATCTATCACTACACTTCCAACTTGATTTTTTTTTTCCTGGATTTAATTAAATAGTCAAGGCTAGGTAGGAGTTTCACAAACTCTAGACTACATGTTGAAACTTTAGAGCAGGATTGTTGTGATCCAATTCTTGAATTATTATTATTTTTTTGGGAGGGAGGGTGTTATGATGGAAAGGATGGGAGTTGTTATGAACCATAGGGATTGTGCATTTATAATATCTTTGGTAGATCCTGACAAAGTTCTCTCAGAAACTTTGAGGCTTTTGACTATTATTTTCATAATGATCATAATTCATTGCTAATTATCATTGATCACAATAATGTGAAAATTGAGAAACTTCTTAGAATGTTGCTTATGTAGGGCTTGTCTCCATGATCTGTTTAATACAATTTGAGTTTAGCAACTGACATGATGATTCAAAGGGGAGTAGTTGGAAGAATTAATTAGTTGATACTCTAAATGTAATAGAGATATAAATCTATCTAGGTGCTCCGTGACCAAAATATACATATATATATATATATATATTTTTCATTTTGTATTGAATATTTCACAAATCTACTCATTTGTATTCTTATTATTTTCTCCTATGGCCACTAACCTCAGCGTTTATTGTTGATATACTGCAAAACTATGGCCAGATTCTAATCCAAGTTTCCTTAACAAATTGGGGCTTTGGACAATGATCTTATTGTTAGTTACTTCGACTCACTTCTTCTTTATTATTATTTTTTTCAACAATGAGAATCATGAACCCCATCTCCAATGAGGGAATTTTAGCCAAAGTAAATCTCAACCTCTATATTGAAAAGTAAATATATTATTTATTGATTCACAGCATACAAAACATTAATATAAACTTCTATGGAAGAAATTGGCTCTGCTAGCTAAGTTACTAATGTCAGTCTCTTATAATCTTAAAACATCCAGATTTTATCTCTCAACAGGACTCATTACTCTAGTGCCACATAAGGCTCCGACAAGTCCATTACCAACATTATGTGATCCAAATGCTCGATGTAAATACCATATGCAAGGAAGGGGACATTGGACATATGATTGCTATTACCTTAAACATAAGATTCAGGACCTCATCGACAAGGACCTCTAGAGTTTGCATGTTAGCCCCATTAATTGTCTGAAAAGAGAGGATGCAATACCACTTACACATTACCATAGACAATGACATGATCGATATTGAGAGCTATGGCTAGCTAACCCTATCTCCAATAGCTTTTGACATTCACAAAACTGTAGGCTTGCCACATCAATTGAATGTTATAGTCACGTATATATCCTACACAATCTGGTATAGTATGCTTTGATTGTTGTCATGTATTTAACAATTGCTTCACATTTCTTTAATTCTTGGGTTTTTCTTATTTGTGGATGCTTACTCTGGTTTTGCAGACCCACTACGTGTATGGAGTATATTGCTGTTGCACAACCAAGTTGTTTATCAAATGCAGAATTTCATTTTACGGCTAGGTACATGCCAAAAAGACAAGGATTAGCATTAGTTTTCTTTTTTGTTGGTACTCATGAATCATATTCCTAATCATCACCTACCCTTTTAATTCTTTTTGTATAACACATTGTCAAGGCCAAGATCAAAATCCATTCTGAAGGGATTAAGGAACTAAATGGCATTAGCTAGTATACTTTAACTATTGAGTTGATTGTCATTATTTTATAAATAGAGAAGAATTTGAGTACATCCTTTGTTGCTAGAAAAATTTACTAGCCATTTCTGGGATATTATGCTCCATTGGATCTAGTCCTCTCTTGTTGATTACAATAATGTTTGAATTTAAAAATCCATCATCCAGGGTGTATTTATCACAAGCAAAAAATGATGCATTCCATTTACCATATAGGGAAGGAAAATTTGTATATTTCATATGCCCAGTTTTAAATCCAGTTAGATCTCCAGATGCAACAATCTCACAATGATGGGCTTGCAAAGACTATTTGACATTTTGAAATTGGTGGTGGACGTGAAGATGTGAAGTCATCCCTTGAAGACAGAGTGCTATTTTTGGTTGTTCTCTTCCACTCTAGATGGCTCAAAAGTCCCTACACTCTTTATGTCATTGCTGTGCTCACGAGCAGAAGTTTCCCAATTCCTTTTTGTACATCAAGAATTTTATGTCGAGACAATGGTCTTGAAATACAGAAAGATGTAAATCTTGCTACTAGCACAAAATTACTTAAGCCTTGTTCCTTGAAGGATCAAAGTCAGTCTTGAGGCTCTCCCATATCAGTACCAGACTAGTAGGTTTTCCTGCCCAAGAAGAAGGTGCTTTATGGTTGTCAGCTTTGTTCAATTAATTTATGTTTCTTGGTATACTGAACGGTTTAGACCCCTTAAACAATAACCAGATTGCGTAGCCTAGATTAATTAGCTAAGTTGTTACTTAGTCAAATTAAGCAATTCTGGGTTAAAACAATCACAAAATCATATCATGCATGTAAAACATATAAAGCAGCGGAAAATAAATAACACAGTGATATGATCACCCAGGAAAACCAAACCGGTAAAAAACCTGGGGAGGATTTTACCCACCGATCCTCAAGGCAAAACGGAATCCACTAAGAAAGAATTGAAGTTCTTACAAAAGGACTTACAAGCTCCCCGCTTGACTTCCTAATGCTACCCACCAGTAGTAACTTCCTGACACGACCACGCGCAGGCTCCGAATCCACGGACTACTTCTTTCTTTGTATTCCTTCAATCAGCTACAAGCACCCACGCTTGATTATCTTTAAGCTTCAAAGGCAGCAACCAAGTTGATCATCAAGATGTTGAAGTGATCTCAATCTTGAAAACCCTAAGCTTTGTGTAAAGGAAAGCTCCTCTAGATCTCACAAGAGATTTACATAAAACCGCAATGTATGAGCAACAATACAACTTGTGCAACTCAGAAAAACGTGGCTAGGGTTTGCCTTATATACCTAGGGCAAAAACATAAAACCCTAAACGTTTAAAAGAGTTTGGGCTGAGTTGGAATTCTGCAGAAAAACGCATCTGGGCCGACTTTCGATCGATCGAGTCTAACCTTCGATCGATCGAGCTAGGCCGAGAAGCCCCAATGCTTCTGCAGTCACTCGATTCCAACTTTACAATATTTAACCAACTTTAAGCAAACTTAAACAAGACTAAATACATTGTTTTGATCATGGTTTGCCAACATTACAAATTAGAGTTCTAAATACATAAAATCCTAAGACCTTAGAACCTAACACTCCCCCTTTGGCAATCCGTGACAAAACACAAATTAAAAGCTCAAAGTTTACAAGTAAATAGCCCTTTACAAAATAATGCTCATAAAACAAAAGTTCAACCTAACTACTATCCATCAGTTGCAAGTGTAGACAGCAGCTTTGTTGAATCAACCTGTATATTCCTAAAATACTCAACAAACACATAAACGCATGTGTGGCAGGAAATAATATATAAACAGGTATAATATTCTTGTAAGATTCACACAACACAAAATAAAGATATATATCAATGAATCAACTCATAAATATAAATCAATAAGCAGTGAATCATAAGACAAACAAGAATCAAAAGAAAACATGTATATCAATATATCAATCAATGTTACTCCCCCTAACATGAATATCCTCCAAAATGATATACAAAGTGAAGCACCTAGATACAATCTAAATAAACTCCACAAACTAACAAACATATCCCATGCTAATAAAAAAAAATCTCCCCCTATCAACAAAATCGCCTCTACAAGTCAAAAACTCTACTCCCCCTTTTTGTGACGGAATGCCAAAGGGCATCATAGGCCATCATCAAAGGAGGTGGTGAGGAAGAACGAAGATGCGCCAAATCCGCTCGCAGAGCACGAATCTCGTCGAACAGATCCACCAAAAGCTGACCATGAGCCGCCTGAACGGTCATGACAGTCTCCAACGAACGACGAACATCGAAGTCAGCCGCAGGAGGTGGAGGAACAGCAGCAGCACCTACAGGATCTGGAACAGCCTCATCAGCAGGACCTGTAGAAGAAGGAGGAGGAGGAGCGCTACTAGAGGGATCAGACCTAGGGTGTTTAGAACCAACTCGAAGATGAGCGGCCCTCTGTCTAAGAAAAGACGCACCTATAGGACCTATGACATGAACAGGCTCAGAAGCAGGGAAATCCTCTAAACCTAGATAAAGTAAAATCCTATGAATGAAAATAGGATGGACAAGGGCATGAGCAGTAGATGAACTCCTATAAACTTCGTTCAAAGAACGAAGAAAAAGATGGGAAAAACTAATAGGAGCATCAGTAACAAGAGCGTACAGAAAAACACACCTCTCAAGAGGAATGGTGTGCAGATGAGAAATGGGCTAGAGTGAATGACAGGCAATCCTAAAGAATAGATAGGTAGTCTCAAGAAGCTTAGCGGTGGTGATCCTAGGATCAGAATCCCACTGGATAGAAGATCCAGTGATGTAAGACATGACATCACTCAGCTTAGGTGACTCATCATAGGGATAGACATGATGCCTAACCAACGGTACCTCTAGAGCATCAGCCACTACCTGAGGAGTAATGGTGTACTCTACACCTCGTATCCAACTCCTAACAAGAGTGTTGGAATCATAGATGTGGACAGAGAGGTTCGAGAAGAACTCTCGAATCAAGAGAACCGGAGGTGGAGGGTCAGACACAGCTAACAAAGGCAACCAACCCCTACGCTCAAAGTTTGCCCTAATGGCAGGATCTAACTCATCTAATAGAACAGAACGCTCAGCCCAAACCTTTCTCTTAAGATTTAAAGTCTCAAAGATCTCTTGGTTTTTCTCTCGGGGGAACCTCTCACTATCAAAAGAAGGAGGGGAAGGAGTAGGAGTGGGGATGGTCCTACGAGCTCTAGTCTTCCTAGGCATGGTGCTAAGGAAAGGACAGAGACACAAAGAGAAAACCAAAAAGAACAAACACAAAACCAAGGGCAGACAGCAAGTTAGCACAAAAAAAATATAGAATGAAAATCTATATGATGCATGAACATTAACAATGTTATGATGCATGAACTAATGCAGTGACCAGGATCAAATTAAGTTCAATGTTCACAAAATTGGCTTGAACATAGAGTTTCTTAACAGAAACCCTAAAAATGAGAACCACTTGAAAATTTTTGTACCAAATTGATGAATCAATCATTACAGACTATTAAAAACAGTGTATAATAACCAATTGCATCAATTACACAAGCCAATTTCATCAATTAAACCCAATTTCACAAAAATCCCCAATTCGGATCAATTATAAACCCTAGAAATTTAAGTTTTCCACGAAACACAAAATTGATCAAATTAATCAATCAAGAATATGTCTATAGGGTGTCCCCAACAAAACCCATTGATCAATTCCACATGATTAGGTCCGAATCATCAAAAAATCCCAAAAAGAAAAGTCCGAAAATTATACCCTCAAATGCATGAAAAATGCATGAAAACATGAAAATAAATTGAAAATGAAGGGTAAAATAGACATACCGGCTTGAGGAGAGAGAGATTATGCAAAAATTTTGGAAGAAAACGACAAAAACTTGAAGAATTGGTCTTGCCTCGTCGGAGAGAGAAAAAGAAAAGTTTTTGAAAAAGTTTTGATACTTTGAAAAAGTCAGATTTCCCTTTTTAAAAAAAGCTTCTTCACGATGTTCGATCAATCGAAAATTACATTCGATCGATCGAATGTGACAGTCATTTTAGCACTTTCTGAGGCACTTTTTCGATCGATCGAAAATCAGGTTGGATCGATTGAAATGGGCAGAGGCACACTGAATTTTGGGGAAAAACACAGTTTTGAAAAATTGCAAACCCAATTTTGAAACAACTCCTCAAAGCATTTGAACAATGAATACAAAATGCATGAGTATGAGATGGAATGCTTTTTCAAAAACCCAAAATTTTAAACCCAATTCTCTCAAACACAAGTTTCAATCATTCTTCCATTTAATTTTCTCAAGCAACAAATATGTTGTGCACAAATCTCAAGATATTTTTCAAACTTGGTTGGTCAGACCAAGAACACACACACTAGCATGTACAGTGTTTAACAAAGAGTAACTTGTGTAGTGTGTGAAACTAGCAAAGACTTGAGATACATGTGAGGTGATATGTGAATGGCAATCAAGCACAAAGTCTACACAATTCATCACATAGAATTAAAAGAGACTGTCACCTAAAGAGTTACATCCTATAACTCCCACATCTCCTAGATCAAAAGCTTGCAATCATGTAAGTTTCTTTCATTTTTGCCTCTTATTTATGTGGAATGGCATTCAGCCTAATAGTACACACCAGTTTGAATTAAGTGAATTGGCATCAAGCCTAATAGTACACACCAGTTTTTAATTTAATTTGAGGCTACACCTTATGTTCTTTTTGTGCATGTGTTACACTTTCTCGAGCACTAAATTTTATGAAATGCACTAAGGTGTTCATGATTGGTTAGTGAACAGTGGTGAGATGGTTATTTATGCCTTTCTCAAAAGGATCAAGTCCGACAGTCAAAAAACAAGTGACTTCATGATTAAGGCAAAGTGATTAAGAACCACACACATCTTTCCCACACAAAATGCACTACAAAGTTTCAACTAGTTAAGTGCAGTAAATAAGCTCATCAAAGTTAAACAAGGTACACACGACATGACATGTGTAAAAAGAATGACCAACCTTGTTTTCAAAAATCAAGAAAAATAGTGTTCAACACAGATTTTGCTTTCTCTTTTTTTATTTTATTTTATTTTATTTTATTTTATTTTTTTAAAAGAGAAAACAAATAAATCCTAGAGTGAAATGCATGTATGTAATGCAATGCAAGTCCTAGAACAAAAAGAAAAACACAAAAACAAAGCACAATGGTCACATCAGAATAGAGCAATGAAGCACAAGGACTATGTCAGAAAGACTCAATTAGTTCGAGTCTTTTGCATCCAAAACTTTTTAGATGCACCCCGAGCATTGGAGTTCTTATTCACATTAGAGTGATTCCCAACTCCAGAATTGGAATAAAGGTTTAACGCCTTTACCAATTCACCAATTAGTGCCATAGGATCTTGTGCTTGAGGCACAGGCACTTTTGGTCTTTTTGCTCTCTTATCAGCTTGAAGCTTGTAACAGTTAGTACGAATATGTCCAGACTTACCACAATAATGACAAACCCAAGCAGGTTTACCATGCATCTTGTCCTTCGGTTTGGTAGGCTCCTTAGGTTTGGATTCTCTTAAGTCTACCCTAATCTTCTTAGGTGGTGAAACTTCTACAGGTTTAACAACCTCACTCACAGGGGGTTTTATAGTTTCACTCACAACCTTACTCACAAGAGGTTCAGAAGAAGAAGAAGAAGGAACAAAGACAGTGGAATGGGGTCCAGAATCAAAGATGCTTTCAACATATCCTAACCCAGCTTTATCAGAAGGATACTTTTGAACATTCAGCATGTGATCAAGTTTAGAACTAGCAGATCTAGTAACAGATAAATTATGTTCCAAAGTTCTAACTTTATCAAGCAAAAGCATGTTTTCCGATTTAACATTATTCAAAAGATCATTAGCATCAAACAATTTCACAAGCAAAATTTTCTTTTCAAGCTCAAGAGCATCAATTTTCTTCAGGCCTAAATCAACTTTCATAGCATCCTTTGCAGCAATTTTGCAAAGTTTGTTGTAAGCCTCTTGAAGATCTGCATCTTCAGAGAGTTCCCCATCAGCAGGGTTCTCCTCAGCAGATATGCTTTCATCTACTGTACCAGTAGCAGTGAAAGCAATGAAGTTTCCATCCTCGTCACAACCGGACTCATCATCAGAAACCTCATTATCACTAAGGGTTACAGCCATAGCTTTACCCTTATTTCTCAAGAAAGTAGGACATTCAGATTTGACATGACCATACCCTTGACAACCATAACACTGAGTACCCAAAGAGTTATTAGAAGATTGACCTACTTGTTCTCTAGGTTTTTCAAAATTGTTAACCTTAGTGGGATCATTCTTCCTAAAGTTTCTAGGTTCAGCAGTGTTGGTGTTCCTTGCCTTTCTATTAGTGTTTCTGAGAAAATTTCTAAAGTTCTTGGCAAGGTAAGCTATCTCTGTGGGAGAGAGCTCATCATCAAATCCACCAGCTTCAACATCATCAACAGACTTAAGTGCCATTGATTTGGATTTGACAGTCTTGGGTAAGTCAGACTCATAGGACTGAAGAGATCCTACAAGCTCATCCACAGGGATGGAGTCAACATCCTTACTTTCAGTAATGACTGTCACTTTGGGTCTAAAGTTTTCAGTCAAGGATGTAAGAATCTTCCTAACAACTTTAGGTTGATCATAGACTTCACCCAAATTATAAGCAGAATTAACAATATCATTAAGTTTAGCATAAAACTCATCAAAGGTTTCATCATCAGACATTCTAATGTTTTCAAACCTAGAAGTTAATTGCTGCAATTTGTTAATTTTAACAGCCTTTGTGCCTTCATGCACAGTTTGGAGGATTTTCCAAGCAGTATGAGCAACCTCAACATTAGAGATCCTCTTAAATTCCTCCATTGAAACAGCATTGAAGATGGCATTCATAGCTTTGCTATTGAAGCCTGCTACTTCTTTTTCAGAAGTTTGCCACTCACTCACAGGAGTAGTGGGCTTCTCCCATCCGTATTCAACGGAATTCCACACCCTCTCATCTATGGATTTCAGGAATGCTTTCATCCTTACTTTCCAGTAAGCATAATTGTTCCCATCAAAGTGAGGAGGAACAAACAGAGAGTGTCCATACTCCATGACAACTGGAGTCAAGGATCAGCTCAGAGATAAAGATCTCAAACAAGAAGAGCTACCCGCTCTGATACCACTTGAACGGTTTAGACCCCTTAAACAATAACCAGATTGCGTAGCCTAGATTAATTAGCCAAGTTGTTACTTAGTCAAATTAAGCAATTCTAGGTTAAAACAATCACAAAATCTTATCATGCATGTAAAACATATAAAGCAACGGAAAATAAATAACACAGTGATATGATCACCCAGGAAAACCAAACCGGTAAAAAACCTGGGGAGGATTTTACCCACCGATCCTCAAGGCAAAACGGAATCCACTAAGAAAGAATTGAAGTTCTCACAAAAGGACTTACAAGCTCCCCGCTTGACTTCCTAATGCTACCCACCAGTAGTAACTTCCTGACACGACCACGCGCAGGCTCCGAATCCACGGACTACTTCTTTCTTTGTATTCCTTCAATCAGCTACAAGCACCCACGCTTGATTATCTTTAAACTTCAAAGGCAGCAACCAAGTTGATCATCAAGATGTTGAAGTGATCTCAATCTTGAAAACCCTAAGCTTTGTGTAAAGGAAAGCTCCTCTAGATCTCACAAGAGATTTACACAAAACCGCAATGTATGAGCAACAATACAACTTGTGCAACTCAGAAAAACGTGGCTAGGGTTTGCCTTATATACCTAGGGCAAAAACATAAAACCCTAAACGTTTAAAAGAGTTTGGGCTGAGTTGGAATTCTGCAGAAAAACGCATCTGGGCCGACTTTCGATCGATCGAGTCTAACCTTCGATCGATCGAGCCAGGCCGAGAAGCCCCAATGCTTCTGCAGTCACTCGATTCCAACTTTACAATATTTAACCAACTTTGAGCAAACTTAAACAAGACTAAATACATTGTTTTGATCATGGTTTGCCAACATTACAAATTAGAGTTCTAAATACATAAAAACCTAAGACCTTAGAACCTAACATATACGATTTTGACTTCCAACCAATGATTATTTTAAAAATATTTGCAAACTCTTTCATAGGTTTCAAACACAAAATGTGCAACATATTTGCGACTTCTAAGAATAGTATACTAGGCAATTGCTCCACATGATCCAATTAATTGGCCTGGCTTGATATGGCTTCTTCCAAAAATATCACTTAATTTGTTTTCTCTTGTAGTACCCTCCAATGCTATCATGTATTCAGCTTATTTCTAGTACTACTTAAGTTTCATGTGTTTCGGATTCTATAGTGTGCTCATACATGATGATTGGCAGTTGTCTTGTCAGTTAGCTTCATTGGCTTCTTTAAGTTTTTATTAAGCATAGGAAAGCCTCATGTTTCCTTTGAAATTAATAAGAGTTGAAGATTTAAAAATACTAAGCGGTTTGAAGGCACAACTATAGGGAAATGCCAATTTTCTTAGTGATTTGGATTTCAATAGTATGTGTTTTAGAGATCATAATGAGATCAAATTACTTTATTTTACAAAAATAGATATGATAATGGAGTATTATCAAGTATGAGTTATCCAATTTATGTTGCAAGATGTTGCAGGTGAGATATTGGGATCTTTCCTCTCAAATATAAGTATCTTTTTGAAGGAAGTTCAAATCTTTTGCTGTAAGAATTTCGAACTATTTTTCTCCCATCTTTAGATTTAGACAAAGCTTCTAATATTTTTTATTTGAAACAAATTTTGTTTTGCAATGCATGAAAGTTGTCATCAACTGGAAAGTTTTATTTTTTATTTTTTAAAGATAAATTTGAATATAGAAGATTTTGTTTCACATTGGAGGGGGCCAGGGGGGCAACAAACTCCATCTAAATTCTTGTAGATTTTGCTATGGTTTGCCATCACTTTGGTAGCTCCCTATCTCCAAGACCTCTCAATTGTTTATTATCCTTACAAAGATGGGTAATTGTTGTTACCTACACACTCTTGCACACAATTGAAAATAGTGACTTTCAATGAAAATTTTGCTTAAGTATGGTTGTGTGCAAGATTTTGTGTGTAATAAACACCACTCAAATATACTAATCTCGTTCCTATTTCTTCCTTTATTGGGGTTGTGTATTTCACATTATTTAAATGGGCTTTCAAGCAGTTTCCTTAATGGACCATGCGGTTCCATTGATCGAACTAAAAGCCCTTTGTATATTACTCATTCCTAGACTTGGTCCAAGTTCTTGAACAGTTCAGCCTATCAGTACTATTTAATGTATCATATTTTAATTCTTTGGGGTGTGACAAGGTATTAATTCTTTGGGGCTAAAACATAAAGAGCTCTAAAGATTCCAAAATATAATATAAATGGGCTCATAGTCATCTCCCAATAAGAAAAACAAAAAAAGGAAGACAAGTTTGTTCTAAAAGTGGGCTCTAAGTGGACCTGAAGCCAAACACGATTTCTAAAAAAACTTGTCCCAGATTGAATTTACTTCCCAATGCTAACCCAAGGCAATACCGTTTAAGTAACACCAAGTCCAACCAAGCAATACGATCATCATTATCCCACAACAATATTTTAAAGATGCAGTATCTCATGCTTTAGCTAAGTTAGTTAACTTTGTTAATAGTAATGCACTTATGTTTGTTGTAATATCTCTTCGAATTTGTTTGGTATACTTGGAGGAAAAACTCTTTATTTGCTCTGTTGAGTGAAATTCTAGATTTACATTTAAAAAAAAAAAAAAAAAAGGTTTGATGAGATTATAAGGACTGTTAGGTTCTAAGGTCTTAGGATTTTATGTATTTAGAACTCTAATTTGTAATGTTGGCAAACCATGATCAAAACAATGTATTTAGTCTTGTTTAAGTTTGCTCAAAGTTGGTTTAATATTGTAAAGTTGGAATCGAGTGACTGCAGAAGCATTGGGGCTTCTCGGCCTGGCTCGATCGATCGAATGTAATTCTCGATCGATCGAAAGTCGGCCCAGATGCGTTTTTCTGCAGAATTCCAACTAAGCCCTAACTCTTTAAACGTTTAGGGTTTTATGTTTTTGCCCTAGGTATATAAGGCAAACCCTAGCTACGTTTTTCAGAGTTGCACAAGTTGTATTGTTGCTCATACATTGCGGTTTTGTGTAAATCTCTTGTGAGATCTAGAGGAGCTTTCCTTTACACAAAGCTTAGGGTTTTCAAGATTGAGATCACTTCAACATCTTGATGATCAACTAGGTTGCAGCCATTGGAACTTAAAGATAAACAAGTGAGGAGCTTGTAGCTGATTGAAGGAATACAAAGAAAGAAGTAGTCCGTGGATTCGAAGCCTGCGCGTGGTCGTGTCAGGAAGTTACTACTGGTGTGTAGCATTAGGAAGTCAAGCGGGGAGCTTGTAAGTCCTTTTGTAAGAACTTCAATTCTTTCTTAGTGGATTCCGTTTTGCCTTGAGGATCGGTGGGTAAAATCCTCCCCAGGTTTTTCCGGTGTGGTTTCCTGGGTGATCATATCATGTGTTATTTATTTTCCGCTGCTTTATATGTTTTATATGCATAATATGATTTTGTGATTGTTTTAACCTAGAATTTCATAATTTGACTAAGTAACAACTTGGCTAATTAATCTAGGCTACGCAATCTGGTTATAGTTTAAGGGGTCTAAACCGTTCAAGTGGTATCAGAGCGGGTAGCTCTTTTTGTTTGAGATCTTTATCTCAGAGCTAATCCTTGACCCCAGTTGTCATGGAGCATGGACACTCTCTGTTTGTTCCTCCTCACTTTGATGGGAACAATTATGCTTACTGGAAAGTAAGGATGAAAGCATTCCTGAAATCCATAGATGAGAGGGTTTGGAATTCCGTTGAATACGGATGGGAGAAGCCCACTACTCCTGTGAGTGAATGGCAAACTTCTCAGAAAGAAGCAGCAGGCTTCAATAGCAAAGCTATGAATGCCATATTCAATGCTGTTTCAATGGAGGAATTTAAGAGGATCTCTAATGTTGAGGTTGCTCATACTGCCTGGAAAATCCTCCAAACTGTGCATGAAGGCACAAAGGCTGTTAAAATTAACAAACTGCAGCAATTAACTTCTAGGTTTGAAAACATTAGAATGTCTGATGATGAAACCTTTGATGAGTTTTATGCAAAACTAAATGATATTGTTAATTCTGCTTATAATTTGGGTGAAGTCTATGATCAACCTAAAGTTGTTAGGAAGATTCTTAGATCTTTGACTGAAGACTTTAGACCCAAAGTAACAGCCATTACTGAAATAAGGATGTTGACTCCATCCCTGTGGATGAGCTTGTAGGATCTCTTCAGTCCTATGAGTCTGACTTGCCCAAGACTGTCAAATCCAAATCAATGGCACTTAAGTCTGTTGATGATGTTGAAGCTGATGGATTTGATGATGAGCTCTCTCCTACGGAGATAGCTTACCTTGCCAAGAACTTCAGAAATTTCCTTAGAAATACTAATAGGAAGGCAAGGAACACCAACACTGCTGAACCTAGAAACTTTAGGAAGAATGATCCCACTAAGGTTAACAATTTTGAAAAACCTAGAGAACAAGTAGGTCAATCTTCTAATAACTCTTTGGGTCCTCAGTGTTATGGTTGTCAAGGGTATGGTCATGTCAAATCTGAATGTCCTACTTTCTTGAGAAATAAGGGTAAAGCTATGGCTGTAACCCTTAGTGATAATGAGGTTTCTGATGATGAGTCCGGATGTGACGAGGATGGAAACTTCATTGCTTTCACTGCTACTGGTACAGTAGATGAAAGCATATCTGCTGAGGAGAACCCTGCTGATGGGGAACTCTCTGAAGATGCAGATCTTCAAGAAGCCTATAACAAACTTTGCAAAATTGCTGCAAAGGATGCCATGAAAGTAGATTTAGGCCTGAAGAAAATTGATGCTCTTGAGCTTGAGAAGAAAAATTTGCTTGTGAAATTGTTTGATGCTAATGATCTTTTGAATAATGTTAAATCTAAAAACATGCTTTTGCTTGATAAAGTTAGAACTTTGGAACATGATTTATCTGTTGCTAGGTCTGCTAGTTCTAAACTTGATCACATGCTGAATGTTCAAAAGTATCCTTCTGATAAAGCTGGGTTAGGATATGTTGAAAGCATCTTTGATTCTGGACCACATTCCACTGTCTTTGTTCCTTCTTCTTCTTCTTCTGAACCTCTTGTGAATAAGGTTGTGAGTGAAACTATAAAACCCCCTGTGAGTGAGGTTGTTAAACCCGTAGAAATTTCACCACCAAAGAAGATTAGGGTAGACTTAAGAGAATCCAAACCTAAGGAGCCTACCAAACCTAAGGACAAGATGCATGGTAAACCTGCTTGGGTTTGTCATTATTGTGGTAAGTCTGGACATATCCGTCCTAACTGTTACAAGCTTCAAGCTGATAAGAGAGCTAAAAGACCAAAAGTGCCTGTGCCTCAAGCACAAGATCCTATGGCACTAATTGGTGAATTGGTAAAGGCGTTAAACCTTTATTCCAATTCTGGAGTTGGGAATCACTCTAATGTGAATAAGAACTCCAATGCTCGGGGTGCATCTAAAAAGTTTTGGACGCAAAAGACTCGAACTAATTGAGTCTTTCTGACATGGTCCTTGTGCTTCATTGCTCTATTCTATTGTGACCATTGTTATTTGGTTTTTGTGTTTTTCTTTTGTTCTAGGACTTGCATTGCATTACATACATGCATTTCATTCTAGGATTTATTTGTTTTCTCTTTTGATAATAATAAAAAAAAAAAAAAAAAAAAGGGAGAAAGCAAAATCTGTGTTGAACACTATTTTTCTTGATTTTTGAAAACAAGGTTGGTCATTCTTTTTACACATGTCATGTCTTGTGTACCTTGTTTAACTTTGATGAGCTTATTTGTTGCACTTAACTAGTTGAAACTTTGTAGTGCATGTTGTGTGGGAAAGATGTGTGTGGTTCTTAATCACTTTGCCTTAATCATGAAGTCACTAGTTTTTGACTGTCGGACTTGATCCTTTTGAGAAAGGCATAAATAACCATCTCACCACTGTTCACTAGCCAATCATGAACACCTTAGTGCATATCATAAGATTTAGTGCTCGAGAAAGTGTAGCACATGCACAAAAAGAACATAAGGTGTAGCCTCAATTAAAATTAAAACTGGTGTGTACTATTAGGCTTGATGCCAATTCACTTAATTCAAACCGGTGTGTACTATTAGGCTGAATGCCATTTCATATATAAATAAGAGGCAAAAATGCAAGAAACTTACATGATTGCAAGCTTTTGATCTAGGAGATGTGGGAGTTATAGGATGTAACTCTTTAGGTGATAGTCTCTTTTAATTCTATGTGATGAATTGTGTAGACTTTGTGCTTGATTGTCATTCACATATCACCTCACATGTATCTCAAGTCTTTGCTAGTTTCACACACTACACAAGTTATTCTTTGTTAAACACTGTACATGCTAGTGTGTGTGTTCTTGGTCTGACCAACCAAGTTTGAAAATACCTTGAGATTTGTGCACAACATATTTGTTGCTTGAGAAAATTAATTTGGAAGACAATTGAAACTTGTGTTTGAGAGAATTGGGTTTAAATTTTTGGGTTTTTGAAAATGCATTCCATCTCATACTCATGCATTTTGTATTCATTGTTCAAATGCTTTGAGGAGTAGTTTCAAAATTGGGTTTGCAATTCTTTTTCAAAACTGTGTTTTTTTTTCAAAAATTCAGTGTGTTTTTTCCCATTTCGATCGATCCAGAATGTTTTTCGATCGATCGAAAAAGTGCCTCAGAAAGTGCTAAAACGTCTGTCACTTTCGATCGATCGAATGTAATTTTCGATCGATCGAACATCGTGAATGAGCTTTTTTTAAAAAGAGAAATCTGACTTTTTCAAAGATTCAAACTTTTTCAAAATCTTTTCTTTTTCTCTCTTCGACGAGGCAAGACCAATTCTTCAAGTTTTTGTCGTTTTCTTCCGATCTTTTTCCATAATCTCTCTCTCCTCAAGCCGGTATGTCCTTAATACCCTTGCTTTTCAGTTTATTTACTTGATTCCATGCATTTTTCATGCATTGAAGAGGAGATTTTCGGAACTTTTCAAATTGGGATTTTTGTTGATTCGGACCATATTGTTTGCAATTGATCAATGGGTTTTGTTGGGGACACTCTATAAACATGTTCTTGAGTGATTAATTTGATCAATTTTGAGTTTTGTGGAAAATTTGAATTTCTAGGGTTTATAATAGGTCCGAATTGGGGCTTTTTGTGAAATTGGGATTAATTGATGAAATTGGCTTGTGCAATTGGTGTAATTGGTTATTATAAACTGTTTCCAATGGTATGTAATGATTAATTCATCAATTTGTTGCAAAAATTTTCAAGTGGTTCTCAAATTTTTAGGGTTTTTGTTAAGAAACTCTATGTTCACGCCAATTTTGTGAAATTAATCTTAATTTGGTCCTGGTTATTGCATTAGTTCATGCATCATAACATTATTAATGTTCATGCATCATATAGATTTTTCTTCTATAATTTTTTTTGTGCTAACTTGCAGTCTGCCCTTGGTTTTATTTTCTGTTCTTTTTGGTTTTCTCTTTGTGTCTCTGTCCTGTTCCTTAGCACCATGCCTAGGAAGACTAGAGCTCGTAGGACCATCCCCACTCCTACTCCATCCTCACCTACCTTTGATAGTGAGCGGTTCCCCAGTGAGAAAAACCAAGAGATCTTTGAGACTTTAAACCTTAATAGAAAGGTTTGGGCTGAGCGTTCTGTTCGTTTAGATGAGGTTGATCCTGCCATTAGGGCAAATTTTGAGCGTAGGGGTTGGTTACCTTTGTTAGCCGTGTCTGTCCTTCCACCTCCGGCTACCTTGATTAGAGAGTTCTTCTCGAACCTCTCTGTCCGCATCTATGATTCCAACACTCTAGTTAGGAGTTGGATACGAGGTGTAGAGTACTCCATTACTCCTCAGGTAGTGGCTGATGCTCTAGAGGTACCGTTGGTTAGGGATCCTGTCTATCCCTATGATGAGTCACCTGAGTTGAGTGATGTCATGTCTTACATCACTGGATCTTCTATCCAGTGGGGTTCTGATCCTCGGATCACCACCGCTGAGCTTCCTGAGACTACCTATCTATTCTTTAGGATAGCCTGTCATTCACTCTGGCCCATTTCTCATCTACACACCATTCCTCTTGAGAGGTGTGTTTTTCTGTACGCTCTTGTTACAGATGCTCCTATTAGTTTCCCCCATCTTTTTCTTCGTTCTTTGAACGAAGTTTATAGGAGTTCATCTACTGCCCATGCCCTTGTTCATCCTATTTTCATTCATAGGATTTTACTTTATCTAGGTTTAGAGGACTTCCCTGCTTCTGAGCCTGTTCATGTTATTGGTCCTATAGGTGCGTCTTTTCTTAGACAGAGAGCCGCTCATCTTCGAGCTGGTTCTAAACACCCTAGGTCTGATCCCTCTAGTAGCGCTCCTCCTCCTCCTTCTTCTTCTACAGGTCCTGCTGGTGAGACTGTTCCTGATTCTGTAGGTGCTGCTGCTGTTCCTCCTTCTTCTTCTCATGCTTTAGCTAAGTTAGTTAACTTTGTTAATAGTAATGCACTTATGTTTGTTGTAATATCTCTTCGAATTTGTTTGGTATACTTGGAGGAAAAACTCTTTATTTGCTCTGTTGAGTGAAATTCTAGATTTACATTTAAAAAAAAAAAAAAAAGGTTTGATGAGATTATAAGGACTGTTAGGTTCTAAGGTCTTAGGATTTTATGTATTTAGAACTCTAATTTGTAATGTTGGCAAACCATGATCAAAACAATGTATTTAGTCTTGTTTAAGTTTGCTCAAAGTTGGTTTAATATTGTAAAGTTGGAATCGAGTGACTGCAGAAGCATTGGGGCTTCTCGGCCTGGCTCGATCGATCGAATGTAATTCTCGATCGATTGAAAGTCGGCCCAGATGCGTTTTTCTGCAGAATTCTAACTCAGCCCTAACTCTTTAAACGTTTAGGGTTTTATGTTTTTGCCCTAGGTATATAAGGCAAACCCTAGCTACGTTTTTCAGAGTTGCACAAGTTGTATTGTTGCTCATACATTGCGGTTTTGTGTAAATCTCTTGTGAGATCTAGAGGAGCTTTCCTTTACACAAAGCTTAGGGTTTTCAAGATTGAGATCACTTCAACATCTTGATGATCAACTAGGTTGCAGCCATTGGAACTTAAAGATAAACAAGTGAGGAGCTTGTAGCTGATTGAAGGAATACAAAGAAAGAAGTAGTCCGTGGATCGGAGCCTGCGCGTGGTCGTGTCAGGAAGTTACTACTGGTGTGTAGCATTAGGAAGTCAAGTGGGGAGCTTGTAAGTCCTTTTGTAAGAACTTCAATTCTTTCTTAGTGGATTCCGTTTTGCCTTGAGGATCGGTGGGTAAAATCCTCCCCAGGTTTTTCCGGTGTGGTTTCCTGGGTGATCATATCATGTGTTATTTATTTTCCGCTGCTTTATATGTTTTATATGCATAATATGATTTTGTGATTGTTTTAACCTAGAATTTCATAATTTGACTAAGTAACAACTTGGCTAATTAATCTAGGCTACGCAATCTGGTTATAGTTTAAGGGGTCTAAACCGTTCAAGGACCATGACCATCCAATATTGAGAACTTATTGGATCAACTTAATACTCGACTGGATGAACTTATTTTCATATTTTATTTTGTTTACTTTTTAAGTACAATATATTTTTTTAAAATTGCGTATAATTATATTTTTTCATGATAAACATAATTTATTAAAGGAAACAAATTCATCAAATGCACACAGAATGTCTTTATTAGAAATACTAGGAAGTACTAGTTGAGTTGCAAGACTCTTGACATAATGAATGTTGAATTATATAGCTTACAATTGGAACTAAAAATTAGATACATGAAATTGAATTCTATGATGTTTGGCAATTTTGAATTTTTAGGAAAATTTAAATTGCTACAACATGTATAATTGGAACTTTTATATTTAGGAAAATACATGTCCAAAAAACCAATTTATATTAATAGTTCAAAATAGTATGAATCTTGTGGGAAAAGTAAATAGCGTTGGTGTTGCCTTTCTCAGCATCGGGAAAATTCTGTTATGGCCGTTATTGACAATGTGGCATGGTCGGTTAAAGAAGTTGAATTGGAGGATTGTTCCAAATTTACTGTAGGGAATATTAGGCCCAAAAGTGGTTTGAAGCCCATTAAATATGAATGTGTCAAACATTAACAAAGTATCATTTTCCCAACCATGGGCTTTACAAAGTGGCAGAGGCAACCTATTAGATCTTTCCCTCAAAAAGATCTCAATATGAAGCTTTTCAAGCTATTCTTGGAGGTACTAAGTTTTTTTTTTTTTTTTTTTTTTAATTATTTTCTTAGGGTGCTAAAAAAGGAGGTATTGAGTTACAAACAAAGTTTGGCTACAATAGGAATAGGAAGATAACATGTATTTCTATAATGTTCAATTTACATAACATGGATACGCTCATTTTCTTATTGTTGACTGTAACCTTAGACTACAACTAAATTTGTAGCCATCCCATTAAAAAAAATTGTAGCCAAACTTTGTTAGAGACATTTTTCAAATTCTTTTGCTCTTACTGGTTGAACAATTCATTGTGATATATTAGGAATTGTCATTTTAAAAATTAAGATGTTTAATTATTTAACCAAACTTTTAACGCATTTAAATATACAATGATGAATTATAATCAATTTCAATTTGCTAAAAGATGTACCCTCTTATATATTTTTGAAGCATTTGATTAAAGAACAACAACTATGAAGTAGACAATGTGAGTCAATATGCCCTCCCAATAAGTGAAAATTATCTCCAATGCATGGGGATGCATTTTTAGCCTTTTTCTCTTGTGCATTGAACCTAAGGACCCCCACTTAAAAAAAAAAAAAAAAAAAAAAAAAAGGAGAAAAATATATTACTTGGACTAAATCATCATATTCAAATTATTCCTCAATAAAATAGTTAAATTAAATTAGAGTTCAAAATTTGTAGTCAAATTCTTGAATCCCTAATTTTTTTCTTATTTCATATTTTTAAAGTACTTTTCTAGTATTATGGAGTAATCTACTCATTTTCATAGGAGGATTTTAACTTCTACACTACGTAGACCTTTCTTATTCTAAAACAACTAAATTATTTCAAATCAAATGAATATGTTATATCAAAATCTAAATAAAAGATAATTAAATCCTTGAGATTGATCTTATTCATATCATAGATGGGGTTTATAGGAGGAGAACGTTGTACTGGTTTGGGTAAAACAAATGGGCTTTATACAATATAAACATTGAAGGATAGCCCACTATGTTAATATTGTAGCCAACCGATTGAAAACCCAACAATCACACAGTCTGATCCATATTTAAACACTCACAACTCACAACTCAATCCAGAACCTTCCTTGCCCAACCTAACTGATTTTAAGGAAAAAGAGATAGAGAAGAGAAGCATTTTAAGCCCATAGGCCATCCCAAGTATTTTTGCACATTCAACAATGGGAATTCTAGCATTTTGCCCTTAATTTTTAAAAAAATTAGCAATATGCCCATATTTTGAAACTATTTAGGGATATGCCACTGTTTCGATACTCGATTACCTTAAAGTCGAGTTTCAATGAAAAACTCGATTGGTTTAAAATCGAGTTATGCCCGATCAAACTTAAAAAAAAAAAAAAAAAAAAAAAAAAAATGCATGGAACTCGAGTTTAAGGAAATCGAGTCCCAAAACGCCACTATAGGGCTTAAAAATGCTGCTATAGGGCCCTTGAACTTGGTATCCTTACCCTTGTAAAAAATTTTGCAGGAAAACGCCACTATAAGGCTTTAAAACGTCACTATAGGGCTTAAAAACGCCACTATAGGGCTTAAAAACGCCACTATAGGGCCCCTAAACGTGGTATTCTTATCCTTGTAAAAAAATTTGCAAGAAAACGCCACTATAGGGCTTAAAAACGCCGTTATAGGGGATAAAAATTTACATTGAACTCAAGTTCTATGCAATTTTTTTTTTTTTTTTTTATAAGTTTAATCGGGCATAACTCGAATTTTTACAAATCAAGTATTTAATTGAAACTCGATTTTATAGTAGTCAAGTATCGAAACAGGGGCACGCCCCTATATAATTTCAAAACAGGGGCATATTGCTAATTTTTTAAAAAATTAAGGGCAAAAGGCCAGAATTCCCTATTCAACAATATCAAACTCACAATATGAACACTCCAAAGCACATGAGTCAATCACTATTCTTGCTATTATTGATGTTTTTGTTTGACCAATACATGTCCTTGTCCATGATTAAACTAAATTTGTACTCAATTAAAAATATAAAAATAAAATAGTTAATTGGAGGGTGACAACAAAGTCCATCAAAACTATTGTTAATTTTGTTAATTTGTTGCTATATACTTGCCATCACTTTGGCAGCCCATTTCTCAAAAGACCTCTCTATTGCTCGACCAACTTATTATCCTTATAAAGACACTAATCTCATCCCTCTCTCTTCTTATGTACAAAGCATGTGGGATCCTTGAAGTTATGTTACAAAGATATTAATCTCAATTTTACCTTAGTGAGACAATCTCTAACAAGAACCCAAATTTTAGCCATCATACTAATAGTGACTCTTAATAGCTTTACCAAAACCTATAACCCCTGTCCCATTACTATCTCTCAAAGTACCACCCTAAATAAAAATAAATAAATAAATAAACCAAGTTTCATGAACGTTATTATCAATTTCTTTCCCTTAGAAATGCTCTTACTCCGTTGGCCCTTTGGGTTCATAAAATACCCAAATTCCCATTGAAAAAACAAGATTCCATGGCCAGGAGAAACATAAACCACGAAAAAAAGATTGAACAGCTCTGATTTAATTCAAGAAGTTGGTAGGAAACACCATAGACAGATAGAAACGTTACAATTCAATACGCAATAGCTTACAAAAACTCGCAATCCTTCATCAACCAAATTTAATGAGTTGTCAAGTCATTCTCTTAATGGACCATTGAACTCCAATGATCCAAATAAAGCTCACGATTGGCCCATTTCTTACACTGAGCCCAAGTTCTTAAACAGTTCAATCTATGACTAATGATTCATTAATTCATTTGGGGGGTAATGTGATGAGGTATTTAGTATTAACTCCATAATGTCTGGGTCACCAAGCCCGTTTGGTTCAGTAGTAATTTGGAATTAAAAAGTACGGTTATTTTTTTTTAAAGTATATTTTAAGTATTTATAATGTAAAAAATTGTATTTGATACCATATTTTTATAACTTTTTTGAAAAAAATTGAAATCACACACTCAAGTGTTTTGCATAAGTTTTTTTTTTTTTTTTTTGTTTTAATAAAAGTGTGTTTTACGTTTTTTTCAACATCTTGTGGGTCCCATGATTTTGAAATAAATTATAACTATATCATTCAAAACTGTTACTTGAAAACTAACTATATATATGTGTGTGTGTGTGAAATCTCCTCCTAGAGACAAGAATCACAACCCTTATTCCCAACTCACAAGAATTTGTACTTATGGAATGATTATCACGCTAAGAGTGCTCTGTTCTGTCCTACCATCTCAGCAGATTCGCTGTGTGTCAGATGCCAAACCAATTCAGAAGATTCGAAGCATGCTTTGTGGTCTTGCCCAGATTTAGATTTGGTGTGGTCAGATATGGAGCTGTGGAGTTTCCGGTTTTCAGTTCAGTTCGTGACTTTCAAGGAGCTGTTATCGTGGTTAATTAAAAACAACCATCAGCCAGAGCTTTTTGCAGTCACGGTTTGGACAATCTAGAACCAACGGAATCGAGTTCGCCTCAACCAACCAGCGGACTCACTTCATCAGATTCCCAACATTGCAAAGTCCTGGCGAGCTGATTATCATGCGAGGCAAATGGCTACTGCTACTCCAGTGCAGCGGACTCACCGTTCCAGACCTCATTGGCGGCCACCACCATCTGAGCTATTCAAGATTAACTTTGATGGTGCCGTTTTCCCACATGATAAAAAATCTGGCATTGGAGTTGTAATACGAGATCACCAAGGTTTAGTGATTGCTTCATGTTCAAAACCGGTACACCAGTTATTATGTAGCAATGATATTGAAGCAAAAGCAGTGGGCTGGGCTCTCATTTGCTTTGGATGTGGGAGTGAAAAGGGCTGTGTTGGAGGGTGATTCATTGACAGTTATTAAAGGGTTAATGGAGGAAGAAAGTTTGCTCATACCAATGGGTTTGCTCATTGAAGATGCAAAACAGCTATCTCAGCATTTTGAAGAATTACTTTACTCTTATGCAAAGAGGGATTGTAATGTTTTAGCTCATAATCTGGCTAGACATGCTGCTGGCATTCCAGATTTGTTAGTTTGGATGAAGGATGTTCCTTCACATTTTTATGATGTACTACAAGCCGATTTATTAGGCTTTGCTGAATAAAAGCAATTTTCGTTGTTCCTCAAAAAAAAAAAAAAAAAAAAAGTCACAATTTTTAGCACTTAAAAACTGAGGACTGTAGTTTAAATCTTTCTACTAAATGCACCTAAACCTTACATTTCTTAGTCAGATCAAGATTTTTAAAGCTCTTTAGAGTACTCTACCGCATAGAGTTCATTTAATCTGGACCATTCAATTTGTTAACCAATAACTTATGTTATAAAATGTCATTAATCCACCTAGAAAAGCCTTAAATGATAATGTCATATTAGCTATTAAAAAGGAAAACAACTTTACAAGTTAGATTGTAATGTGCCTTTTGGAAGACCAATAACCATGTGGGATCTACCACAACGCGCAATTCAGCCACCCCCTTAAAATCAGCTGTCCTATCTCTTTCATCTTCATTTTTAGCAATCAACTTCCACTTGATTTCTTGATTTTTACTTTTGGTCCTTTGGAACCTAAACTTGTTACTTGACTTTCTTCGAAGTTAGCCTTTACAAGTCAACAACTATGTTCTCCACTTCTCCTAAAGCAAGTTACATGAATGTTATTATCAATTTCTTCCCCTTACAAATTTTTTTATTATAGTGGGTTCACAAAAACCCAAATCCCCATAAAAAAGACAAGATTCCAAGGCCAAGAGAAATAGAAACCATGAAAAAATATTGAACCGCTCTGCTTTGATTTAAGAAGTTGCGAGGAAGCACCATAGATAGATAGAAACATTCCAGTTCAAGATGCAATTGCTTACAAAAACTCGCAATCCTGCGTCAACCAAATTTAATGGGTCATCAAGTCATTCCCTTAATAGACCATTGAACTCCAGTGATCCAAATATCATGTAAGACTCATTTCTTACACTCAGCCAAAGTTCTTAAACTATTCAGCCTATGACTATTTAATGATTTATTAATTCATTTGAGGTGTGATGTGATGAGGTATTTAGTGTTCACTTGGGTCCCTAAGCTCGTTTGTTTTGGAATTTGAAATTAAAAAGTATAGTAAATTTAAAAAAAAAAATTATATTTTGAGTATTCATAATATAAAAAATTTGTGTTTGATACGTATTTATATAGCTCTTTTGAAAAAAATTGAAATCACCCACTCTAGTGTTTTGCATGAGTTTTTTTTTTTTTTTTTTTTTTTTTTTTTTTTTTTTTTTTTTTTTTTATAACAAAAGTGTATTTTTTTTAATGTATTTTTCAACATCTTGTGGGTCCCATAATGTTGAAATTAATTATAACTATGCCATTCAAAATTGTTACTTAAATGCTAAGTGTATATATATGGTGAAGCTCTCTTTAGGGACATGAATCACAATCCTTATTGCCCAACCCACAAGAATTTGTATTTATGGAGTGATTATCATGTCAAGATCATGCAACAGTCACAATTTTTAGCACTTAGAAACTGAGAACTGTAGTTTAAATCTATCTACCAAATGTGCCTAAGCCTTACATCTCTTAATCAGATCAAGATTTTTAGAATTCATTATACTCTACCACATAGACTTCATTTAATCTAAACCATTTAATTTTTTAACCAATAACTTATATTATAAAATGTCATTAATCTTCCGACAAAAACTTTTTTTTTTTTGATACCAATAGCATAACATTATATAAACAAAGGAGAGTACAAAGTTTTAAGCCTTAGCAGGCAAGTTCAGGATACAAAACGACCAGGACAATTAGCAGCTACATAGGCTATGTGGAGTATATCTGTCATGACTAGTCTAGGAACAAAAAGGACAAATATACACAAGCTTTGCTGCTTCAATTGCCAAAGGTCAACAAGGAGAGCTTGATCTTGCCATGAGGGTTTGCTGTACATATTGCAAATTTGGACAAGCTTTTTATGGTTGCACAAAACAAGAATTCTGCTAAAACCATGTTCTTTAGCTTTGAAAATTGCTTCCACCATTGCCTCTTGAGTCACCATATGTATTGAACTTCTACCACTGCTTGCTGCACCTCTGAAGATAGTGACCCCTGCCATAGAAGTAGCTTCAAAAGCAAAGCCAAATCTCTTAGTCTTCCTATTTTTGCTAGCTGCCACTTTGATGAAAATCTGCCAGTTTTGGTGGGGAATTCTTGGCAAGGTCTGCTTCTCACTTGGTGTGGTGTTTTTCCTTTGACTGAAAGCTGTTTGATACCTACACATGAGAGATTGAGAGATTAGAATAACTTCAATGGGATTAGGAGATATACCCTGATGCAGAACCATATTTCTATGGTTCCAAATTGACCAAAGAGTGGTGAAGATAGTCTGTAAGAAGCACATTTTGCCCTGTTTCAAATCTATACTTGACACAATACACTGACTAAGCCATTGATCCACCACGGTTCAGTCCATATCAGATGTTCTTAAGCCAAGATTTGAACCATGCCAAATTGCTCTTGCACAATTACATTCCAAAAACAGATGAAAAGCAGTTTCTTCTAAATCATTACACAGTACACATGTTCCTGCCACTTGGATTCGTCTTTCCCTCAGCTTATCTAGAGTAGGCAAGCAATTATGCAACAATTTCCAAATGAACATTAGAATCTTCAATGGTAAATTCACTTTCCAGAAAAAACTCCACATAGATGGTCTTAGGATTGAAGCATTTTGGAGAAGAGTGTTTTCTTCATGGTGAATAAGATTGTATGCTTGACTAACTCTAAATGCTCCAAATGTAGAGTATTTCCAAATCAATTTGTCACTAATGCCTTGGGATTTAGGAATAGGAATCTGAAGTATCTCCTTAGCTTTGGAGGGTGGGTAAACTTTCCTAATTAGATCACATCTCCATGACCTGGAATGAGCATCAATTAAGTCTACTACTGTGCCATTATGCAAACCATATTCCCTAAGGACATGGTTTGAGCATTGAAACCAATCTGGGTGGGAGAGTGGAATTTGGCTTCCATTTCCAATCAGCCAGCGTCCATGATGAAGGGAGGAGAATTTAGTTTCAGTGATGTTCCTCCACACCCAAGAGTGATGGGTTTTAGGTTGATATTCACTTAAGGAGCAAGAAGGGAAGTATTTTTTCTTGAAGGTCCTAGCCAAAAGTGAATTGGGATTATCATGTAGTCTCCAATACTGCTTAGCTATCATAGCTTGGTTGAAAGAACCAAAATTTTTGAAACCTAGACCGCCTGATCTCTTAGATTTGCATAGCTTACCCCAAAAACTTTAAATGATAATGTCACATCAACTATTAAAAGGGAAGACAACTTTACAAGCCAGATTTTATTGTGCCTCTTGGAAGACGCAATAACTGTGTGGTATCTACCACAATGCACAGCACCCACCCATTAAAATCAGCTGTCCTATGGTCCCTCTTTCATCTTCTCTTTTAGCAATCAACTTTGGGACGAAAGATGTTCTACTACAATTTTATTCTTTTGTTTTAGTAGATTTTGATGGTCTTCGTTGAATAAAATGCATTACGTTGATTCTAAAAAAATAAATAAATAAATAAAAACTTTGAAAGTCAAACTTCATTTTTCTTTGACTTCCTTCCACATAAAAAAGTTACAAACATTATGAGAAATGACCCACCAAATTTCCATTTCATTCCACTCAGATATTTTTGGGAACTAAACTTCATATCAACTAGTCAAATTTGTCTTTTTTATTATTATTATTATTTTTTATCTTCATTTTCAGAAACAAGTAAGCAACTTCCACTAGATGATGTTATTTGTATATTATAAGTGTGTGAGTGTGTCTAATATTAATTGTGTATATTACTTTTTGTTATAATGTTATTTGTGTGAATAATGATGTGTGTAGATGCTTGTGTGTACAGTATAAATATCATATAATTTTATATAAATTAATAATTAGGAAATAGAGAGGGTTTATTATATGTGTGTGTATTGTTATCATGTTATAATAACTTTATGTTATAAAGTCAAAAAAATTCAAGAAGAAAAATTGTAAAGTTAGTGATTGTTCAAGTATTTGATTGGTTAATTAAACACGTAGCGTATTATTTTATGTATGAATGAGTGTGGTTGTGTGCGTCAATAATTAATACAATGCCAATGAGTTAAGTTTATTCATTTAGTTTAAAATATTTTTATAAAAACAATAACATATTAATAGATAATAACAACTGCATAAAAATAAAAATGTTAGACAAACTTAACAAAACAAAATGGTCATAGCTTCCCACGTTGGTAATAAATTACTCATAATAAACTATCATGTAAAAAAAAACAAAATTTGAAAACTTGTAGAAGGAAATTATAAAACTTCACTTTTTTTTTTTTTTTGTCAAGAACTTGATATATTCAAGTTCTCTTTTTATTAAAAAATTTTAATTTAAGCTTCTTAATGACTCTTAAACAAAATTCCTGGAGCGCAATTATTATTATTATTATTTTTTTATTTTATAAGATAGAATTTCTACTTTAATCTAATCTAAGTGTATATGTATATGAAACTCTTTTCTGGAGACTTAAATCTCGATCCTTACCCCCACACTTTATAAGCATTTATACTTATAGAGTGACCATTGCACCAAATGTGTGCTGTGATCAATTATAATTCGTTTAAATCAATTCAATGGTTGACATTTGATTCACACCGATAGAGCAGTGGCGCGCAATTATTCATTGAAATCAATTCAATGGTTCACATTATTCACACCTATAGAGCAGTAAAAGGAGCTTTCAGTTTCCACTACACGCATTAAAAGCAAAAGAGAAATTTCTTTGAAAGTTTCTACAAAAACAAAAAACACTTTCACAGATCACATTTCTCTCTCTTTTGGTTCTCTTGTTTGCAATCTCTTGCCTTTGGTTTTTAACCACTCACGTAGAAAGCATGGCTGGGGCTTTGGTGGGTGGAGCATTTCTCTCTGCATTCCTTCAGGTGGCGTTTGACAGACTGGCTTCTCGTGATTTCCGAGACTTTCTCAAGGGAAGGAAAGACATTGATGGATCGCTAAAAAAGTTGAAGATGTTGCTGAGGTCTGCTAATGTGGTGCTCGTTGATGCGGAGGACAACCAATATACAAACCCAGATGTGAAAGAGTGGCTGGACGATCTTCAAGATGCTGTTTATGATGCGGATGACCTTCTAGATGAGATTGCCTTGCGTTGCAAGTTACAAGCTGAGTCTCAAACTGGCACTAGCGAGGTACGGAACTTCATCACTGCTTTTGTTGATTCATTTGACAAAGAAATACCATTTAAGCTAGAAAAGATTCTGGCAGACTTAGATAGTATAATAGATCAAATGGGTATTCTTAGTCTGAAAAAGGATATCGTTGGAGTAAAATTATCATCACCGCCCTCACAAATAAAAACTTCTTGCCCCGAAACATGTGATGTGATTGGTAGAGATATGGATAAAGAAGAGATATTTAAGTTGTGGCAATCAGATGTTGCAAGTAAGATATGTGTTGTGCCCATAGTGGGTATGGGTGGGATCGGTAAAACCACACTTGCTCAGTTTGTATTCAATGACGAAAAAGTTAAAAAGAGTTTTGACCTCAAAGCATGGGTTTGTGTTTCAGAAAATTTTGATAATCTTGAGATATTAAAAGCTATTTCTGAGGGGATCAATGGTACTGCTAGTAACTTTCAGTACTTGCAATCGTTGGAAATGGAAATTCAAAAGACTTTAAAAGGGAAGAAATTTTTTCTTGTTTTGGATGATGTTTGGAATGAAAATTATGGTGTTTGGGACAGTTTCATTAAAGTTTTTAAATGTGAGGCACAAGAGGTTAAGATCATTGTTACTACACGAAGTGAAAAAGTTGCAAGAGTAGTCACGGTTTCAACTCATTATTTTCTAAATGAACTCTCAAATGAGGATTGTATGAAAATATTTGTTCATTCTGCATTTGGAAATAGAAATCCCAATGAATTTCCACGGCTGTTGGAAATTGGTAAAGAGATTGTTGAAAAGTGTAGAGGCTTGCCATTGGCTGCAAAAACACTTGGGGGTTCATTGCGTTCAAATTTTAATCAAAATGATTGGATTAAGATTTGGAAGAGTCATATTTGGGATTTACTAGATGCCAAAACTAATATCTTTTCGGCATTAAGACTGAGCTATCATTACATCCCATCACATCTGAAGCGATGCTTTGCTTATTGCTCAATTTTTCCAAAAGATTATGAATTTGAGAAGGAGGAGTTGATCCTTTTGTGGATGGCAGAAGGTTTATTGCAGCAACCCAAAGAAGCTAGGCTTATAGAATTAGAAGAAATAGGTGAAGAATACTTTAATGATTTAGTATCAAGGTCATTTTTTCAACAATCAAGTAAGTCTAAATCATGTTTCTTAATGCATGATCTTATCAATGACTTAGCAAAATCTATATGTGGGAAATTTTGTTTCCGATTGGATGAGAGTAATGAGTCCAATGAAATAACAAAAGAGACACGTCATTTGTCATATAACAAAACGAACTTTTATCCCTTTAAGGAATTTGAGATCCCTTCAGAAGCTATGGAAGCTAAGGGTTTGCGAACCTTATTGGTAAAAAACCACTTTCCAATTTGGATTTTTAAAGATAAAAACATAGTGAAGATAGATCTTAATTTGTTTCAGAATTTTAAGTCTTTACGAGTGTTATCATTGTATGGTACATGCATAAATAAGTTACCAATTACTATTGATAACTTGGTACATCTACGCTATTTAAACACTTGTAAAACTGAGATCAAAGACTTGCCCGATTCATTATGTAACTTGTATAATTTGCAAACCTTGATATTGTCGTCGGACATCACCAAGTTGCCTACCAACATGAGTAAACTAATCAACTTGCGCCACCTAGATAATAGTGGAGCCTGGATGAAAGAGATGCCTCCTCAAATGGGGAAAATGAAAAATCTCAGAAAATTATCTGTTTTTGGTGTGGGCATACATGATGATGGGTCTAGTATTAAAGAGTTGGGGGAGCTTCAGCATCTTTCTGGAAAATTGTCTTTGTTAAACTTGGAAAATGTTCAATGCATTAATAAAGATAATACGGAGGTTATATTAAAGAACAAGCAAGATTTGTCTGGATTGGAGTTGAAATGGAAACATCGTCATGGCACTGAAGATTCAGAAAAGGAAAGAATTTTGCTCGAGCAGTTGTGTCCTTGCACAAACTTGAATTCTCTCACCATCACTAATTATGAGGGTACAAGCTTTCCAAAATGGTTAGGAGACTCGTCATTCTCTAAAATGGTGTCCATAGAGCTTAGTGATTGTGACAATTGCTTTTCCTTGCCTCCGCTTGGACAGCTACCTGACCTCAAGAGCCTTCGAATTGAATATTTTGGAAAAATATTAAGTGTGGGCCTTGAGTTCTACGGGAATACAATTAACCCATTCAGAGCCCTTGAGTATTTATCATTTAAAAATATGCCAGGGTGGCAGGAGTGGGTTTTATTCAAAGGGAAAGTTTTCACTTGTCTTCGAGAACTTTATATTAAAGATTGTCCCAAGCTAATTGGGGGTCTGCCCGTTCAACTTCCCTCTTTGACCAAACTTGATATTTGTGAGTGTAAGCAACTTGTTGCTTCGCTTCCTAACTCTCCAGCTCTCCATCAATTATTATTATCATACACAGGGAAAATAGAGGGTGGCGTTTATTCAATTTTTCCCTTTCCACCATTTGCTTCCCTCTCTCGCTTGGAAATCCGTGAGTGCCCTGATTTAGTTTCCTTTCCCAGCGGAGGACTGAGCGCCCCAAATTTGTCTGAGATTGTAATCTCAATGTGCAAAAACTTGAAGTCCCTGCCTGAAGGGATGCACACCCTCCAATCTCTTGTGCATTTGGATCTGGGATGGTGTACAGTACTGGAATCGTTTCCCGAGGGAGGTTTGCCCTCCAGCTTAGAAAGTCTTGCTATATGCAGGTGCGAGAAACTCATTTCCCGTCGCATGGCATTGGGATTGCAAGGTCTCCACTCTCTCAGAAGTTTCACAATTTCTAATCATGACGAAGAATTGGAGTCCTTTCCAGAGGAGGCGTTGCTGCCTCCTAATCTTACCGATTTCACCATCGGTTATTTACCAAATCTAAAATCGCTCAATGGTAAGGGATTTCAACCCCTTACCTCTCTTAAAAACTTGAGTATTTGGAGCTGCTATAGTCTTGACTGCCTATTAGAAGATGTTTTGCCTACCTCTCTTTATCAGCTTCAAATATCTTGTTGCTGTTTTTTGAAAGAACGGTATGGAAACGAGAAAGGGGAGGGTGGGGTCAAGATTGCCCACATCCCCAGAATATCCATAAGTTGATTGAGCTATGAGGCGAAGAACGCTTCTGACCAGGTATTAATTCTCATTTTCGTTAATTCCCATCAAGCTACAGTGAAAAGTTTAAATCTTTTTCACCAAAATCATTTTATTTCATCTAACTTTTTAATGCCAAGCTTTAAAGTATCTTTTCTTTTTAAATTAATATATAGGTGAATATTTCATTAAAAGCTTGAAAGTATGTTTATAAACACTTAATCATAAGCTCTATAGACCAGATATCATAAACCACAGGTTTAGTTTTATTTTTAGTGCATTATTTAATTGTAAATTACAGAAAAACTCCCCAACATACAGAACTATATACATATATAAAGGAAGCATTAGATCATGCTACAGTTGAAATATTTGAACTAGGTGATTTTCAACATTGTTATATATGCTCATTTCATTGCCTTTTTTTTTGCAGTGTTACTTTCACTTGTAAATAACAAGTGTCTTACACACCCGCTATCAATTTCATAGCTGCTGATCCTTCTGCATTGTGTACGAATTCCTAAATGTCAATTCTCAAAAAAAAAAAAAAAAAAAAAAAAAAACCTTCCAAAATATCTAATTAGTTTCCAAGTCACTGTAAAAGCTCATCCTTTAATCTCATTCTTGCCGAAGATGCTCTTGCCTCATTAAACATTCACTACATTTCTACTATGGACTTCTGAAATACAAGACTTTTGTGAATGTTTAAGCTAAGGTAATTCTAAATTTCCAGCATATGTATTTGTTGATCAACACATTCATTTAATAAGTTAAAAGAATTTTTTAACAATCAACTAACCACAAACTACCAATCAATCTGTCTATTGAATTGAGAAAAAAAAATTTTAAAAATGTTCCTTTAAATTATTTGATTAAAGTTTTAGAGGATAAAATAACAAATGGATAATGTATAGTAGTAATTAAAAAAAAATTAATTGGTTTTATAATAATTTTTTTAAAGTATGTCATTTATGGTTAGAAATGCCTTATCCTATGCTCTTCAGACCATATATCATGATATTGATACCACAACTTTAGTATTAGACATTTTATTTTATTTATTTATTTTTAATATTAATTTATAGAAAACTTCACTGCATCCAGAAAAATATTCAAATTTATCTATCTATATAGATTCCAGAATAAAGTAAAGCTTTCTAGTAGTAAAAATATTTTTGGTACACCTATGTAAGAGATGTTGTTATATGTTTTTCAACCAAAGGCTTTGGAACCCAAGATTATGCTACAATTGACATATATGTTTTGAACTAGGTGATTTTCAACATGCTCGTTCATTGCCTTTTGTTTTGCAGGGTCACATTTATTTGTAAATAACATGTGCCTCACACATCTGCTGTCAATTTATGCCACTCTGCTAGCTGCTGGTCCTCTTGCATTGTATATAAATTTCTAAATCTCTGATATCTTTTCAAGTCACTGTGAAATCTCATCCTTTTCTTAATTAAAGAATCATTTACTCTCATTCTTGCTGGAGCTGCTGTTGCCTCATTATACTTTTACTGCATTTCTACTGTGCAGTTTTGAAGTGCAAGACAAATACTTTTGAGGTAATGCAATTTTTCCAACATATGTATTTGATGAATAATACTTTTTTTTATAAGTTAAGAGTATTTTAAGAAATATTGGGATTTGACTTGGACAGTTTGGCATGCTGTTTAATCTCAGGTAAACTATGTGGCTGTTGATAGCTATTGCTGCTTTTTTACTTTCTAACAGCCGTTGGATCACACTGATCTAGTGTGGAGAGGGACTTACTCAGGCTTTCTCTTTGTAATTGGTGGTAGATGGGAAGAAGTGACGTCCCCTCCGAAGGATAGGTTGCTGCATTTGGTTCTTTTTTTCTTCCTAACTTGAAAGAGCTCAAAAGGTTCAGCATATGACTGATCTTGCTGTCCTCACCTGTTGGAGCTACCATTACTACCAAGAATTTTAAATGCCTTATTGTGTGACGATGGTGCCAGAGGCAGAGGAGGGAAAGCTGCCTAAAGATTGTTTTGATTCTTGTTCCATGACAGATCAAGTCCAGAGATGCCCTGTGATTGTGAGGTTTGTTCAACTGAATTGTGTTTGTTGTTATAAACTTTGAACCTATCATCATAAACACTTTTTAAGTCTTTGTCAACTCTGCAAAGTTTTAAGCCTCCGACAAATGCATAAGGGACAATTGCTTCAAATCATCCCATTAATGAATACAATGATTATAAATGCATCTCTTGCAATTAATATTTTTGAAGAGCTAAATTTACATTCAGTGAGCCACAATTATGAATGTCCTGCCAGCATGTTCTATTTTCTTCAAGTTTGGACTGCCCTATGTACTGTATTGAAACGAAAAATAATGTAGAGAATGGTGCCTCATAGCTCCAATTGCAGCTCCTAGATTTGAAAGAAAAGATATCCTTTAGGCATTTTATTGGATATCAAGTGTGATTGTGAGTTCATTACACCTCAAGAACTTGATTGTCTTCCATGCGAGTTTGTTTGGATGTCTTCCGAATATTCCCAACTTCATACTTTTTTTGCTCTCCATTATTAAGCTTATCCACTAATTCTTTCCTTGTACCTGTGCATGCTCATGTATACATTTATTGAATTAACTTCATACTTTTTTTGGTACTTTTCAAGCAAGATTTTGGTACTTAAAGAACAAGCAAGATTTTTTTGGTACTTTTTTTTTTGCTCTCCATTATTTAGCTTATCCACTAATTCTTTCCTTGTACCTATGCGTGCTCAAGTATATATTTATTGAATTAACTTGTTGTCATTGTACATGTATTTCCTTTGATGATAAAATTATAACAAAAAAATAAGGGAAAAAAGTGACGCAAGATTGATCACATCCCCTGAATACATATAGATGACTAAGTCATTTTAGGAGCTAAAATTCCAATTTAACCCAAGCCACTGTTTTTCATTAGGTACATTCCATTCAATTTTATATAAATATAAGTTTATTTGTTGATAAAAATATCTGAAGAAGTGTTACTACTTGATGAAGGGCTGGCTGAAGAACGGTGTCATAATCTGTTTCTGCCTTGAGATCAAGCACTTTTTAGGTGTTGTCCTTTGTTGAAGGAATGGTTCCATTAAGAAGAAGGGCAAAGAATGCCCATTTTCTTCAGCATATTAGTTGATGATGAAGTGATCATGCAGCTGAAAGTGTAGAAAGAGTCTTCATCTACTGTTTTCTTCATTCACTTGGCATCATTTAAATATTAGAGTCAAGTACATAAATGTTCTACTAAGACCATTTAGTTCTCAAATTGATTTAGTACCTTCTATTATTGGATGGTTTAACTGAGGTTAATTATGATGAATCAGAACACTTTCCAGCTTCCTTCCTTCACTATTTTGGATAATCAGGAAGTGGTCGGCAATTCTTCTACATTATTATGTGTGCTTCTATCCCTAGGAAAAGCGACTGATATGTTGCATTTATGCAGAAAGTTCATTTATTTTAGGTATGATATGTAAAACTTATATTTCTAATACTGTCCTTTGCAATGATGATTTTGGCAGACAGATTAAGCATTTGTGCGTGAATCAATAATCTTCTTTTTTTTGGGTCAATATTGTCACTTTCTCAGCTTGCCACCAGCATTTTGCTATTTAACTTTTTCCCTTTCTTTAATATTTTAATTTATTTTGAAGGCTGCTACACAATTCTGCCTAGTTTTCCATCTGACTTGTATTTCTTTGGTGCTACCGGCAATAATATGCTATAAATAGCCCTGTGAGATTCAAGCTTGTGATATGAAAACTATTACCTTGCTTTCAAAATTCAAGGTGACTTCAGCCAACCAACTCAAACTTCATCTGCAACCAACACTTTTGGTAAGCACTCAAACCTCTTTCTTCGAGATTTGTACAAATGGTTTACTACCGTTTATTTTTTTGTTTTTTTTTGTTTTCAAGATTTATTCTCAAAGTTTTCTAACCTTCTTTTCATACTGGTGCTTTTCATACTGGTGCCTGGAGGTTGGCCCTGAAAGCATTTATTATTTAGTTTTGATCAAGACAGGACTTCCAAGAGCAATGGAGAAAATAACCACAGGTGGTCCACATTGTCAGCATTGAAATTTGATAAAAGGGAAATCATTTCCTTTAGAAAATAAATCAAGTATGAACCAGGGTCTTGAAATTTCTTCAACTTCATTTTTTCTTTGTGAATGTCAAGCAAATGTTTTGAGATAATAATTTTGTTCCTTTTGCACAAAATTCGTGTTATACTTTCTAAACCTTGCCATATGCTTGACAAGAGGGGGTTGGGAAATTTAGGACAAACTTATCATATCATCGAAAGTGTATTGGTGGTGGCAGCATTCCAAATCTCACCAGGTACTCGTTCTAGTTTCCACTAGACTAACCCTTCATTTATGCATTTCCAAGTTTCAAATTGTTTGAATCTTTTTCCGTTTTTCTTTTTTGTATATTTTTTTCAAAAAGATTAAGAAATAATAGGCATCATCTTAACTTTTTGGTAGTACTCACTAAAGATTTTCCTTACCATCAATAGTCTTAATATTTTATTTTGTGCAGCACATGAACAAGGTCCAATGTTCTGGCTTTCTTAGCTCACCACCAACAAATGCCCTTCTTTGGTGTTGGACAGATCTGCCTGTATGTTTCTTCTGATTAGTCCTAGGTAAAAATCCTTTAATTTTCAAATAGAAGCTTATACAAGTGCAATTCTAATGTTGAATTTTAAAAAAGTGAAGCAGTAGTTCTAATGAGAACTATGTGGGCTTGCAAGTCATGGAATGAATAAAATCCATACTGAACAGATCATTAACCAAACACAAGCTAAGCTCATTTGTTTCAAACCATTGCTTTGATTTATCATTATTTTAAAATTTGAAAAGCATTTCTAAACAAATCCTTTGTTTGTTAAAAGAATTTCTTCTTCAATTTTACAAACCAATCCTGGCAAATTTGCTGAGTTATATTCCATCCGATACTTACAACACAATTTAAAAAATTGTTGATTTTCATTGCATTTGAATGTAAATATCCATCATCCAAAGTGAAATTATCAATGCATTCCAGAAAATGAAATTGTGCATTGATTTTTCTTATTTTATTGAAGTAAGGGTAGGGGGTGAAATATTGTATGATTTCTTATTTTCAACATAGGAATGAATTATTTTATATTGCATATGCTTGGTTTAAATTCAATTAACATCATCAGATGCAACAAACACACTGCCTGCAGGTGGATATGGGCTCATAAAGACTTCGAGATTTAGGAAATGGTGGTGGACGGGAAGATTTGAAGTCCTTGCCAGAGGACATGTTGCTACTTTTGTTTTTCCTCTTCCTAACTACAAACAGCTCATAGGCTCAGCAAGTTGCTCCTCTTGCCAAGGTTGCTTTCAGTCACCTGTTGGAAGTGTCCAACTCGCTTTTTTACATCAAGAATTGTATTGTCTTATGCTGAGACAATGGTGCCTGAAAGAGACAGGGAAAGCTGGCTGTTGAACCAAGATTGCTCAACTCATGTTCCTTGAAAAATCAATGCCATTCTTTAAGGCTCTTATGTTAGTAACAGTAATCACTAATATGTTTTCTCCAACCGGAAGGTGATCTATGATTGTTAGGTTCATTCAATTGGTTTATTTATTTAAAGACATTCAAAGATTTATGTCTCATGGTGTAACCTTTGGACCTCTATCAAACATCTTTGCAAACTCTTTTCCGTGTACAATTATACAATGAAGGAGCAATGGGGAGAACATATTATGGAAGTGACAACTTGATAAAAATTGTAAATAGAAGGCCATTTTTATGCTTAAGAACATTATGGAAATGACAACTTGTAGTTTTTAAGATTTTGTATAACTAAGAACATTACAGGAGCACACTTATGTGAGCTCCAGCGTATGAGTTTGGACCTTAATTATATAATATTAACAATTTAGTTTGGACCTTAGTATTTGATGTGGGGGCTTTACTCACATATGTAAAGTATAAACCCAACGCCTATCTTATTCTAAAACATAGACATGGGACATGGCACTATTCAAATCAAATGAAAATGTAATATCATAGACATGGGACAGATGGGGTTTAATGAAAGAAAATAAATAAGGTGAACAAAGTGTTTCACGAAACAGATATTTGACTTATAACCAATGAGGATGCCAGAAAGTGAACCTTGACTTGGAAAATACGTTTTTAATTCTAAAATATATTAAAGAATTTTTTTTTCTTAGAGTGATTTTAAATATAAAAAGACAATGGTGCAACTGTGCAAAACTATCCCAAGTGTGAATACTACATGACACTTTCATCAGTAATTTGCTACATTAAATCAATCTAAAAGTATAGAGGGTGTGATTAGAAGTTAGATAATAAAAAATAAAAAATAAAAACCAAGTGTGAGTAGTCAAACATTACATTCTTACATTTTACTTATTGAAAATGCCAAGTCATCTAATTTTATCATCTAAACCGCCATCAAAATCTCAAACCTTTTTACAAATGCACAAACAGAGAGACAGTACAAAATGAGTGTACAAGGATAACATTTCCCATCATTAGTAAGAAAGTAGCATAGTCATAGTTGAATCAAATTAGTAACAACATTAGCTAAGCACAAAATTGCCTGATGCTTTTCTTACCATTAGTATTTAGTATAGACAGCAGGAACAAATAATTTCCCATCTCAGGATATAAAAATTTTCAACAAATTTGGTGCTGTACAACTGAAACTTACTCTTGTACAACTGAAACTTACTCTGATACGACATGCGTCTTTTCTTTCTGCCACATGATGTGCTTGTTCTTCAGTAGCAAATTTTAAGAACTTCCAGGCCTATTTTTTGAGTTCCAAGTTTTTCACCTAAACACCAATAAACGACTTGAGACCTAGTCTCTGCAGTTACTACCTTAATACCTCAGTTTTAGGAAGGCATTGGCTGGTTGCCATGATTGTGATTGACATAAAAGTGGACCTCCAGATCATTTAAAACTAGCAAAAAAAGAGGACCCCTGTGAGAAGCACTATTAACTACACTACTCCGTCATATTTTCCTCACTTGAATTGCTTTCAGGTAGCCTATCATTTTCATCATTTCTACTACATACCTTATCTACCTCCCCATTTGAATGACTCGCAGGCAGAACATCCGCATCTATCTTAGTATCCTCTTCCACGCTGCTTTCATCTTGCACAGAAGGTGTATCAGTGTCCATGGCGTTGAACACAATTGTTGAATTTTGTTATCGTTTTATCCTGAGTAGATCATATAATGATCAAATTGATGACTCATGTATCGCTCCTGACATCAAGAAAATTACGAGTCTTAACTTCAGGATTCAGTCAATTGTGCAATTACGGGTAACAAAAAAAATAAAAGTTAAGGTCCAAGGTAACAGATAAAGCCATCACCCTGCGTGGATGCAGGATATAGATTACATTTAAGTGTGATAAAAATTTAAGCAATTAAGAATCAAGCATTTCTGCATAACCTAAAGTCAAATTTCTTTCCAAATTGATGCACCAATCATGCGCTACTGAGGACATAAATTTAAAACTAGAAAAAGAATGGCATGCATACCTGATACCTCCAGTTAAAAATGCTAATCATCTCCTCAACACCGCTAACAAGATGGTTAGGTCCAGTGTCTTCAACATGTCATTCTGTATATGATGTGCTCTCATTCAGATTGAGGGCAAGGCGATCAGGTCTCTGAAGCAGAAGCTAAAATGTAGGCTGCAGTTCATAGTATTGTTCAAACAGAGACCGGCGACAGAACACAGACAAACCAAGTCGGGCACGAGACATGGCAACAACCAATCTTCTAACATCATGAAGGTGACCAACAAAGTGAGTACGCACAAGAGACAGCAATATAAAATTATTTTGCTGACCTTGAAACTTATCAACAGTTGTAACCTATAGACAAACATTAGTGAAAACAGTTACAAATTAATCTGATAACGTAGTGCGGTCCTACTAATATTTTAGAAGAATAACATCTAACGTAGGCAACAATGACAATAATCATGAAGTGTTAAGAATTATCAATTAAGTTTTGGAGTTTATGTTGATTTAGAACTTGCCCGATTGGACCCATTTGAAAAAGAAAGAGATAAGAGAAAAGAAGCATTTCAGGCTCATAATCCATCCAGAGTTTTGAGGGAATCATTAACCTAAGCTAGTACGGTTTTTCCAGTAAATGTATTCAACACATTCATTTTATATTTGATGCAGGCGCAGATGAAAGCTAGTCTTAACTTCAATAACTTCTAAAAGCCACTGAAACTCACTGCTTTTGTGTGGAGAGGGACTTGCGAAGACTATCTCTGTTTCAGATTTGAAATAGGTGGCGATTGGGCAGATGTGTAGTCCTCTCAAGAGGACAGGTTGCTGCTTTTGGTTCTTTCTTCTCTTCTTAACTTCAGAGAGCTCAATAGATTCAGCACATGACTGCTCTTGATGTCATCAATTCACTAACAAGAATTTCAAATTGTCCTATGGTGAGACAATGGTGCCAGACACACAGAGGGGGAATACTAGACCAAGATTGCTCAGGTGCTTGTTCCATGACAGATCAAGGCCAGTCTTAAGGAACTCTAATGTCATTACTAGAAATTACTAATATGCTTTTTAAAGTCAGAGATACTCTGTAGTTTGTTTTTTAGTTTTGTTCAATTGATCTGTGTCTGTTGGTATAAAATTTGGAGCTGCGATTATAAATGATTTTTAAAACCTTGGAGCTTTCAAGTGCGAACTTTGACTTTCACATGAATTCAAGCCCGTTGCTTATTGCCAGGAACAATGGTGCTTAAGGAGGATGGATAAAATTGCTCCAAGACGACTCACATTACATAGAGAGACAATGGCATAATATTGAGAGTTTTTGCTAGTTAAGCTAAACATTCACAACACCATAGGCTTGCCACATTATACTTTCTCTTGCCTTATTATACTTTCTCTTATTTGCCATTATTTTAATCAAACTATTGCTCTGATTTGTCATTATTTTAAATATAGGAAAGCATTTTTTAACTCATTTTTGTTAGAGCTTCTTTTGCCTCATTATACTTTCACCGTGTTTCTACTGTGCACTTTTGAAGTAACGCAATTTTTCCAGCATATGTATTTGATGATTAATACATTTGTATTATAAATATTGGGATTTGACTTGGTCATGCTGTTTAATCTCAAGTAAACTATGAAGTATCCATGCTTCCTAGCTCACTTGTTGAGGCTACCAAGAATTTTAAATTGTGTAAAAGCTGGCCAAGCTTGCTTCTGAAAAGATCAAATCCAGAGATGCCTGTGATTGTTAGGTTTGTTAATTTGTTCAATTGATTTGTGTTTGTTGCTATAAAATGATAGCACTAGTCTCCAACGGCTATTAACTGCTCTAACAGATTTTTATATTCTCAGCACTCTAGACAAAACGACATCGAGTGAGAACTTAAGAAGACTATAAATTAGTACAGTTTGTTGTACGGCACTGTATCACTACTTGTTTAAGGACTTGGTGGAATGACGTCGTGTGAAATAAAGTATGTTTACTGTAAGGGGATATTGGGCCAAAAAGCAGTTCGAAGCCCATTCTATATGAATGAGAAAACTTCTTTCTATTATAGATATGGGGTTTATAGGAGGAGAAAGTTGTACAGATTTTGGCAAGACATACGGGTAAGATGGCATTTGAAGCCTTTGAGATATCAGTAGTACCATCTACAAGGTTGGTGGTGTCTACCTGAACCACGAAATCAAAGGGGTCAGCATTCTTGATGGTTCTGCCTTTTCTGGTTTTGACAAACCGCAAAGAAAAGTATTTGGACATTGTCAAGCCAAGCAATAGGAGACAATTCCATTTTGTGCTTGGTTCAAATTGGCATTTTGCAGAAGTGTGTGTATACATGTAACGCATTTTGTGGAAGCCATTAGACCGTTTTTATCCTAGGAAGCACTATAGACAGAAACATTCCAAATCAAGGCCTAAGGGCCTTACCTTGTGGAGCTTTTTCAAGAGGGATTTATCTTGTGGTGGTGGTGGTGGTGATCATGGAGTTGTGGGTCCCACTAATAGTGGTGGTGGTGGTGTTGTTCAAGTTTAAGTGGTCAACAATCGGTGCAGCAGCAACATCAAACGGTGCCGTTTACGACTTCGCTTACGATGCCAACGACGTCGCACTTGGATTTGAAGGAAACCGATCATCGCATTGTGAATTGGGATATGTTGTGGGACTGTGATCACATTGCTTAGAGTGCTCAGGTAATGTTTCGAATCTTTTTATATAAAAAACGAAAAAAAAAATTAATTTGATTGATTGGTTATTGTGTTATTCTTGTTATTTTGGTTTGACTTTTGAAGACTTTAGTTAGCTAAAAAATCACTGTTTTTTTTTTTTTTTTTTTTTTTTCATTTTCAGTTTTTCGTAGGTCTTGCCACTTAAAAACTGGTTTGGTTCTAGTATTTGTATTCAATTTTCATTTTTAGTATCTTAAAAGTTGGATTTCAATACAAAAAATGAATATAACTTTTCAGCATTTTTGCTTTCTATGAATATGAATTTATTAGTATATTCGTAAATATTGTGAAAACAAAAGATTACTTTTTTTGTGATGTGATGTATGTAAGTAAGAAAAGTTACTTTTTTTTTTTAAATAAAAAAAAATGACCAAACCCGGTATGATGTATACTATATTTAAATTATATATTCAAAACAACTTACTAAACACTACCAAATATGAAAATAAGAGTTTTTTTTTTTTTTTTTATTCAAATTTAATATTTGAACGTAGAATAAAGAAAATGAAAAGTGAATACACATCTTTTTGAAATCAAATAGGCCCTTAGCTTTTGAGATTTTTGCTAATGAAATTAGCATGTGTACCATCACAATATTAAGGACCATTCACAATACTGGCCATCAATAATCGCAACTCTCAATATGAAAATCCAATGAGAATCCTTGATATTCCAAAATCTTGCATATGTGTCATTCACTTTCACAAGGTAAAATAAACACAAAAGACAACCAAAATGTCTCTAATTAGTAAAAAAAATCAGATGCCATGTCTAAATCATTAATTGCTAGAACATAAAGATGAATTTCAAAGCTAAAACTCTAGTAGCAGAAGCTTTAGTTAAACAACCATGACAAACAGATGACCAATTCAGTCAATAAAAAGAAAGCAAATTCAGCCCAGGAGAAGATTAAAGTCCATTTACTTTCTTACTTCTCATTTCTCTTTCCTGTTAGAAGGGAAAACTCACATAGTCTGGGGATGGATACTTAAGCTAGGTTCCTCTCACAAGCCGTAGTATCTGTTAATGTGGTTCAGTACTGTTTCTTTCCAGTCAAAATGTTCAGGGGTGAATTGCCCTCTCTTCCCCATCTAATCATCCCTATTTAGAGGCTCAAATGAAGAGTGTATTGAAAGTAAAAACAGAACATCGTGCTCTTTAAGGGCATTCCACTCTAATCTTTTTTTTTTTTTTTTTTTGATAGGAACCACTCTAATCTTATTTGTGCTTTATAACTGGAAATGCTAAAAGTGCCATGTTTGTAGTAACAGAGAGATGACGGCTTGACTTCTCCAATGTTTGGCTGTTTTAGCTTGGTGATCTTAAATTCTTTAATTGGCAGTTTCTCCTTCATTATTGATTTGGTACAGCTTCCTGAATATCCTCGCATATCTCATATGTTTTTTTTTCTTTGAGAGATAATTACAACATACTGCTAACCCCGCAGTTTGAACATTTTCCCCTCTAGACCCCAAAGCACTTTGTGCATGGGGAGGTGGTAATTCAGCTACAAGGCCTTTGGCACGTATCTCATATGTTGATTCAACATGGAAGAGATTAAAATTTCGCAGAAGAGAAGATAATCATGAAGTGTTAAGAATTGTAAATTTGTGAGTCGAGACTTTATTATTGATGTAGGCAAAACTTGTGTGCTTTTGGGTCAGGCCTTTATTAGTAAAATCTGGGTTTTCAACGTTTTTCTCAGATTTTTTTTTTTTTTTTTTTTTTTAAGTTCATATATTTACTATGGGTCGGGTCAGGTCTCTCTAGTATGGCCCCCATATCTTTAAAATGGCTGATGGGTTCTTTTCCAACCCACAGGAACCTCCCTTTGCCATGTGATTAAGAGAGGACAGGTTAGACATACGGGTTGTTTCCACAACCTTGACCCAACCTATTGGAAAACTATACTCCGCCTAATCCTTATTCTAAATAATAATAATAATGACATAGCCCGTTTCAGAACTTGCCCAATTTGACCTATTTGAAAAAGAAAGATAGAGATAAAAGAAGAGGAGTGTTTCAAGCCTAGAATCCATCCTATGAGTATTTTATATCAATGATAATCCAATGTAAGTAATATTGCACTAATCATATTTTACCATTTCAACATGTTGTGAAAAAATCATAATGCACTAATCATATTCTACCAAGATGGAAGAGATGCCTCCTCCAATGGGTAAAATTAAAAATCTTAGAAAATTACTTGTTTTTGGTGTGGGCAAACAAGATAATGGGTCCAGCATTAAAGAGTTGAATTCTCTCGCCACTGAACATTACGAGGGTACAAGCTTTCCAAAATGGTTAGGAGAATCTTCATTCTCTAAAATGGTGTCCATAGTGCTTAGTAATTGTGATTATTGCTTCTCCTTGCCTCCACTTGGTCAACTACCCGACCTCAAGAACCTTCAAATTAATGGTTTTGGTTCAATATTAAGTGTAGGTCTAGAGTTCTACAGGAATGATTCTTCTATTATTAAGCCATTTAGTGTCCTTGAGCGCTTAACATTTGTAAATATGCCAGAGTGGCAGGAGTGGGTAATATTTGAAGGGGAAGTTTTCTCTCATCTTCGAGAGCTTTATATTTATTCTTGTCCCAAGCTAAGTGGGGGTATGCCTAATTAGCTTCCCTCTTTGACCATACTTGATATTAGAGAGTGTGAGCAACTTGTTGCTTCACTTCCTAAGTCTTCAGCTCTCCATGAGTTATACTACACGGGAAAAATACAATTTCCAAGTGGTGATTACTATCAATCACTTAAAGGTGTGAACATAGTGAGGGGGGGGTGAATCAATTTTGTCTTTCCACTAGAGTTTGCTTCCCTCACTAGCTTAGGATTCTATGGGTGCCCTAATTTTGTTTCCTTTCCCAACGGAAGACTGTGCACTTGAAAGTTGTCTATGATTGTAATTAGACATTGCAAATGGTTAAAGTCGTTGCCTGAAGGGATGCACACCCTCCTCCCATCTCTTGAGTTTTTGCAATTGGAGGAATGTCTAGAACTAGAATAATTTTCTGAGGGATGTTTGCCCTTGAGTTTAAAAAAACTTTCAATCTTCTTCTGCGACAAACTCATTATTGCTAAGTCTTCACTCTCTTAGAGATTTCGGAATTCAGTGTAAATGCAAAGAACCAGAGTCCTTTCTAGAAGAAACATTGCTACCTCCTAATCTTTCTAATTTCCACTTCTTTAGTTTTCCAAATTTAAAATTGCTCAACAGTAAGGAGTTTCAACACCTCACCTCTCTTGACACCAAAGGAGTCAATACCATACTGTATTGATCAATATGGCCGGAATTTGTCTTACTAGTGAGTCAATTGGTACAAAAAAAAACCCTTTGATTTGTATCGACCAAAATATTGGTCTATACTGGGAAATATCAGTCGTATCAGTGATTATTGGCCATTTTGGCCAGAAAATATGAATAAGCCGGTACCAAAAAAAAAAAAAAAAAAAGAGAGAGAGAGATGAAAAACTAACATAAAGATCACTTTGTCACCATCGCTAGACATGGCAAACTGTCAAGTCGGGTCGGGTTCAGGTCGGGTCATTTGAGTTGCAGGTCAAAACGGGCCATTTTAAATGGGTTGAAAACAAGTCGGGTCAATCAGGTTGCAGGTTAGGGGTTAGGTCAAGTTGGCCCATATTTTTCACATTAAAAAAAACAAATAAATGCCAACTTTTTAGAGAGAATGAATCAAATCAAATAGTTAGACTATTTGTTACTAATTTATTATTATACATGTGATGTGAAGGGAAAAAAACAGACAAACCAAAAAACAAAAAGATTTCCATATCCTTGCAATTCAAACAGTTTTGACTTTTGAGCATGACTAAAATTCTTTGCATACTTTAAATTCCAAGATCACTAATGACATCATTCCCACAAAAGAATAAAAAAATAATAATTACAAAACTAAATGTTATGGACCATGTTAGAAGGACTGAAGGAGACGAAGAGAGAAGAGAGAGAGAGAGAGAGAAGGGAGGTGGAGAATAGAAGTTGCTAAGCTGAAAGTTGAGAGTGAGAGACAAGGTCACGAAGACAATGGAGTTACTGTGTTAGATTTTTTTTTTTTTGGCCTTTTGATTTGAGTCACTATTAAATTATTTTGTTTTTGTTTACTGCTTGTCACTTTGTCACTAATTCACTGTGGCCGGGTTTGTGACTTTGTGCTAGTTAGATACTTAGATTAGATAGATATTAGTATATTACATTATTACTACTAATACTATATTTCTTTTTTTAAACTACTATTAATACTATATTAAATAGACAAACTTGGATTAAAAAAAAAACTTGGACATGTTAGATACTTAGATAGATATTAGTATATTACTATGCCTTTTGTATATCATTTTTTCCATTTCATTTAACTCATTATTATTATTATTATTTTTATTAAATAGGGGGTAGAACTGCCGAAACATGCAAGTTCATTGTGCGTTTTATAATAGTGTTATGTACCCAGGAATAGTCTAGCACACCTTGCCATAATGCCATATAGTTTTTTAAATATTTTTTAGGGAAAAAAAGTTAAAAAAATGAGCAGGTTGCGGGTCAGGTTGGGTTGGCACACAAAAAATTGGCAGGTCATGGGTTGGCCCATATTTAATTCGAAACAAAGGGGCGGGCTTGGGCGGGTTCAAAAAAGGCGGGTTCGGGTCGGGCTGGCAAATTTCAGTGTAAATGCGAAGAACTAGAGTCCTTTCCGAAGGAAACGTTGCTACCTCCTAATCTTTCTAATTTCCACATCTATAGTTTTCCAAATCTAAAATCGCTCAACGGTAAGGGGTTTCAACACCTCACCTCTCTTAAAACCAAGGGAGTCAATATTGTACTATACCAATCAACACGGCCGGAATTTGTTGTATCGGTAAGTCAACTGGTACCAAAAAAAGCCCTTTGATTTGTATCGACCAAAATATCGGTCTATACTAAGAAATATCAGTCGTATCGGTGATTATCGGCCACTTCGGCCAAAAAATATGAATCAGCCAGTACAAAAATCTAAAGAAAAAAAGAGATGAAAAACTGACGGAAAACTCACTTTGTCACCATTGCCAGACTTGCCACCACCATGTTGATTGTTGCCCCCATACTGTGAGTCACCTCTCCCTCCTCCTTCCTTCTTCTATTTTGTTCCACTGCAGCTTTATTTTTGCTGGTGCTTCAGTGGTTCTTCCTCTTCTATTTTTCTTCTTTCTTTCTCAAATTATTTCATTCACTTCTTTTGTGCGCTTCGTATTTTGTGTGGGTCTGGGACTAAACCTTCAACCTTCATGTGAGCTAAAAAATTCAACTTTTCATAATATTTTGGTTTCCTATGTTAACGTAAACTTTTGGGTGTGTTTTGTTCATTTATTAGTATTAGTATCGATTGTACTGCTGTGCTGACCACCAACTTCAATATTAGATATTCACTCAAAAAAATTTAATATGAGATATATATTATTGTTAATAAATAGAGTAATAATTAAGCTAATAGGTGAAATATGGGTTTATAATTTTAAAGTCTATTAACAAATTATTATATAAACTTTAACAAAAGAACATATAATTAAATAAATACAAGATATATTACAATTAGAGGTAATCCTGAAACAGTACACCAGTATTAACTAGTATTGAAATATTGAAATATTTTTTTTCTTTTACCAAACCGAAATACCCTTGGTATGGTATTGATTCCCTTGCTTACAACCCAAAGAATTGAGTTTTGCATTAAACTTAAGTTCTTACCAAAAGAAGTTTTGGCCACATCTCTTTCTCAACTAGATAATCATTAATTGCCCTTTGTTGAAAGAACGTGTGAAAAAGAGAAAGGGGAGGATTGAGTCAAGATTGCTCACATCCCAAAATTCACATTAAAGAATGCTTCTGTCTAGGTACTTATTCTACACTAATATTACCTTCTTTTTCTTGCTCAATTTTGTTTTTTCCCACAAACCTACAGTCAGAGTTTTGTTGGTGATTAAAAAAAATTTCTTTTCAAAGAATCAATTTTTTTAATGGGCAATTGAAAATTCTAATGGAGGTCCTCTATTCCTCAAGCATGCTAAATGCCATTCAAATAACTTACATCAATACTTTAAATATTTTTCACCCAAAATCAATCCATTTCATCTAAGTTTTTAATGACAAGCATTAAAGTATATATATTTTTAATTATAATAATATATTGGTAAAAATTTCATTAAAAGCCTTTTTCTATAGAGGAAATGATAGTAAACTTTATCCTAAAAATATGATTATACAACCTATACAAAGAGATAAATAAAAATGTTTGCATTGTGTTGATACCGTATTTTGTTCACCCTCGATTTGCGTGTCGGACCTCGAAAAATCCAAAAATGTTATTTTCTTTCCATGGGGCTGCGAGAACATCCAAAATAACAAGGTGCAACCTGTTCAGACACCGGAACACCTAAAGTGCCTTTTCCAGCCAAAATGACCAAAACACCCCTAGTGGGCCCAGAAACCCTAATTTTGATCCGACCATGAAAACGGGTTGAAACCAATGCCATTGCGAAGATAATCAAATTCTCATTCCAACAACTATTCACGGGTTGAAATTGGAGTTAGAACGGCCAAGATATCATAAAAACCAGAATAATGCACCGATCAATACACCACTAACTTCCCAGAGCCATAACTTTTGATCCGACCGTTGGATTTTCAAGTTCCATACCTTTTCAGAATCAAGAAGTCAAGATATTTCTAGGGGTGTCAAGATCAACCCAATCGAAGAAGTTGAGGCTGAAGGGCCGCCACCTCGAAAAGCAGGCTCGGGGCTATAAATAGCACCAGGCACCCCCTAGACCAGAAGAGGAAGATTTTCTGACTTGTGCTCTCTGCCTGGATGCTGTCTACATGTTTTTCCTCTCTTCCAAACTCAAAAAACACATCAAAGCCTCTTGATTCTTCCTTCTTCACAAAAAAAATACAAAGGTATTATTCTCATACCCAATCTTTTTCCCATTGGTTCTACACTTTGGGTTTGGGGTTTGGGGGTGTGGATGTAGCCTTTTAGCTACTATCCTTACCCCTAACCCTCTATATCTTTTTCTAGCTTTTTGTCTTGCTTTTTTTGCCTTAATAACATGATTTATAGATTTCCTTAGCATGTTTCTTGCTTTATCTTGCTCCTAGCATGTTCTTAGCTTAGATCCATGTTCTTCCATGGTTGTTTATATGTTGTTTGTCTCGATCTACATGTTTTATGCTTTATGCCATGTTTTCCCATGTTTTGTTGCCCTTTTCGTTCTATGTTGATGTTAGGGTTACATGCTCACATGTTTATATGATGTTTTTGGCTATGCCTTGTTTGGATCTACACGTTTATGTGTACATTTCCATGCTATATGGTTAGATCCTTGTCTTCATATGCTTATACGCTTGGATTCATGTTCTTCCATGATTATGTGCTAGATCTACATGTTTACATGCATGTTTCTATGCTTATATGTTTAGATCTATGTTTTCACATGCCTACATGCTTAGATCTATGTTCTCTACTTGCTTTATGCTATCTTCCATGTGCTTGTGCGCTCCATGCCATGTTTGTGTGCCTAGACCTAGGCTTTGTTTGTCATGTCATGTGCCATTGTAGCCTTTTTGTCCCTTTTATCGCATCTTCTTGCATTTTGGCCTAATGGTTAGGACTCGATCTAGACCCTATGGTCTTTGTCATCGTCCATACACCAAGGCCCACACCAAAGAGTTTGGATCATCCTATTTCCATGTCTATGCTTGCTTGCTTCTATGCTTTATGTCTGTGTTAGTCTCTCTGGTTCTAGGCTTTACCACGCTTGACGCCCTTAGTGGGTTTGTGGTTTTGTGGTTACATCCGATGCCCTTGAGGCCTTATTCGGATGTAACCATTTGGGAGGCATCTCCGGATGCCGGGTTGCTCCGTGCATACCTTTCCCTTTTCCGCTCCACGCAATGCTATGCTTACCATGCTTGTTTGTGCCACCCGTTGGCTTTCTATGCATCTTTACACGCTTGCTCACATGTCCATGCATAAGTCTTGCTTGCTAATGTGTCATCCATGCTTCAACACAATGAAGTTATGGCATTCGATCTAAACCAACATTTGTCCCTCGCAGACATCACCTTTTGTTTGTTTTCTTGCTTGTTTTCCTTCCTTTTTGTTTGCTTGTTTGCTCGCTTCCTTGTTTGTTTGCCTTTTAGTTTGCTTGCTTGTCTTATTGCTTGTCATGTCTCCTGCCACATGCAATGCTTGCTTCGCTTGTATGCTTGTTTGCTTTATTCCCATTGCGCATTACCTATGCACCTGTTCCTTCCATTGCTTGTCTGCTGGTTTCTTGTCTTTGCATTTGCATGTGCACACATGGAGCTAGGGCACGGTCTCCCAGGCACATGCAAAAAGGGCATGGATGCGAGCATGTAAATATGAGTCGAGCGGCTATGTTTAGTTGGTCTAGGGGTCTAGCCTCTCCCATTGGGTTATATACTTTTTTAAAAACCCCTTCCCTCCTCCCTCATTTCTCTCTTAGATGGGTTGTATTAGGTATATCATGTCATGTATCATTCATCCTCATCTCTATAGTATGATGACCCCTGTTTACTTTCTTGCTCTGTGTGCTTGCATTGTGCATGATGAATGTATATATATACCTGCTCCGCCCCTTCCGATGTGATTGTCATAGTCTATACCACCTAAGGCAAGTAATGCCTAACTTCTACCGCGAAAGTAAGGTGACACGTTGCCGGATTTTTGTTGTGAAAATCTGGGACTCTACCTGAACGCCTTAGGAAAGCATAGATTGGGACCACACCCTTTCAAAAGCCAAACCTCAAAGCCTCCCCATGCATGCAAAGCCCCAAAAGCCAATGACAAAATCATGTTTTTACTGCCAATCTCCAAAAATTAAGGTTTTATTAAAACAAAGGATTGTCCTCAGACAGGTGTTGTGGGGTGCCTAACACTTTCCCCACATATAACCAAACTTCCGAACTCAAGAATCAAGATTTTTTGCCATCCATATTAGATTAGGAAAAATGCCCTTTTTCTTAGCCTAGAATTGGTAATAAAATCAACTAGAAACAGGTTACCAATCACACCTTAGAAAAACCTAATGATTGGTGGCGACTTCACTCACCTTTAGTAGTCACCTAAAATTTGGCCAAGATTCTTGCCACACCAACAAAGGTAGACAAATACCCTCCTCCACCAAGAGAGAGCGCCTGAAGCTTCGCGCGGAACCGCACCGCAATCATTCGAGAAGGGCCTCCAACGGGCCCTGCGCGCGCGCGGGAGCGTTGCCATGGTGGGTGATCGAACGAAGGCCCGATGGTGGTTATCCATTTCGAGGCTGGGCGTCAACACATTGCATCTAGGAAATATTCATTTTCCCATAAAGAACATTTTTTTTATTTATAAAAAAAATAGATGGGCATACTAACAAACAACTAACTGCAAACTACCAATCAATCTATTTAATAAATTGGGAAAAAATATTAAGAATTTTTTTTCAAATTATTTTAGTGAAGTTTTAAAGGATAAAATTAGCAATGGGAAATGAATAGTAGTAAAAAGAAATAAAAATGATTTTATAATAATTTATTTAGGTTATGTCATTTGTGTTTATAAATAATTAACCAGAAGCTCTATAGATCATATATCATGAACCACAATTTTAGTTTTATTGAGTTCTTTAATTGTAAATTATAGAAAAACTTCATAATATCCAAAACTATATACATGCATAAAGACTAGTGGGCTTAGGGCGGCTTAAGGGATTTTGGGGTCTAAGGTGATGTTTAAATCAGGCTTTTTATATATTTAAATTTAATTAAATAACATCATTTATTAAAAATCCATTTTTCTAATTTGTTGAGATGCAAAAAAGTTTAGGATTTTTTTTTGATGAATTTCTTACTCATGTGTGAGTTGTTTAACTAAATTTTTTTGAAAATTTTTTTATTCTTTTTAATATTTTCACCTTTATTATTATTATTATTATTATTATTATTATATTGTGTTCATTACAAGTAAAAAATTATCTAAAGAACCCTTTTGGAACTTGATTAGTTTTTTTTTTTTTTTTTCGGGTTAACAACTAGTATATAACTATATTTATAAAAAGCTACAAATAAATAAATAAATATATTTTTTAATAAAACAAAGAAATGAGTGGACAATGGTCCTACCACACTTAAATGTCAATTCAATTCAATTAAAAAAAAAAAAAAACCTATGGAGCTGCTCTTGCCTCATTATACATTCACTACATTTCTACACTGGACTTTTTAAAATACAAAGCAAAGACTTTTGCGGGAATGTTTAAGCTAAGGTAATGCAATATTTCCAGCATATGTATTTGATGATCTACACATTCATTTAAAAAGTTAAAAAGTATTTTAATATGGCATGCTATTTAATCTCAGGTAGACGTTGGGGTTGTAGAAAGCTGGTGTTGTTTTTGTTTACCTTCAAATAGTAGCTGAAACACATAGCTCATGTCAATATCAGCGCTTACTAATGTGGTTTTTAAAGCCAGAGATGCTATTTTCTTGTCAGGTTTGTTCTATTAAGCTACGTTAATTTGTTAGTATAAACAATTGTTAATTCACCACATTCAAATCAATTTAATGGTTCACACATATACAGTGGTAATAGGAACTTTTCTTCAGTGAGACCATGTTTAACAAGAACCCAAATTTTAGCCATCATATAAGCAATAGTGATTCTTTTATAGTGACTCTAATAGTTCTACCAAAACCTGTAACCCACGGTCCACTAATGTCTCTCAAAATACCACCATGTAGTTAGGCTTAACAACAAACGTGTTCTCCTAAATCAAGCTTCATGAATGTTAATAGAATTTCGCTTATTTCAGTGGGTTCATAATATCCAAATCCCCATAAGAGAAAAAGGATTCTAAGGTAGAAAGAAACTATGAAAAAACATTGAATGGCTCTAATTTGACTGAAGTTGCAATCCTTCATCAGCAAAATTTAATGGGCCTTCAAGCAGTTTTTTTTAATGGAACAACTAAAAAAAGCTCACCAAAGCCCACTATGTATCACCTATTCTTACACTTTGGCCCAAGGCTTTGAATGGTTTAGCCTATTACTATTTAATGATTTCTATTTCATAAAATTGAATTAATTAATACAAATGGACTCATAATCACGGAACAATAAAATAAAAAATAAATAAATAAAAAACTCAAAAGGAATAAAAATTGGCTATCACATACTCAATCTCAATGGGCCTGAAGCCCAAGTGTGAAATATGCAAATCTCCTTCTTAGTGTATGGACGGTATAATTTATGGTTAAAAAAATTGCTTTCGCTAGTCAGCAAAATCGTTTCATTGGTGGTAGACAAAGTTTTAGGCAAGTTTTCTGAGAGAATGAGAATTTATGCATATTTCTGTGAAATTTTTTTTTTTTTTTGGGGGGGGTGGGGGGGAGAGAAAAAGCACCTTAATTTATGTAAAACTTGAGTGATCTTTGGGTGTTACTATACTAATTGTTTTGCCAAACAATAAAAGAGCTTTGAACTCCACAATTTTGGGCACTTACAACATGTCAAATCCAAGAACTTAACCATTTTTTTTTTTTTTTGATAATTACATGAAATATTCATTAAACTGAAAACAGAAGTACAACTGAGAGAGCATACAACAACTGGGAGAAAAACAACAACAAACTACACCCCACTCTCCCCAATGGACTTGAGAGCCCAGCACTTAACTTGTGTTTGCATATTAAAGTTTTGACTTTTTTTCCCTTGGGCTCTAGCAACCCTTTTTAAAAGCCCCCTTTGTGGGCATAAAGGGGAATTGGTGAGCTCATTGAAAGGAGAGGGATTATTTGTGGGAAACGGGCTGGGTGAAAATTGGGCCTCAGATGCAAACAATGGAGAGCCCAAAACCAGGGCCTTAACAATTACATTCTTACCTTTCACAGAAGACCCTTGGGAATCACGGGAGTACACAGTTGAGGAGGGCGTTGGGCTCAAGGTGTTGTTGGAGCTTGTGTGATTTGACAGAGCTATTGAGTGTGCATGCTCCGGACCCAACCACGCCTGACTAGCAACCACCGGAATCTGAACACTGGTGACTTCCTTCAATCTTTCCTCCTCCGACCCACCACAGCTAGCAACTCTTTGATTCTCAAAAACCTCCATGAAACCATTGCTTTTTTTGGTCTAGCCCCCAAAATACCTGAGGCAATCGGTCTCACCAAGACCCAGAACACCACAAATAAAACAAAAGAGAAGAAGCCGCTCCATTTGAAACCCAGACTTGAACCTAACCTGGAAAGCCATTATTCCCATATCTACATACGTTTGATCAGAACCCATCGTCCAAGCAGTTCTTTGAGAGAGCTTGAAGGCTCGCGCGCACACCTCATGAAATCCGATCACGTGGTTGAGAACGAGAAAACTTCAAACACTTCTATAAAGAGTTGTAGATACTTAAAACCCCCAGTGAAAATTTGATCCAAATTGATTATGGAGTTAAATCAAAACTTAAAAGCTACTGAGACTAAGAAAAACCATATAGGCAGAGGGAGAGAAGACTTGTACTAGGTAAGAGGGAAAAGCTCCTACTGAGGGAGAGAGAGAAACTTTCTCTCTCCTACAAGCCATAGGAGAGAGAAAGAGCTAGCCAAGAACTTAACCATTAATGGTGCAGAAATACACTAGCCTAATGAGGCCACTAGTTATATGCTATTAATTTTAATTAGTTGTAATGCTTTTTGTCCACATGTGCCAACGTTTCTGTTGGTGCCTTTTCACCGGTGTAAAAGCTTTCTATTAATTAGTGTCTATTCATAATTTGTTGTTCTACACTTAGATGTTGGATTGCTCTCATCATTCTTGGCTTGATATGGTTAAGTATCATTTTTAGCTTGTTATATAATTTGCTTCTATTTTGATTGTTCTACTCGGTATCTCTCTGTTAATCTTTCAGATAACGTTAGGAACATTGGATCAAGATGAATCTCAAACTGAATTGGTCATCAGACCATTCATGAACACAAACAAGAAAAGGAAGTTTCTTGGGGATTGATGCTATCTTAAAGAAAAAATTACTCTTTGTTTTGCAGCGATTTTGGTCCCAGGTATGCTTAAGCTAGTTGCTTGTTATCAAGCTCATTTTCTTTTTCACCGAAAGATTATCTATTTTGATTTCATCACACAGGTTTTACACATGCAATAATACTCTTTTTTATTCATTTATTCTTTTTTATTTATTTGTTTTTTTGGTTTAGGGTTATAATGTTTAAAAGTGATATGTAAATAACCATTTGTAATTTTTTTTTTTTTTAAAGAAAGAGGTAAGGTAACATGGAATAATGTTTAAAAATGATATAAAAATAGTGTCCTAAGTTTTAAGCTGAATGGAGAAGATAAAGGGAAAAGTTCTAAAATTATTTAACTAAAAAATAATGGTATTTTAGAGAGTCTAATTAAGAATTTGTGTGAGGGGTATTTTAGTATACAAAATGTTAAAACCACTCAAACCGGGATCTTGTTATTAATAGTATAGATAAATAGCCATATCTGATATGTTTTTTTATCACTTAAAAATTCAATAAAATCAGTTATTCCTATGGTTCTTCAATCTTCTTTTTCATGAACAATTTTATAAAATAACTTTCTGTTTGGATTAAGGGGCAGAGAGGAGAAGTAAAATGAAGTAGAGTAAAATTAGATGAAAATTAGCCTAATTTTTAGCAAATTCTACTCTACTGCCCTCTTTCTCCTCAATCCAAACAAATCATTAATTTTTACTTTTGAGAAGTAAACTTCATAGTTCCTTCCATAGAAAAAGCATTTCATTCTACTCAGATATTTTTGGGAACTAAACTTCCTTCCAACTAGTCAAATTTGTCTCCTATCAATAATAATAATAATAATAATAATAATAAAACTAGTCAAATTTGTCATTTTCTTTTCTTATCTTCTTTTTCAGAAACAACGAAGCAATTTCCACTAAATTTATTATATATTTTTATGAACTAAAGTTCCTTCCACTAGCTGAACAACTTGACCCGGCATTGAATTTTCTTCACATAAAAGTCACAAACATTACAAGAAAAGACCCTTCAATTGTAACCTCAAAATAATGGTTTGAGTAAATCACACCAACCATTTCCTTTTTCACTGAAAGATTATCTATTTTGATTGATTTTTTTTTTGAATAGATAGCCATATCCAATTCCTTTTGCTTATTACTTAAAAATACAATAATAATAAAAAATCAGTTAATCCCATGATTCTTCAATCTTCTTCTTTTTCCTGAACAATCTTATAAAATAACTTCCACTCAAATTTCTTAATTTTTATTTTTGGGAAGTAAACTTCATAGTTTCTTTCACAGAAAAACGCTTCATTCTACCTAGATATTTTTGAAAACTAAACTTCCTTCCAACTAGTCAAGTTTGTCATTTTCTTTTCTTATCTTCCTTTTCAGAAACAAGTAAGCAACTTCCACTATATTTATTTATTTATTTTTAGGAAGTAAAGTTCATTCCACTGGCTCAAAAACTTGACCCTGCATTGAATTTTCTTCACGTAAAATTATTACTAGAAAAGATGCCCCAATTATTGTAACCCCAATGGAAATAATGGTTTGGCTAAAGCACACCAACTATTCTTACCCAGTTACCACCCCACCCCCCCCCCCCCCCCCCTCTCCCAAAAAAAAAAAATTATGGATCTTGATATTTCTACTGCTCCTTTCTATTATCGGAAATTACAGAAAAAGACACCCTACTCCAATGCTAACTCAAGGACCAATCATTCTAAGATCAAAGCCTGAAGTGTTTATTTCCATTATTGCTTCTTTAGTTTATTTGTTAAGTACAGTATTTTTAAAATGAATAACCGTAATTTTGTACAATAAACCCATGAAAATAAACTCAATTAACAAGATAAATTTTCCTTGTCTCTCACAATCTCACTTAACTTTTTGTAGTTGGTAGGGACCACACAGACTGATGGGCCATTGAAATCATGACCATGTCTGGGATCCACCATAACGTGCAAACTATTCAACCACTCCATTGAAATTAATCCAATGGTTCACATTTGGTTCACACGTATAGAGTGTTGATATGATCTTTCTGCTACACGCCTTAAAAGCAAAAGAGGAAGTATTTTGAGAGTTTCTGCAAAACAAAAAACACATTCACAGATCACATTTCTCTCTCTCTCTCTGTCTCTCTCTCTCTTGGTTCTCCTGTTTGCGTTCTCTTGCCTTTGGTTTTTCACCACTCACATCTTTGGCAAAGAAGAAAGCATGGCCGGGGCTTTGGTGGGTGGAGCATTTCTCTCTGCATTCCTTCAGGTGGCGTTTGACAGGCTGGCTTCTCGTGATTTCCTACACTTTCTCAAGGGAAGGAAAGACATTGATGGATCGCTAAAAAAGTTGAAGATGTTGCTGAGGTCTGCTAACGTGGTGCTCGTTGATGCGGAGGACAAGCAATATACAAACCCATCTGTAAAAGAAGGCTGGACGAGCTCAAACATGCTGTTTATGTTGCGGATGACATCCTGGATGAGATTTGCTATGAAGCATTGCGACGCAAGGTAAGTGGCTTGATCGCTACTTCTGTTGATAATTCGTTTAACACAACGATTAAATCTGAACTGGAAACGATTCTAAACGAATTAGAATCACTCACAAAACAAAAGGATGACCTCGGCCTGGAAAAGGTTGCTGGTGGAGTTCCATCACGACCATTGACAAATTTTCTCCCTGAAGAATATGGTGTGTTTGGTAGAGACAATGATAGGGAGGCGATATTTCAGAAGTTCGAATCAAATGATGCTGCTGTTAATGGCCTATGTGTTGTTCCCATTGTGGGTATGGGTGGGATTGGTAAAACAACTCTGGCTAGACTTATATATAATGACAAAAGGGTAGAGGAGTATTTTGATCTCAAAGCTTGGGTTTGCGTTTCAGAAAATTTTGATAGTTTCAAGATAGCAAAAGCTATTTTTGAGCAAGTTACTTCATCTGCTCGTGACATTCAAGACATAAGTTTGCTGCAAAAGGAAATGAAAGGGAAATTCATGGGGAAGAAAATTTTCCTTGTTTTAGATGATGTTTGGAATGAGAGCTATAATGATTCCGTTGAGCTACTTAAAGTTTTTAGATGTGGGGCAAAGGAGACTAAGATCATTGTTACCACACGTAGTGAAAAAGTCGCATCAAATGTACTCACTGTTGCAGCGTTTCACCTAAAGCAATTATCAGATGATGAATGTTGGTCATTATTTGAAAAACATGCGTTTATAAATGGAAAGGCCAGTGAATTTCCAATTCTAGAGGATATTGGTAAACAAATTGTCCAAAAATGTAAAGGCTTACCACTAGCTGCAAAAACACTTGGCGGTTTTCTGCGCTGTGAGCAAGATCCAAAGGAGTGGACAATGATTTTGAAGAGTGATATATGGAATTTACCAGAAGAAAAAAATAGCATCCTTCCGGCTTTAAGATTGAGCTACCACTACCTCCCATCACATTTGAAGCGTTGCTTTGCTTATTGTTCCATATTTCCAAAGGATTATGAATTTGAAAGGGAGGAGTTGGTCTTGTTGTGGATGGCACAAGATTTTTTGCAGCAATCTAAAGGAAATGAGGGCATGGAAAAAATAGGTGAACGGTACTTTGATGATCTTGTATCTAGGTCACTTTTTCAACAATCAAGTACTGATGAATCACGTTTCATAATGCATGACCTAGTCAATGACTTGGCAACATTTATATCTGGAGAATTTTGTTTTAGGTTGGAGGAGGACAATGAGTTAAATGAAATAACAGAAAAGACACGCCATTTTTCATGTTTTGAAGGTGGATTTGATGACTCTAAGAAATTTGAAATCCTTTATGTTGCAAAGGGTTTGCGAACCTTCTTGGGAGAATTAGAATGTAGTTGGGAAGACCTTGACAACCTAGGGAAGATGGTAGGTGTTCATCAAAAAAAGAAAAGAAAAGGTAAGATGGTAGGTGATTTGTTGGAGGAATTTAAGGCCTTGCGGGTTTTATCGTTGTCTAATTCAAGAATAATGGAGTTGCCTAATTTTGTTGATAATTTGAAGCACCTTCGTTATTTGAATATTAGGGACACTAAAATCAAACATTTGCCCGATTCTTTATGTAACTTGTATTATTTGCAAACCTTGATATTGCCAGAGTACATCACCAATTTGCCTACCAACATGAGTAATCTAATCAACTTGCGCCGCCTAGATAATAGTGGAGCCAAAATGGAAGAGATGCCACCACACATGGATAAATTGAAAAATCTCAGAAAATTACCTGTTTTTGGTGTGGGCAAACATGATGATGGGTCCAGTATTAAAGAGTTGGGGGAGCTACAGCATCTTTCTGGAAAATTGTCTTTGTTGAACTTGGAAAACGTTCAATGCATTAATAAAGATACTACGGAGGTTATATTAAAGAATAAGCAAGATTTATCTGAGTTGAATTTGGAATGGAAACATGGTCATGGCGCTGAAGATTCAGAAAAGGAAAGAATTTTGCTCGAGCAGTTGTGTCCTTGCACAAACTTGAATTCTCTCACCATCACTAATTATGAAGGTACAAGCTTTCCAAAATGGTTAGGAGACTCGTCATTCTCTAAAATGGTGTCCATAGAGCTTCGTAATTGTGATAATTGCTTCTCCTTGCCTCCGCTTGGACAGCTACCTGACCTCAAGAGCCTTGAAATTGTATGTTTTGGAAAAATATCAAGTGTGGGCCTTGAGTTCTACGGGAATACGATTAACCCGTTCAGAGCCCTTGAGTATTTATCATTTAAAAATATGCCAGAGTGGCAGGAGTGGGTTTTATTTAAAGGGGAAGTTTTCACTTGTCTTCGAGAACTTTATATTTATAGTTGTCCCAAGCTATGTCGGGGTCTGCCCGTTCAACTTCCCTCTTTGACCATACTTGATATTAGTGTGGATCCTGAAATTCTCTTTCTTGCCCAACTTAATTTTAGTCAGGGTTTGGTTGCTGAACATAGAAAGCGTGTGCAGTACTCTCCAGCTCTCCACAGGAAAAGTGTGAACATAGAGGGTGGCGTTTATTCAATTTTGCCCTGTCTATCAGAGTTTGCTTCCGTCACTCACTTGAAACTCTTTGAGTGCCGTGATTTAGTTTCCTTTCCCAGCGGAGGACTGTGCGCTCCAAATTTGTCTCGGATTGTAATCGAAGACTGTGAAAACTTAGAGTCACTGCCTGAAGGGATGCGCACCCTCCTCCCATCTCTTGTGCATTTGGAACTACTACGGTGTCCAAAACTGAATTCGTTTCCCGAGGGAGGTTTGCCCTCCAGTTTAGAAAGTCTTCTTATATACAAATGCAACACACTCTTTTCCCGCCGCATGCAATGGGGATTGCAAGATCTTCACTCTCTAAGAAGTTTCACAATTATTGATGAGTGCAATAAACTGGAGTCCTTTCCGGAGGATGCGTTGCTTCCTCCTAATCTTACTGATTTATACATTACTTTATCAAATCTAAAATCGCTCAACGGTAAGGGATTTCAACACCTCACCTCTCTTAAACACTTGAAGATTTGGAACTGCGATGATCTTGACTGCTTACTAGAAGAAGTTTTGCCTACCTCTCTTTCTGAGCTAGATATTTATGAATGCCGTTTGTTGAAAGAACGGTATGGAAACGAGAAAGGTGAGGGCCGGGTCAAGATTGCCCACATCCCCAGAATATCCATAAGGACAAAACGATTCTTTTAGGCGATTTGAGTCGAAGAACGCTTCTGCCCAGGTACTAATTCTCATTTTCGTTAATTCCCATCAAGCTATAGTGAAAAGTTTAAATCTTTTTCACCAAAATCATTTTATTTCATCTAACTTTTTAATGCCAAGCTTTAAAGTATCTTTTTTTAAAAAAATTAATATATACGTGAATATTTCATTAAAAGCCTGAAAGTATGTTATTTAATTGTAAATTATAGAAAAACTCCCCAACATACAGAACTATATACATATATAAAGGAAGCATTAGATCATGCTACAGTTGAAATATTTGAACTAGGTGATTTTCAACATTGTTATATATGCTCATTTCATTGTCTTTTCTTTTGCAGTGTTACTTTTACTTGTAAATAAAAAGTGTCTTACACACCCGCTGTCAATTTCATGCCACTGCAAGCTGCTGATCCTTCTGCATTGTGTATGAATTCCTAAATGTCAATTCTCCAAAAAAAAAAAAAAAAAAAAAAAAAAAAAAAAAAAAACCTCCAAAATATCTTATTAGTTTTCAAGTCTCTGTAAAAGCTCATCCTTTACTCTCATTCTTGCCGGAGATGCTCTTGCCTCATTATACATTCACTACATTTCTACTCTGGACTTCTGAAATACAAGACAAAGACTTTTGTGGATGTTTAAGCTAAGGTAAATTCTAAATTTCTAGCATATGTAACTGTTGATCAACACATTCATTTAAAAAGTTAAAAGCATTTTTTAACAATCATTGAACCGCAAACTACCAATCAATCTGTCTATTGAATTGAGAAAAAAAATATAAAAAAGTGTTCCTTCAAATTATTTGATTAAAGTTTTAGAGGATAAAATAACAAATGTAGTAAATTTAAAAAAAAAAATTAATTGGTTTTATAATAATTTGTTCAAGGTATGTCATTTATGGTTATGAATGCCTTATCCTATGCTCTACAGACCATATATCATGATATTGATACCACAGCTTTAGTATTAGAGGTTTTTATTTTTATTTTTATTTTTTTATTATTTTTTAAATTCATTTATAGAAAAACTTCATGGCATCCAGAAAAATGTTCAGATTTATGTATCTATATATATTCCAGAACAAAGTTAAGCTTTCTAGTAGTAAAAATATTTTTGGTACACCTATGTAAGAGATGCTGTTAGATGTTTTTCAACCAAAGGCTCTGGATCCCAAGATTATGCTACAGTTGACGTATATTTTTTGAACTAGGTGATTTTCAACATGCTCATCCATTGCCTTTTGTTTTGCAGGGTCACATTTACTTGTAAAAAACATGTGCCTCACACATCTGCTGTCCATTTATGCCACTGCTAGCTGCTGGTCCTTTTGCATTGTATATAAATTTCTAAATCTCTGATATGTTTTCAAGTCACTGTGAAATCTCATCCTTTTCTTAATTAAAGAATCAGTTACTCTCATTCTTGCTGGGGCTGCTCTTGCCTCATTATACTTTCACTGCGTTTCTACTATTCAGTTATGAAGTGCAAGACAAATACTCATGAGGTAATGCAATTTTTCCAGCATATGTATTTGATGAATAATACATTTGTTTTATAAGTTTAGAGTATTTTAAGAAATATTATGATTTGACTTGGCCAGTTTGGCATGCTGTTTAATCTCAGGTAAACCATGTGGCAGTTGATAGCTAGTGCAGCTTCTTTACCTTTTAATAGCCGCTGAATCACACTGATCAAGTGTGGAGAGGGACTTACTCTGGCTTTCTCTTTGGAATTGGTGGTAGACGGGAATATGTGACGTCCCCTCCAGAGGATAGGTTACTGAATTTGGTTCTTTTTTTCTTCCTAACTTGAAAGAGCTCAAAGGTTCAGCCAGAATATGACTACTCTTGCTGTCCTCACTTGTTGGGGCTACCATTACTACCAAGAATTTCAAATGCCCTATTGTGTGACAATGGTGCCAGAGGCAGAGGGGGGAAAGCTGGCCCAAAGATTGCTGAGATTCTTGTTCTATGACAGATCAAGTCCAGAGATGCCCTGTGATTGTTAGGTTTGTTCAACTGAATTGTGTTTGTTGTTATAAACTTTGAACCTATCATCATAAATGCATTTTAAGTCTTTGTCAACTCTGCAAAGTTTTAAGCCTCTGATAAATGCATAAGGGACAATTGCTTCAAATCGTCCCGTTGATGAATACAATGATTATAAACCTACCAAATTCATCTCTCGCGATCAATATTTTTGAAGAGCTAAATTTACATTCAGTGAGCCGCACTTATGCATGTCCTGCCAGCATGTTCTGTTTTCTTCAAGTTTGGACTGCCCTACGTACTGTATTGTAATGAAGAATAATGTAGAGAATGGTGCCTCATAGCTCCAATTCCAGCTCCTAGATTTGAAAGAAAAGATATCCTTTAGGCATTTTATAGGATATCAAGTGTGATTGTGAGTTCATGACACCTTGAGAACTTGATTGTCTTCCATGTGAGTTTGTTTGGATGTCTTCTGGATATTCCTGACTTCATACTTTTTTTGGTACTTTTCCATCGCTCTCCATTATTCAGCTTATGCACTAATTCTTTTCCTTGTACCTGTGCGTGCTCAATTATACATTTATTGAATTAACTTGTTGTCATTGTACATGTATTTCCTTTGATGATGAAATGATACCAAAAAAAGAAGGGCAAAAAGTGACACAAGATTGATCACATCCCCTGCATACATATAGATGACTAAGTCATTTTAGGAGCTAAAATTCCAATTTAACCCAAGCTGCTGTTTTACAGTTGGGTACATTCCATTCAATTTTATATTAATATAAGTTTATATGTTGATAAAAATATCTGAAAAAGTGTTACTACTTGATGAAGGGCTGGCTGAAGAACGGTGTCCTAATCTGTTTCTGCCTTGAGATCAAGCACTTTTTAGGTGTTGTCCTTTGTTGAAGGAATGGTTCCATTAAGAAGAAGGGCAAAGAATGGAGCAAGAATGCCCATTTTCTTCAGCATATTAATTGACGATGAAGTGATTATGCGGCCTGAAGGGATGCACACCCTCCTATGTAAGAGATGCTGTCAGATGTTTTTCAAGATGTTGTCAGATGTTTTTCAACCAGAGGCTTTGGATCCCAAGATTATGCTACAGTTGACATATAGTTTTTGAACTATGTGATTTTCAACATCCTCATTCATTGCCTTTTGTTTTGCTGGGTCAATTTTACTTGTAAATACGTGCCTCACACACCCGCTGCCAATTTATGCCACTGCTAGCTGCTGGTCCCTTTGCATTGTACATAAATTCCTAAATCTTTGATATATTTTCAAGTCACTGTGAAAGCTCATCCTTTTTTTAATTTGAGAATCATTTACTCTCATTCTTGCTGGAGCTGCTCTTGCCTCATTATACTTTCACTGCATTTCTACTTTGCACTTTTGAAGTGCAAGACAAATATTTTTGAGGGAATGATTAACCCAAGGTAATGCAATTTTTCCAGAATATGTATTTGATGATTAATACATTTGTTTTATAAGTTTAAAGTATTTTAAGAAATATTGGGATTTGCTTGGCCAGTTTGGCATGTTGTTTGATCTTAGGTAAACTATGTGATGGTTGATAGCTAGTGCTACTTCTTTACCTTCTAACAGCAGCTGAAATGCACTGATCAAGTGTGGAGAGGGACTTGCTCAGGATTTCTCTTTGAAATTTTGGAACCAGTGGTAGATGGGAAGATGTGAAGTTCCCTCCAGAGGATAGGTTGCTGCTTTTGGTTCCTTTTCTCTTCCTAACTTGAAAGAGCTCAAAAGGTTCAGCATGTGACTGCTCTTGTTGTCCTCACCTGTTGGGACTACGACTAGCACCAAGAATTTTAAAATGTCCTATTGTGTGACAATGGTGCCAGAGGCAGAGGGGGGAAAGCTGGCCCAGGATTGCTGAGATGCTTGTTCCAGGACAGATCAAAGTCTAGAGTGCTCTGTGATTGTTAGGTTTGTTCAACTGATTTGTGTTTGTTGGTATAAACTTTGAACCTGTCATTTGTTGGTATAAAATTTGAACCTATCATCATAAATGCTTTTTAAGTCTTTGTCAACTCTGCCAAGTTTTAAGCCTCTGACAATATTAGTGTAAGGGACATTTGCTTCAAATCATCCCATTGATGAATAGAATGATAATAGACCTACCAAATGCATCTCTTTCAATCAACATTTTTGAAGAGCTAAAGTTATTTTCAATGAGCCACAATTATGTTTGTCCTGCCAGCATGTTCTTTTTTTTTAAGTTTGAACTGCCCTGTGTACTGTGTTGTAATGAAGAATAATGTAGAGAATGGTGCCTCATAGTTCCAATTCCAGCTTCTAGATTTGAAAGAAAAGATATCGTTTAGGCAATTTATAGGATATCAAGTGTGATTGTGAGTTCATGACACCTCGAGAGCTTGATCATCTTCCATGTGATTTTACTTGGATGTCTTCTGAATATTCCTAAATTCATACTTTTTTGGTACTTTTCCATTGCTCTCCAGTATTCAGCTTATCCACTAATTCTCTTGTACCTGTGCGAATTCAAATTATTCATTTATTGAATTAATTTGTTGTCATTGTACTTGTATTTCTTTTGATGGTGAAATGATACCAAAAACAGAAGGGAAAAAAGTGACACAAGATTGATCACATCCCCTGCAGGCTGCAGACATATAGATGACTAAGTCGTCGATGTACAGTTAGGTATGTTCCATTCAATTATACACACACACACATACACACACAAATATAAGTTTACTTTTTGATAAATATGTCTGAAAAAGTGTTACCACTTGATGAAGGACAGGCTGAAGAATAGTGTCAAGCACTTTTTAGGTGTTGTCCTTTGTTGAAGGAGTAGTTCTGTTAGAAGAAGGGCAAAGATTGGAGCAAAAAATGCCTATTTTTTCAGAATATTAATTGATGATGAAGTGATCATACGGCTGAAAAGTGTACACCTTGACCTCATTCACCGTTTTCTTCATTCACATGGCATCATTTAAATATTAAAGTCCGGTAAATAAATGTTCCACTAAAAACATCTAGTTCTCAAAGTGATTTAGTACCTTCAATTATTGGATAGTCAAATTTAAATGATGTTAATTATGATGAATCAGAAGGCTTTCTAGATTCCTTCCTTCATTATTTTGGATATATCAAACTTAACTGACATGAGTAGGAATCTCTCATGTCACCACCTGAAAGGCTGAAACAAGAACAAGCCCATACAAAATTAGGAAGTGGTCGGCAATTCTTCTGCTTTGTTATGTGTGCTTCTATTAGATAATTAGGAAAAGTGACTGATATGTTGCATTTATGTAGAAAGTTCATTTATTTTAGGAATGATATGTAAAACTTATATTTCTAAAATTGTCCTTTGCAATGATGATTTTGGCGGACAGACCCTAGGGAAGTGTTGCCTAATGTCTATCCCAAATCAATTGACACTTTTCACAAAACTTAGTTTAAATACAATGATTTAATTAGGAAATTGTGTGAATCAATAATCTTTTTTTGTTTTTGTTTTGGTCAATGTTGTCACTTTCTCAGCTTGCTACCAGCATTTTGCTATTAAACTTTTTTCCATTCTTTAATATTTTAATTTATTTTCAAGGCTTCTGCACAATTCTACCTGGTTTTCCATCTGACTTGTATTTCTTTTGTGCTTCCAGATACAATATGCTATAAATAGCCCTGTGAGATACAAGCTTGTGATATGAAAATTATTAACTTGCTTTCAAAATCCAGGGTGACTTCAGCCAACCAACTCAAACTTCCTTGGCAACCAGCACTTTTGGTAAGCATTCAAACCTCTTTCTTCGAGATTTCTACATATGGTTTACTACCGCTTATTTATTTATTTTTTGTTTTGAAGATTTATTTTCAAAGTTTCCTAACCTTCTGTTGTTACTAGTGCCTGGAGGTTGGCCCTGAGAGCATTTATTGAGCAATGGAAAAAATAACCACTGGTGGTCCTCATTGTCAGCATTGAAATTTGATTAAAAGGAAATAATTTCCTTCAGGAAAAAATTAAGTATGAACCAGATCTTGAAATTTCTTCAACTTCATTATTTCTTTGTGAAATGTCAAGCAAATGTTTTAAGATAATAATTTTGTTCCTTTTGCACATAATTCTTGAATTCAAATTATATTTTCTAAACCTTGCCATATGCCTGACAAGAGGAGCTTGGGAAATTTAGGAGAAACTTATCGTATCATCGAAAGAGTATTGGTGGGGGTAGCATTTCAAATCTCACCAAGTACTCCATCCTAGTTTCCACTAGACTAAACCTTCATTTATGCATTTCCAAGTTTCAAATCCTTTGAATCTTTTTCCTTTTTTTGTATATTTTTTTCAAAAAGATTAAGAAATAATAGGCATCAGCTTAACTTTTGGTAGTACTCGCTAAAACATTTCCTTACCATCACTAGTCCTTATATTTTATTTTGTGCAGCACATGAACAAGGCCAATGTCCTGGCTTTCTCTGCTCACCACCAACAAATGCCCTTATTTGGCTGTGGACAGATCTGCCTGTATGCTTCTTCTGATTAGTCCTAGGTAAAAATACTTTAATTTTCAAATAGAAGCATATACAAGTGCAATTCTGATGTTGAATTTTAAAAAAGTGAAGCAGTAGTTCTAACGAGAACTATGTGAGCTTGCAAGTCATGGAATGAATAAAATCCATATTGAACAGATCCTGAACAAAATAGGGGCTAGCTCATTTGTTTCAAACCAGTGCTCTGATTTATCATTATTTTAGAAAAACATTTTTGAACAAATCCTTTGTTCGTTAAAAGAATTTCTTCAATTTTACAAACCAATCTTGGCAAATTTTGGTGCTTGATAATGCTGAGTTATATTCCATCCGATACTTACAACACAGTATAAAAAATTGTTGATTTTCATTGCATTTGAATGTAAATATCCATCATCCAAAGTGAATTTATCAATGCATTTCAGAAAATGCACCATTTTTCTTATTTTACTAAAGTGAGGGTAGGGGGTGATATATTGTATGATTTCTTATTTTCAACTTAGGAATGAATTATTTTACATTCATATGCTTAGTTTAAATTCAATTAACATCATCAGATGCAGCAAACACTGCCAGCGGGTGGATGGGGGCTTCTAAGAATTGAACACACTGACTGCGGATGGATATGGGCTCATAAAGACTCTTTGAGATTTTGGAAATGGCGGTGGTCGTGAAGATTTGAAGTCCTTGCCAGAGGACATGTTGCTACTTTTGTTTTTCCTCTTCCTAACTACAATCAGCTCACAGGCTTAGCAAGTCACTCCTCTTGGCAAGGTTGCTTTCAGTCACCGGTATGAAGCGTCCAACTCGCTTTTTCACATCAAGAATTTTATAGTCTTATGCTGAGACAATGGTGCCTGAATGAGACAGGGAAAGCCACCTGTTGACCCAAGATTGCCCAGCTCTTGTTCCTTGAAAAATCAAGGCAATTCTTGATTTTAGTAACAGTAATTACTAATATGTTTTCTCCAACCAGAAGGTGCTCTGTGATTGTTAGGTTCATTCAATTGATTTATTTGTTTATAGATTTTCAAAGATTTATGTCTCATGGTGTACGCTTTGGACCTCTATCAAACATCTTTGCAAACTCTTCTCTGTGTGTACAATTATACAATGAAGAGCAATGGAGAGACTGGGGCCTTAGCACCTAGATTTGATAAAAATTGTAAATAAATGGTCATTTTCATGCTTAAGAACATTATGGAAGTGACAATTTGTATATGTAAGCTTTTATATAGCTAAGAACATTAAGTGTGAAGAGATTCAAGCACACTTGTGTGGGCTCCAGCATATGAGTTTAGATCTAATTATGTTATATTAACATTTTCTTCTTGTCATTAGTATTTGATGTAAGACTTTACTAAGGTGTAAAGTGTAAACCCAATACCTATCTTATTCTAAAATATTGGCTCTATTCAAATCAAATGAACATGTCATGTATTCGCTAGACATGGGGACGGGTTTAAAGAAGTCCGAATGCTCCTGGCTTATCCGGGGAAAAAAGGAAAGAAAATAAATAAGATAAACAAGAAGTATTTCACAAAATATCTATTTGAATTATAAACCAATGAGGATGCCAATAAGTGAACCTGGACTAGAAAAATACATTTTTAATTCTAAAATAAATTAAAGAACTTTTCTTAAAGTGATTTTAAATATAAAAAGGCAACCGTGCAAAAATATCCCAAATGTCATGTATTCGTTAATTAGTAAACCAATTGAATACTACGTGACAATTTCATTAGTAATTTGATACAAAAATATAGCTAAAAGAGAGGAGATTAAATCAACCTAAAAGTATATAGGGTGTGATTAGACCAAAAAAAAAAAAAAAAAAAAAAACGAAGTGTGAGTAGCCAAATACAAAGCAATCTAATTTCATCATCTAAACCACCATTAAAATCTCAAACTTTTTTACATGCACGGCTCACACACAAACAGTACAAAATGTGTACAATGATAACATTTTCCACCATTAGTAAGAGAAAAAGCATAGTCATAGTTGAATTAAATTAGCAACAACATTAGCTAAGCCCAAAAATGCATGATGCTTTACTTACAATTAGTATTTGGTATAGTCAACAGGAACAGATAATTTCCTATCTCAGGATATAAAAATGTTCAACAAATTTGGCACTGTACAGCTGAAACATATTCTAATATGCAGCATGCATCTTTTCTTTCTGTCATTTCTTTCTGCGACATGACGTGCTTGCTCTTCAGTAGTCAAGTCTCACAACTTCCAGGCCTATTTTTTGAGTTCCAAGTTTTTCACCTAAACACCAATGAAGGACTTGAGACCTGGTCTCCGCAGTTATTAGCTTAATACCTCAGTTTTAGGAAAGGCATTGGCTGGTTGCCATGATTGTGATTGACATAAAACTGAACCTCCAGATCATTTAAAATTAGCAAAAGAAAAGAGGACCCCTGTGAGAAGCACTATTAACTACACAACTCCGTCATATTTTCCTCACTTGAATTGCTTTCAGGTAGCCTATCATTTTCATCATTTTTACTAGCTTCCTTATCTACTTCCCCATTTGAATGACTCGCGGGCTGAACATCCCCATCTATCTTAGTATCCTCTTCCATGCTGCTTTCATGTTGCACAGAAGGTGTATCAGTGTCCATGGCATTGAACACAACTGAATTTTGTTGATCATTTTGTCCTGAGTAGGTCATATAATGATCAAATTGATGACTCATGTATCGTTCCTGACATCAAGAAAAGTACAAGTCTCAACTTTAGAATTCAGTCAATTGTGCAATTACGGGTAACCAAAACAATAAAAGTTAAGAAAAAGGTCTAGGGTAACAGATTAAGCCATCATCCTGCGTGGATAAGGATATAGATTACATTCAAGTGAGATACAAATTTAAGCAATTAAAAGCATTTTTGCATAACCTAAGGTCAAAACTTCTTTTCAAATTGATGCACCAATCATGCACTAATGAGGACAGAAATTTAAAACCCGAAAAAGAAAGAAATACATACCTGATACCTCCAGTTAAAAATGCTAATCATCTCCTCAACACCGCTGACAAGATGGATAGGTCCAGTGTCTTCAACATGTCGTTCTGTATATAACCTAGGCAACAATGACAATATAATAAAACCTCACACAAGGATGGCTAGGATAGTTAATCATGTTTAACATGCACACAGGATATTAAAAAAGTGAAACCATCAAATAGAAGAGTCCAACCAGGCCTCTGCTCTTGGTAGAGCACATGTTCATCACGAAAAATGTATAATTTACACATCTTGACCCACAATTTAACTGTCGATATGCCTGCTAATTATAATGTAAAAGGGGCACGCTTAGTAATTTACCTTGCTTGGTGGACCAATGAAGTCATATGGAACACATCTTCTATTGATGACATCACGGATCAAAAGTTTCTGGCCATTGTAAGTTGTCAAGATGGATATCTTATTTGCTAGGTACCCAAGTAAACGCAGGTACATATAGACACTGACAACATATTCAGCTTCTCCCTCGTTTTGATAAAACCAAGGGGAAGGGGCGCTTTCACCTCTACCTTGGTAATCGGGAACATCCACTAACTGATACTCATAGGAGAACCCAGCATTTGCTCTATGGAAGACTGTATCCTCCTTTACGTAAGGAAGGTCTCCCAAATCTCTGTACCTCCAATTGTACAGTTTGGCTATACTTGGCCTGGCTCTACCCTGGGCATTGAGCTCAATATAAGGAATGCCGAGACGAACAAACCTTGTAAATAGACTCTGATCCATGTGGCTATACTTCTGGAAAGCCATGTTCTTCACAACAGGAGGCAACTGGTGATGATCACCAATCAGGATGCAGCGCTTAAGCCGTGCATAACCATCTTCTTGCCTCTGGAGCAACATTGGGATGAAGGTCTCAATCTCCAATATTTGGGCACTTTCTTCCATCAACAAGTTGTCATACTTGAAACGTAGCTGAAGAAAGTCCTTCCTCTTGAGAGCTGCATGAGTGCAAGTCATTGCAACAATCTTTGCCTGCTTGGTCATGTGATAATTTGCCCAATCAGCCGTTGACTTGAGCAATTCAAATGCCCTACACTCTTCAAGCTCTTGAAACATGGTCTTAAGATGACGAAAGCACCCCTTAGCTGCTCTCACGTCTTTCTCAAAAGACTCACACATAAAAATTGGATGCGGAGTGTGAGAGAAAAATTCCTTGGATGGAAAGCGGTCTTTAACAAATGTTGGTTTATCTTCATTCTCAGCACAAGCTGCCAAGAATTGTTCCCAGCGTGAGTATACATGAAGCAACCAGAAATATCCAGCAGTTTCGCATGTATAACCTACATCCTCAGGCAGTTGAAGAGATCTAGCCAACCTCTCCACTTCACCAAGCAGTTCTAACCGTCGGACAAGCATTGCATTCACACGGCCTTGCCTACTAAAATCGAGATCAGTCGCTAGTTCTTGTTCTCCTTGACCAAGATGGAGTAGATAATGTGCGGGTACATCCCTCTAAAACAATAAACATGAAGATGCATTAAAAACTATCCTACTAGTAGCCAAAGAACCATACACACTACAAGCCCAAGCATAATCACTATACAAATGAAGAGGAAGGGCAAAGTTATCATCCTGAAGTGGTACCTGCATTATCTTCTCAAAAAGGTCATTCAAAGCTTGATTTGAATGTGTGATTATCAATGTCCGCTGAGAAGGACAATTGTGATAAAGCACATTCAGGATTTGCACAGCTGTATCAGTTTGTCCCGTACCAGGTGGACCCACAACCATAGTTAGTCCAGGCTGAATACCAAAGATGATTGCTCCAATCTGTGCAACAAAAAACACTACAAATACTTATGGCCCGTTTGGAAGTTTAGAGAGGGAGGAGAGTAGAGGGGAGTAAAGGGGAGGAGAGTAGTGGGGAGGAGAGTAGAGAGGAATGGTTCCCCTCCACCTTGTTTAGATGTTTTCAAAATTAGTAAGAAGGAAGGGAGTAATTAGCCCTTCTCTTTGTTTGGATTTTTTAAAAATTAGGATGGAGAGGTTAGGATGAAGAGGAGAGGAAATGATTAAAATAGACACATTTACCCCTATTTGAAAATGGACTTGTAACATTGGTCTATGATTAATTTGTTAGAAATGGTAAATTAGGGAATTTACTTAGACAATAATTTATCTACTCTACTCCCCCCCCCCCCTCCCCCAAATCTCTCAAATTTGGGGAAATTAAAAATGAGGGGTTAGAGGGAGTTGAAACCCCTCCAAACCCCTCCCCCTCCTTCCTTAAAAATCTTCCAAATAATGTAATTGGATTACTCTCCCTCCCTCTACTCTACTCCCCCTCCTTTTTTAAACATCCAAACATGCCATTAGTGACACTTTCAAAAAGATGTAAACACGGAAAATGTAAGTAATGATGTTCACACAAACACCAGCACCAATGTTGAAATGAATCTTTCTAGAAGCAAAATATGAGAACTCTAGAACTAAACTAAAGTTGCATATTTTTTTTAAAGTCGAATAATTTTTCCAAAGTAGCACAAAGATAAGTTTATTCACAAAATTCCTCACAAGACTGCAACAAAAATTGAAGTCAATCATCGAAACAAAGATTTGAGGATCCCAGAAAATGACTTACCACATATATAACCCACAATTTACACTTTACACTAAAAGGTATCAGGATAATGTTTTTCATCCATGTGTGAAACTAAAACAAAAATAAAGAGAGATATCTTCCAAGCCAAGAGTCTTTGCATTTTATTATCAACATGGAGTGGAACAAGTTAGCTCCAACATAGAGCTGGAAGAGGTATGCTAGTCTATGTACCTTCTCCATTGGCTATACTATGAAAGGGTATTCAAAATGATTACATGCATAATATCATCCAGTGAAATTAGCATATGTACCATTCACAATATTAAAGACCATTCACAATACCAGCCATCAATGATCACAAGTCTCAATATGAAAATCCAATGAGAATCCTTGATATTCCAAAATCTTGCATATGTATCATTCACTTTCACAAGGTAAAATAAACACAAAAGACAACCAAAATGTCTCTAAATCATAAATTGCTTGAACATAAAGATGAATTTCAAAGCTAAAACTTTGGTAGCAGAAACTTCAGTCATACAACCATGATAAACAGATGACCAATTCAGTCAATAAAAAGAGAGAGCAAATTCGGCCCAGGAGAAGATTAAAGTCCATTTACTTTATTACTACTCATTTCTCTTTCCTGTTAGAAGGGAAAATTCACACTGCCTGGGGTTGGATATTTAAGCTAGGTTCCTCTCATAAGCCCTAGTAACTGTTAGTGTGGTTCAGTACTGTTTCTTTCCAATCAAAATGTTGAGGGGGTGAATTGCCCTCTCTTCCCCATTTGATCATCCCCATTTAGATCCTACCATTAATCTAATTAGAACAGGACAGTAAAGAGCTAACTATGACTTTATTGTCTAACATAATAATCAAGTTTAAACCGAGATACAAGTTGCATATAATTATATAAAGGCCCACTGAATAATCAATTTAGTTAACAAATTTGCCAATTCAAACTTAAATTCATGCAGCCAATGGGATAAGTACCAATTATATAAGGATTACAATAAATAGGCAAAGGACTTTGGATCATCAGAAAGGATTTAACACAAATAAGCATGAAAAATAATACAGTGCAACTGAAAAAAATAGTTGCATAGCACCTGTGTAGGTGTAAATCTAACTGAGTTCTGTTTTGGCTGATCTTGGGGATAAGGACCTGGGTCAGGAGGAGTGTATGCCTCAACAATGAGTGTATCCTCCATATTGACACCATCTGTTAAATCAACACCAGATTTCTTCTTCCCAATAAGTGCATGACTACTGCCTTTCTGCGTCTTGGGAAGCCTAATTCGAAAAGGAGGCATCGGCTGCAAGTTTTCGCTACCATCTGGATTTATAAAACAAACCTAAAAGAAGAGAAGGAAACTTAGTTTTTAAGTGACATTATTTTTACTCAACGCATGATTATACATAAAACATCAAAAGAAAAGGCAAACAATAGCAAACCTAATAATCCGAAAAACTGTCTTTCAAATGGTCAGCATCAAGAAAAGTATCTTTGAAATCTACCATTTTCAAAAGATCAGGCATGTTAGTCCATTGTGCTGCAGAAGGATTCCCATAGCCCAAAAATACATTGTGTAGCCAATCAGGAACAATACAATATTCATTCATAAGATCTCTTATAGACTCTAAAATTGCTTTGAAATTGTTTTCTTTTGGCTTCCTCCTCATCAATATATTGAATGTCCCATAAACATCGTCTGCACCTTTCTCTGCAATATTGCTGACATCCATGTGGTATTGTGCTGTATCTAAAGCAACAATTACAGTTCTCAGTTCCCCTTTTGGAGGCTTCCACTCATCTCTTTAATTCTTCCTGTGAAATCATTCATGAGAGTTCCCTCCTCATCACAAACCTCAATAATCTCACATCCCCTCACATATTGAATTCCAAGCCTTTGTGGCACACTTGCCTTAGCAGCTTCTTCAGCACTTAGAGGCTCAAATGAAGGGCGAATTGAAAGTAAAAACAGAACATCATGCTCTTTAAGGGCATTCCACTCTGATCTTATTTGTGCTTTATAACTGAAAATGCTAAAAGTCACGTCTGCAGTAACAGATGATGGCTTGACTTCTCCAATGTTTTGCTGTTTTACCTCGGTGATCTTAAATTCTTTAATTGGCACAACCATTCTTGACCAACCGCGAAAAGCAGTTTCTCCTTCATTATTGATGTAGGCAAGGAGATGTGGTATAGCTTCTTGAATATCCTCACGTACCTCATATGTTGATTCAAGATGGAAGAGATTAAAATTTCACAGAAGATAATCATGAAGTTGTAAATTAAGTTTTGGAAGAGCTAGACAACCCTTGACAGAGTAATTTATGCTTGGTACAAGGCTTTCATCCCACATAATTTGCTCATTTGGGTAGGGTGGGAGAGCATTTATGGCTTATTTTTGAGATTGTTGTTTCTCAAAAAAGGAGACCATGACTTCAATCAGAAATTCATCCCTTTCTGACCAGGGATCTTCCTCTGAGATCAGTTTGAGCTGTAAAAAGGGATCATGTCAGCTAGTGTCCAAAAATCATACAGTTTTTAAAACAATATCTGTATACGTAAACACAGTCACACACACAGGGAGAAAGCATGAGAGGGGAGAGTACATTAAGACAGAATATTACAGCCAAATGGTTTTATGACATGATTTTAAACTAGTGCAACACAAGATGAATGGCAGCATCAGTATACCAGATTTGCCCCAGACAGAATTACAGAAGAATAACTTTCTCTTGAGTCTGCAAGGGACAATATAGGGACTTTCATGTACAAAAAAAAAATTATTAAAATATAATTCATTTCTAAAACCCAATGGCAGTTAAAGCCAAATTTTTTTAATATAGTTACAATACTACATGCAGAATCATTAACGTTAAGGCCTTCACAGGGTAAATCCCAGAACTTGTTGTTCTAAACAAGTACTTATAATCAACTTACCACTCAGCAGAGACATTAAAGATTATATTATTAATTTGCATCCCCCTTCCCAAACCCACCCCCAAAAAATAAAAAATAAAAAGAGAAAGAAAACCTTATCAAATTTCTCATACACTCCTAAAATAAAAAATACATTTAGTTCTTCTCAGTACTGTGCTAACTGATGGTAGATTTTTACTACTTGTGATTTTAGAGGTAAAAGAGTGATAATTCTTGGGAGCCAACAGCAACAAAAATGACCTTTGCATAAACAGTTGTGCAAGAGTAGAGGAAGCACTAACAAACTCCACATGAAGATCAACAAGAACTCATTCTGGTACTAGGCATGAGATCAAAAGTGACTATCAACATAAGGCAACGTGTAATCAATCATTCATCTACAAACCTTGTGGCAAACCAAATCCCTCAAATCCATAGGAGAAAGCTCGGACAACTTCTTAGAGAGATCAGCCCGCTTGTTAATTGCACCAATGTTAGCCAATGCAAGTTCTCGCAACTACAAGCACCAATGGAAAGAAAGTTGAGACATTTATCAAATTGAATTAAACAATAATCAGAGCAATAATGGTGATAACAATAATAATAATGATAACAAATAATTGTTCCTTAATATTAACATCATAAGCAGATACATTTTCAATTCAGAACATTTATAAATGCCTGCTGAGACACAGACCTTGGGGATCTTCTTGAATGCAAGCAGTTGAAAAGATTGGAAGCGGTCATAATGAGACTGCAGCACCTCATCATCTGTCAGCTGAGTCCCAACATGATCATTAATCTCAAATTTCTCATAGAACTGCAGCAAATCGACCAGTTGTGCAAAGAGTTTCCCCTTCTCATGTTTATAGAGTGCACTCAGATGGCACTTAGCAACAACAGCCACGTCAACAACAAGAGGTCTCAAGTACCTGTATGCCCCAGAAAAGAGAAAATGTTTCGGAAAAAAATAACATAAAATTATTCCCATAAAAAAGATGATAAATAGAACTCAAGAAGAAAAAATAATGATAAAACATAGCAGGAGTAAATAAGTTGACCACAGGATTCCACCTTTCACAGATCATAAAAGCATATAATTACACTTGGAAAAATCTTTTCCAAGGAAGATCTAGTATGTGATAAAATAATCACCACAATCTAAAGAAACCAATGTCAAATAATGTGGGGAACAGGAACCAGTTGAATAGTATCATTTTGGATTTTAACTTTTTAAGATTATTCTCCACATATAGGCAAGATTGAAGAACAAAACACTAAGATCTCAACTTTAAAAACATAAAAACCAAGGAAACTATTATAGACCAGAACAGAAAAAAGTCCCATTTCATCTTTCTACTTGCTCTACTTAATTAAGTGTAATTTCAAACTAAAATTACCATTAAAAAAACACAGAAAGCAATCACCTAAGCCCATCCACATCAGCTCAGATATAAGTTTACAAAACTTTTTTTATTTATTTATTTTTTTTATGAAAGTAAGAATAATTTTAATGAAACAAGATTACTTCATGAATAAAGTCACAAAGTACCCTTATGTATTACAAACGGAAAAAATATCTACATATAAATGGACTCTATGAAACATTGAACAGAATTACTATTTGTAAGACACAATGCAAAAGACCACTCATAAAGAGAACTAATGAAGGATGCTAGCAATTGAGTTGACGTGCACTCCACATCTTCAAAAGGGAGTGTGGAAAATGATAAGAAAAAAAAAAGTGCACTTTACCTCCTTGTTGGCAGTTGGCTCAAGATATCAATAAGAAATTCCATAAACCTCTCACAGTACAAAACACAAGCATCGTCAACTTGCTTCAAACCATAAGCATCAATTATTTTATTATCTTCATTAACATGTTGTCCCTGGGAAAAACCGTTGAATCCAATTCCTGGTACAAATTGATAAACATAAATGCCTTGCACACCATAATTATAGATCATACAATATTTTCATAGTTTATTGTACGATAAAACCTCCAGAAATTCTTCAATAAGATTTCTCAAGAATTTCACTTCAAGCTTAGTTGACGGGTCAAAAAGCTCTCCTCGCTTTGTTGCCTCCTTAGCTTCTCTCTTTATCATTCTGTTCCATTTCTTGATCAATTCCTGATTAAGACAAAGCTCCATCTACAGAGAAGAGAAGCAGTTATTTAATAAATTCAAACCACTATGGAAACAGATTAAGAAAAAGCATGTGTCATACCTGAAAATGACCATATGACAAACTGTGCCAGGATTGCAAACTTGCTAATCTCAACACAGTCTCACTGACAACCTCATCTCCCAAGCTCTGTTAAACAACGTATAAAGCAACAGACAAACAACTAAACAAGAACTCATTTATGTGCAAGAATGAATTGTACAATATAAGTTTATAGACGCAGGCATATGTATATATGACCAAATGTATGACTGCGTTGAGCATGTAACAACGTCTGGACATACTTGAGTTTAGATAACTTTCAATTATTTCTTATCATAAGGGCAATAAACATTATGCAGCTCTACTTACGAAGAATCAAATACAGGTATATTTTAAGTGAGTGTCTGAAGTTTATTTCTTTCCACTGAGAATTTAGAAGTGTGAAAAACTAACCATCAGCAACTTAATCATTCTAACTTCATAAGACCATGAAATGTAAATTAAAAAAAATGGAAGCATTGATATAATGAGATATAAATAATATAGTACTACATATCACATAAATAGAGTATGACAGTGCTAATTAAGCAAATTAAAAGGTTTAGGAGATAATGCATATATTGAACACATAATAGGTTAGAGACATCCAAAAAGTGATAGTTTCTAACATCTAAATATATTTGATCAAAGCATAAAGTAGGATTTTAGTATACCTGAAAGGCATTGATCATGAAAACCAAGTAATTCGTCTTCTCGGCAATGCTTAATTCTATTCCCTACAGTTACATTTGACATATAAGAGATTCAGATACATCAACAGTGCATCAAGTTCATCAGATAATCAGATCATACGTTTAAAAGTAAACCTACCTTCATAGAAGTTCTTTTAAAAAGCAAAATTCATAACTGCCTTTTCTTTTGACAAGTACTAAATTATATCCGGAAAAAAAATCAACAAGTACATGGACTATAATAGCTGAGAACATAATAAAAGTGCCTTTGGAGATGTCATACATTAAATAAGACATTTCCAAGTTTGTAAATTCTCAAAGAGTTAGACCATTTAATCAGAGGTTTCCTTAGAAATCATGCTAGTTTATGACCATTACGCATTCAAAGAAAGTGAGCATATATTATGGGAGTGCAAATAACAAATAATCCTTTTAAACCCAATACAGATAATGCAAAAACCAGTCTCATCATGATAGATGCAACCCAACAAACATGCTGCAAAAATTCATAAGCAAACAAAACAACTACAGAAGTCCTTATAATTAAAGGACCAAAATACAACCATAGAAAGAAAAAGTAGACAAACCTCCTTCAGCCGAAGAACCCTCTCAAGGAATCCCTTAAAAATGTCTTTTCGATCATAAAACCATACCCAAGCTGCCACATTCTCCCGAAACTGCAAGTTTTCCACATAAAAAAACTGTGAGTTCAGAAGCTCATCATAACTATCCATCCCATTCAAAATCAATCCCCCATAACCACATTTACAAAACAGAACACCAAAAACCTCATGCTTCTACAACTAAAGTGTCATAAAACTATTACACCAGATTAGACTGAGTCTTTTATGTGCTTCTTTTAATTGAATAATAAAGTGCATATTACAGTATTATACACACATGCTTATAGCTTCTTTTTTATTGGTAAATTACACATGCAAACAACATAGCTGTTATGTGGTCCACAGAGCATCTGTCATTTGCAGGAAGATTACAATTGCTTCAATCTGTCTTGCATGGAATTCAGGTATATTGGACCAGTATTTTTATTCTCCCTGCTAAAATTGTGAAAATCATTGCTCTAGGGCTTCTTGTGGAAGGGCACCAATAAGTGATGACTCATCTTTAGGGGCAAACGAGGCTTGGGATTTGGTGTGTGCCCCAAAAAGAGAGGGAAGATTAGCTTTAAAGAAAGTAGTTTAATGGAATAAGGAAGAAATTCTAAAGCACATTTGGAATATTTTTGTTAAAGCAGGTTCCATATGAATTCAACGGCACGGGCTTTCTCCCTCCTTTCTCACCGCCGGAGTCTTTACCTCCTCCTCCTCCGGCAGCTTTCAACCAGTTATCCTCCGCGATCTTTGTGGGCCGGCCCCGCTGAATCTCCGACAACGTTATCATGCTCAGCAGCGCAGACTCCACCGGCTGCGTCGCCGACGACGTTGGATCCACCGGGTACTCCGCCACCCTGTGCCGCTTGAAAAGATATAGCATGCTATAAATAGCCCTTTGAGATTCAAGCTTGTGATATGACCTTGCTTTCAAAATCCAGGGCGACTTCAGCCAACCAACTCAAATTTCCTCTGCAACCAGCACTTTTGGTAAGCATTCAAACTTCTTTCTTCGAGATTTCTACAACTGGTTTACTACCGCTTATTTATTTATTTTTTGTAGTACTCGCTAAAAATCCTTTAATTTTCAAATAGAAGCATACATAAGTGCAATTCTGATGTTGAATTTTAAAAAAGTGAAGCAGTAGTTCTAATGAGAACTATGTGGGCTTGCAAGTCATGGAATGAATAAAATCCATAATGAACAGATCCTGAACAAAATAGGGGCTAGCACATTTGTTTAAAAATAGAAAAACATTTCTGAACAAATCCTTTTGTTTTTTAAAAGAATTTCTTCTTCAATTTTACAAACCAATCTTGGCAAATTTTGGTGCTTGATAATGTGGAGTTATATTCCATCCGATACTTACAACATTGTTTAAAAAATTGTTGATTTTCATTGCATTTGAATGTAAATATCCATCATCCAAAGTGAATTCATCAATGCATTTCAGAAAATGAAATGGCGCATTTCTTTTTCTTATTTTACTAAAGTGAGGGTAGGGGTTGAAATATTGTATGATTTCTCATTTTCAACTTTAGGAATGAATTGTTTTATATTTCATATGCTTAGTTTATATTTCTTATATGCATTTTTTTTTTGTCCATGATTAAACCAAATTTGTATTCGATTAAAAAAAAAAATTAATTTGTATCTGGAAGAGTTTGTTTCAGATCGAAGGGGGACAACAAAGTCCATCAAAACTCTTTTTAATTTTTGTTGCTATATATTTGCCATCAAAACATTTGATTTAATCCACACACAAAAAGAAAAAAAGAAAAAAAAAAAAGACATTCGATAACTAGAAGATGGCATTTGAAGCCTTTGAGATATCAGTAGTACCATCTACAAGGTTGGCGGTGTCTACCTGAACAATGTAATCAAAGGGGTCAGCATTCTTGATGGTTCTGCCTTTTGTGGTTTTGACAAACTGTAATGAAAATTATTTGGACATTGTCAAGCCAAGCAATGGGAGACGATTCCATATTGTGCTTGGTTCAAATTGGCATTTTGCAGAAGTGTGTGTATACATTTAAGGCATTTTGTGGAAGTCATCAGACCATTTTTATCCTAGGAAGCACCATAGACAGAAACATTCCAATTCAAGGCCTAAAAGCCTTACCTTGTGGAGCTTTTCAAGAGGGATTTATCTTGCGGTGGTGGTGATAACGGAGGAGGTGATTTTGAGAATGGCGGCGGTGAGGATGATCACGGAGTTGTGGGTCCCACTCAGGGACGGACGCAGGATTTCAAGCTAGGGGGGGCCGGAGATAAGCGAAAAAAAAAAAATTCAAACGCACATCCATATAGTCACTGGCGGAGCCAGGAATTTTTCTTAGAAGGAGCAAGTTAGTTATGCCTACATTATGTTAATAGGTTAAGCCTACGTTGGCTCAAAATGCAAAAAACTCAAGTTAATTTGGCCCAAACTATGGCCAAAATTAAATTACTTTATTTTACAAACTAACTTTAAGTAAACTTGTGCCTACATTTTTTTCACTGTACTAAATTATTTGTACTTAGGTTAATAGGTTTGAACTTACCTTTTTACATTTTAGAGCTTTTCTAAGGAATTACATTTAATGTTTCAGCATTTAAGATAAAAAATTGATTAATAGGTATAAAATTTTGAAGATTTATACAATAATTTTTGTTAAAAAAAGTGTGAACAATGAAGTGCAAATTACTATTTAAGTGCAATTAGATCAAATCAAACAATTAAAAAATTATTTGTCCTCCTACTATTATCAGATATAAATAGATAATCTAATATTCTAATATAAACCACATTATTATATATTATATTATTATTATTATAAATAGATTTATACAATATATATATATTTTTTTTTTAAGGTTTTTTTGGGTTTTTGAAAACTCTTGGGTTGGCTAGCTGGGGGGGCCTGAGCTAAAAACTAAGGGGGGCCCAAGCTAAAAACCAAGAGACCCAAACCTATTTTTTAAAAATTTTACATACTAAAATTTTTTTTTTTTGGACCCAGGGGGGGCTCGGGCCCCCTTTGCCCTGCACCTGGGTCCGTCCCTGGTCCCACTAATAGTGGTGATGGTGGTGTTTTGTTGTTGTTCAAGTTCAAGTGTACAACAATCGGTGGTGCAGCAGCAGCAGCAGCAACATCAAACGATGCCGATTACGACTTTGCTTACGATGCCAACGACGTCGCACTTGGATTTGAAGGAAACCGATCATCGCATTGTGAATCGGGATATGTTGTGGGACTGTGATCACATTGCTCAGAGTACTCAGGTAATGTTTCGAATCTTTTTGTATAAAAAAGAAAAAAATAATAATTTGATTTGATTGGTTATTGTGCTCTTCTTGTTATTTAGGTTTGACTTTTGAAGACTTTTTTTTTTTTTTTTTTGGTATAATACGGCGGAAATAGTATTAATCAAAAACAGGAGCCCGAGTAGTTCGGGTTACATCATTAGAGTCATATTCTAGAGCCTCCAATACAACCAAAGGGTTAAGGGGGATTTACAAAAGAAACAAAAGGTACAACTTGGCAGCGCCCAATGGTTGCAAGCAGGTTCGCAGCTTTATTTTCAATTTTTAGGAGGTCTTGCCACTAAAAAAATGGTTTGGTTTTAGTATTTGTATTCCGTTTTTATTTTTAGTATCTTAAAAGTTAGATTTGAATATAAAAAATGAATACAACTTTTCAGCGTTTTTGCTTTCTATGAATACAAATATTGTAGTATATTAATAAATATTGTGAAAACAAAAAGTTACTTTTTGTGATGTGATGTATGTGAGTAAGAAATTTTTTTTTTTAAATAGAAAATAAAATGACCAAACCCCCTATGATGTATACTATGCTTAAATTATATATTCAAAATAACTTACTAAATACTATCAAATGTGAAAATAAGTGTTTTTTTTTCTATATTCAAATTTAATATTTGAATGTAGAACAAAGAAAATGAAAAGTGAATACACATCTTTTTGAAATCAAATAGGCCCTTAGCTTTTGAGATTTTTGCTAATGAAATTAGTATGTGTACCATTCACAATATTAAGGACCATTCACAATACCAGCCATCAATAATCCCAACTCTCAATATGAAAATCCAATGAGAATCCTTGATATTCCAAAATCTTGCATATGTGTCGTTCACTTTCACAAGGTAAAATAAACACAAAAGACAACCGAAATGTCTCTAATCAATTTAAAAAAAAAAAAAAAAAAAAAAAAAATCAGACGCCATGTCTAAATCATTAATTGCTAGAGCATAAAGATGAATTTCAAAGCTAAAACTCTAGTAGCAAAAGCTTCAGTTAAACAACCATGACAAACAGATGACCAATTCAGTCAATAAAAAGAGAGCAAATTCAGCCCAGGAGAAGATTAAAGTCCATTTACTTTCCTACTTCTCATTTCTCTTTCCTGTTAGAAGGGAAAACTCACATAGTTTGGGGATGGATACTTAAGCTAGGTTCCTCTCACAAGCCCTAGTATTTGTTAGTGTGGTTCAGTACTATTTCTTTCCGGTCAAAATGTTCAGGGGTGAATTGCCCTCTCTTCCCCATCTAATCATCCCTATTTAGAGGCTCAAATGAAGAGCAAATCGAAAGTAAAAATAGAACATCATGCTCTTTAAGGGCATTCCACTCTGATCTTATTTGTGCTTTATAACTGGAAATGCTAAAAGTGTCATGTCTGCAGTAACAGAGAGATGACGACTTGACTTCTCCAATGTTTGGCTGTTTTAGCTCGGTGATCTTAAATTCTTTAATTGGCAGTTTCTCCTTCATTATTGATTTGGTACAGCTTCCTAAATATCCTCACATATCTCAAATGTTTTTTTTTTTTTTTTTGAGAGATAATTATAACATGCTGCTAACCCCGCAACTTGAACCCTTTCCCCCCTAAACCCTCAAGCACTTTATGCATGGGGAGGTACCAATTCAGTTACAAGGCCTTTGGCACATATCTCATATGTTGATTCAACATGGAAGAGATTAAAATTTCGCAAAAGAGAAGATAATCATGGAGTGTTAAGAATTGTAAATTTGTTGGTTGGGACTTTATTATTGATGTAGGCAAAACTTGTGTGCTTTATGGGTCAAGCCTTTATTAGTAAAATCTGGCTTTTCAACATTTTTCTCAGAAATTTTTTTTTTAAGTGCATATATTTACTATGGGTCGGGTCAGGTCTCTCTAGTATGACCCCCATATCTTTAAAATGGCTGATGGGTTCTATTGCAACCCACAAGAACCTCCCTTTGCCATGTGATTAAGAGAGAGGACAGGTTAGACATACGGGTTGTTTCCACAAACTTCACCCAACCTATTGGAAAACTAAACTCTGCCTAATCCTTATTCTAAAAAATAATAATAATGACATAGCCCGATTCAAAACTTGCCCAATTTAACCTATTTGAAAAAGAAAGATAGAGATAAAAGAAGAGGAGTGTTTCAAGCCTAGAATCCATCCTATGAGTATTTTATATCAATGATAATCCAATGTAAGTAATATTGCACTAATCAGATTCAACCATTTCAACATGTTGTGAAAAAATCATATTGCACTAATCATATTCTACCAAGATGGAAGAGATGCCTCCTTAAATGGGTAAAATTAAAAATCTTAGAAAATTACTTGTTTTTGGTGTGGGCAAACATGATAATGGGTCCAGCATTAAAGAGTTGAATTCTCTCGCCACTAAACATTACGAGGGTACAAGCTTTCCAAAATGGTTAGGAGAATCTTCATTCTCTAAAATGGTGTCCATAGTGCTTAGTAATTGTGATTATTGCTTCTCCTTGCCTTCACTTGGTCAACTACCTGACCTCAAGAACCTTCAAATTAATGGTTTTGATGCAATATTAAGTGTAGGTCTAGAGTTCTACAGGAATGATTCTTCTATTATTAAGCCATTTAGTGCCCTTGAGCGTTTAACATTTGTAAATATGCCAGAGTGGGTAATATTTGAAGGGGAAGTTTTCTCTCATCTTCGAGAGCTTTATATTTATTCTTGTCCCAAGCTAAGTGGGGGTATGCCTAATTAGCTTCCCTCTTTGACCATACTTGATATTAGAGAGTGTGAGCAGCTTGTTGCTTCACTTCCTAAGTCTTCAGCTCTCCATGAATTATACTGCACGGGAAAAATACAATTTCCAAGTGGTGATTACTATCAATCACTTAAAGGTGTGAACATAGTGAGGGGCGGTGAATCAATTTTGTCTTTCCACTAGAGTTTGCTTCCCTCACTAGGTTAGGATTCTATGGGTGCCCTAATTTTGTTTCCTTTCCCAACGGAAGACTGTGCACTTGAAAGTTGTCTATGATTGTAATTAGACATTGCAAATGGTTAAAGTCGTTGCTTGAAGGGATGCACACCCTCCCCTCCTCCCATCTCTTGAGTTTTTGCAATTGGAGGAATGTCCAGAACTAGAATCATTTTCTGAGGGATGTTTTCCCTTGAGTTTAAAAAAACTTTCAATCTTCTTCTACGACAAACTCATTATTGCTAAGTCTTCACTCTCTTAGAGATTTCGAAATTCAGTGTAAATGCAAAGAACTGGAGTCCTTTCCAAAGGAAATGTTGCTACCTCCTAATCTTTCTAATTTCCACTTCTATAGTTTTCCAAATTTAAAATCACTCAACAATAGGGGCTTTCAACACCTCACCTTTCTTGACGCCAAGGGAGTCAATACCATATTGTATCGATCAATATGGACGGAATTTGTCGTACTACTAAGTCAATTGGTACAAAAAAACCCTTTGATTTCTACTAACCAAAGTATCGGTCTATACTGGGAAATGTTGGTCATATTGGTGATTATTGGCCATTTTGGCCAGAAAATATGAATAAGCCGGTACAAAAATCTAAAGAAAAAAAAAAGAGATGAAAAACTAACATAAAGATCACTTTGTTACCATCGCTAGACATGGCAAACTGTCAAGTCGGGTCAAGTTCAAGTGGGGTCATTTGAGTTGCGGGTCAAAACGGGCCATTTTAAACAGGTTGAAAACGGGTTGGGTCAATCAGGTTGGGGGTTGGGTCGGGTTGGCCCATATTTTTCACATTAAAAAAAAACAAATAAATGCCAACTTTTTAGAGAGAATGAATCAAATCAAATAGTTAGACTATTTGTTACTAATTTATTATTATACTTGTGATGTGAAGGGAAAAAAACAGACAAACCAAAAAACATAAAGATTTCCATATCCTTGCAATTCAAACAGTTTTGACTTTTGAGCATGACTAAAATTCTTTACATACTTTAAATTCCAAAATCACTAAAGATATCATTCCCACAAAAGAATAAAAAAATAATAATTACAAAACTAAATGTTATGGACCATGTTAGAAGGACTGAAGGAGACTATGAGAGAGAGAGAAGGGAGGCGGAGAATAGAAGTTGCTAAGCTGAAAGTAAGAGTGAGAGAAAAGGTCATGAAGACAATGGAGTTACTGAGTTAGATTTTTTTTTGGTTTTGCCTTTTAGCCTTTTGATTTGAGTCACTATTAAATTATTTTGTTTTGTTTACTGCTTGTCACTGTCACTAATTCACTGTGGCCGGGTTTGTGATTTGTGCTAGTTAGATACTTTGATTAGATAGATATTAGTATATTACATTATTACTATTAATACTATATTAAACTGACAAACTTGGATAAAAAAAATAAATAAAAAATAAAATAAAAAAACTTGGACATGTTAGATACTTAGATAGATATTAGTATATTACTATTCCTTTTGTATATTTTTTTTTCCATTTCATTAAACTCATTATTTTTTTTTTATTAAATAGGGGTAGAACTGCCAAAACACACAAGTTTATTGTTTTTTATAATAGTGTTATGTACCCAGGACCAGGAATAGTCTAGCACACCTTGCCATAATGCCATATAGTTTTTAAATATTTTTTAGGAAAAAAAAGTTAAAAAAACAGGCGGGCAGCGGGTCAAGTGGGGTTGGCACACAAAAAAATGGGCGGGCTGCGGGTTGGCCCATATTTAATTCGAAACAAAAAGGCGGAATTGGGGGGTTCAAAACAGGCGGGTTTAGGTCGGGCTAGCAAATTTCAGTGTAAATGCGAAGAACTGGAGTCCTTTCCGAAGGAAACGTTGCTACCTCCTAATCTTTCTAATTTCCACATCTATAGTTTTCCAAATCTAAAATCGCTCAATGGTAAGGGGTTTCAACACCTCACCTCTCTTAAAACCAAGGGAGTCAATATCATACTATGCCAGTCGATACGGCTGGAATTTGTTGTATCAGTAAGTCAATTGGTACCAAAAAAAACCCTTTGATTTGTACCGACCAAAATATCAGTCTATACTAAGAAATATTGGTTGTATCGGTGATTATCGGCCACTTCGGCCAAAAAATATGAATCAGCTGGTACAAAAATCTAAAGAAAAAAAGAGATGAAAAACTGACGGAAAACTCACTTTGTCACCATCGCCAGACTTGCCACCACCATGTTGGTTGTTGCCCCCATACTGCGAGTTACCTCTCCCTCCTCCTTCCTTCTTCTATTTTGTTCCACTGCAGCTTTATTTTTGCTGGTGCTTCAGTGGTTCTTCCTCTTCTATTTTTCTTCTTTCTTTCTCAAATTATTTCATTCACTTCTTTTGTGTGCTTCGTATTTTGTGGGGGTCTGGGACTAAACCTTCAACCTTCATGTGAGATAAAAAATTCAAATTTTCATAATAATTTGGTTTCCTATGTTAACGTAAACTTTTGGGTGTGTTTTGTTCATTTATTAGTATTAGTATAGATTGTACTGCTGTGCTGACCACCAACTTCAATATTAGATATTCACTCAAAGTTAACTTCGACGGGGTAGTTTTTGAGGACCAAGCTTGTGCAGGATTAGGGGTGGTGATCAGGGACTCAGAAGGTATGATTATTGGCGCACTCAGTCAGAGGATTAGGCTTCCTAGCTCGGCGGTGATGGTGGAGGCTCTAGCTGCTCGAAGGGCAGTGTTGTTTGCCAAGGAAATCAGTGTTTTTCGGGTTGTGGTGGAGGGTGATTCTCTGCAGGTTATCAAGGCTGTCAATTCCTCTAAACTATCCAAGGCTTCTTATGGGCATATTATAGATGAGATTAGATTGTTGTCATTTTCTCTTCCTTGTTGCAATTTTATTCATGTTAAGCGTGAGGGAAATAAGTTAGCTCATGCCCTTGCGCGTCGAGCAGTTGTATCTGTAGATACTGAAGTGTGGATGGAAGACCTTCCACGTGATTTGGATGATGTTTTATCGTTTGATTTAGCTTAATAATATTTTCTTACTGGTTTCTTAAAAAAAAAAAAAAAAAAAAAAAGATATTCACTCAAAAAAATTTAATATGAAATATATATTATTGTTAATAAATAGAGTACTAATTAAGCTAATATTTGAGGAAAGGAATTAGATATGTTAGGTGAAATATGGGTTTATAATTTTAAAGTCTATTAACAAATTATTATATAAACTTTAACAAAAGAACATATAATTAAGTAAATACAAGATATATTACGATTAGCGGTAATCCTGAAACAGTACACCGGTATTAACTAGTATTGAAATATTGAAATATTTTGTTTCTTTTACCAAACCGAAATACCCCTGGTATGGTATTGATTCTCTTGCTTAATACCCAAAGAATTAAGTTTTGCATTAAACTTAAGTTCTTACCAAAAGAAGTTTTGGCCACATCTCTTTCTCAACTAGAAATCATTAATTGCCCTCTGTTGAAAGAATGGTATGAAAAAGGGAAAGGGGAGGATTGAGTTAAGATTGCTCACATCCCAAAATTCACATTAAAGAATGCTTCTGTCTAGGTACTTATTCTACACTAATATTACCTTCTTTTTCTTGCTCAATTTTTTTTTCCCCCACAAACCTACCGTCAGAGTTTTGTTGGTGATTAAAAAAAAAATTATTTTCAAAGAATCAATTTTTTTAATGGGCGATTGAAAATTCTAATGGAGGCCCTCTATTCCTCAAGCATGCTAAATGCCATCCAAATAACTTACATCAATACTTTAAATATTTTTCACCCAAAATCAATCCATTTCATCTAAGTTTTTAATGACAAGCATTAAAGTATATATATTTTTTAATTATATTAATATATTGGTGAAAATTTCATTAAAAGCCTTTTTCTATAGAGGAAATAATAGTAAACTTTATCCTAAAAATATGATTATACAACCTATACAAAGTGATAAATAAAAATGTTTGCATTGTGTTAATATCATATTTTGTCCACCCTCGATTTGCGTGTCAGACCCTGAAAAATCCAAAAATGTTATTTTCTTTCCATGGGGCTGCGAGAACATCCAAAATGACAAGGCGCAACCCGTTCGGATATTGGAACACTCAAAGTGCCTTTTCCAACCAAAACGACCAAAACACCCCTAGTGGGCCCAAAAACCATAATTTTGATCCGACCATCAGAATGGGTTGAAATCAATGCCATTGAAAAGATAATCAAATTCACATTCCAACGACTATTCACCGATTGAAATCGGAGTTGTAATGGCCAAGATATCATAAAAACCGGAATAACGCACCGATCGACGTACCACTAACTTCCCAGGGCCATAACTTTTGATCTGACCGTTGGATTTTCAAGTTCCACACCTTTTCAAAATCAGGAAGTCAAGATATTTCCAGGGGTTTCAAGATCAAGCCAATCGAAGAAGTTGAGGTCGACAGCCCTTGAAAGGCCACCATCTCAAAAAGCGCGCCGGGCCTATAAATAGCACCAGGCACCCCCCAGGCCAGAAGAGGAAGATTTTCTGATTTTTTCTCTCTACCTGGATGCTGTCTACACGTTTTTCCTCTCTTCCAAATACAAAAAACACACAAAAAGCACATCAAAGCCTCTTGATTCTTCCTTCTTAACAAAAAATACAAACGTATTGTTCCTATACCCAATCTTCTTCCCCTTGGTTCTACACTTTGGATTTGGGGTTTGGGGGTGTGGATGTAGCCTTTTAGCTACTATCCCTACCCCTACCCCTAACCCTCTATATCTTTTTCTAGCTTTTTGTCTTGCTCTTTTTGCCTTAATAACATGATTTATTGCTTTCCTTAGCATGTTTCTTGCTTTATCTTGCTCCTAGCATGTTTTTAGCTTAGATCCATGTTCTTCCATGGCTTTTTATATGTTATTTGTCTCAATCTACATGTTTTATGCTTTATGCCATGTTTTCGCATGTTTTGTTGCCCTTTTCGTTCTATGTTGACGTTAGGGTTACTTGCTCACATGCTTGTATGATGTTTTTGGCTATGCCTTGTTTGGATCTACGCGTTTATGTGTACATTTCCATGCTATATGGTTAGAATCTTGTCTTCACATGCTTATACGCTTGGATTCATGTTCTTCCATGATTGTGTGCTAGATCTACATGTTTACATGCATGTTTCTATGCTTATATGTCTAGATCTATGTTTTCACATGCCTACATGCTTAAATCTATGTTCTCTACTTGCTTTATGCTATCTTCCATGTACTTGTGCGTTCCATGCCATGTTTGTGTGCCTAGACCTAGGCATTGTTTGTCATGTCATGTGCTATTGTAGCCCTTTTGTCCCTTTTGTCGCATTTTCTTACATTTTGGCCTAATGGTTAGGACCTAATCTAGACCCTATGGTCTTTTTCATCATCCATACACCAAGGCCCACATCAAAGGGTTTGGATCATCCTATTTTCATGTTTATGCTTGCTTGGTTCTATGCTTTATGTCTATGTTAGCCTCTCTAGTTCTAGGCTTTACCACGCTGGACGCCCTTAGCGGGTTTATGGTTCTATGGTTACATCCGATGCCCTTGAGGCCTTGTTTGGATGTAACCATTTGGGAGGCATCTTCATATGCTGGGTTGCTCCGTGCATACCTTTCCCTTTTCCGCTCCGCGTGATGCTATGCTTACCATGCTTGTTTGCACCACCCGTTGGCTTTCTATGCATCTTTACACGCTTGCTGACATGTCCATGCATGAGTCTTCCTTGCTAGTGTGTCATCCATACTTCAACACAATGAAGTAATGGCATTCGATCTAAACCTACATTTGTCCTTCGCAGACATCACTTTTCGTTTGTTTTCTTGCTTGTTTGTCTTCCTTCTTTGTTGCTTGTCTGCTCGCTTCCTTGTTTGTTTGCCTTTTAGTTCGCTTGCTTGTCTTATTGCTTGTCATGTCTCCTACCACATGCTATGCTTGTTTCACTTGTATGCTTGTTTGCTTTATTCCCATTACGCATTACCTATGCACCTATTCCTTCCATTGCTTGTCTGCTAGTTTCTTGTCTTTGACTTTGCATGTAAACACATGGAGCAAGGACACATGGAGCTAGGGCATGGTCTCCCAGGCACAAGCAAAAAGGGCATGAATGCGAGCATGTAAATATGAGTCGAGCGGCTATGTTTAGTTGGTCTAGGGGTCTAGCCTCTCCCATTGGGTTATGTACTCTTTTAAAACCCCCTCCCATCCTCCCTCATTTCTCTCTTAGATGAGTTGTATTAGGTATATCATGCCATGTACCATTCATCCTCATCTCTAGAGTATGACGACCCCCTGTTTACTTTCCTGCACCTATATTTTGGGCCATGCTTTAGGTATGTAGGCATTTACTTTTCTGCTATGTGTGCTTGCATTGTGCACTCTGTGTGCTTGCATTGTGCATGATGAATGTGTATATATAACTACTCCACCCCTTCCGGTGTAATTGTCACAGTCCATGCCACCTAAGACAAGCAATGCCTAATTTCCGCCGCGAAAGTAAGGTGACACATTGTTGGATTTTCGCTATGGAAATCTGGTACTCTGCTTGAACACCTTAGGAAAGCATAGATTGAGACCACATCCTTTCAAAAGCCAAACCTCAAAACCTCCTCATGCTTGCAAAGCCCCGAAAGCCAATGACAAAATCATGTTTTTATTGCCAATCTCCAAAAATTAAGGTTTTATTAAAACAAAGGACTGTCCTTGGACAGGCGTTGTGGGGTGCCTAACACTTTCCCCACACGTAACCAAACTTCCAAACTCAAGAATCAAGATTTTTTTCCATCCATATTGGATTAGGAGAAATGTCATCTTTCTTAGCCTAGGATTGGTAATAAAATCAACTAGAAACAGGTGACCAATCACACCTTAGAAAAACCCAATGATTGGTGACAACTTCACTCACCTTTGGTAATCACCTAAAATTTGGCCAAGATTCTCGCCACACCACCAAAGGTAGACAAATACCCTCCTCCACTGAGAGAGCGAGAGCACCTTAAGCTCTACGCGGAACCGCACCGCAATCATTCGAGAGGGGCCTCCAATGGGCCCTGCGCATGCAGGAGCGTCGCCATGGCGGGTGGTCAAATGAAGGCCTGACGGCGGTTATCCATCTCGAGTTTGGGCGTCGACGCATTGCATCTAGGAAATATTCATTTTCCCATAAAGAACATTTTTTATTTATTAAAAAAAAAAAATAGATGGGCATACTAACAAACAACTAACTGCAAACTACCAATCAATCTATTTAATAAATTGGGAAAAAATATTAAGATTTTTTTTTTCAAATTATTTTAGTGAAGTTTAAAGGATAAAATTAGCAATGGGAAATGAATAGTAGTAAAAAGAAATAAAAATGAATTTATAATAATTTATTTAGGTTATGTCATTTGTGTTTATAAATAGTTAGCCAAAAGCCCTATAGATCATATATCATGAACCACAATTTTAGTTTTATTGTGTTCTTTAATTGTAAATTATAGAAAAACTTCATAATATCCAAAACTATATACATGCATAAAGACTAGTGGGCTTAGGGCGGTTTAAGGGATTTTGGGGTCTAAGGTGATGTTTAAATCAGGCTTTTTATATATTTAAATTTAATTAAATAACATCATTTATTAAAAATCCATTCTTCTAATTTGTTGAGACGCAAAAAAGTTTAGGATATTTTTTTGATGAATTTCTTACTCATGTGTGAGTTGTTTAACTAAATTTTTTTGAAAATTTTTTATTCATTTTAATATTTTCACCTTTATTATTATTGTGGGTGTGAAAGCCCAACGTCAGGTGTTGGGCCTGAGGCCCAATTCGAATATCATTATATGTCTGAAGAGAAGAGCAGGGTTAGGGAGGAGTCCTGGTGGAAGAGACGTACCTGGAAGCGAGCGATAGAGGCAATCCGAGGAGAACCCTATTAGTCCGAAGAGGTCATTCTCCTCGAACTCCAAGGAGACTCGATCAAATAAATATGCTAAAGGTATGAATGATCTTCCCAACTACTTCCACGACAAGGACAAGCTTGGGGCATATCTAGGGATGATAAGAACAGAGAAATATCTAAAGGGAAAAACTGCTACCACCACATTTAATGCACTGTAGCAACTTTCCTGGCCGCATTTATGTGGAGAAGACCCTTGAACAGTGCAATCTCAGCTACCACCTCTCACGGAGAACTAAAGTAGATATCTGATATGACATGTACTCAAGTGAAAGCTTAGATGAAGAACAGATGGATGGTGAAGATGAGGAAGAAGAAGAATATATAAATGTAGTAGGCCTCTACAGAGTGGGGGATCGGAAAAATTGTATTCACCTTTTAATCAAGAACAATCCTCTTTGGACTTGTGATTATTTTACTTTTAAACGTGTTCTTATGTCAATTGATTGTTGCTAAATTCATAACCAACCTAGCTTTTTCACCCACTCTCTACAAATTCATTGTTATGGGTTCGTTGGGCTCATAATCCAGACCTTTCGGGCCACAAAATTTGGACCTTACTATTATTATTATTATATTGTGTTCATTACAAGTAAAAAATTATCTATAGAACCCTTTTGGAACTTGATTATTATTATTATTTATTTTTTGGTTAACAACTAGCTAGTATATAACTATATTTATAAAAAGCTACAAATAAATAAATATTTAATAAAATAAAGAAATGAGTGGACAATGGTCCTACCACACTTAAATGTCACTTCAAAAAAAAAAAAAAAAAGCTGTGGAGCTGCTCTTGCCTCGTTATACATTCACGACATTTCTACTCTAGACTTTTTAAAAAACAAAGCAAAGACTTTTGCGGGAATGTTTAAACTAAGGTAATGCAATATTTCCTGCATATGTATTTGATGATCAACACATTCATTTAAAAAGTATCTTAATATGGCATGCTATTTAATCTCAGGTAGACGTTGGGGTTGTAGAAAGCTGGTGTTGTTTGTTTACCTTCAAATAGTAGCTAAAACACATAGCTCATGTCAATATCAGCACTTACTAATGTGGTTTTTAAAGCAAGAGATGCTATTTTCTTGTCAGGTTTGTTCTATTAAGCTACGTTAATTTGTTGGTGTAAACAATTATTCATTCACCACATTCAAATCAATTTAATGGTTCACACAGTGGTAATAGGAACTTCTCTTCAGTGAGACCATGTTTAACAAGAACCCAAATTTTAGCCATCAAATAAGTAATATTGACTCTAATAGTTCTACCAAAACCTGTAACCCATGGTCCACTAATGTTTCTCAAAATACAACCATGTAGTTAGGCTTAACAACAACTGTGTTCTCCTAAATCAAGCTTCATGAATGTTAATAGAATTTCTCTTATTTCAGCGGGCTCATAATATCCAAATCCCTATAAGAGAAAAAGGATTCTAAGGTAGAAAGAAACTATGAAAAATCATTGAATGGCTCTGATTTGACTGAAGTTGCAATCCTTCATCAGCCAAATTTAATGGGCCTTCAAGCAGGTTTTTTTAATGGAACAACTAAAAAAAGCTCACCAAAGCCCATTATGTATCACCTGTTCTTACACTTTGGCCCAAGGCCTTGAATAGTTTAGCCTATTACTATTTAATGACTTCTATTTCATAAAATTGAATTAATTAATACAAATGGACTCATAATCATGGCCCAATTAAAAAAATAAAAAATAAAAAAAAAAAAAAAAAAAAAAAAAAAAACTCAGAAGGAAGGAAAATTGGCTATCTCATACTCAATCTCAATGGGCTTGAAGCCCAAGTGTGAAATATGCAAATCTCCTTCTTAGTGTATGGACGGTATAATTTATCGTTAAAATTATCGTTAAAAAAATTGTTTTTGCTAGTCAGCAACATCGTTTCATTGGTGGTAGACAAAGTTTTAGGCAAGTTTTCTGAGAGAATGAGACTTTATGCATATTTCTGTGATTTTTTTTATTTTGAAGGGAGGGAGAGAAAAAGCATCTTAACTTATATCTATATCTATATATATATATATATATATATATAATAGCAGAAGACTTTAAGGAGGTGCTGCCACGTTAGGGAAAAAGCCTATCTAAGAAACTGACACGTATGTTACTTAAACTTAAAAGAGCCGCACGGTGCGTTTGGAGAGGCTCTTGTTCAGACACCAACCTGCCTATCCAAAAAAGAAAGAAACGCAGGCCCATATAAAAGGAAACTAACTGCTTAAAAAAAAAAAAAAAAAAAAGCTACACGGAGAAACGAGAGAGAGATAGACAGAAAAGAGAAACAGAGAAATAGAGAGGTAGAGATAGAGAGGCTATGAAGACACCGTGAAAGAAAAAGAAAAAGAGAGAGGCAATCCTGGGACACGGAGAAAGAAGAGATCGCCTCTCTGTTTCTGACAGAACGCCTCTCAGTTTCTCTCACTAAGATCAAAGTTCATTCGCCATTCTGATTTTACCAGAGAGAAGCAGTCCCCTCTGCCCACAAACAACGCCTCTGATGGGTTCTATTCTTTTTCTGAATTTTTTTTTTGGTAAATTAGATCTATTATATGCATTCAATTTTTCCAATTTGGTTCTAGATTTGGATTCAAAAATTAGGGCTAAGGAAATCAGGTTTTAATATGTGACTTTCTTTTCGCTTCTTTTTCAGTTTTTTAACACCGATGCTTGCGATCCAGATTGTGGCGGCTCTAGGAATTTTTTCCAGGGTGTTCCTCAACAAGCATAAATTACATAATCTAATAAAAAGAAAATTTTATATATTGACAACAACAACAATCAAATATTATGGTTTTCTTATTAAATATTTGTCTATAATTCTAACAAAAGAATAAACAATAAACTATAAGTTTATTTGAAATATTAATAAAATTATTAATTATTGTTGTTTAGTTGTTTCATTAATTTGTTTGTCTTTTAAAAACTAAAAATTGTTATATTATTGTTTTATTAATTATAAAATTATTAATTGTTATTTAGCCTAACATAATTTAATTTGTTTGTCTTTTATAATGTATTGATTAATTAAATTATTAATTATTATTTATTAGTTGCTTCATTTTTTTTTTTTTTACTAACTATTAGCACACATCTCACTGTGTGCATTATCCACTGTTAACCCACTATCTGCCTTAATCACAAATCACAATAGACAATACACTAAAGGACAAACTTGATAACTCACCAACTCCAACACCAACAGATAAAGTCAAAACAGGACAAATATTAATAAAGTTAAAATAAAGCTAAGTAATTACAATTCAATAAAGCTAAGCAATTTCACCAAAAAAAAAAAAAAAAATCAGCCAATCAAATAAAGTCTTTAGTCTTAAAGAGAGAAAGACTCTCATTTCACTTAAATCACTTTCAGACTTTCAGTCTTCAGATAAAAGAGAGAGAGAGACAAAGAGAAGTAAGAGTCTTAGAGACAATACCCATTAGAGAAAAAGAGAGAGTCAGAGAGAAGAAAAGATGAAATACCTTGAGGTTGAGGGAGTAGGGAGGCTTGAGGCTGAGGGGCGGCACCGTCGGGCTAGGCAGCACGTCAAGGCGATTGGCGAGGTTTGCGAGGAAGGAATCTCCGATCTGATCTATGCTATTCTGATCTCCGATCCGACTGGCGAGTGGCGAGGCGATGACCGATCTTTGATCCGACTAGCAATGACCGATGAGCTCTGTTGCTCGAGTTTGAGGCGGAGGCGCCATCCGTTGGTCTTTGATGACTGATGAGATATTTTTCTTTACGTTAGGTTTCTCCTTTTCTAATTTCAGTTTTTGCTTTGCTTGATGAATCAACAGACCGTATATTAGGTTTTAATTTTTTTTTTTTTTTTTTTTTTAAGAATCTGTGGGGTTGCATCGTTTGTTGGGTTTGCCATATGTTGTTTTTTTTTCTTTAAATTGGGTTTGCTTTTCTATTTGTTGTTTAGGATTTATGTTGGGCTTTGGGCAGTGGGCTGGCTCTGTTTTTGGGCTTTTGTTTTTGCTTGAAAGTGGACAGATAAATTTTTTTTTTTATTTTTATTTGAGGGTGTTCCTCATTTTATTTGAGGGTGTTCCAATATTTTTTTTTTGTTAAGGTGAACAAATAAAAAAATATAAATTATTATATATAATTTTTTTTTTTTTTTTAGTTCAGGGTGTTCCTAGGAACACCCTGCAGTCAACGTGGCGCCGCCACTGGATCCAGAGATAGAGAAGGAGGAAAAAAAAAACCTTGCGATACAGAGACAAGAAGGAGACAGACATTCGATGCTTGCGATATAGAGATGAGAAGGAGACAGACATTGAGAGAACTACCACCGGTAAGTTTTTCTTTTTTTCATTCTTTCTTAGATCTGGGTATGGGTATGAAATATGAATTAGTTTTGAGAAATTTGGTTGGATTGATTTTTATTTAGGTATTTGGGTAACATTAGGGTTTGATTTGATTTTTTGAAATTTGGGGCTATACATGATTTAGGTTTGGAGAGGGCAAAAACAGAGAAATAAGAGAGAAGGAGAGAGTTCTCCGTTCCTATTTAGGTTTATCGATTATTGTTTTTTTGGTTAGAATTTTGTTCCTGTTTGGCAGTTTTTTTTTCTTCGTTTGCCACTGAAATTAATTTCTGAATTGTTTTTTTTCTTTTTCTTCTGTTTCTCCCTCCAGTTGCAGAATATCATTTCCCTGTGCCAGATAAAGACATTGGGACTTCTGCAATAAGAGATTTAAAAGGTACAGTTAGATTTTAATTTCTTTGGTTCTTGCTAGAATTAAGATCCTTAATGAATGCAAATATTGAAGTGTTCTCTTTACATTTGAACTCACATGACTCAATTTGGATTGTGACTTATCATGTTTAAATAAGAAAAAATTTTTTTTGAATTGTAACGTAATTAATATTTGCATTCATTGTTACTATTTGTCTTTGACTATATGTTTGTTTGATGTTTTTGAGTTACTTTCAAATTCCTGAGTGAATATTTGTGGTCCATTGGTATGTTGTTGAGACCCAACAATTGTGTTTTTTAAAGCAAGATGAATTGAATAACACAATCCAAAAAAATTTAGAAGAGTCATGAAAGTTGGTACTAAAGGCATAGAAAAAAAGGAAAATCGAAATGTTACAATCTGATGCTTCTGTAATTACCTATTTGAAGTTCAAACCAGATTCAAAAAATTGTTTTGTGGTTTATAGCATTTCTATTTTTACTGATTGTGTGTTTCTCTGTACCCTTTTTTTAAATTTTGGTTTGTGTTCTCTTTCATTCCACTTTTATGTGTTGAGATTTCCATTTGAGGGTTTTGATTTTTATACCTCCATCTCTCTATGCTTTACCTTTAGAAATTCTCTGCATTCATCTCATTTTTTTCTTTTTTTAAAGTTTATTTACAGTTATGGGCTCTCTTTTTACGTTTTATTTTATTTTTTATATAAAGAGTGGATCGGTGGGTTTTAATGATTAGGAGTGTAGATACTAAAAAATTCAGATACTATGGAAAGAAATTTTGGTAAATTATAGACAACGGAAATTGTATTTGGAGAAGATAAAGTATTCGAAGAGGATAATCAACATTGCTATTCCTATGAAAATTCCAGGCACCAACAGCGATTGGAGGTTCAAAAGCATGGATGGATTTTTTTCAATATTATTGTCACTAAGGTTCATATTTCTCTCATTTTTTCATTTAGTTTTCATTCCCTTATTTGAATATTAATAGTGATGGGTTTGTGTCAATTAATGATCTTTGCAACTTCAATACTTTAGTTTTATTTATTTGTAGTGATGGGTAATATAATATTTGTGTGTGGGATTGGGTACTGCAGTGGTAAAAGGGTGGTCGGTGATTCAAATTATTGGTTTCATAATATTGAAACTACCAGAAATAGTGGACACTGAGTCACTGAGATATTAGCGTGTGTTTTGAATTGGATTAATTGATGGACTATCCATTTTATTCCTATTCATAAAATTTTAATGGAATTGTTTTGGATAGCTAGAATGCTAAATAGAGTGGAGGATTGCATCGCAAATCTATTTTAAGTCATGCAAGTTGCAGAGCATTTTAGAACAATAAAACCATCATAATATCAGAACCATAATCATTAGTTGCGGCATCAGCAACAAAACCAGAAGTTTCAATTGGATTTGTCATGTGGTTTCACATTCAATTATTCTTCTTCCATGTGTTCACAAAAAATTAACTAAAGGTATCCATGGTTGAATTGTTAACTAACAGCTCCTACCCATGTATAAGAATTTTGTTATGAAGCCTATTTGAATGCAAAATATCTAATAAAATGTCTGACAGAAAGTGCAGTACATGTTTCTAATGCATCTTCTAGCCAGTTGATAATTTAAGTTAACAATGACAATGACACTGGAAGTGTCACTCAGGATGAATCTTCTAAATCTAGCCACGTGATGTATAGCTTATGCGCAATTGTTTAATTCATTATATGTGAATAGGTTGTTTCTATTCAATTTAATAGGAAATTGTCATCCAAAATTTTAATCAAAGTCAAAGGTTTGTATTAATTTGTCATCAACAAAATGTCCTTTGTTCTTGATTTTATAAATGCCATAGTTAAAAGCATATGAAACTTGATATATGCGTTTTGTAATTTCAGAGAGGCAAGTGGTGTTGTGGATCTCTTAAGGATGATACAATCAATTTCTTTGACCTTTGAGACCCCAATGCTCTGAAGGTGAAATTTAAATAACTATGTGGGGTTACTTTTATTTGTTTGTGATTGTATACAAATTTTTTGTTGAAGATTCATGGAGTTAATATTTTTAGCCACTGTAACACATACAGGTTCAAATAAAAAATCATGTCAAAATCCAAGACTAGATTGTGATTTATATAATATTTGTTTCAATCTATCTCTCTCCCCCTCTCTCAAGAAAACCTTGACACTATTTTTTGTTTGTTTGTTGTTGTTTTTTATTTATTATTATTTAAATCTTTCATGTTGAGGGCAAGTTGTACATTTAGGTGATTATGCTGAGGTGTGAAAATTTCCATATTGCGGTTGATGAGGATATAGAAATATATGTGTAAAAAGATGATGCGTTATCATGAAATCACTCAGTGAACATTTTTTCCAAGAATTTTTGAAGTTGATGAGGACATAGCAATGCAAGCAATGTCTTTAGACAAGCTGTTGTTTCTCAATGTTGATATGTGACTCAGGAATCAAGTAACAGTCCACATTACAATTAGCATACATTGCCATGAATCCTGCACGAAATTATTTCAGCTACAAAATTATTTAGCTGTTTTTATTAAGAAGAATTAATGGAAGAGAAATGCGTTGGAAAGATATAAGAACGTTAATTGGAAAGAAATAAGACCATTAATGAGAATAGTAATTGATCTAGGTTCTTAGCTGCCAGATGGTTGTGCTCCACTCAACACCCTAGATTGACCAATGATGATCCTTTAAGGATTCTTGACAATTGTTCCACATAAAAGACCTTTAGTTTGTGGTTAGTTTGCTTGATATATATATATCATGTGCTTGATATTTTGTTTCTAGATGAAAACTATTGTAACATATGAAGGGAGTGATATTTTGTATTGTATTTTATAGATAGAATTTCTGCAAGTATAGGACAAATGAGGGGCTGTATAACATGCACTTGACAAATTTTATGTTATGTTGATTATTTTCTATTACAAAAAATGATCCCGCGCATTGCGCGGGTTAAACGCTAGTATTACTAAAAGCTGAAGCGTAGCATTTAATGTTGCTACGCTCCCATTGAGCCACATCAACAGCCATGTCATTATCAATTTTTTTCCAATTTTTTTATACAATTTTTTAACATTTAAAGTGAATTAAAAACTCTATTATATTACAATCAAATCTATATATTACTAAAAGCTGAAGCGTAGCATTTAATATTGCTACGCTCCCATTGAGCCACGTTAGCAGCCATGTAATTATCAATTTTTTTCCAATTTTTTTATACAATTTTTTAACATTTAAAGTGAATTAAAAACTCTATTATATTACAATCAAAATATCATATTTAATTTATCTTCTTTTTAATTATTCTTATTTATTATTAAATTTTCAATTCCATTTTAACTTTTCATATCCCCACTACTCTTTACCTTAACTTTCTTCAACCTTTCTCATTCCATTTCAACTTTTCATATCCCCTCTACTCTCAATATTAATATTATTCTATCTTTTTATCTTCCTTAATTTTTTACTCTTCTTATTCTTATCCTCATGCTATAAAATTGTCATTCTCCCTCTTGTTCCATGCATAATTTCTATTTTTCCACACACAAAAGCCCCTCTCTCTCTCTCTTTATATATATATATATATATATATATATATATATATTCCTTCAATTTTTGGTATATATATATTTTTTTAATTTTAGTGTAACAGGTTGACCATCAAAACATACTGATGCAGTATTGAAAGCTCCACCAAATGCATCGCAGAAATCAGTTTTAGACTACTAGAAGTCAGTTAGTTTGCCAAAATTGGAATTGACAAGTAATTCAGCTTGATACGATTTAGTTTTATATTTTATGTTGATATCTTTTTTATTCTCATTGGTTGTTAAATGTTATATTAATTCATTATAAAGATAGTATATAAAAATATAATATTATTTTATTACATAGCATAACTAAAATAATATGGTGTTTATTGCTATACATTTCATTTTTATTATTTTATTCTCATATTATTTTATTCAACATTTAAATTTAGCAACATCCTCCATATCATAATTATTTATATTTTGTCTCATTTTTTTAAAAATTAAACGTATAATATTTTATTCAATAAATAAAAATTGTTCTTATAAAGTCTTCCCATGAAATGTTACAATGCATCAATGAAAAAATGAAATACAAAACAAATATCAATTTAGAAACACTCAATTAAAAAAAAAAAAAAGAATAAACAATTTTCTTATAAAGTATTCCCATAAAACGTTACAATGCATTAATAGAAAAAGAGAATACAAAACACATGCTATTTTAGAAACACCAAATTTATAATAATAATATCAAACCAAACATATCATAAAATAATAAACTAATAGTTATGGATGTACTAACTTCATGGCAGCAAAATGGAATAAAATAAAAATAAAAATAAAAGTTACAATATGCATATTTAGCACATTAGAATTATCATCAAATTTGGGAAAACATTAGGATGTTAACAAAGAGGGAGAGAAAGAGATTAGTAAAAGAAATCAAACATCAATTAAATAAATTAATTAGTAACCGCTAATTGGAAAACAAAGAGAGACCGACGGCTAAAGGAGTAAAAAATTAATTAAAGATGACCTTACAAATGTTATTATAAACTTTACAATGCAAATAAATAAATCGTTAAATTCACTTAATTAAATCATATAATCAACAATTAAATAAAATCATACAAAATTTAAACTTGAAACTAATCAAACTCTAATCTAGAAAATCATATTTATTATCAAAACTAAAAGGAAAACGTTCTTCAGTAATAATAGAAATATATAAGAAATAAAGATGAAAATTTTCAAAATCTTTTTTTTTTTAATATTTCATTGAACATTATTTATAAATAATAAAATATAAAAAAAATTCCTTAAATGCTTATATTTTTCACACACCATGACTTTTAAAATCTAATGAAAGGTTCTAAGAATTTAACTTTCATTTAATACCTCTATTATGAAAATCAACAGCCAGTAAAATATGATAATAGTAAGAAACGTTATAAATGAGAACATGAAAAAACTAATTAGCCACTATTATTATGGAATAGATGTCTTTTTTTATGCATCTAAGAAAATGAAATGTATAGGATTTACTTATTAAGATATATGTAAAGATTCACGTTAAAAAAATATGTAAAGCTTTTTTGAAAAAAAAAAGAATATGTAAGGTTTTTATTGACTTAAAAGACAATGAAAAACCAATTTTTAATTACTACAACCATCGCTACTCTATAAATCACATACAACACTATATTCAATATCCTAAACAACATAGTTAGACACTTTTGGATATACACCACCATATTCAACTTATAAATTACAACCCAAATCAATCTTACAATTACACAATCAAGGCATGAACATGTAACATGTATTACCTTCTGAATTATTGTTTGGAATTTTCACAATTATTGAAAGAGAATCTCCAAATTTAATTTTTAGAAAACATCAAGACAAGATGAATTTTATTCTTTTTAACTTCCATAGAAAAAAATATTACGCACATTATTTTAACCCTTATGGAAAAGAAGGTTTACATGTAGCATGCAAAACATGTTTAATTGACTTAGAGACGTAAAAATTAGTCAACCAACTATGGTAAAAGTAAGGTTTCAAATTTTAAATAAAACAATTCTACAATAATAAAAAATTATTTTGTGATAAAGATGATTATGAAATGCATTACTTTTCATTAAATTAGTTCAAATTACAAAATAATAATAATAATAATGAGATCACCATAAAAAATAATCACGTGCAACGCGCGGGTCTGCGACTAGTTTATGTAAAACTTGAGTGATCTATAGGTGTTACTTTACTAATTGTTTTGCCAAACAATAAAAGAGCTTTGAACTCCACAATTTTGGGCACTTACAACATGTCAAATCCAAGAACTTGACCATTAATGGTGCAGAAATACACTACCCTAATGAGGCCACTAGTTATATGCTATTAATTTTAATTAGTTGTAATGCTTTTTGTCCACGTGTGCCAACGTTTCTGTTGGTGCCTTTTCACCGGTGTAAAAGCTTTTTATTAATTAGTGTCTATTCATAATTTGTTGTTCTACATTTAGATGTTGGATTGCTCTCATCATTCTTGGCTTGATATGGTGAAGTATCATTTTTAGCTTGTAATATAATTTGCTTCTATTTTGATTGTTCTACTCGGTATCTCTCTTTTAATCTTTCAGATAACGTTAGGAACATTGGATCAAGATGAATCTTAAACTGAATGGGTCATCAGACCATTCATGAACACAAACAAGAAAAGGAAGTTTCTTGGGGATTGATGCTACCTTAGAGAAAAAATTACTCTTTGTTTTGCAGCGATTTTGGTCCCTGGTATGCTTAAGCTAGTTACTTGTTACCAAGCTCATTTTCTTTTTCACTTAAAGATTATCTATTTTGATTTCATCACACACGCTTTGCACACGCAATAATACTCTTTTTTATTCATTTATTCTTTTTTATTTATTTGTTTTTTTGGTTTAGGGTTATAATGTTTGAAAGTGATATGTAAATAATTGTTTGTATTTTTTTTTTTTTTTAAGAAAGAAGTAAGGTAATATGAAATAATGTTTAAAAATGAGATAGAAATAGTGTCCTAAGTTTTAGGCTGAATGAAGAAGATAAAGGGAAAAGTTTTAAAATTATTTAACTAAAAGATAAGGGTATTTTAGAGAGTCTAAGAATTTGTGTGAAGATATTTTAGTATGCAAATTGTTAAAACCACTCAAATAGGGATCTTGTTATTAATAATATAGATAAATAGCCGTATCCGATATTTTTTTTATCACTTAAAAAATCGATCTTCTTCTTTATCATGAACAACCTTATAAAATGACTTCTATTTATGGTCTGTTTGGATTAAAGAGTAGGGAGGAGGAGTAAAAGGGAGTAGAGTAAAGTTAGATAAAAATTAGCATAATTTTTGGCAAATTTTACTCTACTCTACTATTTTCTCTCCCCTCAATCCAAACAAATCATTAATTTTTACTTTTGAGAAGTAAACTTCATAGTTCCTTTCACATAAAAACATTTCATTCTACTCAGATATTTTTGGGAACTAAACTTCCTTCCAACTAGTCAAATTTGTCTCCTATCAAAAATAAAAATAAAAAACTAGTCAAATTTGTCCTTTTCTTTTCTTATCTTCTTTTTCAGAAACAACTAAGCAATTTCCACTACATTTATTATTTATTTTTATGAACTAAAGTTCCTTCCACTAGCTGAACAACCTGACCCGGCATTGAATTTTCTTCACATAAAAGTCACAAACATTACAAGAAAAGACCCTTCAATTGTAACCTCAAAATAATGGTTTGAGTAAATCACACCAACCATTTCCTTTTTCATTGAAAGATTATCTATTTTGATTGATTTTTTTTTTTTTTTTTTTTTTGAATAGATAGCCATGTCCAATTCCTTTTGCTTATTACTTAAAAATTCAATAATAATAAAAAATCAGTTAGTCCCATAGTTCTTCAATCTTCTTCTTTTTCATGAACAGTCTTAGAAAACAACTTCCACTCAAATTTCTTAATTTTTACTTTAGGGAAGTAAACTTCATAGTTTCTTTCACAGAAAAATGCTTCATTCTACTTAGATATTTTTGGGAACTTAACTTCCTTCCAACTAGTCAAATTTTTCATTTTCTTTTCTTATCTTCCATTTTAGAAACAAGTAAGCAACTTCCACTATATTTATTTATTTATTTTTAGGAAGTAAAGTTCATTCCACTGGCTCAAAAACTTGACCCCGCATTGAATTTTCTTCACATAAAATTATTACTACAAAAGATGCTCCAATTATTGTAACCCCAATGGAAATAATGGTTTGACTAAAGAACACCAACTATTCTACCCCCACAAAAAAAAATTGTGGATCTTGATCTTTTTACTGCTCCTTTCTATTATCAAAAATTACAGAAAAAGACACCCTACTCCAATGCTAACTCAAGGACCAATCATTCTAAGATCAAAGCCTGAAGTGTTTATTTCCATTATTGCTTCTTTAGTTTATTTGTTAAGTACAGTATTTTTAAAATGAATAACCGTAATTTTGTACAATAAACCCATGAAAATAAATTCAATTAACTAGAAAAATTTTCGTTGTCTCTCACAATCTCACTCATCTTTTTGTAGTTGGTAGGAACCACACAGACTGATAGGCCATTGAAATCATGACCGTTTCTGAGATCCACCATAACGTGCAATTATTCAACCCCTCCATTGAAATTAATTCAATGGTTCACATTTGGTTCACACATATAGAGTGTTGATATGATCTTTCTGCTACACGCCTGAAAAGCAAAAGAGGAAGTATTTTGAGAGTTTCTGCAAAACAAAAAACACTTTCACAGATCACATTTCTCTCTCTCTCTCTTGGTTCTCCTGTTTGCGATCTCTTGCCTTTGGTTTTTCACCACTCACATCTTTGGCAAAGAAGAAAGCATGGCCGGGGCTTTGGTGGGTGGAGCATTTCTCTCTGCATTCCTTCAGGTGGCGTTTGACAGGCTGGCTTCTCGTGATTTCCTAGAATTTCTCAAGGGAAGGAAAGACATTGATGGATCGCTAAAAAAGTTGAAGATGTTGCTGAGGTCTGCTAATGTGGTGCTCGCTGATGCGGAGGAGAAGCAATATACAAACCCAGATGTGAAAGGATGGCTGGACGAGCTTAAACATGCTGTTTATGTTGCAGATGACATCCTGGATGAGATTGCCTATGAAGCATTGCGATGCAAGGGAAGTGGCTTCATCCCTACTTCTGTTGCTTTATTTGACACAAGGATTAAATCTGAACTGGAAAATATTCTAAACGAATTAGAATCACTTATAAAAGAAAAGGATGTCCTTGGTCTGGAAAAAATTGCTGGTGGAATACCATCACGACCACTGACAAATTTTCTCCCTGAAGAATATGGTGTATTCGGTAGAAACGATGATTTGGAGGAGATATTTCAGAAGTTCCAATTAGACGATGCAAGTGTTGATGGGATATGTGTTGTTCCCATAGTGGGTATGGGTGGGATCGGCAAAACAACTCTTGCTCGATTTATATATAATGACAAAAGAATAAAGGAGAAGTTTGACCACAAGGTTTGGGTTTGTGTTTCAGAAAACTTTGATAGTTTCAGAATAGTGAAAACTATTTTTGACGAGGTCACTTTGGCTACTGGTAATGATCAAAACATGAAGTTGCTGCAAAATGAAATAAAAGAGAAATTCATGGGGAAGAAAATTTTTATCGTTTTGGACGATTTTTGGAATGAGAACTATGATGATTGGCTTGAGCTACTTAAAATTTTCAAATGTGGAGCAAAGGAGATTAGGATAATTGTTACTACACGTAGTGCAAAAGTCGCATCAAATGTATGCACTGTTGCAGCCTTTTTACTAAAGCAATTATCAGATGGAGAATGCTGGTCATTATTTGAAAAACATGCATTTGTAACTGGGAAATCTGGTGAATTTCCAATTCTAGAGGATATTGGCAAACAAATTGTCCAGAAGTGTAAAGGTTTACCATTAGCCGCAAAAGCACTGGGAAGTTTGCTACGTTGTGAGCAAGATCCAAGGAAGTGGACAATGATTTTGAAGAGTGATATATGGGATTTACCTGAAGGAAACAGTAGCATCCTTCCGGCTCTAAGATTGAGCTACCACTACCTCCCATCACATTTGAAGCGTTGCTTTACTTATTGTTCCATCCTTCCAAAGAATTCTAAATTTAAAAAAGAGGAGTTGGTCTTGTTGTGGATGGCACAAGATTTTTTGCAGCAATCTAAAGGAAATGGGAGGCTGGAAGAAATAGGTGAACGTTATTTTGATGATCTAGTATCTAGGTCACTTTTTCAACGATCAAGTAATAATGAATCATATTTCATAATGCATGACCTAGTCAATGACTTGGCAACATTTATATCTGGAGATTTTTGTGTTAGGCTAGAGGAAAATGATGAGTCAAATGAAATAACAGAAAAGACACGTCATTTTTCATATCCTAAAGGTCAATTTGATAACTCTAAGAAATTTGAGTTACTTTATGAAGCAAAGGGTAAGGGTTTGCGAACCTTCTTGGGAGAAGAATGGTTACTACATCCGTGGCTAAAATATGACAATGTAGAGAAGATAATGATAGATGATTTGCTGGAGGAATTTAAAACCTTACGGGTGTTATCATTGCCTAGCATGGGAATAAGGGAGTTGCCTGATTCTGTTGATAATTTAAAGCACCTTCGTTATTTGAATATTCGTCACACTGAAATTAATCACTTACCTGATTCTTTATGTAACTTGTATTATTTGCAAACCTTGATATTGTCATGGTACATCACCAGGTTGCCTACCAACATGAGTAAACTAATCAACTTGTGCTGCCTAGATAATAGTGTAACCAAAATGGAAGAGATGCCACCACAAATAGGTAAATTGAAAAATCTCATAAAATTACCCGTTTTTGTTGTGGGCAAACATGGTGATGAGTCTAGTATTAAAGAGTTGGGGGTGCTTCATCATCTTTCTGGAAAATTGTCTTTGTTGAACTTAGAAAATGTTCAATGCATTGATAAAGATACTAAGGAGGTTATATTAAAGAACAAGCAAGATTTATCTGAGTTGTTGTTAGAATGGAAACATGGTCATGATGCTAAAGATTCAGAAAAGGAAAGAATTTTGCTTGAGCAGTTGTGTCCTCATACAAACTTGAATTCTCTCACCATCACTAATTATGAGGGTACAACCTTTCCAAAATGGTTAGGAGACTCATCATTCCCTAAAATGGTGTTCATAAAGCTTAGTAATTGTGAGTATTGCTTCTCCTTGCCTCCACTTGGACAGCTACCTAACCTCAAGAACCTTCAAATTGAATGTTTTGGAAAAATATCAAGTGTGGGCGCTGAGTTCTACGGGAATACGATTAACCCGTTCAAAGCCCTTGAGTGTTTATCATTCGAAAATATGCCAGAGTGGCAGGAGTGGGTTATATTTGAAGGGGAAGTTTTCTCTAGTCTTCAAAAACTTCATATTTATAATTGTCCCAAGCTAAGTGGGGGTCTGCCCGTTCAACTTCCCTCCTTAACCCAACTTGATATTTGTGAGTGTATGCAACTTGTTGCTTCGCTTCCTAACTCTATAGCTCTCCATGAATTATTATTATCATACACGGGGAAAATACAGATTCCAAGTGGTCATGACTATCAATCACTTAAAAGTGTGTTCATAGAGGGCGGCAGTGATTCAATTTTGTCATTTCTACCAGAGTTTGCTTCCCTCACTCGCTTGGAATTCTGTGGGTGCCCTGATTTAGTTTCCTTTCGCAGCGGAGGACTGTGCGCTCCAAATTTGTCTCAGATTGTAATCCAAAATTGCAGAAACTTAAAGTCACTGCCTGAAGGGATGCACATCGTCCTCCCATCTCTTGTGAGTTTGGAACTACGATGGTGTCCTGAACTGGAATCATTTCCCGAGGGAGATTTGCCCTCCAGCTTAGAAAGTCTTGCTATATACGGGTGCGAGAAACTCATTTCCCGTCGCATGGAATTGGGATTGCAAGGTCTTCACTCTCTCAGAAGCTTCACAATTTTGGATCATCGTAACAAATTGGAGTCCTTTCCAGAGGAGGCGCTGCTGCCTCCTAATCTTACCGATTTCGTCATCAGTTCTTTACCATATCTAAAATCGCTCAATGGTAAGGGTTTTCAACCCCTTACCTCTCTTAAAAACTTGCGCATTTTGGGCTGCAATAATCTCGACTGCTTACTAGAAGACGTTTTGCCTACCTCTCTTTGTGAGCTAGATATTCGTGGTTGCCATTTGTTGAAAGAACGGTATGGAAACGAGAAGGGGGAGGGCCGGGTCAAGATTGCCCACATCCCCAGAATATTCATAGTTGATTGAGCTATGAGTCGAAGAATGCTTCTGCCTAGGTACTAATTCTCAATTTTGTTAATTCCCATCAAGCTACAGTGAAAAGTTTAAATCTATTTCACCAAAATCATTTTATTTCATCTAACTTTTCAATGCCGAGCTTTAAAGTATCTTTTCTTTTTAAATTAATATGTTGGTGAATATTTCAGTAAAAGCCTGAAAGTATGTTTATAAACACTTAATCATAAGCTCTATAGACCATATATCATAAACCAAAGGTTTAGTTTTAGTTTTAGTGTGTTATTTAATTGTAAATTATAGAAAAAGAAGCATATATATAAAAGAACTATATACATATATAAAAGAATCATTAGATCATGCTACAGTTGAAATATTTGAACTAGGTGATTTTCAACATTGTTATATATGCTCATTTCATTGCCTTTTCTTTTGCAGTGTTACTTTTACTTGTAAATAATAAGTGTATTACACACCCGCTGTTAATTTCACGCCACTGCCAGCTGCTGATCCTTCTGCATTGTGTATGAATTCCTAAATGTCAATTCTCCAAAAAAAAAATAAAATAAAATAAAATAAACTTGCAAAATATCTGATTAGTTTTCAAGTCACTGTAAAAGCTCATCATTTATTCTCATTCTCGCTGGAGATGCTCTTGCCTCATTATACATTCACTACACTTCTACTCTGGACTTCTGAAATACAAGACAAAGACTTTTGTGAATGTTTAAGCTAAAGTAATTCTAAATTTCCAGCATATGTATTTATTGATCAACACATTCATTTAAAAAGTTAAAAGCATTTTTTAACAATCAACGAACTGCAAACTACCAATCAATCTATCTATTGAATTGAGAAAAAAATTATAAAAAAATGTTCCTTCAAATTATTTGATTGAAGTTTTAGAGTATAAAATAACAAATGGATAATGTATAGTAGTAAATAAAAATAATTAATTGGTTTTTTAATAATTTGTTCAAGGTTTGTCATTTATGGTTATTAATGACTTATCCTACGCTCTACAGACCATATATCATGATATTGATACCACAACTTTAGTATTAGACGTTTTAGGTTTTTTTTTTTATAATTAATTTATAGAAAAACTTCATGGCAACCAGAAAAATGTTCAGATTTATCTATCTATATATATTCCAGAACAAAGTAAATCTTTCTAGTAGTAAAACTATTTTTGGTACACCTATGTAAGAGATGCTGTTAGAAGTTTTTCAACCAGAGGCTCTGGATCCCAAGATTATGCTGTAGTTGACATATATTTTTTGAACTAGATGATTTTCAACATGCTCATTCATTGCCTTTTGTTTTGCAGGGTCACATTTACTTGTAAATAACATGTGCCTCACACATCTGTTGTCAATTTACGCCACTTCTAGCTGCTGGTCCTTTTGCATTGTATACAAATTTCTAAATCTCTGATATGTTTTCAAGTTACTATGAAATCTCATCCTTTTCTTATTTAAAGAATCATTTACTCTCATTCTTGCTGGAGCTGCTCTTGCCTCATTATACTTTCACTGCATTTCTACTGTGCAGTTTTGAAATGCAAGACAAATACTTTTGAGGTAATGCAATTTTTCCAGCATATGTATTTGATGAATAATAAATTTGTTTTATAAGTTTAGAGTATTTTAAGAAATATTGGTATTTGACTTGGCTAGTTTGGCATGTTGTTTAATCTCAGGTAAACTATGTGGCAGTTGATAGCTAGTGCTGCTTCTTTACCTTCTAATAGCGGCTGAATCACACTGATCAAGTGTGGAGAGGGACTTACTCAAGCCTTCTCTTTGGAATTGGTGGCAAATAGGAAGATGTGATGTCCCCACTTGAGGATAGGTTGCTGCTTTTGGTTCTGTTTTTCTTCCTAACTTGAAAGAGCTCAAAAGGTTTTGCATATGACTCCTCTTGTTGTCCTCACTTGTTGGGGCTACCATTACTACCAAGAATTTTAAATGCCCTATTGTGTGACAATGGTGCCAGAGGTGGAGGGGGGAAAGCTGGCCGAAAGATTGCTGAGATTCTTGTTCCATGACAGATCAAGGCCAGAGATGACCTGTGATTGTTAGGTTTGTTCAACTGAATTGTGTTTGTTGTTATAAACTTTGAACCTATCATCATAAATGCTTTGTTAAGTCCTTGTCAACTCAGCAAAATTTTAAGCCTCTAACAAACGCATAAGGGACAATTGCTTCAAATCATCCCATTGATGAATACAATGATCATAAACCTACCAAATGCATCTCTTGCGATCAATATTTTCGAAAAGCTAAATTGCCAACATGTTCTGTTTTCTTCAAGTTTGGACTGCCCTATGTACTGTATTGTAAATTGCAATGAAGAATAATGTAAAGCATGGTGCCTCATAGCTCCAATTCCAGCTCCTGGATTTGAAAGAAAAGATATCCTTTTGGCATTTTATAGGATATCAAGTGTGCTTGTGAGTTCATGACACCTCAAGAACTTTATTGTCTTCCAAGTGAGTTTGTTTGGATATCTTTCGAATATTCCTAACTTCATACTTTTTTTGGTACTTTTCCATTGCTCTCGATTATTCAGCTTATCCACTAATTCTTTTCCTTGTACCTGTGCATGCTCAATTATACATTTATTGAATTAACTTGTTGTCATTGTACAAGTATTTCCTTTGATGATGAAATGATACCAAAAAAAGAAGGGAAAAATGTGACGCAAGATTGATCACATCCCCTGAATACATATAGATGACTAAGTCATTTTAGGAGCTAAAATTCCAATTCAACCCAAGCTGCTGTTTTACAGTTAGGTACATTCCATTCAATTTTATATAAATATAAGTTTATTTGCTGATAAATATATCTGAAAAAGTGTTACTACTTGATGAAGGGCTGGCTGAAGAATGGTGTAATCTGTTTCTGCCTTGAGATCAAGTAATTTTTAGGTGTTGTCCTTTGTTGAAGGAATGGTTCCATTAAGAAGAAGGGCAAAGAATGGAGCAAGAATGCCCATTTTCTTCAGCATATTAATTGATGATGAAGTGATCATGCAGAGTGATCATGCAGCTGAAAGTGTAGAAAGAGTCCTCATTTGCTGTTCTCTTCGTTCACTTGGCATCATTTAAATATTAGAGTCAGGTACATAAATGTTCTATTAAAACCATTTAGTTCTCAAATTGATTTATTGATTTAGTACCTTCTATTATTGGATAGTTTAACTGATGTTAATTATGATGAATCAGAACACTTTCCAACTTCCTTCCTTCACTATTTTGGATAATCAAATTTAACTGACATGAGTAGGTATGAAAGGCTGAAACAAGAACAAGCCCATACAAAATCAGGAAGTGGTTGGCAATTCTTCTGCTTTGTTATGTGTGCTTCTATTAGATTATTCTTCCCCAGGAAAAGTGACTGATATGTTTCATTTATGCAGAAAGTTCATTTATTTTAGGTATGATATGTAAAACTTATATTTCTAAAACTGGCCTTTGCAATGATGATTTTGGCAGACAGATTAAGCATTTGCGTGAATCAAAAATCTTTTTTTATTGGGTCAATTTTGTCACTTTCTCAGCTTGCTACCAGCATTTTCCTATTAAACTCTTTTCCTTTCTTTAATATTTTAATTTATTTTCAAGGCTGCTGCACAATTCTACTGGTTTTCCATCTGACTGGTATTTCTTTGGTGCTTCCAGCAATAATATGATATAAATAGCCCTGTGAGATTCAAGCTTGTGATATGAAAACTATTACCTTGCTTTCAAAATCCATGGTGATTTCAGCCAACCAACTCAAACTTCCTCTGCAACCAACACTTTTGGTAAGCTCTCAAACCTCTTTCTTCGAGATTTGTACAAATGGTTTACTACCATTTATTTTTTTGCTTTTTTGTTTTCAGGATTTATTCTCAAAGTTTTCTAACCTTCTATTGTTAATAGTGCCTGGAGGAGGTTGGCCTTGAAAGCATTTATTGTTTAGTTTTGATCAAGACAGGACTTCCAAGAGCATTGGAGAAAATAACCGCAGGTAGTCCGCATTGTCAGCATTGAAATTTGATTAAAAGGAAATCATTTCCTTCAGGAAAAAATCAAGTATGAACCAGGATCTTTAAATTTTTTCAACTTCATTATTTCTTTGCAAAATGTCAAGCCAATGTTTTGAGATAGTAATTTTGTTCGTTTTGCACATAATTCTTGAATTCAAATTATATTTCTAAACCTTGCCATATGCTTGACAAGAAGAGGTCCGGAAATTCAGGAGAAACTTATCATATCATCAAAAGAGTATTGGTGGTGGTAGCATTCCAAATCCACCAGGTACTCCATCCCAGTTTCCCCTAGACTAACCCTTCATTTATGCATTTCCAAGTTTCAAATCCTTTGAATCTTTTTCCTTTTTTCTTTTTTGTATTTTTTTTTTCAAAAAGATTAAGAAATAATAGGCATCAGCTTAACTTTCTGGTAGTACTCACTAAAAATTTTCCTTACCATCACTAGTCCTAATATTTTATTTTGTGTAGCACATGAATGAGGCCAATGTTCTGGCTTTCTCAGCTCACCACCAACAAATGCCCTTATTTGGCTGTGTAGGGGTTTGGTATCTCATTAACTGATGAATAAATTTGAGCAATCCTAGGTAACATTGCAAGAGACTTTTAGGGACAAATCTTACTGTATGCTTCTTCTGATTAGTCCTAGGTAAAAATCCTTTAATTTTCAAATAGAAGCATATACAAGTGCAATCCTAATGTTGAATTTTAAAAAAGTGAAGTAGTAGTTCTAATGAGAACTATGTGGTCTTGCAAGTCATGGAATGAATAAAATCCATACTGAACAGATCATGAACCAAATATGGGTCAAGCTCATTTGTTTCAAACCATTGCTCTGATTTATCATTATTTTAAAAATAGAAAAGCATTTTTGAACAAATCCTTCGTTTGTTAAATAATTTCTTCTTCAATTTTACAAACCAATCTTTGGCAAATTTTGGTGCTTGATAATGTTGAGTTATATCCCATCAGAAACTTACAACACAGTTTAAAAAATTGTTGATTTCCAAAGCATTTGAATGTATATCCATGATCCAGAGTGAATTTATCAATGCGTTTCAGAAAATGAAAATAGTGCATTTATTTATCTTATTTTACTAAAGTGAGGGAAAGGGAATGAAATATTGTATATTTTCTGATTTTCAACTTAGGAATGATATATTTTATATTTCATATGCCCAGTTTAATCCAAATAACATCATCAGATGCAACAAACACACTGCCTGTGGATGGATTTAGGCTCGTAAGACTCTTCAAGATTTTGGTATCGGTGGTGGACATGAAGATTTGAAGTCCTAACTAGAGGAAATGTTGCTACTTTTGTTTTTCCTCTTCCTAACTACAAACAGCTCATAGGCTCAGCAAGTCACTCCTCTTGCCATGGTTGCTTTGTCGCCAGTAGGAACTGTCTGACTCGTTTTTTCACATCAAGAATTTTATGTTGTCTTATGCTGAGACAATGGTGCCTAAAAAAGACAGGGAAAGCTGGCTGTTGACCCAAGATTGCTCAGCTCTCGTTCCTTGAAAATCAAAGCCATTCTTTGGGCTCTGTTCTCTCCAACCAGAAGGTGCTCTGTGATTGTTAGGTTCATTCAATTGATTTATTTGTTTATAAACATTCAAAGATTATGTCTCATGGTGTAAACTTTGGACCTCTATCAAACATCTTTGTAGACTCTTCTCTCTGTATACAATTATACAATGAAGAGCAATGGAGAGACTAGGGCCTCAACACCTAGATTTGATAAAAATTGTAAATAAATGGTCATTTTCATGCTTAAGAACATTATGGAAGTGACAATTTGTATTTGTAAGCTTTTATATAGCTAACAACATTAAGTGTGAAGAGATTTGAGCACACTTGTGTGGGTTCCACCCAATGGTAGCTCCAGGATTTTTGTCTAAGAGGGTCAATAAAAAACATAAATTATGTAAAATTTAAAACAAAAGAGACTTGAATATATCACCGTCACAAAAATAAATAAATAAATAAATAAACATGAAATTTTACAATTGTTTTCTACACGGTTTCATATTTTGAAATCATTGCATGATAGATTCATTATCAATCTTGCAAGCTCATCTTTTTCGATGTAGACAGTCAAACAATCACTCATCCACCAATCCCTCATTCGAGTTGTTCATTCTTGATATCAATCCTACGAACTACATATATTCAGATTTTTAGATTTTTATTGTCTTTTAGTGTTAATGTACTTACCCACTCACATAGCCAACAACTACTCTCACTCACAAGTCACAAATTTGGTGTCAAACTGCAAAAGACAAAAACTCAAAACTTTAAATCAAAACAATACGAACACTATTATTATTATTATTATTATTATTTTTTTTTTTGGAGAAAGAATATGAGCACTTTTAGTAAAAAGTAAAAAACTCATAGAAAGGATTGTCAACTGGTCAAAGACTCAAAACTCAAAAAAAAAAATCAAAACACTATAACCCCACCCCACCGCCCACACACACAAAGACACGGACATGGTCAAAGACTCAAAACTCAAAAATAATAATAATAATAATAATCAAGACACTATAACCCCCCACACACACATGGTGATTCAAGTGAAAGAGTCTATCAAATCACTAAAAACACACTCTCACAGTGAAAGAAAAAGAGAGAGAGAGTTGGAAATACCATATCAAGCACCAGCAAATCCTGGGGGCTACACGGTAGCAAATTGTTTGTGTGTGAAACGGCTACCTTTTTTCTTTGGGTTTGGCGAGTGAAAAAGGATAGCGAGAGAGGACTACATTTTTCCCTTAGGTTTGGTTTAGGCCTTTTAATATTTACGATTTTTTAAATTTTGATTTATGGGCTTTTTATTTTTGAGATTAAAGACCAAAAATTTTCTGTTGAACCATTTTTTTGGGGGGGGGGGGGGGGGGGGGGGTGGGGAAGGGATTTAAAGTTGAATTCAGCTAGGCTTCAAAAAAATATAGGGTCAGGGTCAAGTTGAGGGTGTGCAAATTTTTATGGCAAGGGTTCAAAACAATATGTATGTATGTGTGTGTGTGTGTGTGTGTATAATAACGTAGTGCCACCCTTAGCCCCAACATATGCGTTTAGATCTAATTACGTTATATTAACAATTTATTCTTGTCATTCATATTTGATGTAAGACTTTACTAACGTGCGAAAGTGTAAACCCAACATGGTGTTTACTAACGTCTAGTTGGAAACACCTATCTTATTCTAAAACATCAGCGCTATTCAAATCAAATGAACATGTAATATCATAGACATAGGGACAGATGAGGTTTAAAGGAGGCGGAATGCTTTGTATTATCCGGAGAAAAAGAAAGAAAATAAATAAGATGAACAAGAATTATTTCACAAAATAGTTTTTTGAATTATAAACCAATGAGGTTGCCAGTAAGTGAAACTGGACTTGGAAAATTCATTTTTAATTTTAATATAAATTAAGGAATTTTTCTATATTTTATATTTTTCTTAAAGTAATTTTAAATATAAAAGAGAATGGTGCAACTATGCAAAAATATCCCAAGTGTCATGTATTCATTAATTAGTAAACCAATTGAATACTACATGGCACTTTTATTAGTAATTTGATACAAAGATATAGCTAAAAGAGATGAGATTAAATCAACCTAAAAGTATAGAGGGTGTGATTAGATATTAGAGCAATAAAAATAAAATTAAAAAAAAAAAAAACAAAAACAAGTTTGAGGAGTTAAATATTATGTTCTTATATTTTACTTATTAAAAATACAAAGCCATCTAATTTCATCAACTAAACCACCATCAAAGTCTCAAACCTTTTTACATGCGCCCACACATACATTTGAATGACTCATAGGTAGAACATCACCATCTATCTTAATATCCTCTTCCATGCTGATGTTGCTTTCATGTTGTATAGAAGGTCAATCTATCAGTGTCCATGGCATTGAACACAGTTGTTGAATTTTGTTGATCATTTTCCAGTCATGTATCGTTCCTAACATCAAGAAAACTACAAGTCTCAACTTCAAAATTTAGTTAATTTTGCAATTACAGGTAACCAAAAAAAAAAAAAAAAGTTAAGAAAAGGTCCAAGGTAATAAATTAAGCCATCACCCTCCATGGATGCAGGATATAGATTACATTTAACTTGCAATTGCTTTCTAACTCGCAAATTGACAATCTTTCATCAGCCAAATTTAGTGGGCCTTCAAGCAATTTCCTTAATGGACCATTGGGACTCTAGTGATCCAAGTTAAAAAGCTCATCAAAGCCTATTGTGTATCACCCACTCTTACACTCGGCCCAACTTCAAAAATGATTCAGCCTATTACGGCCAAAATGGCCCAATACCATCAATTTTTGAAATTATTAGCTAAAAAACACTATTTCGGAAATAAACGAGAATCTACCACTTTTTCAAGTACTCGAGTTTGGTGAACTCGAGTACCCTATTTTCTAGTTCCACTGTGGCATGATGACATGACATTTGGGAATTAAATATTTCACTTAGTACTCGAGCTTCATGAGCTCGAGTACTGTATAGTGTGATACTCGAGTCCACTAAACTTGGGTATCAATCTGTATTGGTCCCAATTGCTTCAGCAATCATGCAATTGGGCCAATATAGAGGGTACTCGAGCACAGGAAACTCGAGTACTGTGTTCAATACCCAAGTCCACCAAACTCAGGTATCAATCTGTGTTGGCCGACTGATTTTTCATGCCCATTGATACTCGAGTCCAGTAAACTTGAGTATCAATCTGTATGCCAATTTCTGTAGAATGCACAAATCTTTACGTCCATCTAGTTCTAGGGTTGTGGCTGCCCATCTAACTAAATTCACTGGAAGGTCAAATTGGCTAGAAGCTCATGCTCTCTCTCTCTCAATAAAAAAACAAAGAAAGAAAAGTCCCCATATATGCTTTTTTTTCTTTGGTTTTGGTTAGCCATCTAACTCAAATAATTAGAAACAGAGTACAATGGCCCTAATGGTTTCTTTAATCAGTTGGTTTCATCTTCTTCTTTTTGCTTTTTGAAGAAATTCACAATATTTAATATATATATATATATATATATATTTTTTTTTCCCAATTGGTTGATTTTCTTCCCCCCACATCACCCTCCCTTCATTATTATATGATATTATATTATATTATGACATGCCTAAGGTTTTTTAATACTTACATGTGATCAAATGGGTGGTATATGGAAAGGCTGTTTATAAAATCACCAGCATCATAACTCATTCAGCACAACTTATATGATAACCTTGAGAACTCAGAGGTGGTATTATACTATTTGTTTTAGAACTTAACATCCCTCCAAGCCAAACAGAAAATTTAATGAACTTGTTAAACTGTCCAGTAATGCATAGTTCATTGCAATTTGGTAGGGAAAGAAGTTAAGATTTGGTACGTTACATAATAAGATTCACCCCCATCTCCCAAAAAAAAAAATAAAAGAGAGAAAATCTCCCCTGCCAGTAATAGTATAATGCATGGGAAGCAGTCATCACCCATGCTTTCCCATGCATTTCTGAAATTGGAGACCCCCACTTTCAACATGTAATCAACTGCTACAACCTCCATGTCCTCTAGCTGGTATTCAACTTCAACACCATCATCCTCTGTCTCACCAATGGTTGGATCAACCTAATAGTATCGCCAAATGCATTAGTTAATAAAACAACTATGACATGTTCATGACTGACATAAATTTTCCATATCCCATCCTTCATTTTGATCATGATAACTTAAAGAATCTATGCATGGAAACAACCTCAGATACTGCACAAGTTGTTATTTTAACCAAACAAAGTAGGATATGGTGACTAAAAGATCTACAGCTATCAACAACCACTAGAAAATAAGCTTCTTGAGTCTGCACAAAGCAAAATTTATGAGATCATTTTCTATGATTTTGCCTAAATGAAATTAGCACATAAAGCCCATAAATTCTACAAGGAAAAAAAATAAAACCAATATGACTAGATAATAAATATCAGACTGAATTTTAGAGGCAGCAATAATATTTTTTAAAGCACCAAGAAAGGAGAGAGAGACGCCAAGCATCTTCATATATAAAGAAAACTAAATAAAATGATACCCCACAAATGCATTATCCACAAATACCCACAAATACCCAATGCTCCAATCTGGCTCCAAAGAATTCTGTAACTAGATAATAACATTTAGAGCATCTCCTTCACAAATACCCACAAATACCCCCAAAGACCCACATATACCCACAAATACCCACAAATTCCAAATGCTCAAACAAATATTGAGATAAGGAGACAAATCTTGTGATTCCAAACTGAAGATGCAAACCGACAGTGAGAGGAGAGTGTGAGCAAGAGGGAGGGAACAGAGCGAGACCGAGACTGAGAGGGAGACCGAGACTGAGAGGGAGAGTGAGAATGAGAGCGAGACTGAGAGGGAGATTGATAGCGTGTGGGGGATGATAGCGAGATAGAGAGGGAGATAGCGAGCTAGCGAGATTGAGAGGGAGATTGAGAAAGTGAGTGATGAGAGAGTAAGCTGAGTGTGCTCTAAGTGTGGGTAACAGATCTTGGTTTAAGTGTGAGTAATAGGGGCCATACTCGGGTGTAATTGCCTGGAATAGTACTCGAGCTCATGAAGCTCGAGTACTAAGCGGAATATTTAATTCTCAAATGCCATGTCATCGTGCCACGATGGAACTAGAAAATAGGGTACTCGAGTTCACCAAACTCGAGTACTTGAAAAAGTGGTAGATTCCCGTTTATTTCCGAAACAGTGTTTTTTAGCTAATAATTTCAAAAATTGATGGTATTGGGCCATTTTGGCCGCCTATTACTATATAATGATTTATCAATTCTTTGGGGTTTGGTGAGGTATTTATACTCCATAATGTTTGAGCCCATAAAAATTCAAAATATAATACAATTGGACTCATTGTCACGGCCTAATAAGAAAAACACAAAAGGGAAAAAAAAAAAGTTGGCTATCTCATATTCAATCTCAGCGGCCTGAAGCCCATGCGTGAGATGTGCAAATCTCCTTCATGATATAAGATATTTATCTTAAAATAAAAAATGGTTTTGCATGTCAGCAAAAAATTATAATCAAATTCAATTTGTCAAAAGTAAACCAAAAGAAGAATAACAATAAATATAAAGATAAACTATATTTCATGATTGTTAAGGTGGTAAATTATAATTGTAATGCTTTTAATTTTAGTTGTAAATTCTTTGGGGTTTGGTGAGGTATTTATACTCCATAATGTCTGAGCCCATAAAAATTCAAAATATAATACAAATGGACTCACTGTAGTGTATTTGAGTGTTTTACTCGGTATCTCTTTGTTACTGTTTCAGATAACATTAGGAACATTGGCTCAAGATGAAGCTCAGACTGAATGGGTTATCAGACCATACATTAAAATATTATGCTTTGTTTTGCAGAAATTTTGGCCCCAGATATGCTTAAGCTAGTTGCTTGTTATCAATCATACACTGTCAGGTGTATTTATAGTGATGTGAAACATCGTGAATTTGATGATGAAGCCTTTTTAGTTTCATTTTTGGGATTTGAGGATGTGGCAATTTTTTTCATTCTTCATTGGCGGAATTGTCAAGAATCATTTTCTGTGTATAATGCAAGCAGCCAGTGATATCACTAAAAGTAGCATTATCTGCATCATACTTGACTGATGACACAATGTAAAGGATGACAAAGAGTTCTTCAACTCTCTCTTGGAGAGGTTTCTCAGTTGTGCCTCTGCATTTGTGAAATTGAGATTCTACTACAATGATTAATTATTATTATTATTAATGTCCTTCCTAATAGAGATTATTAAAGGGTTTTTTTAAATAATAAAAAAAAGAATAAACAAAGTTTTGTTGGTGGACGGGGTCGTGTTTGTGTCTGTGTTACTCTATTATATTGTCCAATCCTAACTCGACTCATTTAATTATTATCTTAAAATCCCTAAATCCTACCACATCTTGTTTACTAATCTAGTTAACATAACGTGACCTACGTAATATGCTTAATAATCATCTAAACTATTATAGATTTTGTTGTGGTTTGCCATCATTTTGGCAGCTCCATATCTCCAAGACCTTTCTATTGTTTATTATCCTTATCAAGATGGGCAATTGTTGTTACACAAACTCTTGCACACAATTGTACACACAAGCAAACTTAGCACTAAAGTCATAACTTTAAGTCACAATTTCAGTGCAAATTTCATGTGTGCGGTTGTGTAAATGAGTGTATAATAAACACAACTCTACAAAGATGCTAATCTCATCTGGGCCTATTTCTTCCTTCTTTTTTTGGTGGTTGTGTATTTCACATTTTATTAACTAGTCGATATCCCTCGCGATGCGTGGATACGTTATACTTTTATTTTGAAATAATTTCTAACTATTCTTTATGGCCCTATGCTATGACACTCATCTTATGTTCAATTATATTATACATATCATTAAGAGGAAGAAAACAAAAAGAACCAAATTATTTTGAATATACATAATTAAGAATATGAATATATATAGCCAAAATGAATTCACAATTATTTAATTATTTTGGCTAATTAAAGTGTACAATTATCTTTTACATTCTTTGAAAGAGAGTGGGTAAATGGGCATATAATTTGCTAGTTTCAAGAGTCTTCTATATTAAAAATTAAAACAAAAAACATATTGAGGGAATTATTGTTTCTATTACATAAACCGTTTATTTATTTATTTATTTTTATTAGATTCCATCATATGAAAGAAGATGGTGTAGAAATAATCCATTTTTGTGCAAAAATACTATCAGCAAAAAATGATTTATTGAGGTAAATTTAATTATAACATCTTAGGTTGATTCTCCTTGGATAACATATTTCGTTTAAAAAATAGATCAATTTTTTTGTTTGTTTTGGCATACAATTACAAAATAAATGCATATAATAATGAAAGATCATATTATATATCGCGCCCAAACAAACATTTCTTCCATTAAACTTAGTTACTTTAAAATTAAGAAGCCTACCTTACATTACATCCATCTTCTCTAAGAATGAAACCCTTAAACATTCAGCCTAAATAAAGAGAAAATTAAATAGTTCAAATATGACTAAAAATTCGAATGAAATCACCTTCATCGATACCAAAAGTCAAGGTACAACTTCGTTAAAAAAAACTCTCTATTCTTCTTCATCACCTGTTATCTTTGCACTAAATCATTTATTTGTGCTTCATCCGAGGCCTAACTCTGGTGCAAGCCCTTTTTGTTTTTGACAATAGGACCGAGGTTAAATTACAAACAAATTATAACATTAGGACCAGATTTGATAAGTTCTATCAATCCTAATCTTTACAATTTGATAGCTTTTGTCCTACCTCTACAATTCATTTCAGACTTTGTGTTGGTTTAAATTTTGGCTTTGATTTTCGATTCTATGAGGTGAGTATAATGATTAAGCATAACAAACTAACAACGATATTTTTTTTTTTTTTTTTTGAAATTGGACTATTCATTCATTCAATCAATATGTGTTTCATATTTTTCCTTCTCCTTTACGTAGGAGCTTTTTCTCTCACTCTTAGGTGAGCTTTCCTTTCCACTGTGTAAAAACAGTGGACTTGCAAAAACATAACATGGACCAAGATTTCATTGAGCGATTACAAAATATTCAACTCATGGAGGAAGAAGGTGAAGTAGTACACATTCGGTCAACCAGTAGAGAGAAAACCATTGAAGATTGTTCCCTCACCCTATTAGGCCGGTTCCTTACTACTCGTCCATACAACCAGAGAGCGGCAAAAGCACTATTACGGATGGTGTGGAAACTAGGGAATGATTTGCGGATAATGGACGTGGGAGAGGGGCTATTTCAGTTTAGATTCAAACTGGAGAGCCAATTGACATGGGTACTGAACAACGGTCCTTGGAGCTTTGACAATACCTTGTTGGTCCTCCGACAATGGGAAAGGGGTATGATAGTCAACTCAATGACTTTCTCAGCTCTTCCTATATGGGTCCAGGTGTGGGGGCTGCCATTTGACTTGATGAACAAAGAGACTGGCTGGGAGATTGGTAAAGGAATGGGGCACGTAGTGGAGGTGGATAAAAAAACCTTCCTATGATCAGACCAAGCACGTTTCATCAGGATCCGAGTCGAGCTTCCACTGGAGAAACCGATTCGGCGAGGAGGATGGGTTGCGAACCCAGAAGGTGATCAAGTACGAGTTGGTTTTAAGTACGAGCGCTTGGTGGTGCTATGTTACCAGTGTGGGAGATTCGGCCATGAGGTGAAGGAATGTCCATCTCAGGGATCCACATAGCTGATAGAGAGACCGTATGGGGAGTGGTTGAAGGCCGGTGTACGGAGGAAGGAGAATGCATCAGTTCGGGCAACCTTCAACCCACAGATGCAGCAAACGGCGCCGGAAAGTGCTGCACAGACAAGGGCTGCATCGATCCACGTGGAGACTGCTGACGTCAACGACATTAAAAGCATTAATGAATCCCACAAACCAGTTTCAGAGACAACCAAGCAACCAATTATTGTGGCTGTATCATCTGAGCATTTAAATGGAACACAAATCCCAGAAACCGGCCACATCAATGCTGATAATTATGAGCAACCTGAAATCATGGGAATGGAGATTAATGGGTCGGGAATTATTACATCCGATACGTTGGACCCAAGCCTCATCTATGTGCCAGTCAAATATGATGAACCAAAGGCACGTGACCCACTCCCAACTCACTTAAACCAGCCACGTGAGAGACTACCAAGTATGGGCAAGAAACATAAGCTACGTACCTCAGGAAATAAAACTTCTGGGAATAAAATAATAAGCCACACAACAACCCAAAACCACACAGACCATAGAGCAACTACAAGCCGCAACTTGAAAGGAAACCAACCTGAGGACCACCTACCTTTGGAAGAAGAACTGAAACAAAATGAGAAGAGAAGCAAAGCCATGGAGTGTAACCCGAAAAATATCACTATCAAAACGGTGGAGGCTGCTGGACAACCCTGCCAAGAACAATGAAAATCATAAGTTGGAACTGTCGGAAGCTTGGGAACCAACATGTAGTGGATGTGCTCTCTCACCTTATGAGGGAAAAAAACTCCCAAAATCTTGTTTCTTATGGAACAAAACAGTCCGTATCAAAGATGAAACAGAATCAAGCTAGTTTACCATATCAATGTATGTTTGCGGTACCTAGTATTTGTCGAAGTGGAGGGTTGGCATTATTATGGATGGACGAAATTGAGTTGCATGTCCAGACTTTTACCTTGAATCATATTGATGTGCTTATTATGGATGACCTAGCAAACCTATGGAGGTTGACAGGTTTCTATGGATGGCCTGAGGAGCAACGAAAACAGGATTTATGGAAATTCTTGAAACATCTCCATTCTAGACACTTAGCACCCTGGCTTTGCTTTGGGGATTTTAACGAGATCCTGCAATCAAAAGAGAAGCAAGGTCGACTGCCAAAGCCACTGGCCCCAATGCAGCACTTTCGGATGGCACTTCTACATTGCGGATTGGTGGACTTGGGCTTCTAAGGTAATCTCTTTACTTGGAATAATGGTCGTGAGATGGATGATTATGTGCAGGAAAGACTAGATAGGGCATGTGCCATGACGGAATGGAGAGATAAGTTCCCGCATAGCCATGTCGCTCACCTACAAGTAGCATATTCTGATCATATACCAATAGTCATCACCATACAATCCCAGAGGCAAGCCAAAAAGAAAAAAATACCACAACGTTTTGAAGAGAGATGGGCCACTCACCCTAACTATGTGAATGTCATTTAAATGGCATGGGAGGCCAAGGTGACCCCCGGCAGTCCAATGGCGAGGCTTTTTGAAAAAAATAAAAAAAAATGCAGGTTTGCTCTAGTTGATTGGGGCTTTGAGGTCTTTGGGTCGTCTAACATGCAATTGCAGGCAAAACAAAAATTACTAGAGGAGCTTTGCTTGCAAAATAATGCCGACTGTGTCAGCTCAATCAAAGAACTCAAAGCTGACATTAGCAACCTAATTCATTAGAATGAGCTATTCTAGCGACAAAGGTCTCGATCAATACGGTTACCTGCTGGAGATAAGAACACGAAGTATTTCCATAATCGTGCTAACCAACGCTGACGCAAAAACCATATCCCTGGTGTATTTGATAGCGAGGGTAGGTGGTGCACTACGGAGGATGGTATTGCCAAGGTGGCCGAATCATACTTCAAGGACTTGTTTGCAGCAACCCCAACAGACAATATTGAAGGTGTTTTACAAGCAGTTGAAAGACATGTCACCCCACAAATGAATGACAGACTCACCCAACAGTATACTCCCGATGAAGTCCGAACTGCCCTTTTCCAAATGCACCCATCAAAAGTGTCGAGGCCAGATGGTATGTCTCCCTTCTTTTTTCAGAAATACTAGCATATTGTAAGGCATGATGTCACTAAAGTTGTCTTATCAGTTTTGCACTCGGGTCATATGTTGAAGAAAATGAACCATACACACATTGTCCTAATTCAAAAAAAGGACCCCACACACTTAGCGAACTATAGACCCATTAGTTTGGGTAATGTTGTCTCGAGGATAGTTTCCAAGGTTATTGTAAATCGATTAAAATATATTTTGCCTAATGTTGTTTCTGAATCTCAGAGTGCATTTGTGCCAAACTGGCTTATTATTGATAACATAACAATTGCATATGAGCTATTACACAGAATGAGAAACAGAAGAAGAGGTGAAGTAGGGCACATGGCGGTCAAGCTTAACATTAGCAAAGCCTATGACCGAGTTGATTGGATTTTTTTGCAGAATATTATGCGCAAACTGGGATTTGACCAAAAATGGGTGCAAGTAGCCATGGAGACCGTCACAACGGCCTTTTATTCCGTCCTAATTAATGGTGAACCAAGGGGCTTCATTACTCAATCTAGGGGTATTAGGCAAGGAGACTCATTATCTCCATACCTATTCCTCCTATGTGTTGAAGGCCTCTCGGCATTGTTAAGGAAAGCTACTGAAACTCGGGTGTTACATAGAATCTTGTCAAGTCAACATGGGGTTTGCATATCCCATCTCCTATTCGCCAATGACAGCCTTCTTTTTTGTAAAGCCACAGTAGGTTAATGCCAACAGCTATTACATATTTTGGGCCAATATGAAGCGGTCTCGGGTCAAGCCATCAACCGCCAAAAGAAGGCCTTGTTTTTTGGTAAGAATACAAAGCCGAAAGTTAGAACATTGATCCAACAGATGTTGGGGGGAAGAATAATGACACAAACTGACAAGAACCTTGGCTTGCCTATGGCCAGTGGCAAATCAAAAGTGACCACTTTTAAAGACCTACAAGAGAAGATTACAAAACGAGTGATGGGGTGGAAAGAGAATTTCATTTCAAAGGCTGGCCGAGAGGTTCTAATTAAAACGGTGGCGCAAGCAATCCCCACATATGCCATGATCATCTTCAAATTGCCCAAATCCACATGTGACAACATCAACTCTTTGCTTGCAAAGTATTGGTGGGGGCAAACAAAAGAAGAAAGCAAGATCCACTGGATAAATTGGAAGAAACTTTGCACACAAAAAAATGAGGGGGGAATGGGCTTTCATGACCTCCATTCCTTTAATTTGGCAATGCTTTCCAAGCAAGCATGGAGACTAATCCATGACACCAACTCGCTATTCTACAAGGTGTATACAAGGCTCGATATTTTCCAAACAGCTCCTTCATGATGGCTGATGTAGGGAGCAATCCTTCTTTTGTTTGGAGAAGCCTTTTGGCAGCAAGGGACATAATCTTTAGAGGCTCAAGGTGGCGGGTGAGAAATGGCAGAACAATTGGGGTGCACACTCATAAATGGCTCACACACAAGCCAATACCACTGACAGAGTCAACGTTGGACATGAGATTTTGAGAACTCATAAATGAAGACACCAGGCAGTGGGACCGGGGGAAACTAGAAGCCATGTTCAGCCAGAGGACGAGGGAGGAGATCCTAGCAATACCACTCAACCATTTGCAGTCCCAAGACACGCTAGTATGAACTGAAAATACGGCCCAAAAATTCTCGGTTAAAACTGCATACCAAGTCGCTCTTCGCTCCAGTACGTAAACTTGGGCAGAGCACTCTGCTGCTTGGGATGATGGGCCAACCTAGAACAAAGTCTGGGATTTGAAAGTGCCGCCGAAGGTCAGGATGTTCCTCTCAAGAGCTTGTTCGAACGGCCTTCCAACTAGGGACAAGCTGCATCAACGCCGAGTGAATGTGAATACACGGTGCGAATTCTACCTTTAGCAAACTGAGATTGTGCACCATATCCTATGGGAATGACCATTCGCTCAAAATGTGTGGGCTTTGTTCAGTGGCCGAACTCAGAAGTGCAGCAACGTGGCCAGCGACTTCTTCATTTTATTTAGGCAAATGCAGAGAAAGCTCAGTCAATAGGAGTTGAAGAAATGGGCTGTCACAGCATGGGTGATATGGACGACGAGGAACAAATTTTACTTCCAACACTACCAAACTCTCCCAAAGGTGATTGCAGACATGGCGTGTGGGCTGCTTGAAGAATACCAGCGGCTCATGGACACACAGGGACAAAACTAGTTTTCTACGTTGTTTCACTGTGCTTGCATGCATGTGTAATTTCCTATAATACACTATAGCCACCCATGTGTGGGCACCTCCCTGGGACCACGTTATACGTGTTTGATTGCCATTAATGAAATTTTTTATCGTTTGGATCTCCAAAAAAAAAAAAAAAAAAATTTCATTCAATCAATAAAATTAACTTTTTTTTTTTTTGATTGGATTAAAATTAACATTTTGATACAAAGCTTCCAAAGCTTCCATAACATCAATATTTGGGTTTTTAGTTTGTGGTTGAAATGGTAAATTAAAAATAAAACTATATATTATAAGAACTTAACTATAACAATAACCAAAAAAAAAAAAAAACCCAAATATTGTTTTTTGATTTTTACATTGAGTGGCCATCGATAATCACACCTCGACTTGAAGTTAATCTTTTGTGTCAATCCTATCTGCCTAGGATCATTCACATCCTTAAAAGACCATATAAAAAACCAAAAATCAGAATCCATTTAATTTTGGCAGGAAAATTTTCAATTATTTTTTTTGAGACATTACTTTTTATGAAAATATACATGAAATACCATCAAAATAAATAAATAAATAAATAAACATGAAATATAGGTATTGCGGTATGCAGGTGTACATATAGGTCGAATCAATGGTACACAATGAATAACCTGCTATCTCTACAATAGTATTGAGAAAATGGACCGACCCATAAGAATTAGTAATAGTATGGTTTAGGGTCTGTTTGGATACAACTTATTTTACTGAACTAAACTGAATTGAAAACTAAAAACACTGTAAAAAAATAATTTTTAAATGTGTGAATAGTGCTGTGGAACCCATTTTTAATATTTTTTTTAATAAAGTGTTCATGAACAGTGCACTTTGTCTCTAGCTAAAAGCAGAAAAAAAAAAAAAAAAAAAAAAAAAAAAAAAAAAAAAAAAAGGAGAAAACGAAAACGGGAAGCAAAAACAAGCGCTGAAAATAAAAATAAAAGGAGAAAACGAAAACGGGGAAACATAGCCGTGGATCCAAACTCAACCTTAATCGAACTGCAAAGATGTATTATCCTATTTAAGATTTGCAAAAAGGAAAAAAAAGATGTAGTGTTGTGAAGTCTATAAAAGCAAGATTGATACAAATTTGATAGCACTTTAAACAAATAGTTGTCACTCAACCGAGGATTATAAAAGAGCAAACAACATTTCGCCTGGTTTGTTGATAGTACAAAATGTAAGGTCAGAGAACAATCAATGCATAGAAAAGAGAAGAGACAAAAATAGTAGAACGTCAAAAGGTGAGAAGAGATGAGTTTGCGTAATAGTTGAGAAGTGGTAAAAGATAGAGGAAAGAGCAAATTGATGCGGCACTTAATAATGAGAGTCTTATCGAGAAGATTGTAAAGAAAGTCTTTTAAAGTTTGTGTCCTATTTTATGATGCTAGCCCATATTTTGGAGAATGTGGGAAAGAATTAATGTAGAAGGGTCATGCCTAGCTCATAATATGTAGATAATAAGTGGGCTTGGGCTTTTCATAAGGTTTGGTCTGATTTTAATTTAATTTTGATCTATAGCCCATCTTTTAGATAATAGTTAAAAAAAAACTTAATGAAAAGGGGTTAAAAAAGCTAAATAAAATATTAAAGCGTCACATGACAGGACCTCATGCACTTCTGCATGAGGTCTCTGCTTATATATATATATATATATATATATATATATATATATATATATTTATATATTGATCTGATGGGCCTTTAAGCAGTTTCCTTAAGGTACCATGTGGCTCCACTAATCCTACTAACAGCCCTTTGTATATTATTCGTTCCTAAACTCGGCCTAAGTTTTTAAACAGTACAGCTTATTACTATTTAATGATATATCATATATTAATTCTTTAAGGTGTGACAAGGTTTAATTCTTTGGGGGCTAAAATATAATGAGCTATAATAATTCTAAAAAATAATATAAATGGGCTTGTAGTCATGACCCAATAGAAAAACAAGAAGGGAAAGAAAAATTTGTTCTAAAGGTGGGTTCTGAGTGGACTTAAAGCCCAAGAATAAGCTGTGCAAGCGAGATTTCTAAAAAAACTTGACCCGGATTGAATTTACTTCACAACGCTAACCCAAGAAAATACTGTTTGAGTAATTCCAACAATACCTTGAAAATGCAATATCTCAGCTAAGTTAGTTAACTCTGTTAATAGTAATGTGCTTATATTTGTTGTGATATAACTGTTCGAATTTGTTAGGTATACTTGGATGAAAGACTATTTTACTTGCTTTGTTGAATGAAATTTTAGATTTAGCAAAAAAACCAAAAAAAAAAAAGTTTTGATGAGATTATAACTACCATGGTCCATGACCATCCAATATTGAGAACCTCTAACATGAAACTTAATACTCAATTGGATGAGCTTATTTTCATATCTTATTTTATTTATTTCTTAAGCATGATTTTAAAAAAATTAATTAAAATTATTTACATCATAAAAAAAATTTATTGAAGGAAATAAATTCAACAAATGACACACTTACTAGATAAATTCCTTCTTGTCAAATGGAGGTGGTGTTTTGTATAACTAAGATATTTTAAACCTCAGTGGTGTTATATATCCAGCTACATAAAGTCTTTATCTTTTAAATAGTTGGTACGAATGACCACATCACTTCTGGAAAAAATAAAAATAAATAATGGTTTTTTTATTATTGTGAAAATGAAGGAAACTATAGCTTTAAGTTACAATTAATATCGTAGCTAAATTTTTTCCATAAAAAATTTTTGTAAGAACAGGAAATAGTGGTTGCCTTGCCTTTCTCATCAACAGTAATATTCTGATATGGCTATTATTGATGACGTGGCACGGTCAGTTAAAGAAGCTGAGTTGGAGGAGTATTTCGAATTTACTGCGGAGGAAGATTGGGCTCAAGTGTAAGCTTGGAGAGTTCTATTATGTAAATATCATTTTCTTAATGGGCTTTACGCAAGTGGCAGTGCAACAATTGGATCTTTCCCCCACATTGATCTCAATATGGGCGTTGAATGCGCTTCAAGCTCTTTGGGCTATCCTTGGATATGACTTATGAGGTACCGATGATTTTTTTTTTTTTGGTTTCTTTAAAGGATTATTCTCTTTTAATCGTGAGGAAATTGTTTCACATTACCTTAATTATTTTTACAATAGTTTTGCATTTACACGTATTTCCACAACGCTTAATCAACGTCACTAAAACAATATTACCAAACGAGTCATTAATTATTTTGCCGCTCGTAGCAGTAGTTCACTATCATATGCCAGCTATTTTTTAGTGTTCTTTTGCGTGAATACATAATGATGGTAAGAGATAGTTGCTTAGTGCTTTGTTATTTATGTAAACAATATCCAAGAACCTTTCATCAGTAAGCATCTTCTTGGTATTTTGTAAAGAAGTCATTTCATCATTTTCCTTAAAAGATATTGGAACTAGGATAAAATGGGATTTTCCTTCACATTATGTGTCTAGCTGATGTTTTTTTTACACAAACCCAAAATATGTTGTCACGAATCCTCCTTTTCATCGATGTTGGTTTAGAGGTTTTGAGTACTATTATACAGCTGAAACAAATTGAGATCACTATCATCATTATATGTTGCTCAGTAACTATACTATTTAGAGCCCTACTTTTTTCAATAAAATTTATTTCACACACATATATATAATATATGCTAATGAGGTCTAGCTCAATTTGCACCTCCCCTTTAAAGTTTTAGGTGGAGGATGATGTTGTGGGTTCAAGACCCATCAGCTGCTTGTGTAAATTTCTAATGTGTCTGTGTGTGTTGGTTTGTAAATCCATTTTCTTCCTTTCTCTTAGGCTTTCTCAATATGAGTTTAAATGGGTACATTGCTTTTCTGATGGTATTTATTTAAATCCTTCTAATTCCTCATTATTGACCTGGGATCTTGTCATTATCATCTCCTTTTATGCTTTCCTATTTTTGTTTGATATATTTATCAAAACTTGTCCTTAACTCCATGTTTCATTAGGACCCTTAGCCATCCCTACATTTGGCTTGATGGCACTCATCAATTGATTGGTGAGCATATGATGTGTCTACACAATCTATTTTCTTCTCTTCTTTTACCTTCTTCTGTTATGCTTCCACCAGAACCATCCCTTTATTATGATGCAGTAGCACCCCCATTTTTTAGTAATTATTGCTGAAAGGCACCAATCCTTAGGGCATTGGGCTCAGTAATGACCTAAACATATACATGTGAAGCATTGGATTTCTTCATTACCTTTGAGGTAGAATCCTGCTTCATTGAATGTCATATGAATCAGCAAAGTTTTCTTAAGTACAGTAATTAGGTTTTTTCTGGTTATCTTTACTAGTTTAAACAATGCCAAACATTGGACTGTATTTTTGGATGGATCATTTGAAGACCAGATGTTTCTAAGATGGGATCATAGTGGTGTTGCCAAAGTAAATAAATAATAAGGCAACTGAATTAGAAAGGAAATATGTGTGAAGTGATCTTTAAGGATGGTGAGGTGCTAGGCTGCGAAGTATAAGATTGTGATTTGACTCTTGTGAGTGGCCACTTAGAAAGTATTTGAGGATAGCCACCCCTCCTAGAATCCCACTTATAGGAACTAGCACTAGGAAATAGCCTTTATTATATGAACTGGTATAAAAGATCTTCATAGTTTTTTTCATTTTGTGTATCAACCTTCTGGCTGGTAGCTTTGTTAACTTTCTACCCAACAAATGTTGTTCCTCTTGAAAAAGTGTACATTGTAACAGCATTGTAACAGAATCATATTGACTGATTTGATTTCAATCTTAAATGCTGTCCTTAATAATATAATGTGGGAATAAAAGAGAGGAACAGTTGTAGCTCAAGGGATCATTTGGGGGAGTAGGAAAAACTTACCAACCAATATTTGAAATGGACAGTTTTTCGAATAGAGCAAATTGAAGGGTGGAGGACAATTTTTTTTGGCTAAGGAAGTCTATGGCTGTAATTCTGTAAATGACTCTTATTTCCTCAATGCTATATTACTGCCCTTTGGCATTTAATTATAAATTTAACATTTGGGAGTGATGACCATTCTGGCGTTCAATTCAAGTTGGGTAAGAATCTTTTGTGATTGTTTGCAATCTGCATTAGCCAATAGCCACAGCATCACTTTGTTCCAAATATCAAGGAGGTTTTCACCAAGTCTGAATGAATTAAAGGACAATGAAAAGTTCATGGACAGGTCAACTATTCGAAAAGCAGTGGAATCCCTTGAGGAACAGCTTAACCGCTCCAAGGTTTTGGTACAAAGTCCCAATTCAGATACATTTGTTAAGCATGTGGAGGAAGTGACTCATGATCTTGGCCGATCACTAGCCTATTGCTCTTAGCTAGTCTTGAAGTGTCCACAGATTTAAAAGAAAAGATTGGGAACTTACATAAAGAATTGATGAGTGCAAGGTTTAGTTTGGATTCTAGTCCTAGTTCAAGTTGGGTATCGGAGTTTGTTAGTGAGTTGAAAGTGGTGAATGAAATAGAGGAGGAGAGTATTAGTCTTAAATCTCTTGATATTGGTGATGTTGTGTTGCAACTCAAGTATGGCAATGATGAAGAATTCAAATATGCACTTTTGGGATTGAATGAGTTGATTGGAAGTGAAAAAGTTAGTAATGAATGGATTGATGAAGAAGGGATTATTCCAATTCTGTTTAATCGTTTAGGTTCAAGCAAGCCGGAGAATAGTTTGACTATAATTCAAATACTAAGAAGACTAGCTTTGTAGAATGCTGACAACAAGGTATATGATATGTAAATCTATTGTCTGTTTTTCCCCACTAACTCAACATTTGGATTGGACTTCAAAATTACAAATTTATATGTTTTTCATTAATTGGAGTGTACAGGAAAAGATGGTGGATGTTGAGTATTCGTCAACGCTGGTGAAGTCTTTGACACGGGATGTGGAAGAGAGGAGAGAAGCTGTTGGCCTGTTGGTAAATTTCTCTGATCTTCCTGCAGTTAGGCGTCGGATGGGCAGAATTCAAGGGTGTATTGTTATGTTAGTTGCCATGCGAAATGGGAATGATCCAGTTGCTTCCAGAGATGCAGGGAAATTGTTAAATGCCTTTTCAAGTAACACTCAAAATGTGCTTCATATGGCAGAGGCTGGTTACTTTAAGCCACTGGTTCAGTACCTAAAGGAAGGTGATTACACTGACTTTTCTGTGTGCTACTTTGTGCCTTTCCCATTTTACCATATATCTGTTTTAGTTCTGTTCCTTTGATGTTGAATTGTCATTCTAGTTTAGTTTAGAGTGGTTTAAAATTTTGATATAAAAAATTCTGGATTTGTATTAGTCTTCTATTTCCATCAAATTGGAGTCAAATGTGGACTTGAAGCACCAATTGTGACATAATTGATTGAAGGAGTGGAGGGTCTTGATTCTATCACATCCAAGAATTTTTTTACAGCAAGACTTAATAATTAAGATAAGCAACTGGCTCATTCTTTTGCTCGTTGGGGCAATGGATTTGGAGACCTTGTGATAGAAATAAAAGCTTACTGCATCTTGACATTGCAGTGAAGACATCAATGGGATTGGTTTCATGTGTAGTTCAATTTTTGGCTTTGATGAAAAAAGGTAATAGTTGGTTTGGTGTGTCCATTAGAGGAGCAATTAATAGGATATATATATATACCTTAAATTTAGGAAAAAGCCAATTGAAGACTTCAATCCTACCCTTGACCCCCTTTAAACACCATACTTTTGCTGCAGATTGCATTCAGTTACAGATGGTCAAATTTTGGTGATATGGTTTGAGTGACTGGGTTAAAATTGAAGAGAATTTTTTTTTTTTTTTTTCACTACTTGTCCAAGTATAATTCAATTAAAACAGTCTGACTATATGCTTGTGTGTGCACGTGTAGGTGCTTTTAGTTCCCAGCTTTTGTATCTTAATTATATCAAGGTTTGTCACTAGTAAAGCACAAATTCTGTTTCTCCTCTGCAGAGTACAAAAAAGTTCTCTGATAAACTCTCCATGCGATGTATATGCAGGTTCTGACATGAGTTAGGTTCTCATGGCAACAGCACTATCAAGGATGCAGCTGACAGATAAGTGGAGAGCTGCACTTGGAGAAGATGGGGCAATTGAACCCCTTGTCAAGATGTTTAATGCAGGAAAACTTGAATCTAAATTATCAGCTTTAAGTGCATTGCAAAATTTATCCAGATTGACAGAAAACATTCAACGCTTGATTAGTTCAGGAATAGTAGCACCGCTGCTTCAGCTCCTCTTCTCTGTCACATCTGTGCTCATGACTCTTCGGGAGCCAGCATCAGCAATTCTTGCAAGGGTTGCAAAGTCAGAATCCATTCTTGTTAACCAAGATGTGGCACATCAGATGCTCTCGCTTTTAAATCTGTCAAGTCCAGTAATTCAGTGTCACCTCTTACAAGCACTCAACAGCATTGCTGCCCATTCTAGTGCATCCAAAGTTAGAAGGAAAATGAAATAAAATGGTGCCATTCAGCTACTTCTACCATTCCTGATGGAAAACAACACAAAAATCAGGAGTCTTTCCTTAAACTTGATTTACACTCTATCTAAATATTTAGCAGAAGAGTTAACTGAACAGCTAGGAGAAATGCACATTAGTACAATTGTCGGTATTATTTCATCATCAACATCTGAGAGTGAAAAAGCTGCAGCAGTTGGCGTACTAAGCAATCTTCCCATTAGTTATAAGTAAGCAACGGATGTACTTAAGAAGGCAAATTTTCTGCCAATTTTGATCTCCATTATCAGTTCAAGCAATGCACCTTCAACACCCACAACATGCTGGTTAGAAGAGAGTGTTGCAGGTGTACTAATTCGTTCACAAATCCTTCTGATAAGAAGTTACAGCTTCTCTCAGAGGAACATGGGGTGATTCCTTTGCTTCTGAAATTGCTTTCAAGTGGGTCACCAGTTACAAAATGCAGAGCTGCAACCTCACTAGCCCAGTTATCACAGAATATACTATCTCTCAGAAAGCCTAGAAAGTCAAGGTGGTTGTGTGTTCCTGTTTCTGCAGATGCCTATTGTGATGTTCATGATGGTTTCTGCTTTGTAAATAGTACACTTTGTTTGGTCAAGGCAGGTGCCATTCCTCCATTGGTTCAAATATTGGAAGGTAAAGATAAGGAAGCAGATGAGGTTGTTCTTGGCTCCCTTGCAACTCTCTTGCAAGATGAAATTTGGGAGAATGGAAGCAATTACATTGCCAAAATATCAGGCGTTCAAGCCATTATGAAATTTTTAGAATCAGGTAATGTGAAGGCTCAGGAGAAAGCACTATGGATATTGGAGAGGATTTTAAGAGTTGATGAATACAGAGTAAAGTATGGGGAATCAGCTCAGGTAGTGCTTATCGATTTAGCCCAGAATGGCGACCCCAAATTGAAACCAACTGTTGCAAAATTATTGGCTCAGCTTGAGGTCTTGCAGGATCAGTCTAGTTACTTCTGAGAAGATTCATTGTGTATAAGCTATATCATACTTGTAATTTTGTTTCAAAGACTTTTAAACGCTCCTCAACACCCAAAATTCAATTCCTTATGATGTATATGTTTAAAAAATGAGTATATATATGTTGAGAAATGTTAAGAAGCCATGACAAAGCTACATAATGAAGTGTTAGAACTAGCAAGGCTGGTTGTTGAAAAGTGAATATTCCCTATGCTTGTTATTCTTCTATTTCTTGTCTATTAATTTTTACTAGTAAGTTTCCCGTGCAATGCACGGATAATGTTATAATGTTTTATGTAAATTTGTTTTTGGAAAATATTATACATATATTATAGCATATTTATTATACAACTTTGTTAGTAATGAGTTCATCATAAAAAGTAACAATTATAAATTGCACACATATATCTATTATAATTATTTTGTTCAAGTAATAAGCAATAATGAAAACAACTTGGAGTAATATTGTATAATAAAAGTTGATAAAAGCATATTAATTCATTCTATATTATTAATTTTTATTATGTGATGTAATAAAAAGCTTCATTACGAATTTTTTTTTTCTTCAATGCTTTGTTATTGTGGTATGGTGACGTTTGTTGTCATCATTAGCTTCTCCATCTTCAACATTTGAAATGTAGTTCATCCATATTTGTTCAATTTTTGAGCTTTCATCATTTTTTCCTTTTGTTACATCATTTGTGTTAATTACTAATGAATTGGCACCAAAAGATTCTTGATTAGATCTTACAAAGTTTGGATTTTGTCACTAAGATTTTTCATAGGTATTTGCATTTATATTAAATTTCAATGATGTGACAGTTTTCTATAAATTTTTTATTTTTGTTAATTTTGGAATAGTGCAACAAAAAGAATTAACATAGCATGTTGAATTGTGTTTTTTTTTTCTTCCATACCTTTTTATCATTTAAAGGCGCATAAAAAATCTTAGCACTATATAATTTTCAAAACCATCTTTTAGATTGAATTCATTCAAATGAAGTAGAGAAATCCATTTTTTTCCTTTTTTTTTTTTCAAATAATGTGAGATTCCTTCTCCAATATCAATATTTTTACAATAATTTAAATAAGTTGTACCTTAGTTTATTTTTCAGCAAGATCTCAATCTTGTAGATTTATTTAGGATTTTCTCGGCATCTCGATCAAATATTACAAACTTTGTTTTGTTAGTTGCATTAAAAACTTCAATTTGATTCCTATATCTAAAGTAGTTTGTAATTGTATATATATTATAGTTATAGTGAGATAAATATATTATAAATATTTGGAGAGTATGTAGTTAATGTGAGTGCCTCTAACTTTGGGATAGAAAGATTTATTTTTGTTTTACATTTTGCACACCAAAATGATCCTGTATGTAATTTGACATTTCTTTCACAAAGTACGTACAAAATGTAATACTAACCTATTGTTGTATCAATGTTACTTATTATTGCAATACCCTAGCAATTCACATCTTGCAATGAACTTTGAAATTAATATGTATTTTTTTTAATGTAAATAATATGATCTATTATTATTTTTATACATAAATGATAAGTATAATTTGAAATAATTAAAAAACCTTTTTCGTAGGATCTCATTCAATGCATTTTATCTTTACTATTAGCTTCATATTATTTAAAGAAAAATCCTCCTATGAAAATTGTTTTGCATGTATTTTTGGTATTTCTTGTATAAGATCATGTTTTTTTTTATCATTCCTATCATTTAATTTTTTTAAAGAAAATATTAAGTTAATGGCATTTTGTGAGATAGTATGTGCTCTTTATTAGACTTTTTTGTTATTATAAATTTTAGAAATATGCATTTGTCAATTATTTCAGCAACCTGAGGGATCTCAAGATTTATATATATTTTTGTTGCACTGGTCGATGATAGAGAATTTGTCTGCATAAATTGCATAGGATATTATTAATAGACAAAAGCATATTGAATCGAAATTAGGGAAAAATGAAGAGATATTTCATGAGAATGAGATTTTCTAGAAGTATCATCTATACATGGGGGAGGAAGAAGAGAGTTTGTAAGAGGGTAAGAGTTTTTGCTTTGATTTACACTTTGGAATGGTCAAACTTGGGTCATAATATATAAGGTAAGAACTGGGCCTGAGTTTTTCATAAAGTTTGGTTTACTTTTAAAAGGTAATCAATTTTATAGTGAATAACTTTTGGTCTAATTGTCAAGAACAACTCATATCAATATAATAGTAAAAATAAGTTACTATGATCTATTGAGTAACAGTAAAAAAAAACTTAATAAAAAGAGGTAAAAAATGCTAAATTTATATAATAGTAAAAATAAGTTATTATGATTTATTAGGTAATAGTAAAAAAAACTTAATGAAAAAAGGTAAAAAAAGGTTAAATGCAATAAGTTACTATGATCTATTAAGTAACAGTAAAAAAAGAACTTAATAAAAAGAGATAAAAAATGCTAAATTTATATAATAGTAAAAATAAGTTACTATGATTTATTGGGTAACAGTAAAAAAAACTTAATGAAAAAAGGTAAAAAAAAGTTAAATACAATATTAGAGTGCCACGTGGCAAGACCTCATGCACTCTCACATGAGGTCTCTGCTTTTATATATATATTGATGATTGTACATTTTTGTGAACAAGGGAGGAAGAGAAAAAAAAAGGAAAAAGATTGTTACTTTTATCTGCTTTTGTAAGTTACAGTTTTATTGCAGCCATATTTAATTTGTTTTCTTCTTTGTTGTGCTTGACTTTAGTTTTGATGTATGTAAAAAAAACTAATTAATGATTAAGGACAAAACTTAGGTACAATATCTCAGGTGCTGTTCCTTAGATTCCCCTCTTAAGATTCAACCATGTGATTACTTAACTAAAAAATACACTTCCATCTCATGAGAAAAAATTCATATGGCAAAATCTTAAAAGGAGAATCTAAGGAACAGCATCTAAGTATTGTACCTAAGTCTTACTCAATAATTAATTATGCGCTTTTACTGCATTTGAATTGTCTCTTTGAGAAGGAGGGTTAATTGAGGTTGGTTTCGATGATGTAATTCAACTGTGTTGTGCATAGTTTTGCCACAAAATTTGTATACATATATATGCAAAAAAGGTGAAGGAATTTGGTCATACTTTTCTTGTTGTTTGGTGATAGAATCTTATTCCACTCCTCTTGGAATGAACCTATAGAATATATAAAATTTCCAAAATTCATGGTACCTTTCAAACCAAGACTAAAAGCTTCCACAGCCCGTTGACTAAAATGAGGAATTAAATTGCATAATTTCATGAAAATAGTGCAACAACCACTCCTTGGTGCTTTCTCTTGCTATTTTTTTAATCTAATTAGTTAAGTTATTGTAAGGTTGGAACATGAATCTTGAGCTCCTGAATCACATGGATTGCAGACTTGTTTTGCTTGTCTCTGCCAATAATATCCATGATCCATCAATTTGGCCAATTATGCATCAAGTTTTATTTGACCATACAACTTTCTTTTTCACTATATATTAAAAAAAAAAAAAAACAATTTTTCAATGGAGAATGTGAAAAATATCATGGTTGAATTGTAGTATTCCTTTATTAAAAAAAAAAAAAGAATTGTAGCATTCCTTTGAAAGCCCAAATCTATATCTATATATTACTAAAAGCTGAAGCATAGCATTTAATGTTGCTACGCTCCAGTTAAGCCACGTCAGCGCCATGTCATCATTTATTTTATTTTCTTTTTTTTTTTTAATTTTATTTTTTGTTTTATCGATTGCCATTTATTGAGTCTCTTTTTAAATTCAAATGTTACTTTATCTCCATATCTATCGTGTGTCTCTCTATTAACCCAGACTCTTGAGATGCCACTATTATATGAAATTTTTGTAGTCACCAATACTTTATCTCCATATCTATTGTGTGTCTCTCCATTAACCCAAACTCTTGAGATGCCGCTATTATATGGAATTCTTATAGTCACTGATACTTTATCTCCAAATCTATTGTGTGTCTTTCCATTAACCCAGACTCTTGAGATGCCGCTATTATATGGAATTTTTATAGTCAACAATAGATTGCAACCTCCTCACCTTCTCACCTCTCATTTTTTTTCTATAAATTTTCAATTATTCTCTGTTTACAAATTGATCGGTATGGCCTTCAATGCGATAGTTTCTTGAGTGTTTTTTCCATTCTTTTGGTCATGGCTCAAGTTCGTCTACCAAAACCCAATCAAGTGAGTGCAAGAGATAGATAATGACTCTAGAGCTTGCAAACGAAACTGAAGTAGATGAGAGGTGAACATTGGTAGCCCAGGTCCAAAGGGTATAAACTGAAAATGAGTTTTGCTATTTGTATTATTCTTATTCTTTTTTTCCTTTTTTTATTCCCATCTCATTATTAGGAAAAAAAAATGAAGTTCAATTTTGAGATTTCATTATAAACGAGATTGAGTTTTCATGGTCTTAAAACTATTAAATATATATATATATATATATATATATATATATATATATAATATTTTAAAAAAAAATTATTTGAGTTGGGCATTTGATCATGTTTGTTATAAATTGTTTTATGGTTGCCATTCTCTAGATTGTAGGAATGTTACTCTCAATATGTTTGTTCAATGTGATGTTTTTATTTTGGTCTTTGTTTTATAGTAAGAGTGTTATTCATTTCCATCAAAGCGAAATTGTTATTGTTCTCTTTTTCCCGTCATCTTATATGCTGAACTAAATTTCATTTTTATCTTTGTTTCATTTGTCAATTCTTCGACAAATGTCAATGATCAAGACTCGCAATCATTGGAGGCTTTTTAATCTATTGAAGGTCATACTAATCAATTGGTAACCATTCTTTTCTTAGAACATTTTGAAGGAAAGAGGAATAAATTTGTTGCTTTTCTTGGGTGGTGCTTGATAATTTGCTTTTTATGGTTCAATACACATTAGCTAGATTAGATTTTCATTTCCTTATACTAATAATTTGTTTTTTATTGTTTAATTTGACTATTTGTTGTCCCAGAAATTGTGGGAAAATGGAAGAGAAAAGAGAGTAAAGTTTGAATCTTAAATTTTTTTTTTTTTTTTGTATGGAACTTGGGATGTAATAGTTTAAATTTTTTTTTTTATCTTAATCTTTTAAAGGAAACTCTAATTCTTCAAAGTACATCAGCTTAAGTAGATTGTTGTGTTGTGGCTAGAATTTTTGTGTTTGGGACCTTAGTTGGCCTGTTTGGTTGACGAATAACTTTGAGGATTATTTAGCTTATGAGAAATTTTTTGGTATTTTAGGAGTGAGGAAATTCAAAGAATTGAGTTATTTTTAAATTCCATTAGTACCTAGCTTTATGCTAACTGTTGTGAGGATAGAAAAATTAATTGGTTCTTGATTTTTGAATACCTATCTTTAATATTGTGTACATGAACAATAATTGGGTTTTTAGTTTTAGATTTTGAATTATGCTATTTTTTCAACAACTTGATTTTCTTTTTAGAATTTTCTCTTCTTGAATATCTAGAACACTATGTACATAAGTTTTAGACAAATCTTAACAATACTATTTCTTTTGGATTTTACTATTTCTTTCCTTATTAAACACAATATGATATAACTGATGTGTTCCAATGAAGGTAGAAGCAATTGCTATTTTTGGGCATAGCAACTGATATAATCTGATAACTTCCTATAGCCATTTTGAAATTCATAACTTGGAATGTTAATAGACATCTTCTCCAAGGTAAGAACAATTAGCCGAGTTAGCAAGTTTATAATTCGTATATGCTCTATTTTGATTTTCTGTGGGAATTCAAAACAATGATAATTGAGTGATTTGTATATGGACACATTGATAAATGTTTGTAGTAGACATGGGTGGAATCAATGGCACGTTACTATTTGACAATTTGGTCTTTGATGGTAATTGATATAAGTGAGGATCTATTAAAGTTGATCATTTTGCTGAAGTAAGGTTTGTTTAATATGTATTTTATTTATTTACCTTATTGTAAATAAGTTTTTGTACATGATGATTCTAACCTATAAAACTTCACTTTACGTTTTTTTTTTTTTTTTTTTTTTTTTGTGTGGTCTTATTCTTTTTTGTTGGCAACTAACTAAACATCACTTTTGGGAATTAAGGATTTAGCAACTGGTATGAAGGTTGCACCTCAAAATTTAGAAGAATTAAAATATGATACAATCTCATCATGGGAAGAAAAATAGAAATCTAATGTTGTGTTGGCATGTCCCTCCATTATTGGTTTTCAAATATCATATCTATAAAATTAAAAAATAAAAATAACCCAAAATAATATAATGATATATTTGTAGAGATAGAGAGTTGGAAAATAATTTTAGAAATAGTTCAATTTTTTAGGAGAAAACTATCTTCAATAAATTTTAGAGAATAAATTATGAATTGTATCATATTACAAAATATATATTCCCACGCATCGCGTGGGTCGGTGACTAGTATTACTAAAAGCTAAAGCGTAGCGCTTAATGCTGTTGCTCTCATGTTGTGTCACATCAGCTGCTATGTCATTTTTTTTAAAATATAATTTGTCCTTCAATTTTAAATGGTTTTTACAATTTTTAGCCCTATAAATGCAACCCACTACTTATTTATTTACTTCCATTATCACCCTATAATAAATTTGTATAATTAATCGAACTCACCTTTTATTTATTAGTTCCACTATCAAGCCCAACCCAAAGCATTTTTAGTTCAGCTTAAAGGAAAAAAAATAAAAATAAAAAACATTGAAGCCGGTTTTGTGTGAGCCTTTTCAGCTTAAGGAAAAAAAAAAAAAGGGTGTAAGCCTTCAGGGTTTTGCATGACCAAATAGAAACGTGAGGAGACAGAGAGTTTGAAGATTGGTAACGTGGAGGGAAGCTTAAAGGGAGGGAAAAAAAAAAAAAAAAAAAAAAAAAAAAAAAAAAAAAAAAAAAAAAAAAACGTTGAAGTCTTCAGGTATTGCATGAGAAAACAGAGAGTTTCTACCCACCTTCCTACTCTACCGTTTCGCAATAACGGCTGCCTATCTGATTTCCTTCCTTCCTATCTTCCTTTCCATACGGTGTATAAATACTAACAGAACTTGCCTACTTCGGTTGAAGTATCTCTACATCTCAATTCTTCTTCTTTTTTTGGGTGCAAAACTTTTATGCTCAGTTTATATTTTTTTGAAGTATGGTCAATACATCTTTTTTTGAACTGTAAAGAAAATGTGCTTCTAGCTTTCTGCCTACCTTCTAATTTAGTTGGCACAAATGATGAGTAAAATAGCTGGTCTAATGGGCTTTCGGCTTTCCTAATATGTTCCAAACGATATAGCGGCTTTCTTCATAAAGGCAAAACAATCCATTAACGAAACCGACTATTTGAAAATTGCGACGAAAATTATTCGGGAACTCAAGTTCTAGAATTTGTTGTTTCTCAAAAAAAAAAAAAAGTTCTAGAATTTGTTCAGATGAGGAGTCATTATCTTCTTCGTGAATTAATTCGTAACCCCCTACAACATGGGGTATAACATCCAAATACTTAACAATTAATTTGTTGGAGTTGGAGTGTGATCGGGTGAGATTGGAATTGATGAAGGCAGGACTTGTGATTAGAGAATTCCATGATTTGGAAACGCAACTGAATCGGATTATAGATTTCAAGGGTAGTCTATGCAGGATCTCCAGCAACACGTCGTATGGCAGATACTCCGTCATTCCGTATCTTTCTTTATCTTTTTTTTCGCTTTACCGAATTCAGAGTGTCGAGAAAAGTTTCAATTTATAGGACTTGTGAATTAGAATAATCCAATATGAGGTAGACACTGTGACACCATTTTCTACCATTCAAGGAAATCAAATCAACCCTAACATTAGAATATCCAATAAGAAAATTTTACTTAGGAATTGTCCTCAAGTCTTTCAACAAGAGATTAATCATAATTCGCGTCTGGTGGGCCCACGAAGGAGTAAAGCGCTGGCCCTAAAAATTCTTTTCAAAGTGCAGGTAGCAGGACTCAAACTGAGGAGCACACCCAGTTGAGCCCAGTACAAGCATCTTAAGATCGAGAGCCCAACCAACTCGGCCAACCCCCTGGGTTCTCTATGCTAATTCAAGATTAATCCACTCACTAATTTAGACACTAGCAGCAGTAGCATATAGTCCATGCAATATTATATGCAAAAAATTGAAGAACACTCTTCACAAACGCCATCATGATATAGATAAAAGTAGATGAGTAATACAAATTAATTCGAATTAAAATTTAAATTACAAAAATTTTAATAGGTTTTTTTTAAAAGAACAATTTAAATAGTTAAAATCAATCCATTCTAACAAAAAATTAACCTAAACTTTTATCCCAAAAAGACCAAAATGTCGTTGCAAAAAGCTTTGGGTCGCTGTTAATTTAGTTATATTATTTTCAATTTGCATTTAATTTGGTTCTTAAATTTTGATAGCATATATACTATAAATTGTTATTTCAACTTGTTGTCAATTTTTTCTTTATTATTTTCAATTTACAGTCATTTTGGGTCAAAATTTGTTTAGCTGCTGAGTTAATATGTGTTTATCGAAGTTAAAAATTTAATATGTATTTTTGTGTTTGGTTGTCAAAAAAGTGCAAAGAAAATTTGTGGTGACCAAATTAAAATAACACCAACCAAAATAGGTTTTTTTTTTTTTTTTTGCCTTAAAAAAAAAAAAGAAAGAAGTAGGGTCAATTTTGTAATTTTGAGTTTGATAGCAAGCAACACATAGTTTAGTTTAAACAAAATACATAAAAACGACGTCGTTTGCTCCTTTTATCAGTTTCAGACAGCCCCTAAAGAAACAAAAACCCTAAACCCCTAACCTCTCTCTCTCTCTCTCTCTCTCTCTCTCTCTCTAAAACTCTGAAACTTTCTCTCTCTAAAACCTTGAATAGGGTTTAGGGTTTTGCGAAGTTGAATCGAAGGAACACTCGTTTGAGGAGGGAGTACTTGTACAGAAAGAGCTTAGAAGGCAAAGAACGCATTCTCTATGAGAAAAAGCGCATGATCAAAGAAGCCCTTCAAGGTTTGCTGCTTTTTTTTTTTTTTTTTCAGTTTTTACTCACTCTCTCACATTCATACATACATGAATGTATGAAAGTTTTTGTCTTTTTGGTATTTTTGAGATGGGTTTTGATTGTTGGTGTTAATTTTGTGGGAATTGGTGTGTTTTTTTGACAGAGGGAAAACCGATTCCAACGGAGTTGAGAAACGAGGAGGCGGAGCTTCGGCACCAAATTGACCTCGAGGACGAAAGCACTGCCGGTATGATTTTTTTAATTTTTGTTTATTTGGGTGTTTGGTTTGCCATGAAAATGTAGTAGAAAGTGTTTGGTTGCTGTGAAAAAAGGGGAGTGAAAGTAAGATTATTGAATGTAATTTTTTTTTGGGGGGGGTGGGGTAGATTTTAATGGGAAGCTGAAATGGAGAATGGAGAATGGTAAATAGTGTATAGTGTTACTATTTAGTAGTTTGTGTTCTTTAGTTGAGGTTGAATATGGGGTGCTTGTATTGTGTTTAGTTTGACTAATTTGGAAGTGAGCGTTGCTGGATTTTGCTTTTGTTTGATGTTATTGGATTGTGTAGCTTAGGGTGCATTTGGATAAACTACTGCAAAATGGTGTTTTGGATTTAAAATGAGTTTTTGTAAAAAGGATATGTAGAGTTTCTGTTGCAAAACGGAGTTTTGGGTTTTAAAAACACACTTTTAGGCTCCCAAAACGCCTAACCAAACGGACCCTTAGAGTTTGCATTGGAAAGTCGGAACATGTATACAGATTTTTTTTTTAATAGAGGAATTCGGAAAATGTTGACGGTGTCTGTTGATAAGCTCACATATGAAAGAGTGATTGGAAAGTTTTGTGAATAATGGGATTCATCATGATAACTTGGAAGTTGAAACTCTAGCTTTCTTAGTTTCTACAGTTTGAGTGAATTTGGATTTGGGCTGTACACATTAGGATGACTGCAACAATGGAGCTGTGAAACACTTTGTCTGTGAACATTTTTTTTTCCTCCAAGTGTAATTGGATATATGCTTAGGTGTCTAATTATGACATAAAATGTCCACAAAAAAAAAATGAGCTAATGAAGTTTAGGCACATGGGATAGTTTGCAAATTGATCACACAATATGGAGCCATGGGTAGCTATAGAAATTTTTGTGTGTCATTGTTGATGGATAGATAGACACCAAGATGATTGTTTCCAGGAACTTTGTGTGTGTGTGTGTGTGTGTTGTCTTAAGAAGAATCTTGATTCTGACTTTTTTTTTTCAATTCTGACTTAATTATGATTGTTTACAAGCTTTATTTCATGATTGTTTAATTTGTAACTTTTCTAAAGTTGTAATATATATATATATGTTAAAATTTTGTTTATGTTTTTTTTTTCTCCCCTGATGGTGCATGCAATTTATTTTAGTCCCGAGGACACATATTGATGATGAATATGCCAATGCATCCGAAAGAAATCCTAAAATTTTGATAACTACATCCCGTAATCCAAGTGCTCCACTTACACAGTTTGTAAAGGTTGGTATGGTTTTGATTTGTTCCATATTTCTCAATTAATGTATTCCAGCTGTACTCTAGCTTACTTCATTGGCATTTTGCAAGGACTTTAGTTTTAGTCATGATTGCAATTGTTAGCATGTTCCTGCAGGAATTGAAGTTTGTTTTTCCTAATGCACAACGGATGAATCGTGGTGGCCAGGTTGGTGAACAGCCTTTTTCTCCACCCACATTGCTCTGTGCTGCATTTGCAATTGCTGCATTCTAATATTTCATTCCCATTGGTTCAAGACATGCTTGGAGGGATTAGAATTTGTGGATATCCAATTTCCATGTTGTACCTTTTTGCATCTTATTAATAGATTTATGATTAGAAGAAATATATCATTCTTTACAAAATATTTGATTTTTTTAATAGAAGAACATGCATAATGTGGCTAAAATGTTGTTTTTTGATTGTATCCAGATTGTGTAACCATCTATCTTATTCCCTTTTTTTGTCAAAAAGATTGTGCTCCCTCCTTCCCAAATTATTGGTCCGCTATTCCATTTTGAGATATACCAAAATGTAGTCCTCTTTGATGTTGATAAATAAATTTCCTATCTTATCCTTTACCTTATTTAAAAACTCAATAATATTCTTTCACTGGAGTTTAAATCAATGAGGGTAGTTATGGAAACTTTTACCTTTTTAACTACAAGACAATGCATTAAATGGTGTTCTGTGTTCCCTTAAAAAATTGGATTGTTTAATCAGGACCAACAATATGGGATGGGGTTAGTATTAGTGTAGTTGGCCTGTAATTTGTGAAGCTTTTGACTTATCAAAAAAAAAAAAATTTTGTGAAGCTTTTGCATTTGTCAAACAGACTAAATTGAATTTGAAGTGGAAATCAGAGATGATAATCAACATGTTTTGCTGCCTATTACATACAGAAAGATTTTTACGTGATGTTTTACTTCTCTTTTTGATTCAATTATGTAACTTGCCATTGAGTGAATTGGCACAAACTAGTTGGTTAGTCCATTACAAGGTAATCAAAAGTGAAAGGAGACATTAAGGCTCCAAGTCCTTGTATTGCCCAAGGTATGAGGCAACAAAAAGGCGCTAGCCCGATTAAAGTGAGCCTCCAAAATCTAAATATAGTTAATATAGATATAGACCTTAAACAATATGTACCTAATGATTTGAAATATTATAATCAAGTGTTTTTAAATGTGTTGCATGAAGAAATTAGGTCTATTAATTGATTTCAAATAGGCTCAACATGTTTTAGGCTCTATTATTTATTCTAATATTAGGCTTACAACAAGCTTCAATAAATTAATTAATGTGAGAATAAGTTTTACAAGCTTCTGTAAATTAATAATCTAATTATAGGTTTGACAAGCCTTCTATACTTTTTCTTTTAAAAAATTAAATTTAAACTTATAAAAAAAACCATGGAGTGCACAGTAAAACTTAAATGAGGTTGCAGCTTGTGCCTTAGTGCAAAACTTAGTGCCTTTTGCCTTAGTGCCTTTTTCATGGCTTAAGGCGGTTGCCTTGCTCACCTAGGCTTTAAAGGCGAGCTCCTCACTAAAGGTGCCTTGCCTTAAAGCCTTACTGGTGCCTTGCCTCACCCATGCGCCTATGCAAGCAGGGCACTTTGACTACACCAGTCCATTAGTTCCATTCTTCATTTGAATATTGTGTAGCTATATTCACTAATAGTTCTATTCTAGCACATGCTTACATTAGTCTCACTCACTTGAAGAAGTTGTATTTAGTTTATCAGCTTTCCTATTTTGGAATTCTAATGCTCCTCATTCTTTGGACGTTAGAATATGCTACAAGTTATTTTACTGCGATATTAGAAAATTGGTACTCCTACAAAATTCATCCTGATAATGGATAAATATGTGATGATGCTAAGCTTGTGGCATAATTTTTCGAATTTTTCTCCTTTGCAGGTTATTAAAGAAATTATTGAAACTTGCCGTGCACATGATTTTACAGATGTTATCCTAGTTCATGAACACCGTGGTGTGCCAGATGGTATCACTATGAGCCATCTACCCTTTGGTCCAACTGCATATTTTGGATTACTCAATGTGGTAAGTATGATCATATTAGTGTTTTTTGTACTTTTGCTTTGGCTTTGGCCTCGTTGTATGGGGCATCAATATGTTAATAAAGTGTTTGCCTGTAGGTTACAAGACATGACATTAAGGACAAGAAAGCCATTGGAACGATGTCTGAGGCTTACCCACATTTGATACTTAACAAGTTTTCAACAAAGGTATTGTTTATCTTTGTTGGATTTAATCAATATATTATGTCAAGAAAGCTTATTAAAAAAAATATGGAGAGTTTTCAACTGTATATTGAGGTTGTGTTCTTGTCAGAAATTATTGGTGAATTCTGCCCCAAGGGCACTGCATATCTAATAGAATGTAGCAAAAATATGGAATGTATCTATGGTTTCTTAAATGAGTTCCGTGAGATGTAAATGTCAGTACCATAAATGGTTTCTCAGTTATTTTAGTGTTAAAATTTTAAAAGAACAACTGGAACAAGTACAGGACAAGTAACTTGAAGGATTTTACTGCCAGAAACACAGTAGGAGCCTTTATTTTGGCAGTTTTGGCTTCCCAACTCTCATGGGATGTAGCATCAATTCTGCTTTTGTGTTCACTGTTTTATATTTACATTTTTAACAAAAACTTGTTAAAATAACCTCTATATGTTACTTATAAAAAAAGTGTTCCCTGTTTGATCTTATTCAGCTTTTTATTTATTTATTTATTTTTTATATTGTTGATAACTAGGTGAAAGGACAGCAAACATTCTGAAGCATCTTTTTCCAGTGCCAAAGCCAGATACCAAACGCATTATAACTTTTGCTAATGAGTCTGACTATATTTCATTCAGGTTGGTTTATTGTTTGATTCTTTTAGCGATGCTTCTATTGGCTATTCTCTAGTTTGTTAAACTTCTGTCAGCAATGATTATGTTAGGTCCAGGACAGCAAACATTCTGAAGCATCTTTTTCCAGTGCCAAAGCCAGATACCAAACGCATTATAACTTTTGCTAATGAGTCTGACTATATTTCATTCAGGTTGGTTTATTGTTTGATTCTTTTAGCAATGCTTCTATTGGCTATTCTCTAGTTTGTTAAACTTCTGTCAGCAATGATTATGTTAGCTTGGACCTATATTATCTCCATTGACATAAATTATGTGTGAATGTGTGTTCACAATGTTTAACATACAAAAGAAAAAGGGCAAATTGCACTTTCCCTCACTAAACTTTAGGGATGTTGCAGCCAAGAGCCTTGTAACTCAATTGGCACCTCTTGGTGTTTCTAACAAAGGTGTCTAGGGTTCAAATCCACCCTCCCTCAACTATTGAATCATAAAAATAAATAAAAAAGAAAGAAAAAAAGGGGTAGTTGCAATGTTCGCCTAATTGATTGGTAATAGGCAAAGTGCACCTCTCCATGTTTGTGTATTTACAGTAATTAACCTATCAAAAAGTGTGTATTTACAGTAATTAGCATATAAATCAAAAAGAGCAAATTGCAGATTTCCTTCCTAAGCTTTGGGTGGTTGCAATGCCCTTTGATTGATTGGTTATATGCAAATTGCCCCCATTGTTTCAAATTTACGTTGGAGTCAATTTTTTTAACAAAAATTTCTAGTTTTTTTCTTAAATTCATGCCCGGGCCCACATGAATATCGTTTGAAATGTCACTTATGCCCTTAATGATGCCAATTCTATTTGGATTTCACATGAAATGTCAAATGCCAAATTTTGGAATGAGTCTTGATGTGGAACTATGGCTGAACAGCACACGTGTTTGCTTTTGAACCCTATTAACAACTTGTAAACAATCAGGCATCATATTTATGAGAAGCATGGAGGTCCTAAATCCATTGAGCTTAAAGAAGTCCGTCCTCGGTTTGAAATGCGGCTTTATAAGGTATTTTATGCTACTTTGTTACTTTTCAGTAAAGCTTAATTTTTTTGAAGGATTATTCTCTTTTAATTGTGTGGAAATTGTTTCACAACACCTTAAATAATTTGCTTCTGGTATTACACTATCATATGCTAGCTATTGTTGGGTGCTATTTTGCGTGAATACATAATGATGGTAGGAGATATTTTTGCTTTGTTATTTATGTGATCAACATCCAAGAACCTGTCACAAGTAAGCATGTTCTTGGGGTGGCCATTACCAACACCCCCCTCTTTTTTTACCCATTGTGCTTTCTAATGGTGGGGTTGGGGGGGTGAGGGGAGGCTTCTTAGTATTTTGTAAAGAAGTCATTTCGTTATTTTCCTTTCAAGATATTGGAACTATGATCAAATGGGATTTTCATTCACATTCTCTATTAGCTGATGTTCCATAATATTTCTTGTCATGAATCCTCTTTTTCATCGTTGTTGGTTTAGAGGTTTTGAGTACTACTATACAGCTGAAACAAACTGATATCACTATCATCATTATATGTTGCTTTGTGACAATTAGAGCCTACTTTTTTCAATAAAATTTATTTCACACACAGACACAGACACAGATATATATAAGGTCTAGCTAAATTTGCACCTCCCCTTATAAGTTCTAGGTGGAGGATAATGTTGTGGGTTCAAGACCCATCAGCTGCGTGTGTAATTATCCAATGTGTGCATATTGGTTTGTAAATCCATTTTCTTCCTTTGTCTTAGGTTTTCTCAATATGAGTTTAAATTGGTACATTCCTTTTCTGATGGTATTTATTTAAATCCTCCTGTCATTATCATCTTCTTTTATGCTTTCCTATTCTTGTTCATTATATTTATCCGAACTTGTCCTTAACTTCATGTTTCATTGGGACCCTTAGTCATCCCCTCTATTTGGCTTGATGTCATTCATCAATTAATTGGTGAGCATTTGTTGTGTCTACACAATCTATCTTCTTCTCTTCTTTTTACCTTCTTCTGTTCTGCTTCCACCAGAACTATCTCTTTATTGTGATGCCGTAGCACCCCCCATTTTTTAGTAATTATAGCTGACAGGCACTGATCCTTAGGGCATTGGGCTCAGTAATGACCTAAATATATACATCTTAGCATTGAATTTCTTCATTACCTTTGAGGTAGAATCCCGCCACTTCACTGGAATCAGCAAAGTTTTCTTAAGTATACATTTTTAACAGTAATTAGGTTTTTTCTGGTTATCTTTACTAGTTTAAACAATTTCAAACATTGGACTGTATTTTTGGATGGATCATTTGAAGACCAGATGTTTCTAAGATGGGATTGTAGTGGTGTTGCCAAAGTAAATAAATAATAAAGCAACTGAATTAGAAAGAAACTATGTGTGATGTGATCTTTAAAGATGGTGAAGTGCTAGGATGTGAAGCATAAGATTGTGATTTGACTCTTGTGAGTGGCCACTTAGAAAGTATTTGAGGATAGCCACCCCTCCTAGAATCCTACTTATAGGAACTAGCACTAGGAAATGGCCTTTATTATATGAACTGGTATAAAAGGTCTTCATAGGTTTTTTTCATTTTGTGTATCAACCTTCTGGCTGGTAGCTTTGTTAACTTTCTACCCAACAAATGTTGTTCCCTTTGAAAAAGTGTACATTGTAACAGCATTGTAACAGAGTCATATTGACTGATTTGACTTCAATCTTAAATGCTGTCCTTTATACTATAATGTGGGAATAAAAGAGAGGAACAGTTGTAGCGAAGGATCATTTGGGGGAGTAGGAAAAACTTACCCACCGATATTTGAAATGGACATTTTTTGGAATAGAGCAAATTGAAGGGTGGAGGACAACGTTTTTTTGGTTAAGGAAGTCTATGGCTGCAAATGGCTCTTATTTCCTCAATGCTATATTAAATGACTCTTATTTCCTCAAAGCTATATTACTGCCCTTTGGCATTTAATTATAAATTTAACCTTTGGGAGTGATGATTATTCTGGCGTTCAATTCAAGGTGGGTAAGAATCTTTTGTGATTGTCTGCAATCTGCATTAGCCAATAGCCACAGCATCACTTTGTTCCAAATATCAATGAGGTAGTAAATCCAAAGACTTGTGATCCTGGAGGGGTAAAAAGATTACAAATCTACAAATATATTTCTGAAATGCTCACACATAACTAAATAAATATTATATGTGCGCGCATGTGTGTGTATATATATATTCCCTTTGTTGACAGGAGGAGTCTTAGTTCGTGTTAAACCTGATTGATCTTTGGGTTTTATGTCCTCAAATATATATTACTACTCTTTGGGCTTCAAATTATATAGGAAAACACTTGGGAGTGGTAGTCACTCTGGAGTTAAATTCATGGTGGGTAAGAGTGCTGGTTTATGATATCCTGCATTAGCCACGGCATCACATTGTACCAGATATCCTTGAGGTTTATGTCCATTGATGAGTAATCCAAAGACCTGTGATTCCTGAGGGGTATAAGGATTGTAGATCTATAGAAGCATATTTCCGAAATTAATAGTTTTTTTTTTGGTTGTTGTGTTGTTGGAGAAAAAGGACCTTAATTCATATTAAATAAGCTTGAGTGATTTATGGGTGTACCTATTCTAATTGTTTTGTCAAACAATAGAAGACCTTTTGCCATAGTATGTTGTTTTTTATGGTTCCTTAGCACGTTGCCTGTACTTTGGTTTTTTATTGTACCTTTTCATTCTTTTTTGGAATGAAGCATTATTTACTTGGCAATTGAAAAAAAAAAAACCAAGAACAGCAACAGGAGACCTTATCTCCACAATTTTTAATACTCACAACATGTCAAACCCAAGACCTTGACTATTAAAGGTGTAGAAATACGCTACCCTAATGATGCCACTGGTTATACACCGTTAATTTTAGTTGTAATGCTTTTGATCCACTTGAGCTGATGCCAAGCTTTCTATTGGTGTCTATAGTTCCTCAGCATCTATTCATAATTTGTTGCTCTCTACTTAGATGTTGGATTGCTCTCTGTAATTTTTAGCTTGTTATGTAATTTGCTTGTATTTGATTGTTCTACTCGGTATCTCTTTGTTGCTGTCTCAGATAACATTAGGAACATTGGATCAAGATGAAGCTCAGACTGAATGGGTCATCAGACCATACATGAACACAACCAAGAAAAGGAAGTTTCTTGGGGATTGATGCCACCTTAGAGAAAATATTACGCTTTGTTTTGCAGCGATTTTGGCCCCAGATATGCTTAAGCTAGTTGCTTGTTATCATACGCTGTCAGGTATATTTATAGAAATGTGAAACTTCATAAATTTGATGATGGAACCTTTTTAGTTTCATTTGAGGGATTTGAGGAAGTGGCAATTTTTTTTTTCTTCATATTTGTAATTGTAATTTGTGAGGCTGTGATATTATCTCCATGGGAGAAAGTGGGGGCTTAGCATAATTAATAAGCAATTTAAATTTCGTGTCATTTGAATATTATTTAGGACAAAATTTGGCTACAAACTTGGTTTTAGCCTAAGGCTACAACTTCAATTAAAAAAAAAAAACATGGTTATATATTTTGAAAATCTAGCTATTAGAATTTATATTATTTATGTTCTTAACATGCATATCAAATTTTGTATTAATAAAAAATGTTATTAACTTTTCGATCCACAAACTTACTTTTTATGCATAATTTTATTCTACAAAAATTTGAAATTTAAACTTTGATTGATGACATAATTATTGGTATTTAATCTTTTGAAAATTTTGTAAGTATGAAGAATATACGAAGAAAATGTAATTTAATGGTGAATTTGTCAAAATTCACACTCAATAAAAAGATATTAAGTGAAGTTCTAGCCTTAGACTATAACAAAGTTTGTTGTCAAAGTTTATCCAATTATTTACTATTTAATCTAGAAATTTATTTTTTGTGCATAATTTTATATTGCAAAACTTGAAATTTAAACATTTAATTAATAATATAACTTTTGATGTTTGATTTTTTAGAAATTTTGTAAGCATGAAAGATATAAGAAGAAAATGTAATCCATGATGGATTTGTCAAAATTCATATTCAATAAAAAAACATTGAGTGCAATTGTAGCCATTGACTGACAAAGTTTGGCCAGTTGATTTGTTTAAATAATATACATGAATAATTTTAAATGGACAAAATTCCAAGGACTACCATTCTTACTAAAATATTAAAGTGGCTACTTATTACAAAAATTAAACTATTAAATTGCATATTATTTATGTTTTTAACATACATGTTAATTTTTTTTCCAAACGAATATTATTTACCATTCGATTCACAAATTTTTTTTTTATGCATATTTTTAGACTATAAAAATTTAAACTTTAGACATTTAATTGATGACATAACTATTAATCTTTAATTTTCTAAAAAGATTGAAAAGATTTAAGGACGGAAAATATAATAAGAAAATATTATGGATTAGATGAAAGGACAACAACCGTAAATTTGTAAACAATGTTAATCAGCATTCCCTCTCATTAAGGTTCTTTCTCGTGTGCATTAAACATTAAACCTAAGGCCCCCTCTTACAAAAAGGGGGAAAGAGATATTGCTTGGACTAAAAAAAAATTATTGTGGCTAACCATATTACTGTTGCTAGTCAGCAAAATAATCATGCTGGCCAACAAAGTTCATCATAAATCAAATTCACTTTTTCAAAAGTAAGCACTCAAAGTTTTTGCCTTTCGTTTTCTTGTCCTCATTTATTTATTTATTTTTACTGTTGCTGGTCATCAATATAATTCACTGGCTAGCTTAAGTTAAAAGATATTTTTAATGGGTACTTTAGGCCAATTATTATCTATTATTTTTAAAAAAATTTGACATGATTTTTATTAAAAATGAAAAAATTAAGTATAAAAATATTAATTACTTTTTTTTTATCTTTAAAACTTTTCTAAAATAGTTTGTTAATGAAAATTTTAATTTATGATATCTGCTCCTAATGATAAAGAAGTTTCAACTTATAGCGTTCGCTCCTGATGATAGCTCTTTATTGTTAAACTAAGACACCAATTAGTTTTTTATATAAGCGAAAATTAAATCTCAGATCTCTTATTCAACCATAAAAATTTTTACCAATTAAGTTAATTAAAACCAATGTTATAAATTGCACTTAAGTCATCTTTTAACGTTTCAAAAGTAAATACTAGAGTCTTTCTTTTTTCCTTTGCAGTTACAAACACTACAGGAATGCTAACCCAAGAATATAATGGCTGAAGTAACACCAAACATTCAAACTAACATACTAACATCTAAATTGGTAAGTTTATAAGTGAAATTTTGTACATTAAACCGACGAAGATAAACTAGAGAAATTAACTTCTCTCACTCACTTCATAGTAGTTGGTAGGAAATGGGAACCACCACAACTGATAGCACATGCACAGCTACAAAAGAAAGAATCAAAATTTTCAATTATTGTACTTCCTGGAAAAGGTGCAATGACCGTGCTTGGGATCCACCAGGACCACCATGCGCAATTATTCATTCATTTCATTGAAATCAATTCAATGGTTCACATTTGATTCACACATTTAGTGGTAAAGGATCATTATATTGCACGCCTTAAAAGCAAAAGATGAATTTATATATATATATATATATATAAGTGATAGGTTTAATTATAATATCTTCTTCATTGTGTTATTTAAGTCGTATAAAAAATAAATTGTTTGTAAAGAGTACTAGAAACAAATTATAACTACACGTTACATTATTTATAAAATATCTATTCTTATATAATAATTGAATGTAAAATGCATTATATTTTTTTGAAGAAAAAAAAAACATGGTTATGTATTTTAAAAGTCTAACTATTGGAATTTATATTCTTTATGTTCTTAACACGCATGTCAAATTTTGTACCAATCAAATGTTATTTACTTTTTGATTTACAAACTTACTTTTTATGCATAATTTTATACTACAAAAATTTGAAATTTAAACTTTAATTGATGACGTAGCTATTGGTATTTAATCTTTTAAAAATTTTGTAAGTATGAAGAATATATGAAGAAAACGTAATTTAATAGTGGAGTTGTCAAAATTCATACTTAATAAAAAGATATTAAGTGGAGTTTTAGCTTTAGACTAGAACAAATTTTGTTGCCAAAGTTTAACATATTATTTACTATTCAATCTATAAACTTATTTTCTGTGCATAATTTTATACTGCAAAACTTGAAATTTAAACGTTTAATTGATAACATAACTATTAATGTTTGATCTTTTAGAAATTTTGCCAAGTATAAAAGATATAAGAAAAAAATGTAATGCATGATGAATTTGTCAAAATTCATATTTAATAAAAAAAATATTAAATTCAGTTATAACCATTGGCTAACCAAGTTTGTAGCCAAATTTTATCATTTTTCTAATAAGTCAATTGATTTGTTTAAATAATACACATGAAAAGTTTCAAATGGACAAAGTTCCAATGACTACAATTCTCACTAAAAAATTAACATAGCTATATATTGCAAAAATCAAACCATTAGATTGCATGTTATTTATATTTTTAACATACATGTCAATTTTTTTTCCAATCGAATATTATTTATTATTCGATTCATAAATTTATTTTTTATACATACTTTTATATTACAAAGATTTAAAATTTAAACATATAATTAATGACATAGTCATGAATCTTCAATTTTTTTAAAAGATATAAGTGAACATAATAAGAAAATATTATGGATTAGATGAAAGGACAACAACTGTAAAATTGCAAACAATGTTAATCAGCATTTAGCGAAAAAAAAATGTTAATCGGCATTCCCTCTCATTAAGGTCCCTTCTCTTTTTGCTGAAATAAGGTCCCTTCTCTTGTGCATTAAACCTAAGGCTCCCTTTTATAAAAAGGGAGAAAAAGATATTACTTGGACTAAAAAAGAATTATTGTGGCTAAGCATATTACTGTTGCTAGTCAGCAAAATAATTACACTGGCTGACAAAGTTGACCATAAATCAAATTCATTTTTTCAAAAGTAAACACTCAAAGGGCCAAAGGAAAATGCCTTACAACTACTTAAGGTAAGTCTTTTGTCTTTTCTTATCTTGCTTTATTTATTAATTTTTATTGCTCCGAGTCAGCAATATGGCTTCCTAGTAACCTTATTGTGTTTTGTAAAAATACATGTAAATAAAAAAGTATGTAAAAATATATGTAATGTTAATTAAATATTAAAAATTATTATTTAAACAACAGTATCAAACATCCCCATAATTCACTAGCTACTGTAATTTAAAAGATATTGTTAACCGATATTTTTAAATCAATTGTTAATCTCTTATTTAAAAAAAGTTTTGATATGACTTTTATGAAAAATAAAAATAACTAGTATTAAAATATTAAATACTTTTTTCTTTAAAAACTTTTCCAAAATAGTTTGTTAACAATTGCACTTTTTTTTTTAGAGAGTTTCAACTTTCTACTATGATAAAAAGCTTTTCTTAAATGGTTTGTAACAATTGTACCTTTTTTAGACAGTTTTCTAAAATGATTTGTTAACAATTGCATTTATTTTTTTAAAGAGTTTCAAACTATGGCGTCCGCTTCTGATAATAACTTTTTATTATCAAACTAAAACATCAATCTGTTTTTAATGTAGCGGAGATTGAATTTTAAATTTCTTATTCAATCATCAAAAATTTTATCAATTGAGTTAACTGAACCCGCATTAACAATTGCACTTAAGTCACCTTTTAACCTTTCAAAAGTAAACACTTAAGAGTCTTTCTTTCTTCCTTTGCAGTTACAATCACTACAGGAATGCTAACCCAAGAATATAATGGTTTAAGTAACACCAACCATTCTAACATACTAACATCTAAGTTGGTAAGTTTATAACTGAAATTTTGTATATAAAACCAACGAAGATAAGCTAGAGAAATTACGGGCCTGTTTAGTATATGTATTTAAATAATAATTTTTAATTTTTTTAAAAATACATATAAATAAAAAAAATATATATATATATAAATATGTGTAATTTTTAAACATGTGTTTAAGTTGTTGCAGCAAATAGACCGTACTTCTCTCAGTCACTTTATAGTAGTTGGTAGGAAGTGAGAACCACCACATAGCACAGCTACAAAAGAAAGAGTCAAATTTGCAATTATTGTGCTTCCTGGAAAAGGCGCAATGACAGTGTTTCGGATCCACCACTACGCGCAATTATTCATTCATCCCATGAAAATCAGTTCAATGGTTCACATTTGATTCACACGTATAGAGGTAAAGGGCCCTTATGCTGCACGCCCTAAAAGCAAAAGATGATTTCTTTTTTTTTTTAATATAAGTGATAGATTTATAAAGAATACTAAAAACAAACTTTAATAGCACATTATATTATTTACAAAATATTTAGTCTTATATAATAATTGAATGTTAAATATATTATATTTTCTTGAAAAAAAAAACTTACAAAATTTTAAACATTTTTAAATAACAAATATTGATAGTTTAGTTTAAAAAAATTTAACATATTGTATCAACTATAATTTGTTAGAAAATAATCAAATTATTTTAAGAATGGCTTGGAACTCCCTTATAAGCCTCATTTATTGTTTTCATTTTTTAGTTGGAAAACAAAAAACAAATTACTGAATTTTTTCATGCATAGTGCAGGTTTACTACTAGTATTAAAATAAATATATTGTCTTGGGTTGTCACTAATACGACACATGTCAACTCATTTAAAGAATATAATCCAAAGTGATTAACATATTTTTATATTTTGTAAACACATAAATTTTAATTATTATTAGAATATAAATTCTTCTTAAATTTTATTTCATATAATTGTACTATAAAATGTAAAACTTCTTATTACAAGAGTTTCCACCGGAATTTATAAATACAAATCTAAAAATGATAAAATGAAATGAGACCTTTTTCTTTATTTTTTGTGAAAGGGAAAGGGGTCATAGTGTTTCAAATTTCAATGGAGAATTCAACCCCATACGTAATTATTCAATTTGATATTTAAATTATAATTTACATAGGAAATAAATGAATGTTATTTATATAAATTAAACGAGTTTAATCATGTCAAAATGGGCCAATCCGTTTTGATAGAGATAATGAATCAAATTATTTGGAGTTATTCACATTATGTTGGACAATGAAAATTAACTATAAAAATTCAAATTATCTTTGGAGAATGTATTTTTGGTGTAATCAAATGTTGATAAGATTATTGAAACTCAACAAACTCATTTCCTTTTTCCGAAGGATTATCTATTTTGATTGATTTTTTTATGAATAGATAGCCATATCTGATTCCTTTTGTTTATTACTTAAAAATAAATAAATCAGTTAGTCCTATGGTTCTTCAATCTTCTTCTTTGTCATGAACAACCTTATCAAACAACTTCCACTCATTTTCTTAATTTTAATTTTTATTGTTGGGAAGTAAACTTCATAGTTCCACAGAAAAACACTTCACTCCACTCAGATAATTTTGGGGCCTGTTTGCCAAGCAAGTTCATACACAAAACTACATATTTTAAACAACATTACACACATTTCTATACACTTCTTCACCCACACGTATATCAAAAACACTCAAACAACATAACTCAAATTACTCTCCCAAACACCCCTTCACTTAAACTTCCTTCCAACTAATCAAATTTGTCCTTTTCTTTTCTTATATTCTTTTTAGAAACAAGTAAGCCACTTCCACTACATTTATTATTTATTTTTAGGGACTAAAGTTCCTTCCACTAGCTGAACAACTTGACCCGGCATTGAATTTTCTTCACATAAAAGTTACAAACATTACAAGAAAAGACCCTTCAATTGTAACCTCAAAATAATTGTTTGAGTAAAGCACACCAACCATTCTACTTGTTCATTATGATCCTTTCAACCTAAAAAAAAAAATTGTTGATCTAAAATCAAAGCTGGATGTATTTATTTCCATTGCTTCTTTAGTTTTTTTTCTAAGTGAAAATATTTAAAATTGAATAACTATAATTTTGTATAATAAACCCATGAAAATAAACTCAATTAACTAGAAAAATTCATTTGTCTCACACACTTTTTAGTAGTTGATGAGGGGATTCTAGCCTTTTACCCCTATTTATTTTTTAAATATTTGGCAATATGCCCCTGTTTCCAAACTATTTAGGTTCATGCCCCTGTTTTGAAACTCAATTTCCTCAAAATTGAGTTTCAATAAAGAACTCGATAAACCAATCGAGTTATGCCCGATCAAACTTACAAAAAAAAAAAAAAAAAAAAAAAAACTTGCATAGAACTCAAGTTTATGAAGCTCGAGTTCCCTTTAAAATGCCACTATAGCACGATCTCAATGCAGCTATAAGTTTTGGGATGATCAAACTAAAAAAAAAATTACATGGAACTCAAGTTCCATTTAAAACATCGCTATAGGTGTTCCTGAACGCAGCTATAGGTCCATCAATAAAAAAATATATATATATTTACCTATAGCTGCATTTCATAGAAGCTTATAGTGGCATTTTTAATACCTATAGTGGCGTTTTTTTATGGAACTTGAGCTCCATGAACTCGAGTTCCATGCCAATGTATATATATATATTTAAGTTTTATCGCCTCATACTCAATTTTCTACCAATAAGTTTTTTTATTGAAACTCAATTTTAATAGAATTGAGTTTCGAAACAAAAGCATAGACCTAAATAGTTTGAAAACAAAGCATGTTGCCAAATATTTTAAAAAATAAAGCTAAAAGGCGTTGATAGAAACCACACATACTGATAGGCAGTAGTCAGTACAGCTACACAAAAAGCCATATATGTCAGATTCTTTCTCAATTATTGTGCTTATAACGTGTCTGGGATCCACCACAACGCACAATTATTCAATCACCTTATTGAATTCAATTCAATGGCTATCTAGTAATGCCTCCAAACCCCCATGTTTTCCTTGAACTCGAAGGGCCAATTTGTGGTGTGCCTTTGTTTAGCGTGGATAGAATCTGTCTCTCTTGTATGAGGTATTTGTTTTTAAAAACAAATAAAAAATATTTTCTTATATATATTTCTAAAAATAAGACAAATATACAACTTTTAAGAAGTGTGTGCTAGCAAGCTACACAACTCTTCTGGTTTTCTGCCTAAATGAATTTTATTTATACAAGTTAAACGAGTTTAGTTGTGTTGAAACGGTTCAATCCTTCTTAATAGAGATAATGCATCAGATTATTTGGGGTTATTCACATTATGTTGGAGAATGAAAATTAGCTAAAAAAATCACATTATCTTTGGAGAATGTGTGGTTGGTGTTATCCAATGCTGATAAGATTATATAAAACTCATCAAACTCATTTCCTTTTTCACTGAAAGATTATCTATTTTAATTGATTTTTTTATGAATAAATAGCCATATTCGATTCGTTTGGATTATCACTTAAAATACAATAATAAAAAAATCAGTTAGTCCTATAATTCTTCAATCTTCTTCTTTTTCTTGAACAAACTTTTCAATCACCTTCCACTCGATCTCTTAATTTTTACTTTTGGAAAGTAATAAACTTCATAGTTCCTCCCACAGAAAAACACTTCATTCTACTAAGATATTTTTGGAATTAAACTTCCTTCCACTAGTCAAATTTGTCATTTTTTTTTCTTATCTTCTTTTGAGAAACAAGTGAGCAACTTCCAGTATATGTATTTATATACTTTCAGGAAGTAAAGTTCATTCCACTAACTCAAAAACTTGACCCCGCATTGAATTTTCTTCACATAAAGTTACAAACATTACTAGAAAAGATGCCCCAATTATTGTAACCCCAATGGAAATACTGGTTTGAGTACCATGTACCAACCATTCTACATTATGATCCTTTCAACCCCCCAAAAAAAAAAAAAAAAAAAACTTGTTGGTCTTATCTTTATACTGCTCCTTTCTATTATCAGAAATTACGGAAAAAGGCACCTCGCTCCAATGCTAACTCAAGGACCAACCATTCTAAGATCAGAGCTGGATCGATGAATTTATTTCCATTGCTTCTTTATTTTATTTATTGAGTACAGTTTTTTAAAATGTGTAACTCTAATTTTGTACAATAAACCAACGAAAATAAACTCAATTAACTAGATAAATTTTCCTGTCTCACTCACTTTTTAGTAGTTGGTAGGAACCACACAGTCTGATAGGCAGCACAGCTGCACAAAGAGACATATATATATATATATATATATATATATATATATATATATATGTCAAATTCGGTCTCTCTTGTGTCTATCTATTTGTTTTTGAAAACAGATAAAAATATTGTTCTTATTTTTTAAAATAAGACAAATATAAAACTTTAAAAAAGTGTGAGCTACCATGATACACAATTTATTTTATAATTTTTTTTTTTTTTTACAAAAAACTAATGTGGCGGATGGTTAATATAATTAGTAAAATTGTTATATTAGTGGTTGACTCATATGAAAATCAACACTTTATAATGATGTTGTAAGATAATTTGTGCATGTAGCATTATTCATTATATATCTATCACTTTGCAAACCATTCTCCCTTGGTTTTCTACCTAAATTGCAATCGTAAGTGTTCATGAACATACAATATAGTGTGTGTATTGTATCGTAAAATTATATGTATCATAAGTTACATAGACAAATGCTTTAAAATGAGAATTTTTTGTTAAAATTTGTACTTTTATTTGACACTAACAAGTTGTTAAACTTGTTTTTAACACAAATTATTAGGTTACTTAATTTATCCTAATAAAGTAACATATTCGTAAGTTTTTTTTCCTCTCTTTCTCCTACAAAATTTGGATTACACAGCACACTTACACTTCACTTTAATATTTATAAATTTATTTTCTATACTATGAATAAGATATTAATCAATAGTATAATTTTTTTTTTGTCATTATTGTTATAAGTTCAAAAAATTAGAATGCGAAGAAGAACTTTTTAAAATATATTAAAATGAAAAGAACAAGATGAGATAGTAAATGTTAATGACAATGAAGAAAATTTTAGTGAAGAAATAAGTTTTCAAAATGATAAACATGATAAAAGCATTGACTTAGATATGATTGATTAGGCAATATGATGAATATAATGTGATAAGGGTATTTTAGCCAAAGGTTTAATACCCCCAGACATGTCACGCAAGAAAGCCGATGGCACCCACAGGCCGGTCAGCTCCACAGAAACAAACAGAAGACCCAGGGTGACTGAAGCACGAGTGACGACCCCGCAATAACAACCTAATGGGCGATTCTATTAACCAACGGGGGACCCTTGGACGGGGTGAAGAAGCCGACGGGTCCAGCGTGGCTCGGCTTGGTCCCCACGAATGCCTGAACATGGAAATATCATGCATGACACGTGAAATAAATCCCATTACTCACCTATATCTCCCTCATATGGAAAGGCGCTCTAAAATCTTGGAAACCCTAAGTGCCAGACCTTCCCAATAAGGAAAGATCCCTACTTTGAAGGGATTTCGATTCACCATTCACCACTATATAAACACTAGACCTCCACTTTTTTCAAGTACACAGAAAATTCCTAACTCTCTCACTATTGAGCTTTTAGAGATTTCTCATTCACTAACTTGACATTTAAAGGGTTCTTGGTCGGTAAACTTGGTACCACACCGGTGCCTTCTATTTGGTCTATTTGCTCTTATTCCACAGGTACTTATTGGAGTGATTTGGAGCTTACAACTCACTGACGATTTTAGCACATCATCATGATGAAAATAAATTATTATTTTTGGGTCTTTGTAACATATTATCACTTTTGAATTTAAACAATTTGAATGTGTATATTATAAACATATGCTAGTTTGATTTATTTAGTTAGCTTGTCAAATATATATTACATAAGTGATGAATAAACTAGTCATTAGTTGAATATATTCAAAATTTATAATGAACATATCTTTTAAATATGTATATCTATATTTTTGTTTTAAATTTTATTAAGTGTTTGTGTATCTTACAATATACGATACGAAAAAATAAAAAATCAATTCACGATACGATTCATGTTTTGATAACTATGATTGTTATGTGTAAAAAAAGATAAATAATTAAAAAATTCAATAAAAAATTTAAAAATACATATTTTAATGAAATGTAGAGTAAAATATATATATAAAAAATTATACTAAAATGGACAAAATTTTACACAAAATACTCACATGGTGCTATTTTTGGTATTTACTACACCATAATGTTGGAGTCCATAAACCTTGCTTCTTTAGGCCTAAAATCCAATACCACCTGTCTTCTGAGGCTATAAAATTGCTTTATCAAAAGCTAAATCATAATAAAATTCACTTCATCAAAAGTAAACCAAATTAACCAATAGTCAAAGGGGGAAATGCTTTTACACTTGGACTAAGGTAAAGTCTTTGTCTTTTCATAAACAGATTTAACAATAACAAAGCAACTTCCATTAGAGTTAATTTTTTATAGAAAGAAACTCTATATTCTTTAACATATGAAGTTTTTAATTAAAAAGATATTGTTTGATTCACTTTTGTAACAGTGGAAGGTGCAATGAGCGTGCGCAATCCACCAGGACGCGTAAATTCGCCTTTTCGCTAATAAGTAAAATAATTACAGTGGCTTACAAAGTTCAATCATAAATCAAATTCATTTTATCAAAAGTAAAGCTTTTGTTGGATTCCGCTTATCTTAATTGATAAAATTTTGTATAGTTAAATAAGAAATTTAGAGTTTTATTTTTGCCTACACTAACGATTAATTAATAAACGTCATTGTTTAAAACTCTTTAAAAAAAAAAAAAGAAGTAAAGTATTTATATTTTCTTTATTTATTTATTTTTAATTATTGCTGGTCAGCAAAATAATTTGAATCATAAATCAAATTTACTTTCTCAAAAAAAAAAAAAAAAATGTAAACACTAGTGTCCGTTTTTTCTTATCCCTCAATAATTTGAATCATAATCCGCTAGCTGTGCTCAATTATTGTGCTTCTTGGAAAAGGTGCAATGACCGTGTCTGGGACGATATGGGTAATTAGCCATAATTTCCCAACCATTTAGTTAGTAGTTCTGGTTTTTAAACTATATGATTTACTAGCAACTCGAGTCTACTAGACTCGATTTTGGCCTATAAATCGAGCATCAAAGACTCGATTTCTATGCTCTAATTATTTCTGGCGTGGCAATTTTTCCATGTGACATCCACGTGGAAATCGAGTCTCTAAGACTCGATTTATAAGCCTATATAAACCAAAACAACAGCACCAGCCAGCAAAAAAAATCAGAGCCAGAAAGGAAAAAAAAAAAAAAAAAAAAACCTGAAGAAGAAGAATAGTAGCAGAAGAAGACGGCGAGCCCTAGGCCGCTCACGCGACCTAAGCGGCGAGGCCTGAGCCGCTAGGCTCGCGCGCGGCCTGGGCCTTGCGAGCTCTTTCTCTCTCACTCTGATCTGGTCTTTCTCTCCCTCTCTGATCTGATTTGATCTGATCTAGTCTCTCTCTCTTTGATCTGATCTGGGTGAGGCGTGCCTGAGAGTTAAAATTTTTTGAAATTTTTTTGGTTTATAAATCGAGTATTAGAAACTCGATTTCTAAGTGGGTTGCCACATGGGAAAAGATGCCACATTAGTGGTGATTAGACCATGAAAATCGAGTCATTGAGAGTCGATTTATAGGCCAAAATCGAGCATCTTAATGTCGAGATGCTAGTAAAAAATATAGTTTGAAAATATTGTCAGTTAATTATTGATGATCCTCGAGATCGTCAGTCAAGTTCGTCAGATGGAAAAGGATCTTCAGCCTTCAGAGATGGTCACCGGTGTGGTGCCTGCCACAAAACCTCCGATGCTAAAGTCAGTATATAAAACTTTTCTCTTAGAGCAAATCAATGTAAAACAAAAAGAAATCTCTTGTTGCTAGTCTGTCTGTATGTGTACCTTTTTCTTGGCAAGGTATGGGCATATATATATTCTTCTAAGGGCTCTAGTCGTTGGAGCCATTATGGAGATCTTCAATGCTCCTTTTTGTAACGTCCGGAGTAATGTGCCATTAGTATCCTCCAACGGATCTGTACAGTTGTCTTTGTAACTGTTTTGGGTTTGATTGTCTGCATTGAATATCCTGGATACCTTCGTCAGCAAAACTTGTGTCTGGTTTTCTTAACCAGAAGATATCTTCGTCGGTACTTATGGCATCGTCCATACGAAGTGGGTTCGTCGGTCCCGTCAGTTGCCCCCCGATTCTGTGTTCGTCATTTAACTGACGAATATAGAATACGAAGAGATTCCTGGCTATGAGTGTCGTTTGGGATTCCGTTCCGCATTAAATGAGTAGTGGCGGCGCTTCGTAAATCGTGGCCTACGTGGCACGTGTTGAGGGGTGGGATTTAATGCTTTGATGGGTGAGACTATTGGTCTTCCCGCTGTTTTTTGCAGTTTTCCCAAGATCTTTGTTTAAAAGTCTCTTCCCTGTTCACTGTCTTCAAAATTTCTCCAATCATTTGCTCTGGTCATCTTCTCCGGCGATCTTCTTCTGCGATTTTTCTGGTGGTGGTGCTTCCTTGGCCGTTTTGCCTCCTTTAAGGTATGCACATTTTTCTTTCAGCTTTTGTGTTTAACTTTCCTTGCCTCGTTGTTGCATCTGATTTCTTTTTCCCTTCTTTGTTTGCTTCTAAATTTCATGGGGGTTTAGCTTGCTGTTGTGTTTTTCTGGGTTTCATGGTTGATTACTCTGAGGTTAGGGTAGCTTGTCCATCAATTTCGTTTCTTTTTGCTCGCCTAGGAGGGTCTTTAGGGGTTCCTTCTAACATCGAGGATTTTGTTTTCGAGGGTAACTGCCTTAGTGTCGCTTTGGCTGATTTGTTGCCTTTGCTCCGTCAGTCTTTAAATTGGTTTATAAACGAGGTTGGGGAGCGAATAGGCATGTCTGAAGTTAGGTCGAGCGAGCTTGAGACTGGGTTGTCGTCCAGCGGCGGCCCAGCAGAGGAAGATACTGCCATTTCCAGTCCTCGGGAGGTTAGGGCTTTTTATGCCCTGGGAGAGGAGTGTGGGTTGGACGCTGATACTTTGATGAGGTTTAGAGACAGATTTCAGTTCCCGGATCGGGTTAGGGTTCGTCTGCCCGGTGACGAGGACCGGGCATGCCACTTTTTCCCTGGTGAAGTATGCTTTTATGAAGCTGCTTTTACTTGTGGATTGAGATTCCCCGTCCATCCATTTCTAATGGAGTTGCTGGATCATTTTGGTATCGCACCTGGGCAACTTATGCCTAATTCCTGGAGGATTTTGGTCAGCTGTATGGGAATATGGCTGGCGGCCAATGACGGGGATATGCTCAGGATTGATGAGTTAGCATATTTGTACCGCTTGAAAGCGTCGAAGGAGCATGGGTATTACGAACTAGTGCCTTGGGAGAGGAGGACTAGGATCGTCAAGAAATTACCTTCGTCGTTCAGGTATTGGAAATCCAGATTCTTCTATGTGTCTAGAGACGATTTTGAAACACCCTCGGATGAGTTTTGGGGTGATCTCCCGAGGTTACGTCGTCGGTGGGAAACCCCGACTTTAGGTGCGTCAACACTTCTTCTTCATTCCCTGAGTTATGTCCTGCTTCCATTCACGGCTAATAACACACTTTTTTTTTTTTTTTTTTTTTTTTTTTTTTTTTTTTTTAGCAAAGAGAAGACCAAAACTTAAGAGCAGGTATAGAGGGCGCGTGGAAAAAGCCATAGAGTACGCACAGACGATCGAGAGCTGGGACGATCTTGTTGATCCCAGGACTCTTGCATTCTACTGTCTTGGGCCCGAGCCTTCTGCATTTGTTTTAAAAACTGTTGACAGAGAAGGGAAAAAGAGTAAGTGATACCTTCGTCGGTACTTTTATCCTTACTTTTCTTTTCTAAGTACTAAGCTTCGTCAGTATTTCTTCCCTTTCTCTCTCGTCTGCTTATTCAAGACTAACATTTTCCTTTTTGGCAGAAATGACGTCTAAGTTTAACAAAGACATGTACGCCAAGATGAGGGCGAAGAAGGACGAGCCCTTGTCTAACATCGGCAAGAAGGCCGTACGGGTGAGGGGCGCTTCAGTCATTCCGCAAGTCGCCGTCACTCCTCTCGTCTCCGGCACTGAGACGACGAGGACTGCTTCCCCATCTACTTCCGTCGAAGAGCTTCCGACGCCTGCTTCCAAAAGGCCTCGTCTGACGGAGGTGGAAAAGGAGAAAGGGGAGGCTTATCCTTCTTCAATCTGGGGAGACGAGAGGCTGGCGGTTGAACGAGCTCACAACCTCGTGACTGCTGACGAACTGAAGACTCTCTCTGGAGTCCCTCTTAGCAGGGTGGCTGGTGGGCAAGTCCACAAGCTCGTCCAAGTAAAGCACTTCTTCCACTCTTTTTTTTTTTTTTTTTTTTTTTTTTTTTTTTTTTTTTACTAAAAGTTTAAATAACAGGTTCTGGGAGAGAGCATGCATATCGCTTCGGAATATCTCATTCAGGAGGCTAAGCTGGCGTCCCTTTTGTCGAGGGTTCAAGCCTTGGAGGGCGAAAATTCTAAGCTGAAGAAGAACCTTATCGATTCTATGGACGAGGCCACAACTTTGAAGGAGAAGGTTAAGGCTTTGGGTAACGACCTTAACGTTGAGCGTCAGTTGCACGTAGAGAAGGACGAGCAACTTCAGAATGCGAGGGAGTCACTCAAAACCATTGCAGCTCGGTCCGTTGAAGCATTCCAAACCACTGAGGAGTACAACACCGTGCTCTTCAATTGGTATTTCAAGGGCTTTGAGCTCCTCCGTCGGTATATGGCCAAGCATCCGACTGGTGTTGACATCGGGAACTTGGACCTGGAGGATGTGGACAAAGAAATGGCCGCTGACGAAGCTGCCCTTTCCTTGACTTCAGCGAGTGATGTTCCTGAGGATGCTCCCATTGACGATGCTGCTGCTGGTGGTGTCCTTCCCGAAGAATGAACCTGCTAAAAAAGAATTTTTTGTGTTGCCCGTCCTGTTTTGGGCATTTGTTTATCTTTTTTTTTTTTTTATATCTTCTTGGAAAACAATTTTAATTTATTTTGGGAACAGAATTTTTAGCCCAGCGTTTATGGGCTTTTAGTTGTAAAAACAATGGTGATTTGCCTGCCAGCTTCAGGCTTTTAATTTTAATCATTCGGTACTTACTTGCATTTGATTATGTTTGCCATATCTATTGCCTTGATAGCATACTGGTCGTCAGTTGTGAGTTTTCTTCGAGGTTTTAATCCCGCTGTGTAGCCTTTTGTCTTGATCATATGCTTATTCGTCGGAGGGGAACCTCGTTACTTAGCTAATTTTAGCTTTAGTTAGCTTTCTTCGTCGGTGACTCACATCCGTCTATGCGGAATCTGGTTACCCGGCAATTTTTGGCTTTCAGTAACTTACATCCGTCGAGGCGGAATCTTGTTACCTTTAACTTCGCTCGTTCGTCAGTAACTTACATCCGTCGAGGCGGAATCGTGTTACTTAGCCACTTTTGGCTTTTAGTTTCGTTTGTTCGTCAGTAACTTACATCCGTCGAGGCGGAATCTTGTTACTTAGCCAGTTTTGGCTTTTAGTTTCGTTTATTCGTCAGTAACTTACATCCGTCGAGGCGGAATCTTGTTACTTAGCCATTTTTGGCTTTTAGTTTCGTTTATTCGTCAGTAACTTACATCCGTCGAGGCGGAATCTTGTTACTTAGCCATTTTTGGCTTTCGTTTGTTCTGGATTGAGCCTGTTTGCACAAAGAGATTAGCTGAATAATTCATTTATTGATTGATAATCTATTACACATTACTGATGGTATTTCTTCAAGTGTTCGATATTCCATGGCCTCGGGAGTTTTTCTCCGTCCATGGTCTCCAGATGATAACTCCCTTGTCTGGAGTAGTGAATGACCTTGTATGGTCCTTCCCACGAGGGGCCGAGCTTTCCTTGAGTTGGGTCTTTGGTCGCCTGGGTCACCTTGCGTAGGACAAGGTCTCCTATGTTGAGTCTCCTGAGTTTCACCCTTCTGTTGTAGTAATCAGTCATTTTCTTCTGGTATTCAGACATCTTGTTGAAGGCTTTATCTCGAACTTCGTCAAGACAATCCAGATCTACTCGCAGGAGGTCGTCATTTTCTTTTTGGTTAAAGGCTTCCCTCCTGGTGCTGGTTAACCCTACTTCGACTGGGATAACTGCTTCTGTGCCGTAGGTAAGCTTGAAGGGGGTTTCTCCTGTCGGGGTCCTAGCCGTGGTCCGGTAGGCCCACAAGACGTTGGGCAGCTCGTCCGGCCATGCACCCTTTGCCTCGTCCAGTCTAGTTTTTATGATCTTGAGTAACGTGCGGTTTGTCACCTCCGTCTGTCCATTTGCCTGCGGGTGGCCTGGTGATGAGAACTGGTTCCTGATGCCCAAACCTGAGCAAAAATCCTTGAAAGCCTTGCTATCGAACTGTCGTCCGTTGTCTGATATGATCGTCCGCGGGATCCCGAACCTGCAGACAATATTCTTCCATACGAACCCCTGTATCCTAGCCTCGGTGATGGTTGCCAATGCATCTGCTTCAACCCATTTAGTAAAATAATCAATAGCAACAAGTAGGAATTTTACCTGACCTTTGCCTTGAGGCAGCGGACCGACGATGTCAATCCCCCATTGTGCGAACGGCCAGGGAGATGTTATCGTCGTTAGCTTCTCTGACGGTAATCGTTGAATGTTCCCAAACCTCTGACATTTGTCACATCTTTGGACGAACTTTGTGGCGTCATTTTGCATTGTTGGCCAGAAGTAACCTGTATGCATGATTTTTCTTACCAGGGATCTTGGTCCTGCGTGATCTCCGCAAATTCCTTCATGAACTTCTCTGAGGATGTATTCTGCTTCTTTTTCGTCAACGCACCTCAGGTAGGGCATGGAGAAACCTCTTTTGTACAGAGTATCATTGAGAATTGTGAACCTGGTGGATCTCTTCTTGATCTTTCTGGCTTCATGTGCGTCCTGGGGTAAATGGCCATCTTGGAGGAAAGAAATGATGGGCGTCATCCAACTGCTTGCGTCCTGGAGTGTGAAAGTTGTGGCTTCTTCTATGCTGGGACTCCCCTGTATTTCCATCATTAGGTCTGTCTTTGAGTCGTCTACTTCTGACGAAGCTATCTTTGACACTTCGTCGGCGGCCACGTTCTGGTTCCTTGAGATCTGGACGAACTCCACTTTTTCAAATTCTTGAGTTAAGTGTTTCGTCAATCTGAGATATTTCTGCATCCTTTCTTCCTTTGCTTCATATTCTCCGTTGATTTGTCCAATCACTAACCTTGAATCGTTCTGGACTAGTAGATTCCTGGCTCCAAGTTCTTTTCCGAGCCTTAAGCCTGTCAGGATTCCTTCATACTCAGCCTCGTTGTTGGTGGCTGGGAATTTTAGTTGAACTCCATACCTTAGCACTTCTCCGTCAGGAGTGGTTATGACGACCCCTACTCCTCCTCTTTTCTTTGTTGACGAGCCGTCAGTCTTTATCACCCATGTCTCGTTCATGCTGGCAATACTCGGCTCGTCTGGATAGGTATATTCGGCGATGAAGTCTGCCAGGGCTTGTGCTTTGATGGCCGTCCTTGAATGGTACTCCACGTCAAATTGGCTGAGTTCAATCGCCCACTGGACCATTCTGCCTGCTGCTTCAGGTTTGGTCATAGATTTCTTGATGGGTTGATCCGTCATCACTAGAATCGGGTGCGCCTGGAAATACTGCCTGAGCTTGCGCGAGGCTACTATTAAAGCAAATGTGATCTTCTCAATCTTTGGGTATCTGTATTCCGCTCCCTGGAAGGCTTGGCTGACGTAGTAAACTGGAAGCTGTTTCCCATCCTCTTCTCGGATCAAGGCGGCACTGACGGCTGTAGATGAGACTGCTAGATATAGGTACAGATTTTCACCTTCTTTCGACGGGCTCAGGAGGGGTGGATTGCTGAGGTAACGCTTGAGCTCCTGGAACGCCGCTTCACACTCGTCGGTCCATTCAAAAGCTTGCTTCAGGGTTTTAAAGAATGGTAAGCACTTATCAGTGGCTCTAGACACAAACCTGTTAAGGGCTGCGATCCGGCCTGTGAGCTTCTGGACTTCCTTGACGGTCTTAGGTGATGTCATGTTAATTATTGCTTGCACTTTCTCAGGATTTGCTTCTATCCCCCTCTGGGATACCATGAATCCAAGGAACTTCCCTGAGGCAACACCGAAGGCACATTTACCAGGATTCAGCTTCATTCTGTATTGCTTGAGGGTCTCGAATGTCTCTTTGAGGTCGTCCAGGTGTGTAAATTCTTCCTTGCTCTTGACGAGCATATCGTCCACATATACTTCCATGTTTTTTCCTATCTGCTTGGCGAACATTCTATTCACTAACCTCTGATAAGTTGCCCCTGCGTTCTTCAGCCCAAAAGGCATCACCTTATAACAGTAGAGCCCCTGGCTAGTGATGAAGGCAGTTTTCTCCTGGTCTTCATCAGCCATCTTGATTTGGTTGTATCCTGAGAATGCATCCATGAATGTTAACAATTTGTGCCCGGCAGTGGAATCTACGAGCTGGTCTATCCTTGGGAGCGGGAAGCTATCTTTTGGGCAGGCCTTGTTCAGATCTGTGAAATCCACACACATTCTCCATTTCCCGCTTGCCTTTTTTACTAAGACGACGTTGGCGAGCCATTCTGGGTAGTACACTTCCCTGATGAAACCTGCAGTCAAAAGTTTACTCACTTCGTCTGTGATTGCCTGGTCTCTCTCGGGTGCAAATGTCCTTCGTTTCTGTTTGACGGGCTTTCTCTCCGGGTCCACATTCAGCCTGTGTTGTATGACCCCCGGAGATATACCTGGCATGTCGTCATGACTCCAGGCAAAGACGTCTAGGTTGTCTCTAAGAAACTGAATAAGCCTCGTCTTCATTTCGGGGCTCAAGGTCGTCCCTATCCTGGTTGTCTTCGTCGCCTCCCCTTTGATGAGTTCTACTGCTTCCAGGGCCTCCATCTTTTCTCCTTCCTTTTCTTCTATTATCCAAGTGTGATTCTCTTTAGCTGCTAAAACAGCTTGGTAGCATTCTCCATTTCCCGCTTGCCTTTTTTACTAAGACGACGTTGGCGAGCCATTCTGGGTAGTACACTTCCCTGATGAAACCTGCAGTCAAAAGTTTACTCACTTCGTCTGTGATTGCCTGGTCTCTCTCGGGTGCAAATGTCCTTCGTTTCTGTTTGACGGGCTTTCTCTCCGGGTCCACATTCAGCCTGTGTTGTATGACCCCCGGAGATATACCTGGCATGTCGTCATGACTCCAGGCAAAGACGTCTAGGTTGTCTCTAAGAAACTGAATAAGCCTCGTCTTCATTTCGGGGCTCAAGGTCGTCCCTATCCTGGTTGTCTTCGTCGCCTCCCCTTTGATGAGTTCTACTGCTTCCAGGGCCTCCATCTTTTCTCCTTCCTTTTCTTCTATTATCCAAGTGTGATTCTCTTTAGCTGCTAAAACAGCTTGGTAGCATTCTCGAGCTAACACCTGGTCTCCCTTGACTTCTCCAACACCGTTTTCTGTTGGGAATTTTACCTTCAGGCAGTAGGTGGATGTGGACGCCTTCCACTTGTTAAGTGCTGGTCTTCCGATGATGACGTTATAAGATGAGGGACAATCTACCACCAGAAAATCTATCTGACGAGTCGATTGTTTTGGGTATGTTCCCACTGTTACTGTTAGTGTTACTATTCCTCTGGGATATACTCTGTCGCCGCTGAAGCTGACGAGGGGGGAATCGAAGGGACGAAGTCTTTTGGGATCAAGCTTCAACTGTTGAAAAGCGGGAAAATAAATGATATCGGCAGAGCTACCATTATCCACGAGGATCCTCTTGGTGTTGAACCCTTCTATGGTGAGCATTATGACCAAGGGGTCATTGTGTGGTTGCTTCACCCCTCCAGCATCATTCTCGTTAAAGGTCATATCTTGGTCAGTTCGTCTGTGCTTTGACGAAGGTGTCATGTGGACGCTGTTTACCTGCCGTTGATATGTTCTCTTGAGTGACTTGAATGATCCCCCTGTAACGGGCCCTCCTGTGATCGTTTGTATCTCCCCGATCACGTTTTGCGGAGGTTGGGATTGATGACCGTTGCCCGAGGGCCCAGGTCGGCCTCTGTTCTCGTCTCGAGGTTTATTGTAATCTCCCTTCTTTACAAATTTCTGTAACTTTCCCCTTCGTATCAATTCTTCTATTTGTTCTTTGAGATCTCTACAATCTTCTGTATAGTGGCCATGATCTTTATGGAATCGGCAGTACTTACTCTTGTCACGGACGTTTGGGGACGAATGTAGTGGTCGTGGCCACCTAAGGTGATGCTCGTCTTTGATCTGCGTGAAAACTTTGTCAACGGGCATAATGAGAGGGGTGAATTTTACCGTTCTAGGGTTTTTATCGTCTTTCCTCCTAAATCCGTCATTGGCTCGACGATCCTGCCTCTCCCTCTTCTGTCCCCTGCGGTCATCCTCTCTTCTTCCCCTGTCCCCTGGTCTATCCCCGTCCCTGATGGCAGCTAGCGCGTCTTCAGCGTTCATGTATTTCTGCGCCTTAAGAAGCATTTCAGCCATCGTCTTCGGGGGATTCTTCGCGAGTGAAGTGACGAGTTCCCTAGTTCTCAGTCCGGCTTTGAAGGTCGTCAGCTGCACTTTGTCATCAGCCTCGTCTACCTCCAGTGTTTCCCTTGTGAACCGCTTTACATATGATCTCAACGTTTCCTTTTCTCCTTGTCTGATGGTAAGCAAATGGTCGGCGGTTCTCTTTGGTCGTTGTCCCCCAATAAAATGACGCAGGAAGGCGCTACTCAACTGCTCGAATGTATCAATGGACGATGTTGGCAACTTTGTGAACCATTCTCGAGCAGCTCCCCTGAGAGTGGTTGGGAAGGAACGACATAATATCTCATCTGGAGGCTGTTGAAGTCCCAAGGTTGTTTTGAAGGTATTCAAATGATCTTGAGGATCCTTCAGCCCATCGAAAGGCTCGAGCTGAGGCAACCGGAATTTGGACGGAACTGGACAGTCAAGGACTGTTGTTGTGAATGGTGAATCCGTTGCTCGAACCATTCGATCCACGCTTCGTTCCGTCTTCTCCTTGATGGCATTCCTAAGTTCGTCCATTTCTCTCCTCATCTCTCTCAGCATATCTGAGTTTTGCTCGGTCGGAGTGGTGGGCCTTTGCGGATCACTCCTTCTATGACTATCCCCTTCTCCTTCTTGACCTCCTTTGGACCTATTCTCCTCTTGCTGAAGCCGTAGCTTCATCTCCTGGTTCTGTCTGGTCAATTCTTCTACTGTGGCTGCAAGAGCTTGGATTTGTTGGGCTAAGGCTGCAGAATCTTGATTGGACTCCATCTGAAAAGAGTAATTGATCGGGAACTACAATTTCGAATGTAAATATGAAAATGTCGTTCCCACAGACGGCGCCAAACTGATGATCCTCGAGATCGTCAGTCAAGTTCGTCAGATGGAAAAGGATCTTCAGCCTTCAGAGATGGTCACCGGTGTGGTGCCTGCCACAAAACCTCCGATGCTAAAGTCAGTATATAAAACTTTTCTCTTAGAGCAAATCAATGTAAAACAAAAAGAAATCTCTTGTTGCTAGTCTGTCTGTATGTGTACCTTTTTCTTGGCAAGGTATGGGCATATATATATTCTTCTAAGGGCTCTAGTCGTTGGAGCCATTATGGAGATCTTCAATGCTCCTTTTTGTAACGTCCGGAGTAATGTGCCATTAGTATCCTCCAACGGATCTGTACAGTTGTCTTTGTAACTGTTTTGGGTTTGATTGTCTGCATTGAATATCCTGGATACCTTCGTCAGCAAAACTTGTGTCTGGTTTTCTTAACCAGAAGATATCTTCGTCGGTACTTATGGCATCGTCCATACGAAGTGGGTTCGTCGGTCCCGTCAATTATATTGTTTGAAAATTATGGCTAATTTACTATTTTACCCACCGTGTCTGGGATCCACCACAACGCTCAATTATTCATTGAAATCAATTCAATGGTTCACATTTGATTCACACGCAAATTGGTAAACAAAAGGACTTTTCAGCTGCACGCTTTAAAAGCAATAGAGGGAGCATTTTTAGAGTTTCTACAAAACAAAAAACACTTTCACTGATCACATTTCTCTCTCACTCTCTCTTGGTTCTCTTGTTTGCATTCTCTTTCACCACTCAAGTCTTTTGCAAAGAAGAAAGCATGGCAGAAATTGTGGGTGAAGCAGTTCTCTCTACATTTCTTCAGGTGGCGTTTAACAGATTGGCCCCTCGTGACATCGTCAACTTCCTCAAGGGAAACAAACGTATTGGTGGATTGGTGGAAAAGCTGAAGATAGTGATGAACACTGCTGAATTAGTGCTCAGTGATGCGGAGGAGAAGCAATTTACAGAGTTAAAAGTGAAACACTGGCTGGACGAGCTTAAAGATGCTGTTTATGTTGCGGATGACCTCCTGGATGAGATTGCCACTGAAGCCTTACGACCCAAGCCAGAAGCTGAAAATCAAACCATCACTCGTAAGGTACGGGCCATCTTCTCTTACTCTGTTAGTTCATTTGATAAAAGAATACAATCGGAGTTAGAAAAAATTCTGGATAGACTAGAATTTATTATAAAACAAAAGGATGCCCTTGGTCTTGTTGCTAGTGTTGCCCTGAAGGGTACCCTTGGTCTTAAAGTTGTACAATCACGACCATTGACAACTTCTTACCCTGAAGAATATGTGTTTGGTAGAGACAAGAACAAGGAGGCAATATTTGAGAGGTTCCAATCTAATGGTGCAAGTGATGATGAGATATGTGTTGTTCCCATAGTGGGTATGGGTGGGGTTGGTAAAACAACTCTTGCTCGATTTGTTTTCAATGACAAAAGAGTAAAAGAGAGTTTTGATCTCAAAGCTTGGGTTTGCGTTTCAGAAAATTTTGACAGTGACAGGATAGTGAAAACTATTTTGGAGGCTATTTCTAATGATCAAAACATGAATTCGCCACAAGATAAATTGAGAGAGAAATTCATAGGGAAGAAAATTTTTCTTGTTTTAGACGATTTTTGGAATGAGAACTATTGTGATTGGGATGAACTACGTAGAGTTTTTAAATGTGGAGCAAAGGAGATTAAGATTATTGTTACTACACGTAGTGAAATAGTCGCATCAATTGTACGCACTGCTGAAGCTTTTTCTCTAGAGCAATTGTCAGATGAAGAATGCTGGTTATTATTTGAAAAACATGCATTTATAAATGGAAAAGCTGGTGAATTTCCAATTCTAGAGGATATTGGTAGGCAAATTGTCCAGAAGTGTAAAGGCTTACCTTTAGCAGCAAAAACACTTGGTGGTTTGCTGCGTTGTAAGCAAGATCCAAAGGAGTGGAGAATGATTTTGAAGAGTGATATATGGAATTTACCAAAAGAAAAAAGTAGCATCCTTCCGGCTTTAAGATTGAGTTACCACTACCTCCCATCACATTTGAAGCATTGCTTTGCTTATTGTTCCATCCTTTCAAAAGATTATGAATTTCAGAAAGAGGAGTTAGTCTTGTTGTGGATGGCACAAGATTTTTTACAGCAATCCCAAGGAAATGATAGGATGGAAGAAATAGGTGAACGGTACTTTGATGATCTGGTATCTAGATCACTTTTTCAACGATCAAGTTCCGATGAATCATGTTTCATAATGCATGACCTAGTCAATGACTTGGCAACATTTATATCTGGAGAATTTTGTTTTAGACTGGAGGAGGATGATGAGTTGAAGAAAATAACAAAAAAGATACGCCATTTTTCATTTTATGAAGGTGGATTTGATGACTCTAAGAAATTTGAGATCCTTTCTGAAGCAAAGGGTTTGCGAACCTTCTTGGGAGAATTAGAATGTAGTGGGGAAAAACATGACAACATATGGAAGATGATATGTGATTTGTTGAAGGAATTTAAGACCTTGCGGGTTTTAACATTTTCTAGTTCAAATATAATGGAGTTGCCTAATTTTGTTGATGATTTGAAGCACCTTCGTTATTTGAATATTAGTCACACTAATATCAATGCCTTGCCCGATTCTTTATGTAACTTGTATAATTTGCAAACCTTGATATTGCCGTGGCACATCACCAAGTTGCCTGCCAACACGAGTAAACTAATCAACTTACGCCACCTAGATAATAGTGAAGCCAAAATGGAAGAGATGCCACCACACATGGATAAATTGAAAAATCTCAGAAAATTACTTGTTTTTGGTGTGGGCAAACATGATGATGGGTCTAGTATTAAAGAGTTGGGGGAGCTACAGCATCTTTCTGGAAAGTTGTCTCTGTTGAACTTGGAAAATGTTCAATGCATTAATAAAGATACTACGGAGGTTATACTAAAGAACAAGAAAGATTTATCTGAGTTGAATTTGGAATGGAAACATGATCATGGCGCTGAAGATTCAGAAAAGGAAAGAATTTTGCTCGAGCAGTTGTGTCCTTGCACAAACTTGAATTCTCTCACCATCGCTAATTATGAGGGTACAAGCTTTCCAAAATGGTTAGGAGACTCGTCATTCTCTAAAATGGTGTCCATAAAGCTTCGTAATTGTGATAATTGCTTCTCCTTGCCTCCGCTTGGACAGCTACCTGACCTCAAGAGCCTTGAAATTGTATGTTTTGGAAAAATATCAAGTGTGGGCCTTGAGTTCTACGGGAATACGATTAACCCGTTCAGAGCCCTTGAGTATTTATCATTTAAAAAAATGCCAGAGTGGCAGGAGTGGGTTTTATTTAAAGGGGAAGTTTTCACTTGTCTTCAAGAACTTTATATTAAAGATTGTCCCAAGCTAAGTGGGTGTCTGCCCCTTCAACTTCCCTCTTTGACCAAACTTAATATTAGAAAGTGTAAGCAGCTTGTTGCTTCGCTTCCTAACTCTCCAGCTCTCCATCAATTAGTATGCACGGGAAAAATACAGATTCCAAGTGGTCATGACTGTCAATCACTTAAAAGTGTGTTCATAGAGGGCGGCGGTGATTCAATTTTGTCATTTCCACCAGAATTTGCTTCCCTCACTTGCTTGGGCTTCTGTGGGTGCCCTAATTTAGTTTCCTTTCCCAGCAGAGGACTGTGCGCTCCAAATTTGTCTCAGATTGCAATTGAACAATGCAGAAACTTAAAGTCACTGCCTGAAGGGATGCACACCCTCCTCCCATCTCTCGTGAGTTTGGTACTGCAAAATTGTCCAAAACTGGAATCGTTTCCCGAGGGAGGTTTGCCCTCCAGCTTAGCAAGTCTGGATATATCCAACTGTGACAAACTCATTTCCCGTCGCATGGAATTGGGATTGCAAAGTCTTCACTCTCTCAGAAGATTATCAATTTCTACTCATCACAAAGAATTGGAGTCCTTTCCAGAGGAGGCGTTGCTGCCTCCTAATCTTACCGATTTCTACATCAGGAATGCACCATACCTAAAATCGCTCAATGGTAAGGGGTTTCAACCCCTTACCTCTCTTAAAAACTTGCACATTTTGGGCTGCGATAATCTCGACTGCTTACCTCTGGTACTAATTCTGCCTACCTCTCTTTGTGAGCTATACATTTCTAATTGCCCTTTGTTGAAAGAACAGTATGAAAACGAGAAAGGGGAGGGCCGGGTCAAGATCGCCCACATCCCCAAAATATCCATATGTTGATTGAGCTATGAGTCGAAGAACACTTCTGCCCAGGTACTAATTCTCATTTTCGTTAATTCTCATCAAGCTACAGTGAAAAGTTTAAATCTTTTTCACCAAAATCATTTTATTTCATCTAACTTTTTAATGCCAAGCTTTAAAGTATCTTTTCTTTTTAAATTAATATATAGGTGAATATTTCATCAAAACCCTGAAAGTATGTTTATAAACCCTTATGGTCCGTTTGGATTGAGGGAGAGGGAGAGGGAGGGAGAATAGAGCAGAATAGAGTAGATTTAGTACAAAATTAACTTATTTTAGCTAACTCTACTCTACTCTCCCTACTCCCCCTCCTTCCCCCCTCCATCCAAACAAGCCATTAATCATAATCTCTATAGACCATATATCATAAACCACAGGTTTAGTTTTAGTTTTAGGGTGTTATTTAATTGTAAATTACAGAAAAACTCTCCAACATACAGAACTATATACATATATAAAGGAAGCATTAGATCATGCTACAGTTAAAATATTTGAACTAGGTGATTTTCAACATTGTTATATATGCTCATTTCATTGCCTTTTCTTTTGCAGTGTTACTTGTAAATAACAAGTGTCTTTCACACCCGCTGTCAATTTCATGCCACTGCTAGCTGCTGATCCTTCTGCATTGTGTATGAATTCCTAAATGTCAATTCTCAAAAAAAAAAAAAAAAAAAAAAAAAACCTCCAAAATATCTGATTAGTTTTCAAGTCACTGTAAAAGCTCATCCTTTACTCTCATTCTTGGCGGATATGCTCTTGCCTCATTATACATTCACTACATTTCTACTCTGGACTTCTGAAATACAAGACAAAGACTTTTGTGAATGTTTAAGCTAAGGTAATTCTAAATTTCCAGCATATGTATTTGTTGATCAACACATTCATTTAAAAAGTTAAAAGAATTTTTTAACAATCAACGAACTGCAAACTACCAATCAATCTGTTTATTGAATTGAGAAAAAAATTATAAAAAAATGTTCCTTCAAATTATTTGATTAAAGTTTTAGAGGATAAAATAACAAATGGATAATGTATAGTAGTAAATAAAAAAAATTAATTGGTTTTATAATAATTTGTTCAAGGTATGTCATTTATGGTTGTAAATGCCTTATCCTATGCTCTACAGACTGTATATCATTATCATGATATTGATACCACAACTTTAGTATTAGACGTTTTAGGTTTTTTTTAAGAAAATTAATTTATATAAAAACTTCACGGCATCTAGAAAAATGTTCAAATTTATCTATATATATATTCCAGAACAAAGTAAAGCTTTCTAGTAGTAAATATTTTTGTTACACCTATGTAAGAGATGCTGTTAGATGTTTTTCAACCAGAGGCTCTGGATGCCAAGATTATGCTACAGTTGACATATATTTTTTGAACTAGGTGATTTTCAAAATGCTCATTCATTGCCTTTTGTTTTGCAGGGTCACATTTACTTGTAAATAACATGTGCCTCACACATCCGTTGTCAATTTATGCCACTGCTAGCTGCTGGTCCTTTTGCATTGTATATAAATTTCTAAATCTCTGATATGTTTTCAAGTCACTGTGAAATCTCATCCTTTTCTTAATTAAAGAATCATTTACTCTCATTTTTGCTGGAGCTGCACTTGCCTCATTATACTTTCACTGCGTTTCTACTGTGCAGTTTTGAAGTGCAAGACAAATACTTTTGAGGTAATGCAATTTTTCCAGCATATGTATTTGATGAATAATACATTTGTTTTATAAGTTTAGAGTATTTTAAGAAATATTGGGATTTGACTTGGCCAGTTTGGCATTCTGTTTTATCTCAGGTAAACTATGTGGCAGTTGATAGCTAGTGCTGTTTCTTTACCTTCTAACAGCTGCTGAATCACACTGATCAAGTGTGGAGAGGGACTTACTCAGGCTTTCTCTTTGGAAATCCTAGACGGGAAGATGTGACATCCCCTCTAGAGGATAGGTTGCTGCATTTGGTTCTTTTTTTCTTCCTAACTTGAAAGAGCTCAAAAGGTTCAGCATTTGACTGCTCTTGCTATCCTCACCTGTTGGAGCTACCATTACTACCAAGAATTATAAATGCCCTATTGTGTGACAATGGTGCCAGAGGCAGAGGGGGGAAAGCTGGCCTAGGATTGCTGAGATGTTTGTTCCATGACAGATCAAAGTCTAGAGATGCTCTGTGATTGTTAGGTTTGTTAAACTGATTTGTGTTTGTTGGTATAAACTTTGAACCTGTCATTTGTTTGTATAAAATTTGAACCTATCTTCATAAATGCTTTTAAAGTCTTTGTCAACTCTGCAAAGTTTTAAGCCTCTGACAATATTAGCACAAGGGACATTTGCTTCAAATCATCCCATTGATGAATAGAATGATAATAGACCTACCAAATGCATCTCTTTCAATCAACATTTTTGAAGAGCTAAAGTTACTTTCAATGAGCCGCAATTATGTTCGTCCTGCCAGCATGTTCTGTTTTTTTAAAGTTTGAACTGCCCTATGTACTGTGTTGTAATGAAGAATAATGTAGAGAATGGTGCCTCATAGTTCCAATATTCCAGCTCCTAGATTTGAAAGAAAAGATATCCTTTAGGCAATTTATAGGATATCAAGTGTGATTGTGTGAGTTCATTACACATCGAGAACTTTATCATCTTCCATGTGATTTTACTTGGATGTCTTCCGAATATTCCTAAATTCATACTTTTTTGGTACTTTTCCATTGCTCTCCAGTATTCAGTTTATCCACTAATTCTTTTCCTTGTACCTGTGCGCATTCAAATTATTCATTTATTGAATTAATTTGTTGTCACTGTACTTGTATTTCCTTTGATGGTGAAATGATACCAAAAGCAGAAGGGAAAAAAGTGACACAAGATTGATCACATCCCCTGCAGACATATAGATGACTAAGTCGTTGTTGTACAGTTACGTATGTTCCGTTCAATTACACACACACACACACACACACATATATAAAAGTTTACTTTTTGATAAATATGTCTGAAAAAGTGTTACTACTTGATGGACTGGCTGAAGAACAGTGTCATAAGTTGATTCTGCCTTGAGATCAAGCACTTTTTAGGGGTTGTCCTTTGTTGAAGGAGTAGTTCCATTAGAAGAAGGGCAAAGGTTGGAGCAAAAAATGCCTATTTTTTTAGAATATTAATTGATGATGAAGTGATTATACGGCTGAAAAGTGTACACTGTGTCCTCATTCACCATTTTCTTCATTCACATGGCATCATTTAAATATTAAAGTTAGGTACATAAATGTTCCACTAAAACCATCTAGTTCTCAAAGTGATTTAGTACCTTCAATTATTGGATAGTCAAATTTAAATGATGTTAATTATGATGAATCAGAAGGCTTTCCAGATTCCTTCCTTCATTATTTTGGATATATCAAACTTAACTGACATGAGTAGGTATTTCTCATGTCACCACCTGAAGGGCTGAAACAAGAACAAGCCCATACAAAATTAGGAAGTGGTCAGCAATTCTTCTGCTTTATTATGTGTGCTTCTATTAGATAATTAGGAAAAGTGATTGATATGTTGCATTTATGCAGAAAGTTCATTTGTTTTAGATATGATATGTAAAACTTATATTTCTAAAACTGTCCTTTGCAATGATGATTTTGGCAGACAGACCCTAGGGAAGTGTTGCCTAAGATTGCTAATGTCTATCCCAAATCAATTGACACTCTTCACAAAACTTAGTTTAAATACAATGATTTAATTAGGAAATTGCATGAATCAATAATCTTTATTTTTTTTGTTTTGGTCAATGTTGTCACTTTCTCAGCTTGCTACCAGCATTTTGCTATTAAACTTTTTTCCATTCCTTAATATTTTAATTTATTTTCAAGGCTTCTGCACAATTTTACCTGGTTTTCCATCTGACTTGTATTTCTTTTGTGCTTCCAGATATGATATGCTATAAATAGCCCTGTGAGATTCAAGCTTGTGATATGAAAATTATTACCTTGCTTTCAAAATCCAGGGTGACTTCAGCCAACCAACTCAAACTTCCTCGGCAACTAGCACTTTTGGTAAGCATTCAAACCTCTTTCTTCAAGATTTCTAAAAATGGTTTACTGCCGCTTATTTATTTACTTTTTGTTTTCAAGATATATTCTCAAAGTTTCCTAACCTTCTGTTGTTACTGGTGCCTGGAGGTTGGCCTTGAGAGCAATGGAAAAAATAACCACTGGTGGTCCTCATTGTCGGCATTGAAATTTGATTAAAAGGAAATAATTTCCTTCAGGAAAAAATCAAGTATGAGCCAGGATCTTGAAATTTCTTCAACTTCATTATTTCTTTGTGAAATGTCAAGCAAATGTTTTAAGATAATAATTTTATTCTTTTTGCACTTAATTCTTGAATTCAAATTGTATTTTCTAGACCTTGCCATATGCTTGACAAGAGGAGCTTGGGAAATTCAGGAGAAACTTATCATATCATCGAAAGAGTATTGGTGGCGGTAGCATTCCAAATCTCACCAAGTACTCCATCCTAGTTTCCACTAGACTAACCCTTCATTTATGCATTTCCAAGTTTCAAATCCTTTGAATCTTTTTCCTTTTTTCTTTTTTGTATTTTTTTTCAAAAAGATTAAGAAATAATAGGCATCAGCTTAACTTTTTGGTAGTACTCGCTAAAACATTTCCTTACCTTCACTAGTCCTAATATTTTATTTTGTGCAGCACATGAACAAGGCCAATGTCCTGGCTTTCTCTGCTCACCACCAACAAATGCCCTTATTTGGCTGTGGACAGATCTGCCTGTATGCTTCTTCTGATTAGTCCTAGGTAAAAATCCTTTAATTTTCAAACAGAAGCATATTCATGTGCAATTCTGATGTTGAATTTTAAAAAAGTGAAGCAGTAGTTCTAATGAGAACCATGTGAGCTTGCAAGTCATGGAATGAAAAAATCCATACCGAACAGATCCTGAACAAAATAGGGGCTAGCTCATTTGTTTCAAACCAGTGCTCTGATTTATCATTATTTTAAAATTAGAAAAACATTTCTGAACAAATCCTTTGTTTGTTAAAAGAATTTCTTCTTCAATTTTACAAACCAATCTTGGCAAATTTTGGTGCTTGATAATGCTGAGTTATATTCTATCCGATACTTAAACACAGTATAAAAAATTATTGATTTTCATTGCATTTGAATGTAAATATCAATCATCCAAAGTGAATTTATCAATGCATTTCAGAAAATGCAACATTTTTCTTATTTTATTAAAGTGAAGGTAGGGGGGTGATATATTGTATGATTTCTTATTTTCAACTTAGGAATGAATTATTTTACATTTCATATGCTTAGTTTAAATTCAATTAACATCATCAGATGCAGCAAACATGGCCAGCGGGTGGATGGGGGCTTCTAAGAATCGAACACACTACCTGTGGATCGATATGGGCTCATAAAGACTCTTCGAGATTTTGGAAATGGCGGTGGTCATGAAGATTTGAAGTCCTTGCCAGATGACATGTTGCTACTTTTGTTTTTCCTCTTCCTAACTACAATCAGCTCATAGGCTCAGCAAGTCACTCCTCTTGCCAAGGTTGCTTTCAGTCACCGGTAGGAAGCATCCAACTCGCTTTTTCCCATCAAGAATTTTATAGTCTTATGCTGAGACAATGGTGCCTGAACTAGACAGGGAAAGCTGGCTGTTGACCCAAGATTGCCCAGCTCTTGTTCCTTGAAAAATCAAGGCAATTCTTGATTTTAGTAACAGTAATTACTAATATGTTTTCTCCAACCAGAAGGTGCTCTGTGATTGTTAGGTTCATTCAATTGATTTATTTGTTTATAGACATTCAAAGATTTATGTCTCATGGTGTAAGCTTTGGACCTCTATCAAACATCTTTGCAAACTCTTCTGCGTGTACAATTATACAATGAAGAGCAATGGAGAGACTGGGGCCTTAGCACCTAGATTTGATAAAAATTGTAAATAAATGGTCATTTTCATGCTTAAGAACATTATGGAAGTGACAATTTGTATTTGTAAGCTTTTATATAGCTAAGAACATTGAGTGTGAAGAGATTCAAGCACACTTAAGCGGGCTCTAGCATGAGTTTAGACCTAATTATGTTATATTAATATTTTCTTCTTGTCATAAGGATTTGATGTGAGTCTTTACTAAGGTGTAAAGTGTGACCCAACACCTATCTTATTCTAAAACATCAGCCCTATTCAAATCAAATGAACATGTACCATCATAGACATGGGGACAGATGGGGTTTAATGGAGGCCGAATGCTCCTGGGTTATCCGAGGAAAAAAGAAAGAAAATAAATAAGATGAAGAAGAAGTATTTCACAAAATATCTATTTGAATTATAAACCAATGAGGATGCCAATAAGTGAACCTGGACTGAAAAAATGCATTTTTAATTCTAAAATAAATTAAAGAACTTTTCTATATTTTACATTTTTCTTAAAGTGATTTTAAATATAAAAAGGCAACTGTGCAAAAATATCCCAAATGTCATGTATTCGTTAATTAGTAAACCAATTGAATACTACGTGACACTTTCATTAGTAATTTGATACAAAAATATAGCTAAAAGAGATGAGATTAAATCAACCTAAAAGTATAAAGGGTGAGATTAGACATAAAAAAAAAATATATATATATATATATATATTAAAAAAAAAAACCAAGTGTGAGTAGCCAAATACATAGCCATCTAATTTCATCATCAAAACCACCGTTAAAATCTCAAACTTTTTTACATGCATGCACACACACAAACGGTACAAAATGAGTGTATACAATGATAACATTTTCCACCATTAGTAAGAAAAAAAGCATAGTCATAGTTGAATTAAATTAGCAACAACATTAGCTAAGCCCAAAATTGCATGATGCTTTACTTACAATTAGTATTTGGTATAGACAAAAGGAACAGATAATTTCCTATCTCAGGATATAAAAATGTTCAACAAATTTGGCACTGTACAGCTGAAACATATTCTGATATGCAACATGCATCTTTTCTTTCTGTCTTTTCTTTCTGCCACATGACGTGCTTGCTCTTCAGTAGTTAAGTCTCACAACTTCCAGGCCTATTTTTTGAGTTCCAAGTTTTTCACCTAAACACCAATGAAGGACTTGAGACCTAGTCTTTGCAGTTATTAGCTTAATACCTCAGTTTTAGGAAAGGAATTGGCTGGTTGCCATGATTGTGATTGACATAAAACTGAACCTCTAGATCATTTAAAATTAGCAAAAGAAGAGGACTCCTGTGAGAAGCACTATTAACTACACTACTCTGTCATATTTTCCTCACTTGAATTGCTTTCAGGTAGCCTATCATTTTCATCATTTTTACTAGCTTCCTTATCTACTTCCCCATTTGAATGACTCGCAGGCAGAATATCCCCATCTAACTTAGTATCCTCTTCCATGCTGCTTTCATGTTGCACAGAAGGCGTATCGGTGTCCATGGCATTGAACACAGTTGTTGAATTTTGTTGATCATTTTGTCCCGAGTAGGTCATATAATGATCAAATTGATGACTCATGTATCGTTCCTGACATCAAGAAAATTACAAGTATCAACTTTAGAATTCAGTCAATTGTGCAATTACGGGTAACCAAAACAATAAAAGTTAAGAAAAAGGTCCAGGGTAACAGATTAAGCCATCATCCTGCGTGGATGAGGATATAGATTACATTGAAGTGTGATACAAATTTAAGCAATTAAAAGCATTTCTGCATAACCTAAAGTCAAAACTTCTTTCCAAATTGATGCACCAATCATGCACTAATGAGGACAGAAATTTAAAACCCGAAAAAGAAAGCCATACATACCTGATACCTCCAGTTAAAAATGCTAATCATCTCCTCAACACCACTGACAAGATGGACAGGTCCAGTGTCTTCAAATGTCGTTCTGTATATGATGTGATCTCATTTAGATTGAGGGCAAGGCGATCAGGTCTCTGAAGCAGAAGTTGAAATGTAGGCTGCAGTTCATAGCGTTGTTCAAACAGAGATCGGCGACAAAACACATACAAACCAAGTCGGGCACGAGACATGGCAACAACCAATCTTCTAACATCACGAAGGTGACCAACAAAGCGAGTACACACAAGAGACAGCAATATAAAATCATTTTGCTGACCTTGAAACTTATCAACAGTTGTAACCTATACACAAACATTAGCGAAAACAGTAACATATTAATATGATAACATAGCGCGGTCCAACTAATATTTTAGAAGAATAACATCTAAACAGGCAACAATGACAATAAAATAAAACCTCACACAAGGATGGCTAGGGTAGTTAATCATGTTTAACATGCACACAGGATATTAAAAAAGTGAAACCGTCAATTAGAAGAGTCCAACCAGGCCTCTGCTCTTGGTAGAGCACATGTTCATCCCCAAAAATGTAAAATTTACACATCCTGACCCACAATTTAACTGTTGATATGCCTGCTAATTATGTAAAAGGGGGTACGCTTAGTAATTTACCTTGCTGGGTGGACCAATGAAGTCAAACGGAACACATCTTCTATTGATAACATCACGGATCAAAAGTTTCTGGCCATTGTAAGTTGTCAAGATGGATATCTTATTTGCTGGGTACCCAAGTAAACGCAGGTACATATAGACACTAACAACATATTCAGCTTCTCCCTCATTTTGATAAAACCAAGGGGAAGGGGCGCTTTCACCTCTACCTTGGTAATCGGGCACATCCACTAACTGATACTCATAGGAGAATCCAGCATTTGCTCTATGGAAGACAGCATCCTCCTTTACGTAAGGAAGGTCACCCAAATCTCTGTACCTCCAGTTGTACAGTTTGGCTATACTTGGCCTGGCTCTACCCTGGGCATTGAGCTCAATATAAGGAATGCCGAGACGAACAAACCTTGTAAATAGACTCTGATCCATGTGGCTATACTTCTGGAAAGCCATGTTCTTCACAACAGGAGGCAATTGGTGATGATCACCAATCAGGATGCAGCGCTTAAGCCATGCATAACCATCTTCTTGCCTCTGGAGCAACATAGGGATGAAGGTCTCAATCTCCAATATTTGGGCACTTTCTTCCATCAACAAGTTGTCATACTTGAAACCTAGCTGAAGAAAATCCTTCCTCTTGAGTGCCGCATGAGTGCAAGTCATTGCAACAATCTTTGCCTGCTTGGTCATGAGATAATTTGCTCGATCAGCCGTTGACTTAAGCAATTCAAATGCCCTACACTCTTCAAGCTCTTGAAACATGGTCTTAAGATGATGAAAGCACCCCTTAGCTGCGCTCATGTCTTTCTCAAAAGACTCGCCCATAAAAATTGGATGCGGAGTGTCAGAGAAAAATTCCTTGAAGGGAAAGCGGTCTTTAACAAATGTTGGTTTATCTTCATTCTCAGCACAAGCCGCCAAGAATTGTTCCCAGCGGGAGTATACATGAAGCAACCAGAAATATCCAGCAGTTTCACATGTATAACCTACATCCTCAGGCAGTTGAAGAGATCTAGCCAACCTCTCCACTTCACCAAGCAGTTCTAAGCATCGGACAAGCATTGAATTCACACGGCCTTGCCTACTAAAATCGAGATCAGTCGCTAGTTCTTGTTCTCCTTGACCAAGACGGAGTAGATAACGTGCGGGTACATCCCTCTAAAACAATAAACATGAAGATGCATTAAAAACTATCCTACTAGTAGCCAAAGAACCGTACACACTACAAGCTCAAGCATATACAAATGAAGAGGAAGGGCAAAGTTATCATCCTGAAGTGGTACCTGCATTATCTTCTCAAAAAGGTCATTCAAAGCCTGATTTGAATGTGTGATTATCAATGTTCGCTGAGAAGGACAACTGTGTTAAAGCACATTCAGGATTTGCACAGCTGTATCAGTTTTTCCCGTACCAGTTGGACCCACAACCATAGTTAGTCGAGGCTGAATGCCAGAGATGATTGCTCCAATCTGTGCAACAAAAAACACTACAAATACTTAGTGACACTTTCAAAAAGATGTAAACATGGAAAATGTGAGTAATGATGTTCACACAAACACCAGCACCAATGTTGAAACGAATCTAGAAGCAAATTATGAGAACACTAGAACTAAATTACAGTTGCATATTTTTTTTTAGAGTCGAATAATTTTTCCAAAGTAGCACAAAGAAAAGTTTATTCACAAAATTCCTCACAAGACTGCAACAAAAATTGAAGTCAATCATCAAAACAAAGATTTGAGGATCCCAGAAAATCTTACCACATATATAACCCACAATTTACACTTTACACAAAAAGGTATTAGGATAATGTTTTTCATCCATGTGTGAAACTAAAAAAAAAAAATAAGGAGAGATATCTTCCAAGCCAAGAGTCTGTGCATTTTATTATCAACATGGAGTTGAACAAGTTAGCTCCAACATGGAGCTAGAAGCCTAATTACGCACATGAGGTATGCTAGTCAATGTACCTTCTCCATTGGCTATACTATGAAAGGGTATTCAAAATGGTTACATGCATAATATCATCCAGTGAAATTAGCCATTCACAATATTGAAGACCATTGACAATACTAGCCATCAATGATCGCAACTCTCAATATGAAAATCCAATGAGAATCCTTGATATTCCAAAATCTTGCATACATATCATTCACTTTCACAAGGTAAAATAAACACAAAAGACAACCAAAATGTCTCTAATCAGGAAAAAAAAATATCAAATGCCATGTCTAAATCATAAATTGCTTGAACATAAAGATGAATTTCAGAGCTAAAACTCTGGTAGCAGAAACTTCAGTCATACAACCATGATAAACAGATGACCAATTCAGTCAATAAAAAGAGAGAGAAAATTCAGCCCAGGAGAAGATTAAAGCCCATTTACTTTCTTACTTCTCATTTCCCTTTCTTGTTAGAAGGAAAAACTCACAGAACCTGGGGATGGATACTTAAGCTAGGTTCCTCTCATAAGCCCTAGTATTTAGTGTGGTTCAGTACTCTTTCTTTCCAGTCAAACTGTTCAGGGGGTGAATTGCCCTCTCATCCCCATCTGATCATCCCTATTTAGATACTACTATTAATCTAATTAGAATAGGACAGTAAAGAGCTAACTATGACTTTATTGTCTAAAATAATAATCAAGTTTAAACTGAGATACAAGTTGCATATAATTATATAAAGGCCCACTAAATGATCAATTTAGTTAACAAATTTGCCAATTCAAACTTAAATTCATGCAGCCAATGGGATAAGTACCAATTATATAAGGATTTCCATAAATAGGAAAAGGACTTTGGATCATCAGAAAGGATTTAACACAGTGCAATTGAAAAAAATAGTTGCATAGCACCTGTGTAGGTGTAAATCTAACTGAGTTCTGTTTTGGCTGATCTTGGGGATAAGGACCTGGGTCAGGAGGAGTGTATGCCTCAACAATGAGTGTATCCTCCATTTTGACACCATCTACTGAATCAACACCAGATATCTTATTCCCAGTAAGTGCATGACTACCGCCTTTCTGCGTCTTGGGAAGCCTAATTCAAAAAGGAGGCATCGGCTGCAAGTTTTCTCTGCCATCTGGATTTATAAAACAAACCTAAAAGAAGAGAAGGAAAGGTAGTTTTTAAGTGACATTATTTTTACTCAACGCATGATTATACATAAAACATCAAAAGAAAAGGCAAACAATAGCAAACCTGATAATCCAGAAAACTGTCTTTTAAATGGTCAACATCAAGAAAAGTATCTTTGAAATCTACCATTTCCAAAAGATCAGGCATGTTAGTCCATTGTACTGCAGAAGGATTCCCATAGCCCAAAAATACGTTGTGCAGCCAATCAGGAACAATACAATATTCATTCATAAGATCTCTTATAGACTCTAAAATTGCTTTGAAATTGTTTTCTTTTGGCTTCCTCCTCATCAATAGATTGAATGTCCTATAAACATCATCTGCACCTTTTTCTACAATATTGCTGTATCTAAAGTAACAGTTACAGTTCTCAGTTCCCCTTTTGGAGGCTTCCACTCATCTCTTTTAATTCTTCCTGTGAAATCATTCATGAGAGTTCCCTCCTCATCACGAACCTCAATAATCTCACATCCTCTCACATACTGAAGTCCAAGCCTTTGTGGCACACTTGCCTTGGCAGCTTCTTCAGTACTTAAAGGCTCAAATGAAGGGCAAATCGAAAGTAAAAACAGAACATTGTGCTCTTTAAGGGCATTCCACTCTGATCTTATTTGTACTTTATAACTGGAAATGCTAAAAGTCACGTCTGCAGTAATAGATGATGGCTTGACTTCTCCAATGTTTGGCTATTTTACCTTGGTGATCTTAAATTCTTTAATTGGCACAGCCATTCTTGATCAACCGCGAAAAGCAGTTTCTCCATCATTATTGATGTAGGCAAGGAGATGTGGTACAAGTTCCTGAATATCCTCACATATCACAAATGTTGTTTCAAGATGGAAGAGATTAAAATTTCGCAGAAGATAATCATGAAGCATTAAGAATTGTAAATTAAGTTTTGGAAGAGCTAGACAACCCTCGCCAGAGTAATTTATGCTTGGTACAAGGCTTTCATCCCACATAATTTGCTCATTTGGGTAGAGTGGGAGAGCATTTATGGTTTCTTTTTGAGATTATTGTTTCTCAAAAAAGGAGACCATGACCTCAAAAAGAAAATCAACCCTTTCTGACCAGGGATCTTCCTCTAAGATCAGTTTGAGCTGCAAAAAGGGATCATGTCAGCTAGTGTCCAAAAATCATACAGTTTTTAAAACAATATCTTTATACACAAACACAGTCACACACACACAGGGAGAAAGCATGAGAGGGGAGAGTACATTTAAGAAAGAATATTACAGCCAAATGGTTTTATGACATGATTTTAAACTAGTGCAACACAAGATGAATGGCAGCATCAGCATACTAGATTTGCCCCAGACAGAATTACAGAAGAATAACTTTCTCTTGAGTCTGCAAGGGACAATATAGGGACTTTCATCTACAAAAAAAATAATTAAAATATAATTCATTTCTAAAACCCAATGGCAGTTAAAGCCAGAAAATTTTAATATAGTTACAATACTACATGCAGAATCATTAACGTTAAGGCCTTCACAGGGTAAATCCCAGAACTTGTTGTTCAAAACAAGTACTTATAATCAACTTACCACTCAGCAGAGACATTAAAGATTATATTATTAATTTGCATCCCCCTTCCCCAACCCACCCCCAAAAAAAATAAAAAGAGAAAGAAAACCTTATCAAATTTCTCATACACTGCTAAAATAAAAAATACATCTAGTTCTTCTCAGTACTGTGCTAACTGATGGTAGAATTTTAAGACTTGTGATTTTAGAGGTAAAAGAGTGATAATTCTTGGGAGCCAACAGCAACAAAAACGACGTTTGCATAAACAGTTGTGCAAGAGTAGAGGAAGCACTAACAAACTCCACACGAAGATCAACAAGAACTCATTCTGGTCCTAGGCATGAGATCAAAAGTGACTATCAACATAAGGCAACATGTAATCAATCATTCATTTACAAACCTTGTGGCAAACCAAATCCCTCAAATCCGTAGGAGAAAGCTCAGACAACTTCTTAGAGAGATCAGCCTGCTTGTTAATTGCACCAATATTAGCCAATGCAAGTTCTCGCAACTACAAGCACCAATGGAAAGAAAGTTGAGACATTTATCAAATTGAATTAAACAATAATCAGAGCAATAATGGTGATAACAATAATAATGATAACAACTAATTGTTCCTTAATATTAACATCATAAGCAGCGACATTTTCAATTCAGAACATTTATAAATGCCTGCTGAGACACGGACCTTGGGGATCTTCTTGAATGCAAGCAGTTGAAAAGATTGGAAGCAGTCATAATGAGACTGCAGCACCTCATCATTTGTCAGTTGAGTCCCAACATGATCATTAATCTCAAATTTCTCATAGAACTGCAGCAAGTCGACCAGTTGTGCAAAGAGTTTCGCCTTCTCATGTTTATAGAGTGCACTCAGATGGCACTTGGCAATAACAGCCGTGTCAGCAACAAGAGGTCTCAGGTACCTGTATGCCCCAGAAAAGAGAAAATGTTTTGAAAAATAGAGAATAAAATTATTCCCATAAAAAAAATGATAAATAGAACTCGAGAAGAAAAAATAATGATAAAACATAGCATGAGTAAATAAGTTGACCAAAGGATTCCACCATTCACGGATCATAAAAGCATATAATTTCACTTTGAAAAATATTTTCCAAGGAAGATCTAGTATGTGATAAAATAATCACCATAATCTAAAGAAACCAATGTCAAATAATGTGGGGAATAGGAACCAGTTGTATAGTATCATTTTGGATTTTAAGATTATTCTCCAAATATAGGCAAGATTGAAGAACAAAACACTAAGATCTCAACTTTAAAAACATAAAAACCAAGGAAACTATTATAGATCAAAACAGAAAAATGTCCCATTTCATCTTTCTACTTGCTAGACTTAATTAAGTGTAATTTCAAATTAAAATTACCATTAAAAAAACACAGAAAGCAATCACATAAGCCCATCCACATCAGCTCAGATATAAGTTTATGAAACTTTTTTTTTTTTTTTTTTAATACGAAAGTAAGAATAATTTTATTGAAACAAGATTACTTCATGAAAAAAGTTCACTTTACCTCCTTGTTGGCAGTTGGCTCGAGAGATCAATAAGAAATTCCATAAACCTCTCACAGTATAAAACACAAGCATCATCAACTTGCTTCAAACCATAAGCATCAATTATTTTATTATCTTCATTAACATGTTGTTCCTGGGAAAAAACCGTTGAATCCAATACCTGGAACAAATTGATAAACTTAAACATAAATGCCTTGCGCACCATAGTTATAAATCAAACAATTACTTCATAGTTTATTGTACGATAAAACCTCCAGAAATTCTTCAATAAGATTTCTCAAGAATTTCACTTCAAGCTTAGTTGACGGGTCAAAAAGCTCTCCTTGCTTTGTTGCCTCCTTAGCTTCTCTCTTTATCATTCTTTTCCATTTCTTGATCAATTCCTGATTAAGACAAAGCTCCATCTACAGAGAAGAGATTCAGATATTTAATAAATTCCAACCACTATGGAAATAGATTAAGAAAGAGAATGTGTCATACCTGAAAATGACCATATGACAAATTGTGCCAGGATTGCAAACTTGCTAATCTCAACAGAGTCTCACTGACAACCTCATCTCCCAAGCTCTGTTACACAACATATAAATCAACAGACAAACAACTAAACAAGAACTCATTTATTTGCAAGAATGAATTGTACAATATAAGTTTATAGGCGCAAGCATATGTATACATGACCAAATGTATGACAGCGTTGAGCATGTAACAACGTCTGGACATACTTGAGTTTAGATGACTTTCAATTATTTCTTATCATAAGGGCAATAAGCGTTATGCAGCTCTACTTAGGAAGAATCAAATACAAGTATATTTTAAGTGAGTGTCTGAAGTTTATTTCTTTCCACTGAGAATTTAGAAGTGCGAAAAACTAACCATTAGCAACTTAATCATTCTAACTTCATAAGACAATGAAATGAAAATTAAAAAAAAAATGGAAGCATTGATATAATGAGATATAAATAATATAGTAGTACATATCACATATATAGAGTATGACTGCTAATTAAGCAAATTAAAAGGTTTAGGAGATAATGCATATATGGACCACATAATAGGTTAGACACATCCAACAAGTGATTGTTTCTAACATTTAAATGTATATGATCAAAGCATAAAGTAGGATGCTAGCATACCTGAAAGGCATTGATCATGAAAACCAAGTAATTCGTCTTCTCGGCAATGCTTAATTCTATGCCCTACAGTTACATTTGACATATAAGAGATTCAGATACATCAACAGTGCATCAAGTTCATCAGATAATCAAATCATACGTTTAAAAGTAAACCTACCCTCATAGAAGTTCTTTTAAAAAGCAAAATTCATAACCGCCTTTTCTTTTGACAAGTAATAAATTATATCTGGAAAAAATCAACAAGTACATGGACTACAATAGCTGAGAACATAATAAAACCGCCTTTGGAATGTCATACATTCAATAAGACATTTACAAGTTTGTAAATACTCAAGGAATTAGACCATTTAATCAGAGGTTTCATTAGAAATCATGCTAGTTTATGACCATTACACATTCAAAGAAAGTGAGCATATATTATGGGAGTGCACATACTAAATAATCCTTTTAAACCCAAAACAGATAATGCAAAAACAAGTCTCATCATGATAGACACAAAAACCCAACAAACATGCTGCAAAAATTCATAAGCAAACAAAAAAACTACAAAAGTCCTTATAATGAAAGGACCAAAATACAACCATAGAAATAAAAAGTAGACAAACCTCCTTCAGCCGAAGAACCCTCTCAAGGAATCCCTTAAAAATGTCTTTTCGATCATAAAAGCATACCCAAGTTGCCACATTCTCCTGAAACTGCAGTTTTCCACACAAAAAAACTGTGATTTCAGAAACTCATCATAACTATCCATCCCATTCAAAATCAATCCCCCATAACCACATTTACAAAACAGAACACCAAAAACCTCATGCTTCTACAACTAAAGTGTCACAAAACTATTGCACCAGATTAGACTGAGTCTTTTATCTGCTTCTTTTAATAGAATAAAAAGTGCATATTACAGTATTATACACACATGCATATAGCCTCTTTTTTATTGGTAAATTACACATGCAAACAACATAGCTGTTATATGGTCTACAAAGCATCTGTCATTTGCAGGATGATTACAATTGCTTCAATCTGTCTTGCATGGAATTCAGGTATATTGGACCAGTATTTTTATTCTCCCTGCTAAAATTGTGAAAATCAATGCTCTAGGGCTTCTTGTGGAAGGGCACCAATAAGTGATTAATCATCTTTAGGGGCAAACTAGACTTGGGATTTGGTGTGTGCCCCAAAAAGAGAGGGAAGATTAGCTTTAAAGAAAGTAGTTTAATGGAATTAGGAAGAAATTCTAAAGCACATTTGGAATATTTTTGTTAAAGCAGGTTCCATATGAATTCAATGGGTTTTGAGTACCTGTTAAGGAATAGAAGATTTTGGGTTGTCATATTCCTTGTGATGCATCATGGGGTTGGAGAAAAAATGGAAATTACTTCTTAGAGAGCTAGCCAAGGAGGAGATGTTTTTGTGTTGCTAGATAACTCACGCACAGATGGGTGCTAGCTAAATCTGATGTCCTGGTTGAAATTGAAGTTAAAGCATTCAAGGTGAGCTTGGGAAGAGGGATTCTGTTGCATGGCCTGTCTCCAAATCCAGTGTTGTCAATTGTGCAAATACGTGGGAAGCTATCAGGTCTAAACTTCCAGTTGTGGTTGTGGATTGGTGGAGTATGGTCTAGCTCTCTTTTAGTATTCCAAGACACATTTATAAGATAGCTGACCTTAGAAATAGGCTTAGCACTTGCGATAGATTCTTGAGTTTGCGCTATGAAGGCAATTCTCTCTGTGCTTTCTGTGGGGGTTACATTTAGAGCAGGGATCACTTATTTATTGAGTGTAATTTTATCATAAGAATATGGCATCATATTGAAGGCAATCCGGGTACAATATTTTTCAACAAGCTGTCAGTACTTCAAAGGAAAAACGGTCTCAAATCAGTAACCCGCAAAGTAGCATGGGCTCTGGCATTGTATAACGGTGTTACCAAATCTAAAGAAGGCCTTTATCAAGCTATTAAATGGGATGCAAAAAATCAGAACTTTTTAAACCTCATTGCATAACAAAACTTCGTCCTGTAAATCTCCTTCACCAGCTCCAGATCCAACCGCTTCTCACCGCCGGAGCCTTTACCTCCTCCTCCTCCGGCAGCTTTCGACCAGTTATCCTCCGCGATCTTCGTGAGCCGGTCACGCTGGATCTCCGACAGCGTTATCGTGCTCGACAGTGCAAACTCCACCGGCTTCTCCGCCGCCAGCTGCGTCGCCGACGAAGTCGGTTAGGCTTAATAACAACTATGTTCTCCTAAACCAAGCTTCATGAATGTTATTATCAATTTCTCCTAAACCAGGGCAAAACTTGGAACTCCCTTGCCAAATAACTAAAATATTTCAACAATTTCGTTAGTTGCCCGAATTGGGAAGAATCTGTAAAATTAGCATCTCGAGTTTTAGAAACTCGAGATTCAATTAGAACTCGAGTTTCTAAAACTCGAGTTCCATGTTTTTCTGCTGCCTTACTTGGACGAAATTTCCACGTGGAGCCACGTAGAAATCGAGTTTATAAGACTCGAAATCTATAGCTTAATACAGAAAATTTCAAACAAACACTCACTCACTCACTCACTCCAACGCCATTTCGCTCAGCCCTCTCAAACTCCCTCTCAAACTCCCTCTCAAACTCACTCTCAAACTCCCTCTCAAACTCACTCTCAAACTCCCTTTCAAACGCACTCACTCATTCACTCTCAAGCAATCGTAGGCCAGTGCTGAAGCAAATTCGTAGCCCACTGTGCCGTTCGTTTCGCCGTTCGCCGTTCGCCGTTTCGCCGTTCGCCGTTCGCCGTTCGTAGCCCACCGTGCTGTCATTCACTCTGAAGCAATCGTAGGCCAGTGCTGAAGCAAATCCGTAGCCCACTGTGCCGTTCGTAGCCCAGTGCTCAAGCAATCGTTCGCCGTTCGCCGTTCTCTGTTCGCCGTTCGTAGCCCACCGTGCTGAAGGTACTCTCTATTTCTTCTCAATACTTTATCATTTTTGCTCCTTAGATGCCCCTCTCTCTCTCTCTAGGGTTTTTCGTTTTTCAATTTCGGATCTTTTTTGGTTTTTTTTGTTGTGTGTTTTTTTCATTGATGTTCTGAGAAGATGGTTATGTTTTGGCAATGACAGTGGTTTTTATCTGCAAGAACCTGTAGAACCATATAGCATACCAGGAATGAAGCAAAAGTATATAGTAGGTAGGCCAATATTATTTTACTAAACCATATGTCAACAAGACAATATGTAATGATGTTTAGCAAACAACTCAATATATGCATCAATAGAAGAAAGATTTCTGCACTACACCCTGACCCTTGAATTGTTGAATCAAAGATACCAATTTTGATTTTATAGTGTCGATTTTCTCCAATTGTGATTTTAAGGAGGTCATTTTCTTTGTATTCTGTTGTAGCATTGTCTCTACTTCAGCCTAAAATATAAGATGTTGTAGCATTGTCTCTACTTCAGCCTAAAATATAAGATAAATAAATCCCATTAACAATAGAACAAAACACTTATAAAGTATAAACTGCATAAGGTACTACATTTACACATTGACACATATCCAAGTGTTGGGTTTTAATTTATGCTGCCAAGAGTGATTTTTGGGGTTATATAGGTTGCTTAATTTAGATGAGGTGGAAGAGGTTTATAGTGCAAGTTCAAGGCCAAAATTTAAGTTTTACAAGTGGCTAGTTATTTTCATTTTGAACTTGCTAACATTGCTTTAAGTATCAATGTTGGTCTTATTAAATGAAAAGAAATACTAAAATTCAAATTTGGCATATCCTGGTGTTTCCAAGATATCTAGGGTTCAAATCCCTCCTCCCTTGTTGTAGCTATCATTTTTTCAAAAAAAAAGAAATAAAATTAAAGAAACCTATGGTTTTTAATTATTAATAATAACAAATATGGAAACTAGAAACTCAAATCACATAGGTTTATAAGAAACTAATTTCCTTTAGTGTGATCAATATGATTAAAATTTGCTTATGGGGAGGTTCCATACATATGTTTTGAGATAGATAGATTTGAGATTTTTTTTTTTTTTTTTTAAGGGGAGGTTTTGGGCATTGAGAGATCTCTTATGGGCATGAGTGGGCCTTGTATATGGGCTACTAGTAACTTCCTTTGCTTAAGACTACTATCATGCACACGCTTCAAACTGATATCCTTTGTGATTATGTACTTGAAACATGTAAAAAGGCATTGACAGTGACCTTGTAAGAGTAAGGTGGAGGGTGAGAATGTGGGTTCAAGGCCAACTGGGTGCCTGTGAACTTGCCATAAAAAATGAGCAATAAAGCATTGGCTTTGCATGAGCTATCTTCAACCTGAGATAATGGAACTTGGCTGTCTTGGGTTTAATAATCACTCATTCAATTCCCCTAAATGGTTTGGTTTATAATTCACAGTCAAGCTAAAGTATAGCAATGATATGGAAAAAAAAAACTAATTTATGGCAATATTTAAACCAAAGCTATTATGGACTGATAAGTTTTGTGATTTTTAAATTGAAATGTAGCTTTGCAGCACAAAATCTATTAATGATAGAATTTCATTAGTTAATTAGTTAGTTTTTAAAATATTTTTTTTGGCTATTGAAGTCACTAAAGTAGCCACCAAAACCAGTAAATATGAAAGGAATTTTGAACTGTTCATATAATGATGTAATCAACTTTAAATGTTCTGGTCTTCTGGTTTCTGTATGATTCCACAGGGAATCTATTATGGGAAGTTTGTAAGTGAGTTGGATAGTCACTTACAAACTATTTATATGTGTATCTATCTTTATTGAATGGCTAACTGTTATGTACTGCTTACACAAATGTGAATCATTTGCAATAAAATGTTAGGAATTTGGAACATTTTACTATTTGAATTTATGATTATAACTGACTCTAAAGTAGCACAGACTAAAGTTCACATAGAGCCTAGTGGGCATATCTAGAGCACTCAGGATGCTCCTACTGGTCCATGAATCAATTAGTTTTCTCCAACTGAGCTTAAAGAACAGAAATGCCAAGTATAATTTTTTCAATAAAAGAACGCTCAACTAATTGGGTCTTCCATTAAGTATAAACTTATTTTCCTCAGGAATGGCCTTTCTTGAGTTACTTGCTATGGCATAGTTAAATGAAATTCGTTGAGAACTTCAAGAGATTATAGATTTGAAAAGACATCAAAACACCCAGCACCTAGCAGTTACCTGGAACTCAATGTGCCTTGGATTTTGAATGTACTTCTTCAAATAAACTCCATCATTTCCAAATGCAGCTGCTGCCTCACTCTTGGCTTGCTGCAAATCAAATCAGACCCAATTTAATACAAATTTCAAAGGAACTATACATTTTTTTTTTATTTTTTTATTTTTTATAAGAGAACTATAAAATTCTTTGTAGCAAATATTTGTTAAGATTAAATTGTGCTATTTAGTTTTCAGTACACAATTCAAACCAAATATGATATAATAAATCAAGCATCTAAGAGAAAGCACACAAATCATCATGGAAAATGCGTAAATCATATCTCATGAAATAGATTGATTAAATTTAATCAAAAGAAAATATAATGCATATTTGCTAATACCATATGCAGCTATTGCATTGATGTAGCCATGTGCAGAGGAAACATATAATACATGTCCTCTTGCTTTATGTCTTCAAGAAAAAAACTCAAATGTACATTAATCTTTTTGTTGAGATCATTGTTTGAGTGGTCTCATATACTTGGCACTGGCAATATGCATTATGTTGTAGATTATGTTTTAAAACCATATAGCGGCGTTTTTTTGCAAATTTTTTTTTATAAGTGCCATACCAGGTTCAGGAAGCCCTATAGTGGCGTTTTTAAGCTCTACAGAGACGTTTTAAAGCCCTATAGCGGCGTTTCCTGCAAAATTTTTTCTTGAGTGTCATACAAGAGCCCTATAGTGGCGTTTTTAAGCCCTATAGCGGCGTTTTCCGGAACTCGAGTGTTTAAAACTCGATTTTCACATGAATTTCTTTCCAAATCAGACCCATCCGTTTATAAATCGAGACTTAAGAACTCGAGTTTTATGTTGGAATTTGAGTTTTAAACACTCGAGATGCTAATTTTCATTTTTCTTCTCAAAAATGACAACTAACTAAATTTTTTTATATTTATTGTTAAATGGAAAAAAATTCGAAAATAGGCAGTATTATTTTGAACCTAACCAAATCTACAAAAATCTGTGGAAAAACTTCTGACTCACCTGCAAATAATTCTTTCTATTGGGGTGCGAATGAAATGTTGATTGTTTTTGTAACTCTTTCTTTTTACTTCAAATTTTCTGTTAATGATCTCACAGTAGCACTCTTTGCAGTATGGAGCCTCGAATCGATGAGGAGCTAGACATTGTGCGCCCTGGTCCGCTTGATCGTTCATTGTTGACACGACAACCATATCATCGATCAGAGGATATTTGGAATGGCGAGGTGAAATATCTACTTCTAATAGCTGCTTTAATTTTTACGTTGTCTTTGACGTTTAGTTAGCAAGTTTTTTGAAAGTTGTATATCCAGTACTAAAAACCGTTATAATTGTTATCGATTTTGCAGGACATGGGTCCACTGACGTGCCGTGGTCGCACAAAGGAGATGGCCACTATTCAGATGCGAGATAATCGGGTGATTGACATCATCAAGTTGCTAAGGCTGGAAGGATTATTTAGGGCCCCTTCCAGAGAAATAGATAATTGCCTAATATCGGCCCTAGTTGAGCGATGGCGGCCGGAGACTCATACATTCCATCTTCCACATGGTGAGATGTCAATCACCCTACAAGATGTGGAGGTCATTTTCGGACTTCCTATAGAGGGTGAGGTCTTGGTTGGGCCGACTAGTGTGGCGGATGGGGATTGGAGTCCGTTGTGCACGGAGTTGCTTGGTTTTACTCCCGCGAATGACGGCAAAACTTCGGTGGGGCAAAGAATTCTCATTAGTCGCCTTGTTGAGGCCATTGCAGCGCCACTGCCTCATGATGCAACGGAGATGCAACTACACCAGTATGCCCGGTGTTATATTTTAGCGCTGCTAGGGGATAAGCTTTTCATAGACAAGTCGGGAGATAGGGTGCATCTTATGTTCTTGGCGTTCCTGCGGAACCTTCGTGATTCGCCACAGTATAGTTGGGGTAGTGGTTGCCTGGCCTGGTTGTATAGAGAGTTGTGTCGGGCAAGCCAGAAAGGGGCATCGCAGATTGGTGGGGTGTGCACCTTGGTCCAATATTGGGCATGGGCAAGGTTGCCATTCTTATGCCCGAGGATAGAGCCCGCACCTGGATCTGATTATGGCCCATGGCCAAATGCTCCACTTGCATTTAAGTAAGTTTTTTCTTGATATCTACTGTTATGCAATGTACTCTTCTTAATAACTAAGTTGTATTATTTTATCTTATGTAATTTGCTCGTAACTGTAGGTGGGTGCGGGTGCGGGTGCCAAGCCCAAAGAGTAGGCTATCGAACACGGCCTTGATCCACTATCGCGAGCAATTAGTTAGAATGCAGCCGGATCAGGTAATAAAAATCTAAAATTCTGTTTCGTTATGTTAATTTTCATCCTTTAAGTATTGTGTTTTTTCTTTTTTGGTTTTTTCCTTTATCTATGTATTCTCCCTTGTTTCACATTTGAACATGTTATGATAATTGTTTTTTGTTTCTATTGTAGATTATGTGGCAGCCATATGAGGCAGACTTTGGCCACCTTCCTGACTTTTGCACTGCAGGGAGGGATACGTGGACGGCAAGGGTGCCACTTGTCTGTTTTTGCATAGTAGAGCATCACCACCCAGACCGTGTCCTTCGACAGTTTGGGTTGGCGCAGGAGCAACTCGACAATGTTGTGTACAATGATAGACTGCATAGAATTGACTTGCGTGGGAAGGTGGAAAAGAATTGGAGGGAGGAGCATGAACCGTATATCATTTCTTGGAATACGAGACGACAACAACTTTGTCGTGCACCCCCTAATCCTGGTGAGATGCCCCGCAATCATGCCTATTACAAGTGGTACCGTCTGGTCACTCGAAAGTATATCGATCGCAACAGCACTAAGTTATATATAATGGTAATGTGTTCTAATTAGATTTTATTGCCTGCTTTGTTTTACGAATGTAGAATCAATTGATTTCTTTTTTCCTGCACATTTGGTTTCATCCGACTGACATCCAATTAAAGACTTTCTGTTACATATAGTATTCTAATACAATATATGCTTGTTGTTCTTAGTTGAGTATTTGAGTAGATTCATAAGTACTATATTATCCATTTTGTAATTGATACATGTGTCAAATCCGTTTCAGATTGAAAGCCATTTAGCGTTGTTGGAGATGCTTCCTGCAGGCAGCCTAGCTCACAACCATGTCAGGCGCGTCCTAAATAATGTGGCTGGGCTTGGTGGTGGTCTTGCAGCAAATGGGCAGGCAAACAATGGGCATGAGACTGAATCAGTAGCTACTGCAACCCCAAGCACAAGCGCAACACCCGCAAGTACATCGAGCCATGGTCGGCGTGGTACTGCAAGCCAAAGCACAAGCGCATCTAGGGGTCGTGGTCGGCCTGCCACAGCAAATGCAAGCCAAAGCACAAGCGCATCTAGGGGTCGTGGTCGGCCTGCCACAGCAAACCCAAGCACAAGTGCAGCGAGGGGCCGTGGTCGGCCTACTACAGTAAGCCCAAGCACAACTGCAGCTATGGGCCGTGGTCAGCCAGTTACAGCAAGCCCAAGCACAAGTGCAATTAGGGGCCGTGGACAGTGTGCAACAATCCCTCAGGTTGTAAGTAGTCCTGACATATCTGCTCCCATCCTGCACGCATCTCCCCAGCCTGAGGTCCTTCCACCCATCCTAGTTGCATCTCCTCAGTCTGAGGTCCCTCCACCCATGGTAGACATATCTCCTCAGGCTGGGGTCCCTTCACTCACCCCACCTTTGCAGCCCAGTCCCTTGACCCCTCCTATGCACCTTGAGACACCCACCAGCTCTACTGTACTCACTTTGCCCATGGACCCACCCCGTACTGAACCCACGCCAATGATCCCTACTCCTGGCCTGTACATAGAGCATCATTACCCACCTACCTCATCCTCATCCGACCCTCTAGGACCTCTGGCTGGGATTGACACGCTACAGTCAGATATTGATGTACCGGACGAGCATCTCCCTCATCAGCCGTCACCCCCACGAGGTAGACCGCAACATGCTAGAAGAGCACCCACTTGTGGGACAGGTGGACACAAAATAGGACACAAAGGCAGCTCTATGGTACGATAACATTAATTACGATGTTTATGCCTATTTTGTTATATTCTATTTACTCTTATCATTACACCGAATATTGATTGTATGCACCTAATGTTTTTGCAGCATGCTGATGAGCCTAAGGCTGATGCCCCGCAGCCTCCTCCCCCGCCCAAATATTACACGAGGGTTAAAAAACGCAAAACTGGTGAACCTTGAAAAAGAGGTTTGTTAAAGATGCATGCAGCAAATTACTGTGTTATGGACGGTGCACATGTGATATATGTCATAGTAAATTCTCAAATGTCATAGTTTTTGTATGTTGAATACTTGTTATGTTGGTACAAAGTTCATATTCCTTGCATTTTCGTGAATGTGCCAGATGGTGACAGCTAATATGGACTCTCTCTTAAAGTTGTAGTTGAAAGTCTAGTGGGTTCCAAAAGATCAAGTGAAACGTTTTGGATCTTTTAATTAAGTGTGTAGAAGCATGTGGTTTAAGCGATTTTATTCTATAGATTAAGTGGTAATGCATAGAATCGGGTCTATATATAATTAACATTTCACTTAAAAGATTATCAGTTCTTTGTTGAGTTTATGTTGGTGCTACATTATATATCTTCTAGGTGTATATATACCCCTAGGGTAGCAAAATTGATTGGGGATCATGTCTCATGAAGCGGAGGTCACTAGTTCAAACTTGAAATCTCCCCTTTTGCCTTCGCTTTGGGCCAAAGCTTACTTGCTACAAAAAATTAAAAGTTCATATTGTTAATTTTATTTATTTATTTATTTTATTTTTTAGAAACAAACACACACACACACACACACAAGGGAGGAAAATGCAATGCAAGTGAATCATGTGAAAAAAGAGTGACTTCCTTAAGATAATTTCTAATGTAGGCAATTGAATTATGTATGACGAACGATGTGATTTTCATAATATTTTTATGAAGATAGCCACTGATGTAGGAGATATTCTGGTTTTCAAGTTGCGTTGAAGCTCTTTCGTTATACAGTGTGATATTATGAGCTCTTCTAGCTGGTCAAACTTTTATATAAATTTTGAGTTTGTTGCATTTGGAAAAATAACTAGTGGATATATGTATTTATTTTTATTTTTATTTTATAAGTATGGATATATGTATTTTTTTTTATCAAGCACAACCTCAATTTCAAGTCTCGAGCACTAGTAAAATAATGTAATTAATTACCTATGTCCGGTGTTCACATGTTTCTGTTGAGTACTTTCTCTTTGAGTTACTTCTACTCTCTTGATTGCTTTTTCTCCAGATGCATACATAGGCTCTCTTGTGTGTTTGTTTAGGTAACCAACAGGATCTACTACCAAACTTTTTAAATGAGCTTTCTTTGGTGGAACACTTACATATGTATCCTACTTCATTGTTTCAATTTCATTTGGATGCAACTTGTTACTCATCCATCCGCCACCGTAATCTATTTTCAATTCTCTCCATGGTCATACTTATCATGTTTATTTAAGTTGTGAGGCTTTGAATGATGATTTGGTGGGTTTTTGGGCTGTTTGGATGAGTAGAATTTTTTGGGAGGAGGAAAGAAAAGAAAGCTTTTGAGTTTTGGGGGGGCAAGGAAATTGTGAAATACTTTCGAGTTTTTTCTAGTTTTGGGATTTTGGAAATGAGTAGGATTTCATTAGAGTTACAGTGAAGCTTGATTGTGTAACCTTTTCAATGAGAAATTTAAGTTGGGATAATTTGCAATTAGGATATGAGAAAGTAGTGCTCTATATATGCTCAAAAAGAAGAGAAAGGTGAAGGTAACAATTTCTAATTTTGAATTTTACATATTATTATTTTCAATAAAAAAGGGTTTGTTTGTTTAAGCTTAAAATGCCAGCATAATTTTCAAAGCTAGCTGTTTTCCCCCTCTAGTTACAATTGTTTTTTTACATATCTAATTTCTTTAAACAAAATAGTCCAATGAAAATAAGCCAATCCAAACACACTCTTAAGCTCTATTGAAGTTTTTTATAGTTGTGTTGTGTGCTGTCAACTGGAAACTGCTGACTGTACTTGTTGATAGAAACCCGAATAAGTAGATATATTAGATAGTCCTGTAGTTGCCAGCAAACTGATTTGTTCTATGCTATTTTGGGTTGTCAATTAATGATGGGTGGAATCAGTTCAGTAAAATTGTTGTTATTAAGCCTGGAGAGTGGAATTGTATAAAAAGGATGGGCCTATATGAGTATACTGTATGGAAATGTTGGCCCTTATAAGTATGGATTTTGTGAATGATTTGAGACCTTAATCTTTGCCTGGTTGCCAAGAAAACTGAAAAAAATCAAACTTTGATTCAATTATGACGAGTTCGATATTTTGCGAATGTTAAACTAATTTAAATCAAGTAGTTGTATTATGGTCTAAGAGAGATGGGTTTTTAGCCTCCATCTATTTCCCTTCAAATCCTCATTAAAAGAATGAAGCATTTGAAACTGATTTTTGCCTCCTTTTTTTTTTTTTTTTTGGATTGAAGATGAAGCTTTCAAGGGAACGGGATTCTTTGGAAATAACTACAAAGAAGCTTGGCCGTGATTTGGCAAAGGTGAGGTTTTAATATTTGTTTGTGGTTGAATTTTAGTCATCTACTTGTTCATTTGCTAAGGTTCTTTTATTTTCTATTCTATTGATATTGCGACTTTTTCTTCATGATTGAAGAATACTATAATGAGTTGTATAGTAAAATCTTAGGTTGCCTTTTCTCTTTCTATTCTTTCTTCCATAATCGATGACAAAAGTGAGTCAATGGAGTTGGAAAAAAAGTTATTGGAATATAATGGTAGGCTTTGCCTCCATCAAAGCAAAATTCGTTTTGGTAATTCCTTCCATCATATATTTTTATTTCATCCCTATTTCATTCCCACCAAGTTAAAAAAAAAAAAATCTTTAACAAACCGACATTCGCTAGATTAACAAAAAAAATCATTATTGCCAATCAGATCCTAGGTTTTGGTTCAAGGTTTAGTATATTGAAACTTCTACAGAATTGATTTCTAAGACAACTGTAATGACCATTTAATAAAAAATTGTGTAGAACAGATAGATGTAACTTCATTTAAAATGTCTAGCTAATGTGAAATATTAGAAACATTTTACATATGGACTAATCTGTTGCCATGAACTTTTATCTGCTGATTTCTTAAATAAGTTTATAGAAATAACTGCGTCACAAGGAACTGCTTATGTTTGTGTATGATGTTAAGTTTGGCATCTGTTGTAGTTGGCATTTCCTCTATGTTTACCTTGTTTCACTTTATTTTCCAGAAGTTAAATTAAATTTATTGTTTGGGATGTTAATACCAATTTGATATGAATCACATGTAGTTTGATTGTAAGATTATCTGCTTCAAGTGGCCAGGAAAGATATGCCAAATTGAGTCCATCTGATATGGCCTAGTGGCTCCTGGTTAGAGTTTGGACCTGCTTGGTGATGTTCAAAGGCCTTAAAAATGCTTAGTATTGGGCTTCTTTGATATCTACTTTTGTTTAACAAAGTGGTTTTTCATTCATTAGGATGCAGGACAATGCAGTCTCAAAAGAGGACTTGATGTTTGAGGTAACAAAAAGAACAAAAATTACAGAACCTAGGAATCACCACCAATTAGTGAAAATAGCAAAATAAATCTAGGAATCACCACCTAGGGTTGTTTGGAATCAACATCAAGCATTGGAGAAGGATAGGAACACTACAATCACCATTGCCACCAAGCAGTGAAAGAAAACTTCCAACCCAAACTTCATTAATCCATGATCAACTATCTACATTAGTAAGTCCAGGGGTCTTTTAATAGGATCTTCTAATTATGTCAGATATGGAAAGAAAATAAGCTCATAATGACATTACATCACATATGAAAATAAAAATCTAATAGCAATCAAATCTCTCTAATAACAGCCATCTTTGTCAATCACGATTTATAAGGCCAAATAAAATCAATCTTCATTAATAGGTCCTATCACAGTGTTAACTCTAGCCAACCCTATGTACTAATTCCTAGGTTTATTTTTATATTGCTGTATTGTCTTGCAAATTTCTTTGGAGAATAGCATACTGTAGCTCAAATGTCATCTTCACCTCTTGTAAGGGAAACTGGGAAAGGTGCAGGATGAGTTTTTAGTTTCAGTTGTTCAAAGATTTACTGGGTGCATGTTTAACTTACTAGTAAAATTTGTTTTTTTTCCCCCTTAATACATGACTGCAATTATGTTTATTTCAGCAAATGAGTTTGTTCATCTTTCAATTTGTATGGAATTTTCTTGTTTCCATTCCTTTTTCTATTTTTATCCATATCTGTATTTCATCTTGTCTGCTTCATAGTACTTCTTCCTTTTTTTTTGGGCTAGGTAGAAGCACTATAAAGCAGACAGGATGAAATATAGTGCTTCTGTTTTAACAGACAGCTGAAACTGTTGATATTGGTACATGTGACCAACCGGTTCCTAGGGCGTATCCTGATAAGGGTACTTTACCTGACTTCATGAATCTTTTGATAAATGTGACTGTATTATGAACTAATATTATCTAGCAGATGTTGTGCTCTTTGTCAAGGGTCTCACATTTCTTTCTTTTACGTTTCCTGCATGTGGTTGGCATCATACATTCATCTTTTTAATCTTACAGATGAGGGGGCAAATGGCTATGCGGCACATCAATCTTTGACTGGCTCAACAGACCTAGCAAATAAAACTGATGAAGGTATATGATCTGTTTGTCTGTTTAGCTTAGGTTGTGCCTCTACATGGTTCCCTTTTAATAGCTTACAATTTTGTTTATAATCATATTTGATAGTGCATATGATCTTGACTTTCTCTCAATAACTTATTTATATTTTAGAAATCTCGCCATTGATTACACATTATTGTTATTCTTAACTTATTGGATATTAATTACTTTGATCAATAAACACATGTTCTGCCTATAATTTTTAAATACAAAAAACTGGAAAATTAAATATTTGATCAATAAACCATCTTGAAAATTTGCTACTATGGAGATGGAGGGTGTGTAGAAAAAATATAATCCAATGGTTAATTTGTCAAAATATACACATCCAATTGAAAGTTATAGAGTAGCGTCACATAAACCTATTATATATATTTGAGGCATCTTAATTTCTTTATATTTTTCAAAAATTTTTCCTTTTAAGATTACATAGTAAATCCTGTCATAGGTGAATTGAAATTATATAAGTTATTAGAGGTTATAAATTTATGCATGTAAGCTACTTTGGTCCACAGCGTCATGGCGTTCTGGGCAAAGATTATCTATTACTCCGTATATCACACCACGGATTACACCAACTGGAACTCCAAAAATTATCTCCACAAGTGGATCCCCTAGAGGTTACTCTTCTGTTGGATCTCCTCAGAAAACTTCTGGTGCAACATCTCCCACAAAACCACCATATGAAGGGCGTGCCATACTATCTTCGTGGTACCCATCAAGCCAGCAGTCATCAGCAGCAAATTCTCCTCCTCGAGGACGTTCACAGCCAGGTATTTAAAGATTATTGGTATTTGAGTACGGTTTTGATGGCTTTTGCTGTTTTCAATAAGTAGGTTTCCTCCTTTTCAACTTATTTAGGCTTTGATGTGATTTTTGGTCACCCTAATGTCCCCATACAGCTTGCATGTGTATTTTCTGGACGTGTAGCCTATAATAGATGATGACAGTCTGCTGATTAGCTCATGTCTCAATTACATTTAATAGGTTGTTTCATTATGCTGTCTCATTTATCTTTTATCTTTTGCGGTTAAAAAAAAAAACTGTGTAGGGCGGACTCCTCGAATTGATGGAAAGGAGTTTTTTCGTCAAGCCAGGTGTGTTCCATTATTTCTATTCCAATATATGTTGACTAATTTACTGCAATAATGATGGGGTTCTTTACAGACTGATTTACATATTTCCATAATCAGGAGTCGGCTATCATATGAACAGTTCAGTGCATTTCTGGCCAACATCAAGGAACTGAATGCTCAAAAGCAAACTCGAGAGGTAATGAGTTGTTGAATGCTTGGTTGTTTGCTACTTTTAAGCAAGTAAACTGCTTGCACTTATGTTAAACTAGTAAATGGTTTGTAATTATTTCCTTTCAGGAAACTCTAAGGAAAGCAGAAGAGATATTTGGGACGGATAACAAAGATCTTTACTTATCATTTCAGGGATTGCTAAACCGCAATGTGCGCTAGAACTCAAAAGTACATTGCTTGTGATGGTTTTTAATAAGTGGTATGTCTATCTTCAGTCAACATCTGTGTGTGTGTGTGTGAGATATCAGTAGCCATTCTCCACTCACCTTTTCATCACAAGGCTTGGCATGTGTGTGTCATACCTTCCCTTTTGAGGTTCCACAAAATAGTCTCCGCAATTAGTTTACATCTGAGATCAGTCTACTTTACTTTAATTCAAATTCATTGTAAATTTTGCATGCCTTTTGAAGCCACCAAGAAATGCATCTAATGTGATTTATCATTTGGAGAATCATTATGGAGCATTGCATTATCTGCAAGTGGTGAATAATACGAAGGCCTTTGATCCTTTGCTATTCATTTTAACTTTTCTTGCACAAACCTGTTGGCTGTTGAGAGCCTAATGAAAGAGGCACAACACAAAGTAGTCAGGACTCCTTTGTTTCCCATAATGGTAGAGCCTCTTTCTGAATCAGTTCCTAGGAAACTGGTTAGAAGTTGGTGCTGATAAATGTGTAATCTCCATCGTAACTTATAGTAGAGAATCTCAGTTGATAAGAATGCTCTGACTTTGTTGGAATAAGGGATACAAAACCTTCCATAGTAGTATATATGATATTAGAATAAAGTGATAACATAATGATTTTTCATGTACTTATTGGATCAAATGGAACAATTAATTTTGAAATACTAAGGGTAACTTGTGAATATAATCATATAATTTTTTTTTCATGGGCATCATATTGGATGCAGGACAACCATTGAGATTGAATGCTTGAGATCAAAGAGTTTTCTTGCTTAGAAAGGTTGCGGATAAGAATAATTTTTTGTTAGAATGAAGAGAAAAGAAAATATTTAACAAAAAGGTTGGCTAGGTACTAACAAGGATATGCACATTGAGAGGTTGCAAAGGGATTTCTTATGGGATTCCAAGACACATTTGGTGGGATGGGATAAGGTGTGCACCTCTAGAAAATGGTGGGTTAGGAGTAAGGAAATTAACTACTTTTAATAAAGCCTTACTAGGGAAATGGCTATGGCAGTTTGGGGTTGAGAAGACAAGGCTTTGGAGAAGGGTTGTAGCTCTAAAGTTTGGGGAAGAATGGGGGGATGGACTTACAAGCTAGATAGAGGAGTACATGGATGTGGTTTGTGGAGAAGCAGCTGTAAGTCATTTGCATACGAGATACATAGTTGACATGCAGTCAATGGATTCAACAGTTTTGGAAGTAAATCGTTTACGTGATGAGCAGTTGTACCCAAAACTTGTTGCTCTTGTTGATGGGTAAGCTTTTATTTCCAAAAAAGTTACTGAGAAATCTTAATATTGCTTTCTTCCAATCAATTTTCCCCACAAATTTTTCCTTGCTGAGCTGCACTCTTTTATCTTTATGATCTTTTTGGTCATGGAGCAGGGGCCTGACTCGAGCTTTTGTACAGCGAATTAAGGTTTATTAATGCCAAAAGATTACTCCATATCTTCTAGCGTGGTTGCTTTTGCACTTTTAAATTACAGTATGGTTCTTTGACTCTGATTTACATTAGATTTTTGTGAAGTGTACCAAACTCCTGGTTGGTAGCTTTCCTTTGTTTTCAGTGTAGAGACCACTTGCCAATATGCTCTGTTTCTACACTAGGTAGTAACTATATTATATGCTCCACTGGCACTGCTTTTCAATCTTATATCAGTATCTTGAAGCTTTGTTCTACAAACATCTTTTCTGGCTTCTTTTTTTTTTTTTTTTTAATTAATTAATTAATTATTATTTGTATGAGATTGTTTGCTATGCAATACCACGACTTTCAAGAACAATTTAAAAGATATGGTGCAATATTTCTGTTGCATGTATTTCATATGTAATTACCATGTCAATTCCATTTATGCATCAAATATGACTTTGATTTGGAATCAAGTTTATCTTGTGATTTAAACCACATCTACTGTACTTCTGGCATTCTAGAAAGCAAAGACTGGTTGTCATTAATCTTGTCTTTTGGCAGAGAGGACGCTTGGAGCAAGTGAGGCAGCATAATGAGAAGAGAACAGCAGCCGCTATGGATACAAACTGTGGGGAAGGAAAAAGTAATAAAGATGAGGACGGCTTATATGAAGTGACACTTGATGATGACTTTCTGACGGCTTTGGAATATGGAATGCCTCCAGCTTCAGGAATGGTATGGTTGTCCTTTTGCTGTATATTAATTTTGCTTGGGTTTTTTTTGGAGGAATACTCAATAAATGATTACTTTAGCTACAAATTTGAATGGGTTGAGCTCTTACTATTTCATGCATATCGAAAGTGCATCAATTTTATTAAAATGTTCATACTCTCTATTTATGGTGTTTGATTTTATTTTGTAGGCAAAAGGCTACTCAACAATTGATCTGTATTTTCCAACCTTTTTTCTTTTGTACAAACCTTAACAATAACTACATGAAGTAAACGTATATACCATGTTAAACAGATAAGCTAGTTCATATTAAGTTTGTTAATTTTAAAACAAGTATGTAACAAACAGAAGACCAATTTAACTAGTCCTTAAGATATAAGGTTAAGCAAAAGAAATCTGGTGATAAAATTATGAATTTAAAATAGCTACTAATGAATTAAAAAAAAAAAATAGAGAATACAGATTATAACCTACTGAACAAAGTTGGTTCCTAAAAAATTATGATATACTTGGAATTGTTAATTATTTATAATATGAAATATAGAGGGGCCTGCTGTGTTCCCATGGCTTTTCCAACGTTTTAATTTTTTCCTGATAACGCAACTCATTTTCTTGCATGTTCTTCTAAGTTCTAACTGAAATGCCTGCTGTTGCAATATTTCACATAGTAAATAATTTCAAGACCCTGAATCAGTATTTATATACAAGAAGACATTGTAAGAAATGTGTGCATAGGTGGGTGGTTCCATGTGTACATCTACTACATCTATTCATTCTTGCAAAGAAAATGAAGGATTGAGAGCATTAGTGATTTTATTTTTCATTCAACTGCTATTGCTACGCATCTTCCTGAGCATTACATAATTGAAAGAATTTGTTTTCAGGGACTTGGAATTGACAGGCTAGTGATGCTCTTGACCAACTCTGCCAGTATCCGAGATGTAATTGCGTTCCCAGTCCTTAAGATTCAGCAGTAGTGTTGCAGCAAAAGGAGTAGTGGATGATAATTCTTTTGGATTAGTAATTATGTTGTAGTTTTTAAGAGGATTATAGCTGTCTCCAATGTCGACCTTTTGGTGGTTAGAGCGTATGATGTTTTGTTCAATACATTGTGATCATTTTAGGAAAATTTTGGCTTGCATGTGGAGTGATGTAGCCTGGATGAAAAAAGCTTTAGTATTTGTTCTTAACGCAAACACATTACAGATTTTATTATTATTATTTAATTTTTTCGGTCCAGGGTGTTCATTATGCGGCTGGCTGTAAATTATGAGTAGATTGAGACACTTGAGCTGTAATACAGTTTCAATGAAATGAATGAATATGATAGTTTTGTTGCCTATTCTGGATTCTGGACTCATGCCTTGTCTTCCTTTGCCATAAATCCTGCCTATACATCTTATTAGCAGAAATTATGTGATCTTTGCTACTGTGGGAATTATGGTTTTAAAAGAAATATATAAATTGGTTTCAAGGGGGAAAAAGTGAGAAAAAAAAGAGGGTTGGGGGGGGGGGGGGGGGGAGTTGTTGTATCTCTCTTGAACTATAGCCTATATCAAGTATCTTTGAAAACTCAGCATTTTCCAATGTGCAATGGTGGTGGGCTGCTTTAAAAAGCAGCAACTTGTCGCAAATCTGACAAATTTTTTTAATTCGGCCCTTGCATGCGAACAAGTATTGATCACAGTGTTGGTTTTGTCAATTTCAAGTGAACCATGAGGACTTTAATGAAGGTATCATTCAGGTACATGCAAAGAAGAAATCAAGCTTGAATTATTATGCCTAGATTCTGTTCAATTTCACGGTTCAGATCATGCAAAGGCAGGACTTCTGAAATGGTATTATGTGCCCTAAATTTCAATGAAGTCAAGCTGAGTTTACGACTTGATCATAGAAGTAAAACCTCTGTATTGTGTAATCTTGCGGATTAGTTTCTTGCGTATTAGTCAAGCATTACATTATTTATAAAATATGTTGCGTTATATAATAAATTGACTGTAAAGTGCATTATGTTTTCTTGAAAAAAAAAACTTACAAAATTGTTGTTTGTACTTTTCATTTTGACCAATATGTTGTTTGTACTTCTCATTGACTGATGTAACATGAATAATTTCGTTATTCATAAATTTTGCTTTATATTTACTATTTTTCTTGGATGATTGTTGTTTCTAAATAACATGCAAAAAAAAAAAAAAATTTCCTAGTGGAACTCGAGTTTATAAAACTCGAGTTCCACTGGGAAAAACAGGGGAAACAGGGCAACCCCCTTTTGCCTGAACAGGGGAGTTGCCCAAACGAAAAAAAAAAAAATACACAGAGGAACTCGAGTTTATAAAACTCGAGTTCCTTTAAATAACATGCAAACAAAATAAAAAAATAAAAAAAAATTTCCCAGTGGAACTCGAGTTTATAAAACTCGAGTTCCACTGGGAAAAACAGGGGAAACAGGGCAACCCCCTTCTGCCTGAACAGGGGAGTTGCCCAAACGAAAAAAAAAAAATACACAGAGGAACTCGAGTTTATAAAACTCGAGTTCCTTTTCCCTGTTTTTCCCAGTGGAACTCGAGTTTTATAAACTCGAGTTCCACTGGGAAAAATTTTTTTTTTTTGAATTGAGCAACTCCCCTGTTCAGGCAGAAGGGGGTTGCCCTGTTTCCTCTGTTTTTCCAGTGGAACTCGAGTTTTATAAACTCGAGTTCCACTGGGAAAATTTTTTTTTTTTACTTGGGCAAATCCCCTGTTCAGACAAATTGGTTGCTCTTTTTTTTTCCTGCACATGCAGGCAAATCAGGAACTGAAATGTGTACATGCACCTGCTGAGAAACATAGATAAAGAAGCTGAGATTGTAATCTAACACTCATTGAGAGGCGGAGAAGTTGATAATGTAAATGCACAACCATTACATCAAAATGTGTTCTCGCACAAAGCTATAGAAACTGATACGCTCTATTCATAAATATAGTTTTACAATGCAAATACATTGGCATCACAACAAAAAGCCATTCTCAATATATCAACATTCTAAACATGCACAACCATCCTTAATTTGCAATTCTAACCGTACTACTCAAGTCACGATCTTCATAGAGGTACATTGGGTAGAGAATTATAAGTACATTCAACAAAAACCAAAAAGTTAAATGTGCCAATACAACGTAGTCACTTTTCCTAAGATCAGCAGTTCGCACAACAAAAACGGCGTCCATGGAAGCATGCCTGCAAAACATAGACTAATCACGTTAATAGAGAAGTAGTAAAAACAGTAGTTAATGGTAGAATGAACAACAATTACATTTAACCAATGCATAATATTTTTCCATTTACCTACCTACTGTGGAACATTACTGCTTGTGGAAGCGCCACGGGACTGCGGACATTTTCTATGGTTATGCCCGGAAGCATGACACAATCCACATGTTTGCTTGGGTTGAGTCTCTATCAAATCTACATCCTCCCTCCGCCATCCCGAGCCTCGATCCTTATTCCTCACTCCATCCATCTCATTCCTTATTCTTGACTTCACTGGTCGACCTTTGGCCCGCAACAATGCTGGATTAGGCAACCACTTTGGCCCCATGGGATCCCTCCACAATGATTGTGACTTGGGAATCACAAATGCATGCTGATAAGTGTTAAGGGCATTGTCCAAACCATAACATGGGTGAATATATGCGGTCGAATCAATATTCAAATAGTCACATACTCTAATTGCATGTGAACACGGGATCCCTATGTTTTGCCATTTCCCACAACTGCATGTTCTTTCCTGTATCCGAACTTCATAACTGTGGTTTCCCCCTCCTACGCTACTCGTGAATGAAGTAACTATCTGATATATCATCTGTTCACTGTTAAATGGCTTGAGATAGTGTTTCTCAGATTTAAGCTTATTTCCTTCCCACTTGTCAAAGGCATATTGACTCCATTTCTTACCCTCTGACAGGCGACTGAGGTATTCTTTGTGCCGGTCGTGGAAATATTCAACAAGTTTGGACCAAGTAAACTCAACCAATGCGGCAATAGGAAGGCCCCGTGCACCTTTAAGTACACCATTGAAGCACTCTGATATATTGGTTGTCATTGCCCCAAAACGTCTCCCACCATCATGTGATTAGGTCCACATATCCACAGACTCGCTCGTTAGGTATGTGTATGGAAGATAATCTTGACTCTTTTCCTTCCCATCCTTCCCCGTCACCTTCTTCTTATTCCGAATGGCCTCCATTTCCACTTGCTTAATGGAATCCATTATGGTATCAAATTTAACTACTTGAGTAGCATATCCTGCTTTCAAGCAAGCTGACTTTAGAGTCGAGTTCTGAAAATGTGTGTTGAAGTTGCTAGCAACATGTCGAATGCAATATCTATGATATACCCGTGTTCTTCCATCATCCCCTCTAGGCCAGTTTGCAATGGCATTCTTGATACCGAGATGTCGGTCAGAAATTATGCAAATGCCTTCTTCGGGTATCACGTGGCCAATCGTATCTCTGAGGCATTGTAAAAACCACCTCCAACTGGACCCTGACTCACAATCCACAACAGCAAAGGCAAGAGGGAATACCTTGTTGTTAGCGTCGGTTGCCATTGCAACCAACAATTTTCCCTGATATTTACCATACAGATGGGTCCCATCAATACTGATAACTGGCTTGCAATATTTGAATCCATCAATGCTTGGACCGAAAGACCAAAACACATAATTCAATAATACGGTGTCATCTTCATCGGTGGATGTCGTACGATAGAACACTTGGGTAGTCGAATCCATATCAATATATGCCATAAGCAACTTTTGCAACCTCTGGTAAGACTCTTCCCAATTCCCAAACAGCTTCCCAATCGCCTTTTGTTTCGCATCCCATACCTTGTAGTAAGAAGGCTTATGGCCCTCATATTTCGACTCTATCATAGATCTAAGATGCTTAATTGGAGTAGTGTGATCCTCACTTAACTTCTTAAGGATGTCTGATGCAATAAAGTTACAAGTCATCATTCTACCATCATTTCGCACCCCAGTCCGTATACACGTGTGAGGACCCTTGTACACGGTGACCATCCATAGTCGCTGGAGATTGGGCTTCATGACTGCGCAGACATACCACTTGCATGACTCATCCACGCATTTTGCACAAAGTTTTGTCGTCGTGGACCTACTAATCATATACTGTTTGTTTTCCTTGAGGGCACATATTGTTAATACACGCTGCACCTCCACCTTATTGGCAAAAGTCAAGCCTTTGTACAAATTCATCCCCTCTCTCCAAGTAGACATAAATGGTATCTCCATATGTGAAGGATCAACCATATTTTCCCAAGTATTTGCAGAAAATGACAAAGCAGGAGGTGCGTAGGCAGGGATTGTGTCCGTAATGTTTTGGACACTAAGAACATTGTCTGCATTAAGTTCATTACCGTCCAATGTCTCATCATCATCAATGTCCCTCTCACAGTCCCTTAAGTCCCCTCTCTCAATCCTGTCTTCAATCTGATCTCCATCATCAACATTTTCATCGTCAATGGCAGTACTCCCATCAACATAGTCGTCATCATCATCATCGTCATCCTCATACTCATCATCATTCTCATCCTCATACTCATCATCATTCTCATTCTCATCCTCATCATCATCATTATAATCCGCATGAAAATTCTCATGCTCTACATGTGTAAAATACTCATATTGAGCATCCGGAACTGTAACCGGTAAACTTGTTTGTGTTTGTTGAATTTCGTCAATACTAACTTCTGCACGCGGCTTTAATTGTATGTACAACTCAATGTTAGTTACTTCAGGTATTCTCTCCAACTTGTCAAACATGATCTTCACATGTTTGTCTGTTTCTATTGCCATGTACTTGTAATTAATTCGGTGCCTCAGGATTTCATTTGGCATACGATAAGTAATTTCTATGTTGTGCACAGCAGGATTCTCACACAACTCTTCCATAACCATCATCTTCAATTCATCAAGGGTCTTGAACCTACGATCAATTTGGGTAAAATAGCTCTTTATACCCGGCCCTTCAAATGGCAATCCCTTGTTCGCATTGGCATTCTTCAAGGGACCACCGTGGTATAAGATTATATCAATTTCAGGCATTGTGAACCTGTTAAAGTCAAGTTACGATGTTAGTTAAATCACATAGTCGTAAACTGGGGGAAAAAAAGTAATGTGATCTTAAGGTAGAACATATTCAAGCCAGAATTTTCATAGGTAATTACTAGTTTTATAGACATTATATAACTTGTGGTACCCATGGTTCTAAGTTTGGCTTGAGAACAAAATTTGAAACATATCTAGTGGAGCAACCCCAAAAAATAAAAGGTAAGGAAAAAAAAAATATATATATATATATATATATATTTAAAGAATACATAGAACAAGAGGAGAGACTTTACAAAGATGATGTAGCATTAACAAAACATATTAAATTCACAAAACCAAAGTATTCCATATCCTTAAGGCTTAAATGTCATTACCAGATACCAAATTGTTTCCAAAATGACCAATTCTTATCCTTTTATTTTTATAATGATCAATTCCTTATACAGCCATGTATTGTGTAGGTCAGTGCATTTTAAGAATTACTTTCAGGCATTTTGATTATGATACCCATTCATTCACTACCCATTTCATACCCAAAATAATGATGAACAAAGTCAAAAAAACGTGTAAGATCATGCTAAAAATAAAAGCCTAGAAATGATGAATAAAATTTTGTTAACAAAATGGGCAAATAAATACTCAACAAAATTAACACTGACAAAACAAAGTTCTAATTCACAATATTGGAAACTTAACTAAGTTATGTCAACTATCTACAAAATAAATAGTCAAACTCTTTAACCCACACCCATAGACAACTAATACCCAACTACAATGACAATTAAATTATACAAACCCTTACCTGAGATATGAATTTGTTCAGAGGAAAGAGCAGTGAAAGAGGCAGTGTGGTGAGTGAGAGTGAGAGGCTATGTGGTGTGAGAGTTATGGGTGAGTGAGAGTTAGTGAGGCTGAGAGACTTAGTGAGGCTGAGAGACTTAGTGAGGATGCTCTGTTTTTGGGTGAGAAGGCTGTGTAGTGAACGTTATATATGGTTAAGTGTTAAATTTTTTTTGGACTCAGCGTGTAAAATTTTTTGTCCAGTGAAACTCGAGTCTTATAGACTCGAGTTCCTTGTAATTTTTTCTGGGCAGTGCAACTCGAGTCTATAAGACTCGAGTTCTTTGAATTTTCAATGTAAGTCTGATTGTAATATTTCCATAAAACTCGAGTCTTTGAGACTCGAGTTCTATAGGTCATATCTCGAGTCTTGAAGACTCGAGATCTAGGTGGATTAAATTATCTCCAACTCACCAACTGGTCCGCGATGAGGTGGAGTGGGATTGAAAACAGCATCTCGAGTTTCAGAAACTCGAGATGCTACTTTCCATTATTCTTTCGCCGCACGTTTAACTAACTATATACAACTGTATTGCACAGGTATTTTGCACATTTCCTCGCAAAACTTGAGTGCTTTGTACTACATAACTGAAGAATAGCCTACTGTGCTACTGTTGTGGGTCGGGCCTTTATTACTAAAATCTGGGTTTTTAAACTTTTTCTCAGATATTTGTTTATTAAAAAGATATATTTTATCTGGGCCGGGTCAGGTCTCTCTAGTATGGGCCTCATATCTTTAGAATGGCTGATGGGTTAATTTGCAGCCCACAAGGACCTCTCCTTTGCGATGTGATTGAAAGAGAGGACAGGTTAGACATATGAGTTGGTTACACAACCTTGACCCAATATGCTTTTTAAAGCCAGAAATTACTAATATGCTTTTCAAAGCCAGAGATGCTCTGTAGTTTTTAGTTTTGTTCAATTGATTTGTATTTGTTGGTATAAAATTTGGAGTTGTAATCATAAATGATTTTTAAAATCTTGGAGCTTTCAAGTGCAAATTTTGACTTTCACAAGAATTCAAGCCCGTTGTTTAATGCCTGGAACAATGGTGCATAAGGAGGATGGATAAAATTGCTCCAAGATGACTCGCATTAGACACAGAGACAATGGCATAATATTGAGAGCTTTGGCCAGTTAAGCTAAACATCCACAACAGTGCAACACCATATGCTTGCCACAACAATTGAACGTTACAGTCAGGTATTTATTTGAAATTCCACTAGAGTATGTTCTCAGCTTTGATTGTTGTAAGCTTGAATTTAAGAAGTTGAAGGACATTTATTTAATCCATGGGTACTTTCTTATTATTCATAGATGCTGTTTGATTTGCAGAGTGAATATGTGTACGGAGTACATTGCTGGTACACAACCAAAGTTTCTTTCATATACATAAATTTCAATTTATAGGCAGGTAAATGTCAAAATGGCAAAAAATGATGAGCACCAGTTCAAACTTTTGTTAGTATTCATTAAACATTTTCCTACCACCATTGATCCTTAAATATTTTTTTTTTTGTCAAACACATGATCAAGGCCAATGTTCGTGCTTTCTCAGCTCAACACCAGCAAATGCGCCTTTCAGCTGCAGAATGCCAATGCCATCCTCTATGTTCAAGCAATCAAGTTATTAACATTGCACGAAATTGTTGTTAACAAATATGCCTGTAAATTTCTTCTGGTTAGTCCAAATTGTCATCTTCTAATTTTCTTATAGAAGCAAGCAAGTGCACATTTTGTTGTCAAATTTTGAAAGCCAAAGATGCAATTCTAATGAAACTATGTGGGCTTGAAGTCGTGGAATATAAAATTCATATTGAAAGGGTCATGCAACTAAAAGGAGTTTAGTTCATCTACTTCAAACTATTGCTCTGATTTGTCATTATTTTAAATATAGGGAAACATTTCTGAACTCATTCTTGCTGGAGCTTCTCTTGCCTCATTATACTTTCATTGCTTTTCTACTGTGCACTTTTGAAGTACAAGACATACTATTGAGAGAATGATTAACCCAAGGTAATGCAATTTTTCCAGCATATGTATTTGATGATTAATACATTTGTTTTTATAAAAACTGGGATTTGACTTGGTCAGTTTGGCGTGCTGTTTAATCTCAGGTAAATTATGTGGTGGTTGATAACTAGTGCTGCTTCTTCACCTTTTAACAGCAGCTGAAACACACTGATCAAGTGTGGAGCAAGACTTGCTCAGGCTTTCTCTTTGAAATTTTGGAATTGGTGGTAGATGGGAAGATATGATAGTCCCCTCTGGAGGATAGGTTGTTGCTTTTGGTTCTTTTTCTCTTCCTAACTTGAAAGAGCTCAAAAGGTTCAGAATATGACTACTATTGGGAGAAAAGCTAAAAAGGTTACTGCTTTGAAGATGTTGTGACACGGATACGGCACCCCAAAAGAAGCGTCCATGCTTCCTAGCTCACCTGTTGGGGCTACCAAGAATTTAAATTGTGCCAGAGGCAAAGAGGGGGAAGCTGGCCCAACATTGCTCAGACGCTTGTTTCTTGAAAGATCAAGTCCAGAGATGCCTGTGATTGTTAGGTTTGTTTAACTGATTTGGGTTTGTTGGTACTTGGTATAAACTGACTCAACTAATCTCCAATGGCTATTAACTACTCTTAACAGATTTTTATATTCTCAGCATGGTAGACAAAACAACATCGTGTGAGGACTTAAGAAGGCCATTAATTAGTACGGGTAGTACATCAGTATATAACTAGTTTAAGGACCTGGTGGAATGACATCGCACGAACTAAAGTGTATTTACTGTAAGGGAATATTGGGCCAAAAAGAGGTTCAAAGCCCATTATATATGAACAAAAAAATGCTTTCTATTATTGTACAGGTTCAATTCAATCGGAAAATTTTTAACTTCCATTCTATGTAGACCTATTTTATTCTTAAACATCTTAAAATCAAATGAATATGTTATATCCAAATCCAAATACAAGATAATGAAATCCTTGAGATTAGATCCTGGTTGTATCATTGATATGGGGTTTATCAGAGGAGAATGTTGTACTGATTTGGGCAAGATATATGAGCCTTTATAGTTTATAACCCATGATGTTAATATTTAAGGTCTTGACCCAAGCCATTGAAAAACCAAACCGACTGATTTTTGAACATTATATAGTATCAAGCCCATAATATGAACCGTTCAGAGCACATAAGCCAGTCATTGCAATGGGCATGTAAGTCACTGTTTTTGCTGTTGTTGCATTTTTTTGTTTTTCCAATACACATCCTTGTCCATGATTAAACTAAATTTGTATCTGGAAGAGTTTTGTTTAAGTTCGGAGGGGGACAACAAAGTCCATCAAAACTCATTGTAGATTTTGTTGCTATATATTTGTCATCACTTTGGCAGCCCATTTCTCCAAAGATCTCTTTACCGCTTGACCAACTTATTATCCTTACAAAGATACTAATCTCACCCCTCTTTCTTCTTATGTACCAAGACTTTGGGATCCCTGAAGTAATGTTACAAAGATACTAATCTCAATTTTGCCATATTAGTGAGACAATCTCTAACAAGAACCCAAATTTTAGCCATCATACTAATAGTGACTCTTACCAAAACCTGTAACCTATGTCCCATTAATGTCTCTCAAAGTACCACCCCATGTGACGGCCTTCTCTTGATTTATCTCATTTTTAAAAGAATCCCCATGTAGTTAGGCTTAACAAGTCAACAACTATGTTCCCCTAAAGCAAGTTTCATGAATGTTATACTATCAATTTCTTCCCCTTAGAAATTTTCTTTTTGCAGTGGATTCATAAAATACACAAATCCCCATTAAAAAAATGGAAACCATGAAAAAAGATTGAATGACTCTAATTTGATTCAAGAAGTTGCTAGGATTAGGAAACACCATAGACAAATAGAAACATTCCAATTCTTAATAGCTTAATAAAATTTGCAATCCTTTATTAGCCAAATTTAATGCATCATGAAGCCGTTCCCTAAATGGACCACTAGGGCTCCAGTGAAGCAACTAAAAGCTCATGAAAAAGCCCATTTTGTATCACCTATTCTTACACTCAGCCTAAGTTCTTGAACTGTTCAGCTTATGATTATTTAATAATTTATTAATTCATTCAGGTGTGATGTGATGAGGTATTTAGTATCAAACTCCTTTAATGCCTAAGTCCCTAAGCCTAGCATCTCTTGTTTGGATCGAGATTTTTAGAGTTCTTTAGAGTATTCTACCATGTTTAGTCTTGACTGTTCCTTTTTAATCAATAATTTAAATTATAACATGTCATTAATCCGCATACAAAAACCTTAAACAATAATGTCACATTAGCTATTAAAAAAAAATTTACAAGTCAGATTTTAATCAGTTAATCATATGGTCCCTCTTTTTTCTTTTTCAGGAACAGCCTTAGCAAACAACTTCCACTCGATTTCTTAGTTTTTACTTTTGGGAAGTAAACTTCACTTTGAGGGGGTTCATAGTTGCATTGGACAGACCTCCAACAGCCATTAATTACTAGTTTATAAAATATACTGTTCATCATCTTTAAGCGTGTCAATTCATCTAAGCTTAAAAAATAATCCTAGCATGTACAACCAAAGCCAGCAATAATGTTCCATCTGCAAAAGGGTATGAACCTAACCTAAAAACAAGGACTATATCTACTTATATCTGCCAATAAACTCTTTTAACTAGAAAAATTCCTTCTTTCATTGACTTTTTAGTAGTTGGTAGAAGCCATGTCTAATTTGATTTATTGAGACCATGTCTAATAAGAACCCAAATTTTAGCCATCATAAGTGTCTTCTAAATACCTAAAGCAAAACCTGTAACCCACATCCCACTAATGTCTCTCAAAATATCACCCCAGAGTGATGTCGATCTCTTGGTTTATCTCACTTTAAAAGCATCTCCATGTTGGTAAATTTTCTCCCCTTAGAAATTTTCTTATTCCGGTGGGTTCATAAACTACCCAAATCCCATAGAAAAAACAAGATTCCAAGGTTGGAAGAAACAGAAACCATGAAAAAACATTGATAATCAATAATTTAAAGTATAACGAGTCATTAATCCACGTACAAAAGCCTTAAATAATAATGTCACATCAGCTATTAAAAAGAAAAACAAATTTACATCTAATTAATCAATTAGTCATATGGTTACTCTTTCTTCTTCTTTTTCAGGAACAACCTTAGCAAACAACTTTCACTCGATTTTTTAATTTTTACTTTTGGGAAGTAAACTTCGATGTTCCTTCCATAAAAAAATTTATACAAACATTACAAGAAAAGATGCCCCAGATTGTAACCCCAAGGAAATAATGGTTTGAGTAAAGCACCATCCATTCTATTTTTTTATCATGATCCTTTCAACCAAAAAAAAAAAAAAAACTTGTTGATTATGATCTTTCTATCATCTAAGTTACAGACATTAAAAAAAAAGACGCCCCGCCCCAATGCTAACCCAGGGATATAATTGTTTGACTAACACCAACTACTCAAACATCAAAGTTACGTTGGATGAGTTTATTTCTATTGCTTGTAGTTTATTTGTGAGTACAATTTACCAAAGAATCATCCAAGCACAGATACGCTTCCATTAGAAACAAAAATTCTAGGGACACTTTGCCACAACTTTTTTATGTGTCAATTAAGGATTAGAGTGCTTTAAGTTGTAAACCCATGTGCAAGTGAAGCAATTCAATTACTAGCTAGTTAACAACTAAGTAAGTTATGGCAAAGCGTATGCAAAATGTTGTATCTCTAGAAATTCATCAAATTTAAAAGGACTCAATCAATACAAACAATTTGTTAATTACAAAAAATAAAAAAATAAAAAATGTTAAGTTTGAACCATAGACGCCATGGATAAATTTAAGTCCTGAAGTTACTGAATAAGCATCCAGTGGCAATTAAATATCATTCTGCTCCAACTGCCTTCACTAGTTTATACTTAATTCAAATTATGTTAAATTGTTAATCATTCTTTGCCAGTGAGGAATGGATTAGTTTGAGTCATGAAGTGGTTAGAACGAGCATCCACTTGCAATTATATATACTTTCATTTTTGCCATTCGCTTTCTTTGCATATCATTTTCAATGAATTTAGAAAATAAATTAGATTCAATAATCTAAGCAAGAAGTTAAATTATCCTTTTTTTTTTTTTAATATCCAATAACTATCATCTTGCGGTGTTCTAGTTACATAGGACAGACCTCATACCTGTTCAATTCCACCGTCATTGCAACAATCAAATTATCAATATATATATATATATATATATATATATATATAAACTAAAAATATGCATAATTGTCAATTTATATCACAGTTTCCCTAAACATGCAAATAAAATAAATGAATAATTATCTTTTCCATACTAAAATTTTAAAATATTTAAATAAGGGAACGGGGTAACCATTCCTCTCCCCACCCCTCTCCTCTCCTTACCACCTAAACTACATCATATTCAAAATTAATCTTGAATTTATAATTAGATTGATCAAGAGTTTAAAATATTTAAAATTCTTCTCAAGCAAATATCCCTTGAGGCTTTGCAATGGAGAACAAAGGACCTTAATGCTTTCAGTATCCTAAAACTTTTTAATTAGAGTCTTTGTCATTGAATTTATGGTATACCTCTATGTTAAAACAATGTGAAGAGACTCCCCATAGTATGGATCATTATTACATACATCCCTTAACTTTTTGTATTTCAAATAAGACAATTGCCTTCTCAAAAAAAAAAAAGACAATTGAGTCTTATGTTAGACTTCAATCACTTTTATAATATTGGGCCAAAAATGACCACGTGGACATTAACATTAATTACTTTAACACCAAAAAAAAAAAAAAAATTCATATCTTGTTAAATTTTAATTCCAGTGCGTTTGGGTTGTCCGCTAGTTGGTTGGAGTCTTGGAAGTATTGAATTAGTTCTCATAAAATTGTTTAATGAATTTGTAACATCCATGTTGTATAATTTCTATTTCAAGCTCGACGTACGATGAATTGCTACAAAACTTGAAGGTTATGCTGTTATCTGTTAAATTGTTAATGATCCTTAGCCAGTGAGAGGCGAAGTCAGAAAAGGTTCACCTAGAGAAATAATTAATTAACGAGCATCCAATGAGGAATGGATTAGTTTGAGTCATGAAGTTGTTGGAATTACCGTCCACTTGCAATTATATACACTTTCTTTTTGGCCATTAGCTTTCTTTGCAGATCATTTTCAATGAATTATAAAAATAAATTAGATTCAATAATGTAAGCAAGTAGTTAAATTATCTGCCTTTTTTAATATCCAATAGCTATACCGTTGAGCTGTCGTAGTTGCATTGGACCGACCTCCAACTGCCACAACTAGTTTATAAAATATATTATTCATCATCTTTAAGCGTGTCAATTCATCTAAGCTCAAAAAATAATCCTAGCATGTACAATGTGCAACTGCAACCAAGACGGTCTGAACCTAACCTAAAAACAAGGAAAATGACTAAGAGCTTGTTTGGATGAAGAGAATTTTGAGTGATATCACTCAGTTTTTTGTTTTCATCATCCAAATATGTGGGTCCCACCTGTTTTCAAAATACAACTCTTGTTTGGATTAATTTTCAGTCACAATTTTCATCACTCAAAAACTCAATAAAATGAGTGAGAGTGACCAAAACTGAAAACAGGTTTCATCTGTTTTCAGTTTTCAAAAACTGAGTTCAATGGCAAGACAGTAAATTAGATGAAGCTGTGGCCCCTTTGCAAGTGACTTGTCACGTCCGGAGCAGATATGCAAGGCATTTTTATCAAGGCCACTGAAATTTCACGTGAGACCAATCTTTTTTTTTTTTTTTTTGAGAGAGAGAAGAGACCAATCTAGTAATGGATCCCACAAAAAAGTTAAAATATTTGAGTGATGTGTAGTGAAAACATTGTCCAAACAGTGGTAGTGAAATTTTAAATATTTTGAGTGATGAAAAATGAGTGACGAGTGATAAATGATGAGTGATGAAAACTGAGTGACAAAAATTGAATGATAAAAAAAAACTAACCAAACAAGTTCTAATTCATTAAACCATTCACTTCTGGTTTTTGCCTAAATTTCAATCACTTCTCTTTCGCTTTTTTATTTCCTCCTTCTTCCAACAAGAGACCATGGCTGAAGTCTTCCTGGGACAAGCACTTGCCACTTCAATCATTAAGGTGGTACTTGGTAGATTGGCCTCTCCTGAGGTCATAGACTACTTCAAGAGAAGGAAACTCGACGATGAATTGTTACAAAAGTTGAAGGTTATGCTGTTATCTGCTAAATCAGTGCTCGTTGATGCAGAGGAGAAGCAATTTACAAACCCAGCTGTGAAAAATTGGCTCGACGAGCTTAAAGACGTTGTTTATGTTGCAGATGACCTTCTGGATGAGATTGCCACTGAAGCCTTACGATCCAAGTCAGAAGCTGAATGTCAAACTCGCACCAGTAAGGTATGGCGCTTTGTCTCTACTTCTGTTAATTCATTTGACAAAAAGATACAGTCAAAGCTAGAAAACGTTCTAGGGATATTACAAAGAGTCATAGAACAAAAGAATGTCCATAATCTGAAAGAGGTTGCCGGTGGAGTACCACTACCACCACGACAATTAACAACTTCTTGTCCTGAAGAATATGGTGTGTATGGTAGAGATATTGATAAGGAGGAGATATTTAAGAAGTTGCAATTAGATAATGCAAATGGTGATGAGATATGTGTTGTTCCTATAGTGGGTATGGGTGGGGTTGGTAAAACAACCCTTGCTCGGCTTGTATATAATGACAACCGTGTAAAGGAGAATTTTGATCTCAAAGCATGGGTTTGTGTTTCAGACACATTTGATGGTTCTATAATAGCAAAAACTATTCTTGAAGAGATCACTTTGTCTAACTGTGACATTCATAGCTTGAATTTGTTACAAATTAGAATAAGAGAGAGCTTAAAGGGAAAGAAGTTTCTCCTTGTTTTAGATGATGTTTGGAATGAGGAGTATATTGCTTGGGATAAGTTAGTTACAATGCTTAGATGTGGGGCAAAAGAGATCAAAATCATTATTACAACACGTAGTGAAAATGTTGCGACAACTGTGCAGCCTATTTCAATTCATCATCTAATGCAATTGTCTGATGAAGAATGCTGGTTATTATTTGCAAAGCATGCATTTAAGAATGGAGAATTGAATTCAGATAAAGAACTAATTGGTAGAAAAATTGTTTGCAAGTGTAAAGGTTTGCCTTTAGCTGCAAAAGCACTTGGGGGTATGTTGCAGTCTAAACAAGACCTAGGAGGGTGGAATCATATTTTGGAGAGTGATATATGGGATCTACCAGGAGGTGAAAGTTCTATCCTTCCAGCTCTAAGATTGAGCTACAACTACCTCCCATCACATTTGAAACAATGCTTTACTTATTGCTCAATCTTTCCAAAGGATTATGAATTTTCAAAGGAGGAGTTAGTCTTGTTGTGGATGGCAGAAGATTTATTGTTGAAACCCAAGGGAAATGGAAGCATGGAAGAAATAGGTGAACAATACTTTGATGAGCTACTATCGAGGTCATTTTTTCAACGATCAAATAATGATGAACTATGTTTCATAATGCATGACCTTTTTAATGACTTGGCAAAATTTATATCTAGAGAATTTTGTTTTAGGTTGGATATTGATAATTCGTGTGAAATTACAAAAAAAATGCGTCATTTGTCATATTTTCCAACTGAATTTGATGTCCCTAAGAAATTTAAGGAGTCTTATGAAGCTAAGAATTTGCGAACCTTCTTGGGACTAAAATTGCCATCTACATCAAATTTTAGGATTAATTTGATATCAATGATGGAGATAAATGATTTGTTGTGCACATTTAAGTGTTTACGAGCATTATCATTGTCTCTCTATGAATTAATAACTGTGTTACCTGATTCTGTTGGAAATTTGAAACATCTTCGCTACTTGAATCTTAATGGCACCGGGATCAAAGGCTTGCCAGATTCTGTGTGTAGTTTGTATAATTTGCAAACCTTGTTATTGAGGAATTGTTATAACCTCAAAGAGTTGCCAACCAACTTGGGAAGACTGGTAAACTTACGTCACCTAGATATAAGAGGGACCGATTTGAAAGGGATGCCAATACACATGGGTAAATTGAGAAGTCTGCAAACTTTAAGTGCTTTTTATGAGGGAAAAGGAAAACATAGTGGGAGTAACATTAAAGAGTTGGGAGAGCTTCCACATCTTTCTGGATCATTGTGTATATCAGACCTGGGAAACGTTTGTCAAACAAGAGATGCAAAGGAGGTTAATTTGAAGGATAAGAAGGGCTTGTCAGAGTTGGAGTTGAAATGGAGATGGCGTGAGAACTATGATTCAGAACATGAAAGAGATGTGCTTGAGCAGTTGTGTCCTCATACGAACTTGAAATCTCTCTCTATCATATCTTATTATGGTGCAGAATATCCAAGTTGGTTAGGAGCATGTTCATTCTCTAATATGGTGTCCCTAAAGCTTGACGATTGTAAATATTGTTCCTCCTTGCCTCCACTTGGGCAGCTACCTTCCCTTAAGGAACTCTCAATTGAAGGTTTGAATGGAGTATCATGTGTGGATAGTAAGTTCTACGAGGATGGCTCTTGTGCAACTAATAAGCCATTCAAATCCCTAGAAAAATTAACATTTAGAGGGATGCGAGAGTGGAAGGAATGGTTTAAATTTGAAGGTGAAGATGAAGGCGAAGTTTTCCCAACCCTCCGAGAGCTTCGCATTATGTATTGTCCCAAGCTTACAGGAAATCTGCCCAGTTTACTTCCTTCTTTAAGTCTAATTGAAATTAGAGATTGTCCCCAGCTTGTTGCTTCACTTCCTAGTCCTTCGGCCCTCCATGAATTGGCCTTGACGAATTGTGATAAGGTGGTGTTGAAGGAATTATCACCTAAGCTGCAGAGTCTCGGAATTGGAGGATGCCACGTGACTCTCCTTGAGGGTGGTCTACCCGCTGCTTTAAAAACACTTCAAATCAATGGAGTACTTCAGTTGCCTAAGAGCCACTACTATCCATCAATTGAGAGCTTGAAGGTAAATAAAGGTCCTGGTTCACTTTGGTCTTTACCATTAGAGTTTTTCCCAAAACTCAAATCTATCGAAATTTGGGATTCTGATAATCTTGAATCTCTTTCGGCATCAGATAAATCTCTCTTGGATTTAACTTCTCTCACTAAATTGACCATCTATCTCTGCCCTAATTTTGTATCCTTTCCCAGCGGGGGATTGTGCGCCCCGAATTTGACACAGATTTCTATTTATCGCTGTGAAAAGTTAAAGTCACTTGCTGAAGGAATGCACACCCTCCTCCCATCTCTTCTACATTTGGAGTTGTGGGACTGTTCAGAACTGGAATCATTTCCTGAAGGGGGTTTGCCCTCTAATTTACAAATACTTGAAATCCGTTGGTGCGACAAACTCTTTCTCAGACGCATGGAGTGGGGTTTACAGAGTCTTCACTCTCTCATAGAAATTATAATTCAGTATGACGGCAGAGAAGTGGGTTCCTTTCCGGAGGAGGCGTTGTTGCCCCCTTCTCTTATCAGCCTCAACATTACATTTCCACATCTGACATCACTCAATGGTAGGGGGTTTCAACACCTTACCTTGCTTAAACAGTTAGATATTTGGGGCTGCCCTTTGCTAAAAAAGCGGTATCGGAGAAAGAATGGAAAAGAATGGCGCAAAATTTCTCATATCCCCATCATAACAATGGACAATGAAGTCATCACATAAGCTATGAGTCCAGAAGTACTACTGCCCAGGTATTTGTTTCCGCACTAATTTGTACTTTCCCCTGTTTAATTCTGAATTTTGTTTATTCCCACAAACCATCGCAGCCAGTGTTGCAGTTCTCTTTGTTATTTTCGTATTCCAAAAAAATCATTTTTTTAAATGAGAATGACTAGCTAGCTTCTATCAAAATTAAACTTGTATTTAATTTGGGCAGCATAATTTTAAACCTCATACTCATACAACATATTTCTTAAATTTAGTCATATTGCGCATTATTCCAAAGAGTATTTGTCTATTCATTAAGCAGCTTGATATGTCCTATATAAAAATAGCATCATCAATGTTTTCAAGTCTTTTGCACAAAATCATTTGGATTCATATTAATATTTTTATGAGAAACTTGAAAACTATGATAATATAATGGATAAATAATTGGACTGCATTTGGGCAAATTTCAATGGGTTATGGAGAGATTTGCCATTACAAGTGTTTGGTACTTGATAAATTTTGTATATTTATTCTAAATTTTATCAGTTATTTTTTTTTACTAACCATAATTAAACTTTTGTAAAATGATTCTTATAAAACTTTAGAATATTTTATTACGAATATAAACCAAGGAGGGTGTTAATTTTTTCATACCTCAAGGGAGGTGAGTATTTTTTTCCCTTAAGGTTTGGAGTTGAGTGTCATTGCCCCAAACCTTAAAGGAGGGGAGTGTAACTACCCCTAATTTATTTTTAATATGTCATTTATGTTTATAAAGGTATCATAGGGCGTAATCATCATGATTCCATTGTCGTCTTCTTTTTTTTCTTTTTCTTTTTTTGAATTATAGATAAACTTCAAAACATTTAAAATGAGGCTTAGATTTTTTTTTAAAATTTTGTTTAATAAATATCAAAGTAAACCTTTGTAGTAATGTAAATATTTTTGGTACACTTATGAAAGAGATGCTGGTAAAAATGTTTTGGATCTTGCTACAGTTAAATTCTTATGAACTAAGAGATTCTCATACAGTTGCCTTTTATATTGCAGTGTCATTTTCTGCTGTCGATAACAAGTGACACACCTACCATCAATTTCATGCCACTGGTAGTTGCTAATCCTTTTGTGTTGTGTATGAACTGTGAAATATGTGAAATGTTTTCAAGTCACTGTAAAGTCATTTACTCTCATTCGTGCTGGAGCTGCTTTTGCCTCGTTATACATTCATTGCATTTTTAGTTAGAACTTTTGAAGTACGAAGCAGGATTGATTTAACCTGAGGTAGTATAGTTTCTTCATCATATTTATTTGTCGATAAGCTAATTCATATTGTAAGCTTAGAGTATTTTAAGTTACATTATGATTTGACTTGGTAAATATGGCATGCTATTTAATCTCAGGTAAGACACTGGGGCAGTTCAAAGCTAGTGCTGCTTCAATACCTGCTAATAGCAGTTGAAACTCACTCCACGTCTGGACCTCAGACTCTCATTTTGAGTTTTGGGAAGTTTTGGTGAATGGGAAGATGTGAAGTCCTCTCCAAAGGACAGGTTGCTGCCTTTGGTTCTTTGTTCTCTTTTCAAACTTAAGAGAACTCAAAAGGCTCAGCACATGACCACTCTTGTTGAGACAATGGTGCCAGAGGCAGAGGAAGAGAATTGATCAAAATCTGGGCTGGTGCTTTTACATGACAAATCAAGTCCAATTGGCACACTCATATCATTACTAGCAATTATTAATATGCTTTTTAAAGCTAGAGATGCTCTGTGGTTGTTAGGTTTGTTTAATTGATTTGTGTTTGTTGGTAATAACTTTGGACCTGCAATCATAAATGATTTTTAAATCTTTATCAATTCTTCTGCAGGTTTTCAGACACTAAATGTGTGAATGTTGAGGCCTCAGACAACAGTATACAAAACCAAGTAAGCCTCCTGCAATCAAAACTTCTAGATTGATAAATTACATCCGATGAGCTGCAATGACATCTGTCCTGTTAGCATGTTCTGTTTACTTCATATTTGGACTGTATATACAATGGTGTAATGTTGTGAAATGCAGAATGATGCCACATAGCTCCAATTTCAGCTTCTCGATTTTACTGAAAACATATCTTTTATGAATTTATAGATATCAATTGTGACCCACGCCCCTGTTTTATAGTCAGGTAATGTGTTGTAGTGTTGCACTCTACCCATTTTAGTTTGATTACATTTATATTTATTTGTACGTTTATTTTTTTGATAAATATATCTGAAAAATTTTTCACTTAATAAAGGACTGGCTAAGGAATGGTGCGACAATCACTTTCTGCCTTGACCTCAATTACATGTTATCTAGAGAGATGGGCTGCCACACTGAGGATTGATTAGTAGTCTCCTTTGTTGAAGGAACAGTGCTCTGATGGGAAGAAGGGAAAAGAATGGAGCAAGATTGCTCACTTCCCCATCATATTAATCGATGATGATCATATGACACCGAAACTGTAGACAAATTCCTCATCACTTGTTTTCTTCATTCACATGCAGCAACATAATATTACAGTTTGGGAAGTACTTGTTGTATAGAAACTGGCAAATTGTAATATTGATTTGGTACCATAACTGAAATGTGCTTCAAGAAGCAGTAAAAACATGTTTTTTAAGAGAGAATTTCTCTCTCCCAATAATCTGTTCATTTATGAAATAACAAGAAGATTATTGTGTATTAGAAAAAAAATTCTATTTCCTTGGTTTTAGTTATTTAATTATGCATTGATGTCTTTTATTTTTGGTCAGGCCAATATTTTTTTTCAACTCATTTCTTGCCCTGCATTTCTTATAGATTCACAAGAATGTTCCCTGGAGTTGAATTTTTTGCTTTTGTTATTAATGCAGAAGTCAACTAAACCTTAATTTCAAACAAAAATTCATGTATCACAATATAACCCCAAAAAAAAAAAAGTTCAACTTTCATCTTCCCTATTCATTGGAAAAGTTATGGAATGACGTAACATGGGACAGCTAGATACTGAATAAGTGATTTGATGCATTTATTAGTTTATTATTTATTTGAAATAATTTTTTAGGGAACGATAGAACCATGATTGTTATTTATTCTCTTTTTCTTTTGCAGAAATAACATTTTATTGACCAGTCCCAGGAAGAGGCATTTATGTGGTCCATTGCTGAATAAGCTTGTTCATTATTTAGACAGTTATTTAACTTGGCACCCTGAGAATTTCAAACGATTAATAGTATGTTCTAACTTTGTTTTTTGGTTGCTACTGAATTAAGCATTTGCTTGACTATCGATAATCCTTGGTTTTTTTTGTGAATGCTATGGATTTATCAGCTGACTACCAACAATTGCTGTTTGACTTTTATAATGTTCATGGGATTAACATGAGGAGGTAGGGATGGCTATATTTCTGGGAGCGAACTCCAGGTGAATCTTAAGTCATAGATACAAATTATGCCTTGGAATGAAAGACAGTTCTGAATCTGCTTTGATTTTTATTATTTTCTTTACTTTTCTTTCTTAATTTATTTTCAAGGGGTGCTGCACTATTCTACATGTTTTCAAACAACAATATGCTGTCAATAGCCATATGAGATTTCAGTTTGTGATTTTGAAAATTACTACCTTGCTTTAAATTCCTGGGTGACTGCAGCCAGCCTACCCAACCTCCCTCTGCACGGACCACACCCAATACTTCCTGTAAGTATTTAACCTCATCTTCCCATCAATATTTCAGCAAGCAACTGCACCATCTCATCCTTCTTTCGATATTTCTAATTTTCTACAGAGAATTTTCCTAAGCTTTTGTACTTGCTGAAGCTGCAGGTTGGCCTTGAGGGCTTGTGTATACTTTTTTTTCAGACAAGACTCTCAAGAGCAATGGCAAGAATGACCACAGGTGGTCCTCATTTTTAGCACTGAAATTTGATTAAAAGATCATGTCCTTCAAGCCAATCGAGTATGAATCATGATCTTGAAATGTCTACAACTCGATTATAGTAATGACTCGAAAAATTAACATTTAGAGGGATGCGAGAGTGGAAGGAATGGTTTAAATTTGAAGGTGAAGATGAAGGCGGAGTTTTCCCAACCCTCCGAGAGCTTCGCATTATGTATTGTCCCAAGCTTACAGGAAATCTGCCCAGTTTACTTCCTTCTTTAAGTGTAATTGAAATTGAAGATTGCCCCCAGCTTGTTGCTTCACTTCCTAGTCCATCGGCTCTCCATGAATTGGCCTTGGCGAATTGTGATATGGTGGCGTTGAATGAATTATCACCTAAGCTACAAAGTCTTGGAATTGGAGGATGCCACGTGACTCTCCTTGAGGGTGGTCTACCCACTACTTTAAAAACACTTCAAATCAATGGAGTACTTCTGTTGCCTGGGAGTCATTACTATCCATCAATTGAGAGCTTGAAGGTAAATAGCGGTCCTGGTTCACTTTGGTCTTTACCATTAGAGTTTTTCCCAAAACTCAAATCTATCGAAATTTGGTATTCTGATAATCTTGAATCTCTTTCGGCATCAGATAAATCTCTCTTGGATTTAACTTCTCTCACTAAATTGACCATCTATCTCTGCCCTAATTTTGTATCCTTTCCCAGCGGGGGATTGTGCGCCCCAAATTTGACACAGATTTCTATTTATCACTGTAAAAAGTTAAAGTCACTTGCTGAAGGTATGCACACCCTCCTCCCATCTCTTCTATATTTGAAGTTGTGGGACTGTTCAGAACTGGAATCATTTCCTGAAGGGGGTTTGCCCTCCAATTTACAAATACTTGAAATCCGTTGGTGCGACAAACTCTTTCTCAGACGCATGGAGTGGGGTTTACAGAGTCTTCACTCTCTCATAGAAATTATAATTCAGTATGACGGCAGAGAAGTGGGTTCCTTTCCGGAGGAGGCGTTGTTGCCCCCTTCTCTTATCAGCCTCAACATTACATTTCCACATCTGACATCACTCAATGGTAGGGGGTTTCAACACCTTACCTTGCTTAAACAGTTGGATATTTGGGGCTGCTATAACCTCCAGCGCTTACCAGAAGAGAGCTTTCCCGCCTCCCTTTCTATTCTAGATATTATTGGGTGCCCTTTGCTAAAAAAGCGGTATCGGAGAAAGAATGGAAAAGAATGGCGCAAAATTTCTCATATCCCCATCATAAGGATTGACAATGAAGTCATCACATAAGCTATGAGTCCAGAAGTACAACTGCCCAGGTATTTGTTTCCGCACTAATTTGTACTTTCCTCTGTTTAATTCTGAATTTTGTTTATTCCCACGAACCATCGCAGCCAGTGTTGCAGTTCTCTTTGTTATTTTCGTATTCCAAATAAATCATTTTTTAAATGAGAATGACTAGCTAGCTTCTATCAAAATTAAACTTGTATTTAATTTGGGCAGCATAATTTTAAACCTCATACTCATACAACATATTTCTTAAATTTAGTCATATTGCGCATTATTCCAAAGAGTATTTGTCTATTCATTAAGCAGCTTGATATGTCCTATATAAAAATAGCATCATCAATGTTTTCAAGTCTTTTGCACAAAATCATTTGGATTCATATTAATATTTTTATGAGAAGCTTGAAAACTATGATAATATAATGGATAAATAATTGGACTGCATTTGGGCAAATTTCAATGGGTTATGGAGAGATTTGCCATTACAAGTGTTTGGTACTTGATAAATTTTGTATATTTATTCTAAATTTTATCAGTTATTTTTTTTTTACTAACCATAATTAAACTTTTGTAAAATGATTCTTATAAAACTTTAGAATATTTTATTATGAATATAAACCAAGGGGGGTGTTAATTTTTTCATACCTCAAGGGAGGTGAGTATTTTTTTCCCTTAAGGTTTGGAGTTGAGTGTCATTGCCCCAAACCTTAAAGGAGGGGAGTGTAACTACCCCTAATTTATTTTTAATATGTCGTTTATGTTTATAAAGGTATCATAGGGCGTAATCATCATGATTCCATTGTCGTCTTCTTTTTTTTCTTTTTCTTTTTTTGAATTATAGATAAACTTCAAAACATTTAAAATGAGGCTTAGATTTTTTTTAAAATTTTGTTTAATAAATATCAAAGTAAACCTTTGTAGTAATGTAAATATTTTTGGTACACTTATGAAAGAGATGCTGGTAAAAATGTTTTGGATCTTGCTACAGTTAAATTCTTATGAACTAAGAGATTCTCATACAGTTGCCTTTTATATTGCAGTGTCATTTTCTGCTGTCGATAACAAGTGACACACCTACCATCAATTTCATGCCACTGGTAGTTGCTGATCCTTTTGTGTTGTGTATGAACTGTGAAATATGTGAAATGTTTTCAAGTCACTGTAAAGTCATTTACTCTCATTTGTGCTGGAGCTGCTTTTGCCTCGTTATACATTCATTGCATTTTTAGTTTGAACTTTTGAAGTACAAAGCAGGATTGATTTAACCTAAGGTAGTATAGTTTCTTCATCATATTTATTTGTCGATAAGCTAATTCATATTGTAAGCTTAGAGTATTTTAAGTTACATTATGATTTGACTTGGTAAATATGGCATGCTATTTAATCTCAGGTAAGACACTGGGGCAGTTCAAAGCTAGTGCTGCTTCAATACCTGCTAATAGCAGTTGAAACTCACTCCACGTCTGGACCTCAGACTCTCATTTTGAGTTTTGGGAAGTTTTGGTGAATGGGAAAGATGTGAAGTCCTCTCCAAAGGACAGGTTGCTGCCTTTGGTTCTTTGTTCTCTTTTCAAACATAAGAGAACTCAAAAGGCTCAGCACATGACCACTCTTGTTGAGACAATGGTGCCAGAGGCAGAGGAAGAGAATTGATCAAAATCTGGGCTGGTGCTTTTACATGACAAATCAAGTCCAATTGGCACACTCATGTCATTACCAGCAATTATTAATATGTTTTTTAAAGCTAGAGATGCTCTGTGGTTGTTAGGTTTGTTTAATTGATTTGTGTTTGTTGGTAATAACTTTGGACCTGCAATCATAAATGATTTTTAAATCTTTATCAATTCTTCTGCAGGTTTTCAGACACAAAATGTGTGAATGTTGAGGCCTCAGACAACAGTATACAAAACCAAGTAAGCCTCCTGCAATCATAACTTCTAGATTGCTAAATTACATCCGATGAGCTGCAATGACATCTGTCCTGTTAGCATGTTCTGTTTACTTCATATTTGGACTGTATATACAGTGGTGTAATGTTGCGAAATGCAGAATGATGCCTCATAGCTCCAATTTCAGCTTCTCGATTTGACTGAAAACATATCTTTTATGAATTTATAGATATCAATTGTGACCCACGCCCCTGTTTTATAGTCAGGTAATGTGTTGTAGTGTTGCACTCTACCCATTTTAGTTTGATTACATTTATATTTATTTGTACGTTTATTTTTTTGATAAATATATCTGAAAAATTTTTCACTTAATAAAGGACTGGCTGAGGAATGGTGCGACAATCACTTTCTACCTTGACCTCAATTACATGTTATCTAGAGAGATGGGCTGCCACACTGAGGATTGATGAGTAGTCTCCTTTGTTGAAGGAACGGTGCTCTAATGAGAAGAGGGGAAAAGAATGGAGCAAGATTGCTCACTTCCCCATCACATTAATCAATGATGATCATATGAAACCGAAAGTGTAGACAAATTCCTCATCACTTGTTTTCTTCATTCACATGCAGCAACATAATATTACAGTTTGGTAAGTACTTGTTGTATAGAAATTGGCAAATTGTAATATTGATTTGGTACCATAACTGAAATGTGCTTCAAGAAGCAGTAAAAACATGTTTTTTAAGAGAGAATTTCTCTCTCCCAATAATCTGTTCATTTATGAAATAACAAGAAGATTATTGTGTATTAGAAAAAAAATTCTATTTCCTTGGTTTTAGTTATTTAATTATGCATTGATGTCTTTTATTTTTGGTCAGGCCAATATTTTTTTTCAACTCATTTCTTGCCCTGCATTTCTTATAGATTCACAAGAATGTTCCCCGGAGTTGAATTTTTTGCTTTTGTTATTAATGCTGAAGTCAGCTAAACCTTAATTTCAAACAAAAATTCATGTATCACAATATAACCCAAAAAAAAAAAAGTTAAGCTTTCATCTTCCCTATTCATTGGAAAAGTTATGGAATGATGTAACATGGGACAGCTAGATACTAAATAAGTGATTTGATGCATTTATTAGTTTATTATTTATTTGAAATAATTTTTTAGGGAATGATAGAACCATGATTGTTATTTATTCTCTTTTTCTTTTGCAGAAATAACATTTTATTGACAAGTCCCAGGAAGAGGCATTAATGTGGTCCATTGCAGAATAAGCTTGTTCATTATTTAGACAATTATTTAACTTGGCACCCTGAGAATTTCAAACAATTAATAGTATGTTCTGACTTTGTTTTTTGGTTACTACTGAATTAAGCATTTGCTTGACTATCGGTAATCCTTGGTTTTTTTTGTGAATGTTATGGATTTATCAGCTAACTACCAGCAATTGCTGTTTGACTTTTATAATGTTCATGGGATTAACATGAGGAGGTAGGATGGCTATATTTCTGGGAGCGAACTCCAGGTGAATCTTAAGTTGCACATAGGTGTTGATTTCCATTTATATTTTGTAGGACTTGTTGTTTGCTTGGTGAGAGAAGTAAGGTTAGGAAATTCAGGAGAAGAAGTATTGTTAAAGGAGTACTAACAGTGGCAGCACTCCAAAGCTAACCAGGTACTCCATCTATCCCTACATCACTACACTTCAAAGTTTCATACCCTTTTTTTTTTTCTAGATTTAATTAAATAGTCAAGGACAGGTAGGAGTTTCACAAAAAACTCTTGACTACATGTTAAAACTTTTATAGCAGGATTGCTCTGATCCAGTTCTTGAAAAAAAAAAATTTTTGGGGGGAGGGGTGGGTGCTACGTTGGAAAGGATGGGAGTTGTTATGAACCACAGGAGTTGTGCAGTTATAATATCTTTGGTAGATCCTGATAAAAGTTCTCTCAACAACTTTGGGGCTTTTGACCATGATCTTCATAATTACCATTATTCATTGCTAATTATCATTGATCACAATAATGTGAAAATTGAGAAACTTCTCAGAATGTTGCTTATGTAGGGCTTGTTGCCATGATCTATTTAATATAGTTTGATTTTTGCCACTAAATGTAATAAAGATAAATTACTTGATAAAATTACCTGATACTCTAAATGTAATAGAGATATAAATCTATCTGGGAAGTCCATGACCAAAATATACATATTTTTCCATTTTGTATTGAATATTACACAGATCTACTTGTTTGTATTCTCATTATTTTCTCCTAAGGCCACTGACCTTAGCATTTATTTTTGATGTCCTGCAAAACTGTGGCCAAACTTTGATCCAAGTTTCCTCAACAAATTGTAGCTATGGACAATGATCTTATTGTTAGTTACTCCAACTCACTTCTTTTTTCTTTTCTTTTTTTTTTTCAACAATGAGAATCATGAACCCCATCTCCAATAAGGGAACTTTAGCCAAAGTAGCTTAAAATTTCAGCCTCTATATTGGAAAACAAATATATTATTTATTGATTGACAGCATATAAAACATTAATAGAAACTTCTATGGAAGAAATTGGCTCTGCTAGCTAAGTAATGTTAGTCTCTTGTTATCTTAAAACATCCAAATTTGATCTCAGTAGGAATCATTACTGCAGTGCCACCTAAGGCTCTACCGAGTCCATTATTGACATGGTATGATCCGAATGCTTGATGTGAATACCATATGCAAGGAAGGGGACATTGGACGTATGGTTGCTATTACCTTAAACATAAGATTCAGGACCTCATCAACCAGGACCTCTGGAGTTCGTATGCTATTCTCATCAGTCATCTAGAAAGAGGGGATGCATAAAGTTGCTGCAAGACCACTTACACAGTACCAGAGACAATGACATGGTCGATATTGAGAGCTATGGCCAGCTAACCCTATCTCCAATACCTTCTGCCATTCACAAAACTGTTGGCTTGCTACATCAAATGAATGTTATAGCCAGGTATATATTCTACACAATCCAGTAGAGTATGCTTTGATTTAACAATTGCTTCACATTTCTTTAATTCTTGGATTCTTCTTATTTGTGGATGCTTAGACTGGTTTTGCAGACCCACTACATGCAAGGAGTATATTGCTGTTACACAACCAAGTTGTTTATCAAGTACAGAATTTCATTTTACAGCCAGGTACATGCAAAAAAGACATGGATTAGCATTAGTTCTCTTTTATGTTGGTACTCGTTAAACATATTCCTTACCATCACCTATCCTTTTAATTCTCTATACAACACATTGTCAAGGCCAACATCAAATCTATTCTGAATGGATTAAGGGACTAAATGGCATTAGCTCATATACTATAAACCATTGAGCTAATTGTCATTATAATAGAAATAGAGAAGAATTGTACATCCTTTGTTCCTAGAAAATTTTACTAGCCATTTTTGGAATATTATTCTCCATTGGATCTAATCCTCTCTTGTTGATTAAAATAATGTTTTAATTTAAAAATCCATCATCCAGGGTGTATTTATAACAAGCAAAAATTGATGCATTCCATTTTGCAATATAGGGAAGGAAAATTGTATATTTCGTATGCCTAGTTTTAAATCCAGTTTTCATCACCAAATGCAACAATCTCACTGTGATGGGCTTGCAAAGACTTTATTTGACATTTTGAAATTGGTGGCAGACGTGAGATGAGAAGTAATCTCCTGAGGACATAGTGCTACTTTTTGGTTTTGCGCTTCCCCTCCAAATGGCTCAAAAGACTAAGCACTCTTGATGTCATTGCTGTCCTCACCAGCAGAAGCTTCCCAATTCCCTTTTGTACATCAAGAACTTTATATTGTCCTATGCCAATGCCAAGGTGCCTAAAATAGAGAAAGATGGAAAATCTGGCTCCTACCACAAAAATGCTCAAGTCTTGTTCCTTGAAGGATCAAAGTCAATCTTGAGGCTCTCCCATATCAGTACCAGACTAATAGGTTTTCCACCAACAAGAAGGTGCTTTGTGGTTGTCAACTTTGTTCAATTAATTATGTTTCTTGGTATAAGATTCTAACTTCCAATCAATGATTATTTTTAAAATATTTGCAAACTCTTTCACAGGTTTCAGACACAAAATGTGGAACATATTTGCGGCTTCTAACTATAGTATACCAGGCAATTGCTCCACATGTTCCAATTTACTTGCCTGGTTTGATATGACTTCTTCCAAAAATATCCCTTGATGCTATCATGTATTCAACTCATTTTTAGCACTAATTAAATTCCATATGTTATGGTATCTATATTGTGCTCATCTATGATGATTGGCAGATGTCTTGTCAGTTAGCTTCATAGGCTTCTTTTAGTTTTTAATAAAGCATAGGAATGCCTAATGTTTCCTTCGAAATTAATACTAGTTTAAGATTTAAAAATACTAAGCAGTTTGAAGGCATAGCGATAGAGAAGTGCCAATTTGCTTAGTGAATTGAATTTCAATACTACGTGTTTTAGAGCTCATAATGAGATCAAAGTACTTTATTTTACTCAAATAGATACGACAATGTTGTATGAGTTATCCAATTTATGTTGCAAGTGAGAGATATTCGGGTTTTTATTCTTAAATATAAGAATGTTAAGTAGTGTTTTTGAAGAACTTCAATTCTCTTGTTGTAAGAATTCCAAACTATTTTTCCCCATCTTTGGATTTAGCCAAAGCTACTATAATTGTCCCAATTGGAAAAGAGAAAAGGTTAACCTTTTAATGGGCCTTCAAGCAATTTCTTTAATGACCATGGGGCTCCACTGATTTAACTAGAAGCTGCCCAAAAGCCCATATTGTATCACCTATTCTTACACTCAGCCAAAGTTCTGGAATAGTTCAACCTGTCACTATTGGAAAAGAGAAGAGGTTAACCTTTTAATGGGCGTTCAAGCAGTTTCTTTAATGACCAAGGGGCTCCACTGATTTAACTAGAAGCTGCCCAAAAGCCCATATTGTATCACTCATTCTTACACTCAGCCAAGTTCTAGAACAGTTCAACCTGTCACTATTTAATGATGATATATTGATTTGTTGGGGTGTGACTGTGACAAGGTATTAATTCCTTGAAGGCTAAAATATAAAAAGATATAGCAATTCAAAAAATTAATATACAAATGGGCTCATAGTCACGACCCAATAAAGAAAAACAAAAATGGAAAAGAAGTTCGTTCTATTTTGAAAAAATTAGCACAACCACTTTAGCTTCAATTGTGATAAATTGCATTTGTAATGCTTAACTTGAAGAGTTTTGAGGATTTTTGCAAACCTAAGCATTCATTGCACCAAATAGAATTGGACGTGGAGTTGTGCTAAACAAAGAGGGTACCACATGATTTATTTACCGACATTGAGATGTTATTGTGTGTTATCTAATAGAATTGTTAGGTTCAATTGGAGATTTCTAACTTCTACACTATCTTACACCTTTCTTATTCTAAAAGGTTTACACTATACAAATAAAAGATACTTAAATCATTGAGATTAATTCCCAATCATATATAATCATAGGTTTGGGATTTGTAGAAAGAAAATGTTGTATTCATTTGGGCAAAACATGTGAGCTTTATACTATGTAAATACTGAAAGATATAGCTCACTGTGTTAATGTTGTAGATCAGGCCTTTATTAGTAAAAGCTAGGTCTTCAAAGTTTTTCTTAGAATTTTCTTTAGTAAGGGTCTGGTCTCTTTAGAAAGGCTGATGGGTTTTAGTGCAGTCCAAAGGAACCTCAATCCGAAAGAGTGAATGATGGTAGTGATTGGCTACACACCTTGGTGGCCAGAAGCTAGACCGCAAGCTTTTGCCTTGTGGTCAAGAGAGAGGACAGGTTAGAGTTAGAAACAAGGGTTGGATCCACAATCTTGACCCAATCCAGGCCTTTAAAAAACCAACAATCATACAGCCTAATCCATATTAAAAACACACAACTCAATCTAGAACCTTTCTTTCCTGACCCGATCCGACCCATTTGAGGAAACTAAAGAGAAGTGATGAGAAGCGTTACAAGTTTCAAAACCCATAAGCAATCCCAAGTATTTCTGAGCTTTCAAAACTTTCTAGCCCATAGTATATATGAACAGTCTAGATCACACAAGCCAATCACTACAATGGGCTTGCAAAAACTTTTTGTTACATTTTGAAATTTGTAGTGGAATCAGGACTCATATTATAAAAAAAGTATCATATTTTAACTAATAAAACTTAAAATTCACCAACATCAAGCTATATAAAATTATGTAAAAAAAATTAAAAAAAAAAAATACATGGTTGTTATGTGTAAATTTATATTGGTACTATTCAGTTCGTATTTATTTTTTTATTCTTTTTTTTTTTTTACGTATCTTGATACTGAAGGAAGAGAATGGATGATGGTTGTTATGGGTAAAGAAATAAAAATAATTTTAAAAAATCAAGAAAAAAATGAAAAATTAATATTTGAATAAAATGTAGTGTAAATTAAATAACCTAATGGGGTGTTTTGAAAAATGGGTATGTAAAATAGAAAAGAGAGAATATGTTTTTATGCTAAAATAAAAAGAAATTTTTACACAAGTTTATGCAATGTCTTTACAAGTGCTATTTTTGGTATTTGTTACTCCATAATGTTGGAGTCCATAAGCCTTGCTTCTCTAGGCCTAAAATTGAATACCACCTGTATTCTGAGGCTAAATTGCTTTATCAAAAGTTGAATCATAATCAAATTCACTTCGTCAAAAGTAAACAAAATAACTAATAATCAAATTGGGGAAATACTTTTACACTTGGACTAAGGTAAAGTCTTTGTCTTTTCATAATCAGCTTTAACAAAACAATTTTCACTGGAGCTTATTTTATAGGGACCAATGGCCCATAACCATCCAATATATTGAGAAAGAAGCTCTCTATTCCCTCTAACATGAAAATTTTAAAAAGATTGTGTTCATCTTACATCCAGTTAATTTTTTATAGATACAACAATGGAGTATGAATTATCCAATTCATGTTGCAAGTGACATATTTGGGTTTTTCTTCTCAAATATAAGTAGTCTTTTTGAAGGAACTTCAAATTTCTTGCTGTAAGAATTCAAACTATTTTTCCCCCCATCTCTGGATTTAGCCAAAGCTACCAATCTTTTTTATTTTAAACAATTTTGTTTTGCAATGCATGACCATATCCTTCATTACACTATACTTTTCCCCAACTAGGAAAAAAAAAAGTTAAATTTATATTTGGAAGATTTTGTTTCGGATTGGAGGGGGAACAACAAAGTCCTCCTTCTAAACTCAGTAGATTTTGTTTGTGGTTTGCCATCACTTTGGCTGCTCCCTTTCTGCAAGACCCCTCTATTGTTTAGTATTATTCTTACCAAGATGGGTAATTGTTGTTACTTGTTACACACAAACTCTTGCACATAACTGTACACACAAGTAAATTTTGCACTAAAATCATGGCTTTGAGTTATAATTTCAATGCAAATTTAATGTGTATGGTTGTGTAAAAGAACATGTAATAAATACCACTCTACAAAGATATCAATCACGTCTCTATTTCTTCCTTTTTTTTTTTTTTGGTGGTTGTGTATTTCACATTATTTTAATGGGCCTTCAAGCAATTTCCTTAATGGACCATGCAGTTTCATTGATCCAACTAAAAACCGTTTGTATATTATTACTCATTCCGACACTCGTCCCATGTTCTTGAATAGTTAAGCCTATCACTATCTAATGGTATATCATATAACAATTCTTTGGGGCTAAAATATAAAGATCTTTAACAATTCCAAAAAATAATACAAATGGACTCATGGTCATGACCCAATAAGAAAAACAAAAAAAGGGAAGAGAAGTTCGTTCTAAAAAGGGATCTGAGTGAACCTGAAGCTCAAGTGTGAGATATGCAGGCAATGTTTTTACAAAAACTTAACCCAGATTGAATTTACTTTCCAATGCTAACTCAAGGAAACACTAGTTGAGTAACACCAGGTCCAACCAAGCAATATTAATCATCATTATCCCACAATAATAGTTTGAAACCACAGTATGATTTAGCAGTGGGATTTATCTGAAGATACTAGCCCAGTTGCTTACTAACTTGCAATCCTTCTTAGGTCAAATTTAATAGACCTTCAAGCAGCTTCAGCTACCTTATTTAGTACTATTTAATGATTTGTTAAATAGTAAGTATTTGAAAGCTTTTTCCCAAAGTTTGGGATTTATCTGAAGATATACTAGCCTCTTTCATATGCAACAAATTTATATTTGTAAGTTTTTGTTTTAGGTTGGAGGAGGACAACACAAACAAAATTATAAATAAAACTTGCCATTTTACTTATTTAAGATAACAATATGAAACCTTAAGAGGTTTGAGAACTTTTACGAAGCTAATGCTAAGCATTCACGGTACCAAAAAAATTTGGATGTGAATTTGTACTGACACAAGATGTTTTTTTAACTTTTTTTGCGTGCTATCTAATAGAATTGTAAAGGTTCAATTGGAGCTTTCAGACTTCTACACTATCTAGACCTTTCTTATTCTAAAATAAGTCTAACGAATGTGTATTATATTCAAATATATAATAAGATAATTGAATCCTTGACATTTGGTCTCAATTATATTATGTATAACCTCCCAACTAATAAAATGCTGTTATTTATGCAAATGTGACATCATCTAGTAATTTTTATTTTTTATTTCTTGTGTCGATTAGGAAGCTCACACATACATTTGCATAAATAATATCATTTTATTAGTCAGAGAGAATCACATCAGCAGTCCTCCCAGTGTAAATAATAATTTCTCAGGATAGAGGAGGAGATTTTTGTATTGATCTGGGCAAAACATGTGGGTTTTATAGCCCACTGTGTTAATGCTGTGGGTCGGCCGTTTATTAGTGAATTCTGGGTTCTCAAAGTTTTTCTCAAACATTTGTTTTTTTTTAAAAATAAAAATTTTAATCTAGGCCGGCTCAGGTAAGAGGCCCTTTTCTAGTATGGGCCCGGTGTTTTTAGAAAGGACGAAGGTTTCTGTTGCAACTCACAGGGAGGTTGGAAAACAAACTTTCATGGTTTCATCTAGCCTGATCCATATTTGAAAAAAAAAAAAAAAAAAGCCCAAGTTTCAAAACCTTCCTTGCCCGACTGGACCCATTTAAGAAAGAAAGATAGAGAAAAGAGAAGAGTAAAGTTTCAATCACAGTAGTCATCCAAGTATTTGATGAACTCTCAACAGTATAAGGCCCAGGATAAGAACAATCTAGAGCACATAAGCCGATTATCCCAAACATTTATACTATTAGGAAATGTAGAATTTAATTATTTAACCATATTCTAATGCGTTGAAATGTACTTCTACCAGTTGACAAAGATGAATCATAATCAAAAGATGCACCTATTATATTTCTGGAGCATTTGATTAAGACACAACAACAGGTAGTGTAGACAATGTGACGATATAGGTCAACATTCCCTCTTATCAAGTGAAAATTATCTCCTGTGCATGGAGAAAGATATTACTTAGACTTAATTATCTTATTCACATTAATCCTCAATCAAATGGTTAGGTTAAACTAGAGTTCAAAATTTGCACTCTTGAGTTCTGAAAGTATTAATTCATGTTAGTGTTAGAAGTATAGTGCAGCTATTGACACAGCTTTTCAAAATTATTCTGCTTTTGCTAGTCTAAGGCAATATAATTTTCTTAATTTTGTTCACAATCCTTGATGTATGATGTTGTGATGTTATATCAATAATCAATTCATTTAAAAATATTTACCCCAATCATAATTTAGCGTGCCATGAGTAATGTAAAATTGTAAAAATTATTGTGGCTTAGCATTAGTGTTGCTGCTAATAAGCCTTTATCAAAAGCAAACACTCAAAAGGAGAAAAGGAAAATGCCTCTCACCGAACAAGGTAATAAAGTCTCTGTCTTTTCTTTATCTCTCTTCTTTTATTGTTGTTGCTATTCACCAAAATAAGTCATTAGCCGACAAAGTTGAATCATAAATCAAATTTCACTTTCTCAAATGTAAACACTAGTGTCCGTTTTACTTATCCCTCTTTTTTTCTTCTTTTGCAGGTAATTCCCTTCTGCTAGCTGTGCTCAATTTTTTTTTTTTTTTTTGGTAGTAAACTTCCTTCACTGAAAAACTTAACCCCATTTGAATTTACTTCGCATAAAGTTACAAACATTACAGGAATAGAATGGTTTGAGTAAGACCAACCATTCTAACGTACTAACATCTAAGTTGGTAAGTTTATTTGTTAAGTACAATTTTTTCAAATGTATAACTGAAATTTTGTATAATAAACCTACTAAGATTTTTTTTTTTAAAGAGATTCAACCTATGATGTCTGCTAATGATAATTATTCTTTATTATCAAACCAAGACATCAGTCGGTTTTTGGTGTAGGCGAGGATTAAATTCTAAATCTCTTATTCAACCATCATGAACTTTATTAGTTGAGTTAACTAGAACCTATAAAAATAAACTCAATTAACTAGAGAAATTACATCTTTCACTCACTTTATTGTAGTTGGTAGAAAGTAGCTAGGAACCACCATAACTGGTAGCACAACTACAAAAGAAAGAGCCATTTCTTATGTCAAATTTTCAATTATTGTGCTTCTTAGAAAAGGAACAATGACCTAGGGACGGACCCAGGATCTTAAGTTAGCGGAGGTCGGAGTATAAAGAAAAAAAAAAACTCCAAATCGGCATTCATATAGTATTAAAAAATATAAATACTCAAAATTGTTATTTCTAAATACAATAAGATGCAATCATTTACCAGCAAAATAATGTTTTTTTAATACTAGGCTGGCTAGGATTTTTTTTTATTGAAGTTGGAGCATTCATAGTGGTAGTGCTAAAAATTTTAACTTTTAGCACCTAAAAAAAAAGTGCTCTATTTATTTTACTACCTCATTTTACAATATATCCAATATCAAATGTTCTATTTTTTTATCACTTCATTTAAAATAATATAAACAACTCATTAAAATATTAAAGAAAGTGAGAGAATTTGAGTTTTTTAATTGAAAGAAGAGAAATAATCTCAATAAAATATTTTATTTTATTTTTAACAAATTGTTATAGTCAATTGATATTTATACTAGTTTACTATAGTTGTAAAATATTTAACTTTAGTTTCTCCGATAACATATGATTTTTTTGTTCTTTAAGAGTAAAATAGTTTTTTTTTTTTTTTTACTAAAATATAATCACGATAGGCCCGAGGTGAACACATTGAGGACCCTTTTGCTGCTGAGCTACATGGCTTGAGACTGGCATGGGATACTGAAAAGTGTTATAGTTGACAGAAAAAAAAAACACCATCATTCTTTAAAAAAAGAAAAAAAGAAAATCACTGATAAAGTAAATGGTTAGCTACCCAGCAAAGCAAGAAACAATACAGATGCGAAATTTTGGTGGGCCATACGGGTGAGGTGGCAGGGCACATATGCAAAGTGTTAAATATCTTATCTGGTAGGCATTGTTACCGAACAGTAATAGCTTGCTGCATTTTCATGAAAATGACGTGGATGTGATATTTCTAGGTTCATCCACTTACTGATTATTGTAATGAGAAGTGCTACTACCATATTACCTTTACAATATTTTTATAAACATTATAGTTGATAAGTTAATATTGGTTTGAATTTACCACAATTAATTTTTTTTTCTACAATTTACATTTGGTATTAAATTATTATTTAAGAGTTGTAGTGAAAATATTGTGAACATATTATGACTATAGCATTTCTCTATTCAAATATCACAACATTTATCACATTATTTTTCGCAACTATCTTATATGACATATTATAACTAACTAGTTACGAATCATTTCCCATTGGATACTAGGTGAGAAATTGTTATGATACTTTAGAATATTCATTTGACTTTACTGGCTTTGGTCATCTAGGCAGTGATAGTCGGAACTCGGAAGACTTTCTTTGTTTCACACACCAAATGAGCACAGCACCGACCTTAAACAGTCCATTCTCTTACCGACAGTCCTTCACTAAGCTTCTAGAGATAAAAGAAACTTGTGAAAGATAGGAAATATCTTAGAAAATTTTCCAGAGGCGGAGATTGACTTTTAATGGTATCATCTCTATCACAACACACCGTGAGAGACGTGAGAAAGATGCTAAGGACTTTTTTAATAGTCCACATAGAGATGATATATGCATCTAATACACAAGTTAAATGATAAATCAAAAAACTTTTTTATGTTTACATTATACTAGCAAAGTAAATTTATATGATAGATACACAAAATGTGTATAATACTGTACCAGCCAAGTCCAAAATTCATCCACATCGAATCATGTAAAATTATGTAAAAATACATAGTTGTTATACTATGTAAATTTATTCATTTTGAATTTAGTTTTTTATTCTTTCTTTACATATTTCAAGGATGAAGAAAGAAAGTGGATGATGATTAACAATTTTAAAAATCAAAAAAATTTAATAAAATGTAGTGTAAAATAAATAATATGATATAGGGTGTTTTGAAAAATAAGTATGTAAAATAAAAATAAAAAAAAGTATATTTTTATGTTAAAATAGATAAACTATGAATTTTTCTAAACGTTTTAAACGCTCAAAAGGGGAAAATTCCTTAAACGTGAATAAGTATTTTGAAAGGGAGCAAGTATTTTTAGAGTTGCAAAACACTTCCACACAAAACATTCTCTCTCTTGTGGTTCTCTTGTTTGCATTCTCTTGCCTTGGTTTTTCACCACTCACGCCTTTCGCTAGGAATAAAGCATGGTTGAGACCATGGTGGTAGAAGCAGCTCTCTCTGCAATCTTTCACGCGGTATTTGAAAGAATAGCTTCTTCTGGCGTGGTCAACTATTTCATGGAAAGGAAACTTAATGATGAATCACTACAAAAGTTGAAGATGTTCCTGCTGTCTGCTAATGCGGTGCTTGTTGATGCGGAGGAGAAGCAAATTACAAACCCAGCTGTGAAAGAGTGGCTGGACGAGCTTAATGATGCTGTTCATGATGCAGAAGACCTTCTCGATGAGATTGCCTATGAAGACTTGCAATATAATTTACGAGCAAAATCTCAAACCGGCACTGGTAAGGTATGGAATTCCATCACTGCTTTTATTTCATTTGACGAAGGGATACCATCTAGGCTAGAAAAGTTTCTTGCAAAATTAAAAATTATAATAGAACAAATAGGTGTCCTCCGTCTGAAAGAGGTTGCTAGTGGGGTACCATTATCATCATCACGAACAACAACTTCTTGCCAAGAAAAATGTGATGTGTTGGGTAGAGATATGGATAAAGAAGCGATATTTGAGTTGTGGCATTCAGATGATGCAAGTAGCGATGAGGTATGTGTTGTGCCCATAAAGGGTATGGGTGGTATTGGCAAAACAACTCTCGCTCGGCTTATATATAATGATAGTAGAGTAAACGAGAGATTTGACCTCAAAGCATGGGTTTGTGTTTCAGTGAATTTTGATAGTTTTAAAATATTTAAAACTATTCTTGAGGAGGTTAGGTCCGCTAATGACTTTCAAAACCTGAATTCATTGCAAATTGAAATTAGAAAGACTTTGGCAGGGAAGAAATTTTTTCTTGTTTTAGATGATGTGTGGAATGAGAATTATGAGTGGGATGAGTTTCTTAAAGTCTTTAAATGTGGGGCACAAGAATTAAAGATCATTATTACCACATGGAGTGAAAGAGTTGCATCAAAATTATGCACGGTACCAACTCATCATTGTCTAAAGAAATTGTCAAATGACAGGAGTTGGGATTTATTTGTACAACATGCATTTGGAAATGGAAAGTTTTGTGCAGACTTAGAGGTAATTGGCAAACAAATTGTCAAAAAGTGTAGAGGCCTACCTTTAGCTATAAAAACAGTTGGGGGTTCGTTGCGTTCGAATCAAAACCCAACACAATGGAAAAAGATTTTGAAGAGTCATATATGGGATTTACCAGAAGCTAAAACTAATATCCTCCCAGCTTTTAAGATTGAGCTATCATTACCTTTCATCGCATTTGAAGCGATGCTTTGCTTACTGCTCAATTTTCCCAAAAGATCATGAATTTAAAAAGGAAGAGTTGATCTTGTTATGGATGGCAGAAGGTTTATTGTAGCAACCAAAAGAAGATAGGAGTATGGAACTTGAAGAAATAGGTGATGAATACTTTAATGATCTAGTATCAAGGTCATTTTTCCAACAATCAAATAAATCTAAATCACATTTCTTGATGCATGATCTTATTAATGACTTGGCAAAATCTATATCTGGGGAATTTTGTTTGAGGTTGGAGAATGATGAGCCCAATGGAGTAACAAAAAAGACACGTCATTTGTCATATTATAGAGCTAACATTGATGCCTCTAAGAAATTTGAGATCCCTTCTGAGGCTAAAGGCTTGAGAACATTCTTAGGAGAAAGATGGTTATCATTTCTGTGGTGTGAATATAAGGACATAGTGAAGATGATAGATCTTGATTTGTTTCAGAAATTTAAATGCTTACAAGTGTTATCTTTTTCTAGTAAAAACATAAGAGAGTTGCCAATTTCTATTGGTAACTTGAAACATCTACATTATTTAAACATTCGTAACACTAGAATCAAACACTTACTTAATTCTTTATGTAACTTGTATAATTTGCAAACCTTGATATTGTCACCATACATTATTGAGTTGTCGACCAATATGGGTAAACTAATCAACTTGCGCCATTTGAATAATAGTGAAAGCAAAATGAAAAAGATGCCACCACAAATGGGTAAAATGAAGAATCTCATAAAATTACCTATTTTTGTGGTGGGAAAACATGATGGGTCTAGCATTAGCGAGTTGGGAGAGCTTCAACACCTTTCGGGAAAGTTGTCTATATTGAACTTAGAAAATGTTCATTGCATTAATAAAGATACTATGGAGGTTATATTAAAGGATAAGCAGGATCTATCTAAGTTAGAGTTGAAATGGGAACATGGTCATGGCACTAAAGATTCTAAAAAGGAAAGAAATGTGCTTGAGCAGTTGTGTCCACATACAAAATTGAATTCTCTCACCATTGAACATTATGAGGGCACAAGCTTTCCAAATTGGTTAGGAGATTTTTCATTCTCTAACATGGTTTCCATAGTGCTAAGGAATTGCAAGTATTGCTTCTCCTTGCCTCCATTTGGACAACTACATGCCCTCAAGGAACTTAAAATTGAAGGTTTTGATAGATTATTAGGTCTGGGTCATGAGTTCTATGGGAATGATTCTTCTACAATTAAACCGTTCAAATCCCTTAAGTATTTAAGCTTTAAGAATATGCAAGAGTGGCAAGAATGGATTATATTTGAAGATGAAGTTTTCTCATGTCTTCAATTTCTTCACATAAGTTATTGCCCCAAGCTAAGCAAGAATTTGCCCAATCAACTTCCCTCTTTGACCAAACTTGAAATTAGAGAATGTAAGCAACTTGTTGCTTCATTCCCTTGGGCTCCTGCTCTCCATGAATTGTACTTTGATGGGAAAATACAATTGCCAGGTGATCGTTACTATCCATCACTTGAAAGTATGATCATGATTGGCGGCTGTGATTCACTTTGGTCATTTCCATTACAATCTTTCCCTAAACTCAAATTTATTGAAATTTTTAATTGTAAGAACCTTGAATCTCTTTCGGCATCAACTTTTGTATCTTTTCTTAGTGGAGGAATCTGTGCTCGAAAATTGACAGAGATTGAGGTCTTTAGTTGCAAAAAGTTAAAGTCACTACCCGAAGGAATGGTCGCCCTCCTCCCATCTCTTTTGTCTTTGCAAGTGTACAAGTGTCCAGAATTAGATTCATTTCCTAAGGATGGTTTGCCCTCCAATTTAAAAACACTTACGATCCAGTATTGTGAAAAACTCATTTCCTGTCTCAAGTAGTGGGGATTGCAAGCTCTTCACTCTCTGAGAGATTTCATAATTTGGAGTAAATGCGAAGAATTGGAGTCCTTTCCTGAGGAGGCGTTACTCCCTCCTACTCTTACCAATTTCAGCATCTCAAGTTTTCCAAATCTAAAATCACTAAATGGTAAGGGGTTTCAACACCTCACCTCTCTTTAAAGCTTGACAATTTGGTCCTACGATAAACTCCAGTGCTTACTAGAACAAGGCCTGCCCACCTCTCTTTCTGTGCTACAAATCTTTGGTTGCCCTTTGTTGAATCAACAGTGTGAAAAAGAAATAGGGAAAGACTGGCTCAAGATTGCTCACATCCCCTATATAGAGATTGATTGACATGATCAGACAATAGGTATTATTCTACACTAATGTTTAACTTTTCTTCTGCATATCTGCTAAATTTCATCAATACCCATCAAGCTAGGTCAAAGTTTTGTATGTATTTCTTTTCAAAGATTTTTTTTAAACTCCTCTAAAAATAGCTTCATCAATATATTACAATATTTGACCCATATCCATTATATATCATCTATTTTTTTTTTTTTTTTTATGATAATACTACCAATAAAAAGAGAGAAATAAAAATGTCTATGCTGCATTTGGGGAAAATTCATCTTCCCATAAAGAAAATGTTCTTGATAAAAAATAAAAAAAATAAAAAAGAAAAAAGGCGGGCATACTAAAAAACAACTATCTTTAAAAAAAAAAAAAAAAAAAAAAAAAAAAAAGGCAGGCATACTAAAAAACAACTATCTTAAACTACTCATCAATATGTTTGCTAAATAGAGGAAAAAAAAAACCATAGAATTTTATTTTTTTATTTTTTATTTTTTTATATGGAGATATATGTTAATTTCATTGCCTTTTCTTTTGCAGTGTCACTTTTGGTTGTCAATAACAACTGCCCACACAACTGCTATCAATTTCATGCCACTACTAACTGCTGGTCCTTTTGGATCATGTATGAACTCCTATTTGATGTGTTTTCAAGCCACTATAAAAGCTCATTCTTTACTTTCATTCTTAATGGATCTGCTCTTACCTCTCTCTTTTTTTTTGTGATGATGTGAGACCTCAAAAAGGTAGGCCCTTGGAACTCACCTTTAAAGGGTAAACCATGGATACACAACCCTACCCACCACAATTGTGTATCAAGTAATCCAAAAGAATTTTTTGTAGAGATTTAAACCTAGGATGTTTGGATCTATAGCTCATCCAAGCCTCCCACCATTAGGCTGCACCCTGACGAATTGCTCTCTCCTCATTATAGGTTCAGTACATATCTACTTTGGACTTTTGAAGTGCAAAAGACAGACTTTTCTGGGAATGATCAACCTAGGTAATGCACTTTTTCCAACATATGTCACATTTGTTTATTAAGTAAATAGTATTTTAAATAATATTGTGATTTGGCTTGCACACTATGGCATGCTATTTAATCTCAGGTAGACACCGGGGAAGTTGAAAGATAGTGCTACTTATTTACCTTTTAATAGCAGATGAAACACACTACTCATTTGTGGAGAGGAACTTTCTCAAACTCTATCCCCCTTTGATATTTTGGAATTGGTGGTGGATGGATAGATGTCAAGTCCTGCTTATGTGCGAAGAGGAACTTTCTCAAGCTCTCTCTCTCTCTCTCTTTAATATTTTGGAATTGGCCCAAGATTTCTCAGGTACTTGTTCTATGACAGATTAAGGCCAATCTCAAGGCACTTTCATGTCATTACTAATACGCCCTTTGTTGTTAGATTTCTTCAATTGATTTTTCTTTTATTAGTTTAAACTTTGGACTGGTAATCATAAATGATTTATAAATCTTTGTCAACTCTTATGCAGGTTTTCAGACACAAAATGGGAAAAATGTTGAGGCCAACACTATGAGCATCTTCTGTTTAGATCAAGTTTCGATTGCCATATGTGCCTTGATGTATTGAAAAGCAGAAAAGAGAATTGTGCCTTATTGCTTCAGTTTCAGCTCCTACATTTGACTGGAAGCATATCCTTAAGGCAATTTATGGGAAATCAATTATGATTGTGATCTCTAGAACTTTATTTTATTTTTATGTAAGCTTGCTTAAATGTTCACTTGAGTATTCTTCTTATCTGATTTTAATTTCAGTAATTTTGTTCCATGTGTTTCAAGGCCATTAATTATTTTTTATTAATTCGTTGTCTTTTTACTTGTATGTCCTTCATTTCTGAGACAATACCAAAGAAAGAAGCGAAAAAGCGGTACAAGATTGCTCACATCCTTCGCATGCATATGAGCAACGAAGTCATTGTATGAGCTAAAACTCCAATGTGGAACAAGCCCTTGTTTTACAGTCAGGTACTTTGTTGAATTCAGCTGCTTTTGTTTGATTTTATTTATATTTATTTTCAAGTTTATTTTTGGATAAATATGCATGTTCTAAAAAATATTTATACTTTATAAAGGATTAGCTAAAGAATAGTGCCATTATCAGTTTCTTCATTGAGCTCAAGTAAATGCCTGCCAAAAGATGGGCTGCCTACCTCATTTTCTTTACTGAGCATCATTGAGTATTGTCCATTTTTGAAGGAATGGTACCATATGAAGAAGGAAAAAAAGGGCAAAATATTACTCACTTCCCCTGCATATCAATCAATTATTAAGAGATCATATGAGCCAAAAGTATAGACTAGTGATTCATCATCCGCTGTTTTCTTCATCCACATGTTCTGCAAAGACTAGCTAGCTAGTTGTCGAATTTATTTATTACCTTTAGCATTGGATAATCAAAGTTATCCCACTAAATCTAACTCTTATTTATTTTCATAACAATTGAACGTAAAAATTCATCATTTGGAGTGAATCTATAAAAAGTAAAAAAGGATGCATTACAGAAAACGATCGAGAGGGGCATTCTTTTTATTATAACATTAGGCATATATTAAGACATTCATATGTCCAGTATAATCCAACTTTCATCATCAGATGCAACAAACTCACTGCGTTGGGCTTGATAAGACTCTATCTTTCTTTGAGACTTTGAATTTGGTGGCGGAAGTGAAGATATGAAGTCCTCTCCAGAAGGATGGGTGTTTTTTTCGTTTTTCAAGCTAACTGTCTGAAGGCATAGCTTTGTGGAAGTGTCCGTCACGACCTGAACCCAAATAGGTCCAAATCATGAGAAAAAAAACCATCAAGAAAAATGGTAAGGGATTTTTTCCCCCTTTCCTTATGATAAAGATAAGTAAACATTCTAAACTCTCCACAATATAAGTCAGAGCTCTATAACACAATTACAAATGCTACAATTGAATCATGTGCCTCCAATTATACATAAACTATTTCAAAACTCCATATGAATTAACACAAGGTTACAATCCTTCCTAGAATACATAACCTCAACCAAAAAATCTAGACCCACCATGCCTAGGGCTAACAAACCTCGAGCCTAACCTCCAATAGGATTAGCTATGGCCTCTAAATTTAACAAGTTGAGTTACCAACTATTTATAGCACAAATCTCCTAATTTCTCATAGTACTCCTATCACCCCCAATAAATAAGCTTCATTCTCAAGGTATAGCTAATTGATCTGTAAACTAAGAAACACCTACACGAATATGAGTGCAGTTACGGTACGGCGACATGGCAATTTTTTAAAAAGTAAGACGCGAGTACGGCAGGGATACGTGGCAATCTATCTATACATTCCTTGAAAAAAAAAACACTTAATTAATTTTCCCACCTACCCCCATTTATAGCCACACTTCTTTCTTTTTGGCAAAACCCAATTAATTTCCCCACCTACACCCCATCTATAGCCACAGTGCCACACTTCTTTCTTTCTTCTTTAGAGAACGAATTTGTTTCTTTTTATCTCAAGACCAAAAACAAAAAAACAAAAAAAATGAAAACAAACAAATTAGTTTCTATCTCTCTCTAGTAAATTTATAGAGATCTGCCACCTACAGCTAGCATGGTTACCATATCCACAAGCCACCGCAACAGAGGGTGTTGGATACGAACACGGCAGCCCAAATACTGTATCCATGCTTTCCAGTTTGTAAAATTATGAGAGAGTAGGATGAGCGAAAGCCCAGTAAGTAGCATAACTAATGGGGTGGGGGAAATGCAAGTTTAACGACAACGAGCACATTACAAAACATGCTAATTTGAGAATTACTATTATTTTCTACAAAATCAATTTCAATAAAAACATGATGAGAATGATTAAAATAATATGGGTCCAAGCTTCCCAAGATAACCATGAAACTACATAATGTTTACTATGAGTCATAAACAATGTCCAATGCTATTTCAAAACCAAAAACAAGGCCACATGACAAGGTGCCACAAAGACGCAAATGTCACCGAGACATCATACTACCACAGACATGTTAGAACCCAAACACAATTGCATGATATGTACCTCTTTTGGCATGTGGTCTATCAATCCTATGGGCAACAGCCTCAATCACACTCTCAAGGATTTACCTCTCCCCCCCCCCCCCCCCCCATGGGCAGCAGGGAATAACACGTCATGTAATACCTTTTTTGCATGTGGTTTATTTGCCCTGCCTAGCCTCATCCACGCACTCGAAGATTTACCCCTTCCCCTATGAGAAACAGGGAATGACGTGTCACACAATACCCCTTTTGCATATGGTCTTTTGGCCCTATGGGCAGTGACCTTACCCACACATTCAAGGATTTAACTACGTCATGCAAAGTGGGAGGCTCTAACGTGGCTTGTCGTCACAAAGACAGGTAATCACAAGTCACAAAGACATCGTCACAAAGACAGGGCAATCACTCGTCACACAGACATCGTCACAAAGACTAGGTAATCACCAGTAACATAGCACAATGGCAAACCCACATCAAAAGCTCATAAGTTATATGTATTCAAAAAACATATTTTACTTCCAAGTAGTTTCATAATATAATTCAATAGCCAAGATTTCTACAAAATTCTCAAATTCTTCAAAATCACTCCTTGCCAAAAAGATTTTGTATAACTTCCCAATTAATACAATTTAAGATAAAACATCTTTTAGTATTTCCAAATAACACCATAAATACATGAAATACATTCTCAAATGATGAGATCAAAGACGCTTGTCTTTCCATGCCAATAATTCATGCATGTCTCCATGTACAATATCAAATATCATGCACTTTCAATGTTTCATGCGTTTTCCATAATTTATTAACAAAATAGTTCAAATAGTATGTTTTAGGAAAACTACGAACAACACTCTAAAATGGGTTTAACCATAAAATACTTAAGTGCAATAATGATTCTTCTAAAAAATCCCATTAAGAAGCCACTTACCTCAGAAGATCAACTGATTTTACCTCAAACGGGCACCTCGTAATCAACCAATCCAATCACTAGGTCCATCACCAAGAATCTTGGAACCTAGAAACATTAGGATCAAGCCTATGAAGAATTGGGCCTATCACAAGGTACTATTACACTTAGTTTCATAAATCGAAACGACCCCCTAAAATCAAACCAAAGGCCCTAAAGCCTAGCTTGCCCATTCTAAGAGAAGTACCCCTTTCCCAAACCGGAACCACACAAGCATACAAGAAACTCATAGGGTTATAAACAACCAAAGCATTTTATTTCCCTACTGCAAATAATGTGCATTCATTAGATAAAATAACACACATCACTTTAAAAAATGGAGGTAGCTAGTCTCATGAATTCCTTTTGGGTACTAAATAATAAGATCAAGCCATAATAAAAATTAGGCAAGTGTAAAACATACAAAAGAATAGTCATATAAAGAATTATCACAACCACAAACTCAAGCAAATACAATTTCATAACTCATTGAGGTAATTTATCAAACATTTGTCATGCAATAACCACATGCTTACATCCCTTAAACAAAGTTCAAAGTTAACACTACACTCACATCCACACATGCCAAAGCCATTCAAAATGCAAAGAAACACTTCCAAAAATCAACCCCAATGATTGCTCAAGGAACCCAAATCATCATCATTTGTAAAAAAAAAAAAAAAAAAAAAAAAAAAAAAAAAAAACCCTTAACCATTTAACAAATAAGTCCACCAAATCAAAACCCATATACTCAATCACGTGTATATCACTCAAGTAGCTTAGATTAAAAAGAAATCTTACAACAACATGAAAAGCTACCAAAATAGTTAAAGAGTTTTACCTTTAAAATTTGAGATAACGGAGGTTGCTATGGAGTTTTACGGTAAATCCCACCGGAAAGTAATGGTGGAGGAAGTGGTGATGTGATGAGGGCCGGCCTTCCCTTAGGCGAGTTAGGCAATTGCCTAAGGCCCCAAAATTTCAGAAAAGAAGGGGTAGGAGGAAAAAAAAAAAGTTTCAGATGAATTACAAAAATTTGGCACATCCTTTTAACCAAAAAACAAAAATTTTGGTAAATCCGGTTAAACATTGGTTCTAAACAAAATCATTGCCCAAAAATGACATTATTATCCTCTAGACAAACCAAAAATCAACCAGATGAACTACAAATCCGGTCTAAGAGATTAACCACAAAACAATCACAAATCCAAAAAAATAAAACAACTCAAATCCCTAAAATTTTTAGTTTTACCGTTCCCTCTGCAGCTCTGCTTCTTTCTCTCTGCTTTCCGCCTCTCTCATCTCAAGCAAGCTTGCCTTTCTCCGCCTCTCTGATTCCTAATCCTTCTCATCTCAAGCAAGCTTGCCTCTGCGCCTCTGCTCTAGCCTCTAGGTTTTGAGTTCTCTCATCTCTGGTTTGCTATCGGGTATTATTTCTATTTGGGCGCTTGCCTCTGTAGTTTCAGTGTTTCACGTTCTTTGGGCCTTCATTTTTTTTTTTTTTTTTTTGGGTTATAGATGTTAGATATGATTTGTTTTGTATTTTTTTGTAGGTGGGTCTTATTAATAAGCTTTGTGTTATGGCTGTTCTTAAATTTTTGTTATGCTTGTGCTTAATTTTTTTTTTAATTTTAATTTTAATTTTGTAATATATTGAATAAAGTTTTTATTTATGTAAGTTGAGATTGGTAAAAACTTGTTATTGTTCGGTGAAACTACAACAATATTTTTTATATAAATCAGGTTCTATTTCTCATTTGATCTACACTTGAAAGTTATTTTTTATTTTAGTCTTTATAAATATATTGTTTGATTAGAAATGTCTATTAGAAAATATGCATCTGGATATGAAAAACTTAAAAAAAGAAAGAAAGAAGAAAAATTAATTGAGTCTCAAAAAGGATTAATGGATAAATTTGTTATTAGTAATAAACAAAATATAACACAAAATTTAGATGAAAATATCACAAATGATTGTTTACAATTAGCACAAATAAGAGATGCTTTGTTACAATTAACACAAACGAGTGAAGATCCTAAAATAAAAACTCAAGCTGATTGTTTAGCAACATATGAAATTAAAAGCTTTGAGTTCTTATTAGGTATGACTATTTGGTATGACATATTATTTGCTGTCAACTCTGTTAGTAAAAACTTACAATTAAAAGACATGCACATTGATGTTGCTATAGATCAATTAAAAGGTCTCATTTCTTATTTTAAAGAATATAGAGAAAATGGATTTACATCTGCAATGAATTCATCTAAAACAATTGCATTGGAAATGGAAATAGAACATGTATTTCGTGAGAAACATATAATTCATAGAAAAAAACAATTTGATGAAAATGTTCATAATGAGATAACACGTTCTGCTGAAGAAACTTTTAGAATTTATTATTTCTTATATATAGTAGATAAAGCAATTAGTTCAATTGAGAATAGATTTGAACAATTTCAAATATATGAAGATATTTTTGGTTTTCTATTTAACTTCACAAAATTGAAGTCACTAGATAATGATAATTTACAAAAATACTGTCTTAAACTTGAAGATTTTCTCAAACATGATGTTTATTATGATATTGATGGTTTAGATTTATCTTCAGAGTTAAACATTTTAAAAGAAATTTTACAAATAAAATATTATACTCCAATTGACATACTAAATTATATAAAAAGATTAGATTCATTTCCAAATACATGCATTGTTTATAGGATTTTACTAACAATACTTGTTACAGTAGCTTTTGCAGAAAGAAGTTTTTCAAAATTAAAATTAATAAAATCATATCTAAGATCAACAATATCCCAAGAAAGATTAAGTGGATTAGCTATATTATCGATTGAAAAGGAGATGTTAAAAGAACTTGAATACAAAAATTTAATTAGTCAATTTGCATCTCAAAAGGCAAGAAAAATATATTTTAAATGAAATATATTATAATATAAAAATATTAAAAAAACATTAATTTAATTAACATATAAGTATAAAAAATGCCTCATTTTTAATTCTCGCCTTAAATCCCAAATGTCTAGGGCTGGCCCTGATGCACTAGTGGGAGAGAGAGAGAGAGATAGAGGGATGTATGTGTATTTGTGTAAGTGTGAAAGAAAAAGAAATAAGGGAGAGCCCTTAACTAGTCGGCCAAGAGGGAGAGATATTTACAAAATTTGTGTGGTTCAGACTTGAGAGGAGGTGGGTCACGTGTGGGCTTCTAAAAATCTGATTAAATGATTTGATGCATTTATTGGCTTATTATTTATTTGAAATAATTTGTTTATGAACTATAAAACCATGATGGTTATTTATTCTCCTTTTCTTTTGCAGGAAGAGGCATTATTGTGGTCCATTGCAGAATAAGCTTGTTTGTTATTTAGGGATGAAACAATGATTGTGGCAGACAAAGTATAGACAATTATTTAACTTGGCACCCATACAAATTGACAACCTTCACAAAATATAGTTTAGGTGGAACTTTTTCACTTGGCACCCTGGGAATTTCAAACGATTGATAGTATGTTCTGACTTTTATTTTTGGTTACTACTGAATTAAGCATTTGCTTGACTATCGATAATCCTTGGTTTTTTTGTGAATGTTATGGATTTATCGGCTAGCTACCAGCAATTGCTGTTCAACTTTTAAAATGTTCATGGGATTGGCATGAGGAGGTAGGGATGGCTATATTTTTGGGAGCGAACTCTAGGCAAATCCTAAGCTCTTGGATTATGCCTTGGAATAAAAGACAATTCTGAATCCACTTTGATTTTTAATATTTTCTTTACTTTTCTTTCTTAATTTATTTTCAAGGGGTACTACACTATTCTACATGTTCTTCAAACAACAATATGCTGTAAATAGCCGTGTTAGATTTTAGTTTGTGATTTTGAAAATTATTACCTTACTTTTAAATTCGAGGGTGACTACCGCCAGCCTACCCATCTCCCTCCACACGGACCGCACCCAATTCTTACTGTAAGTATTTTAACTTCATCTTCCCATCAATATTTCTACAAGTAGCTGCACCACCTCATCCTTCTTTCAATATTTCTACATAGAAGTTTCCTAAGCTTTTGTATTTGCTAAAGCTGCAGGTTGGCCCTGAGGGCTTGTGTTTACTTTTTTCCAAATAAGACTCCCAAGAGCAATGGCAAGAATGGCCACAGGTGGTCCTCATTTTTATCACTGAAATTTGATTAAAAGAAAATGTCATTCAAGCCAGTTCAGCATGAATCATGATCTTGAAATGTCTACAACTTGATTATTTTCTATGTGAAATATCAAGGGACTTTCCTACAATTATACTGTTGTTCCTATTGCACATAGGTGTTGATTTCCATTTATGTTTTGTAGTACTCGTTGTTTGCTTGGTGAGAGAAGTGAGGTTAGGAAATTCAGGAGAAAAAGTATTGTTAAAGGAGTATTAACCGTGGTAACACTCCAGAGCTAACCTAGTACTCCATCTATAATTGCACTTCCAACTTGATTTTTTTTTTTTTTTTTTTTTTTGGATTTAAAGAAATAGTCAAGGCCAGGATGGGAGTTGTTATGAACCATAGGGATTGTGCATTTATAATATCTTTGGTAGATCCTGATAAAATTTCTTTCAGAAACTTTGAGGCTTTTGACTATGATCTTCATAATGATCATAATTCATTGCTAATTATCATTGATCACAACAATGTGAAAATTGAGAAACTTCTCAGAATGTTGCTTATGTAGGGCTTGTCTCCATGATTTGTTTCATACAGTTTGAGTTTAGCAACTGACATAGTGATTCAAAGGGGAGTAGTTGGAAGAATTAATTAGCTAATTCTCTAAATGTAATAGAGATATAAATTTATCTGGGTGCTCCATGACCAAAATATACATTTTTTTCATTTTGTATTGAATATTTCACAGATCTACTCATTTGTATTCTCATTATTTTCACCTATGGCCATTGACCTCAGCGTTTATTATTGATATGCTGCAGAACTATGGCTAGATTCTGATCCAAGTTTCCTCAACAAATTGGGGCTTTGGACAATGATCTTATTGTTAGTTACTCCAACTCACTTCTTCTTCTTTGTTTTTTTCAACAATGAGAATCATAAACCCCATCTCCGATGAGGCAATTTTAGCCAAAGTAGCTTAAAATTCAGCCTCTATATTGAAAAGAAAATATATAATTTATTGATTCACAGCATACAAAACATTAATATAAACTTCTATGGAAGAAATTGGCTCTGCTAGCTAAGTTACTAATGTCAATCTCTTATAATCTTAAAACATCTAGATTTGATCTCAATAGGACTCATTACTCCAAGGCCACCTAAGGCTCCGACAAGTCCATTACTGACATGGTGTAATCAACGCTCGATGTAAATACCATATGCAAGGAAGGGGACATTGGACTTATGATTGCTATTACCTTAAACATAAGATTCAGGACCTCATCAACAAGGACCTCTAGAGTCTGTATGTTAGCCCCATTAGTCATCTGGAAAGAGATGATGTAATACCACTTACACATTACCAGAGACAATGATATGATCAATATTGAGAGCTATGGCCAACTAACCCTATCTACAATAGATTCTGACATTCACAAAACTGGAGGCTTGCCACATCAATTGAATGTTATAGTCAGGTATATATTCTACACAATCTGGTATAGTGTGCTTTGATTGTTGTCATGTATTTAACAATTGCTTCACATTTCTTAATTCTTGGATTCTTCTTATTTGTGGATGCTTACTCTGGATTTGCAGACTCACTACGTGCATGGAGTATATTGCTGCTGCACAACCAAGTTATTTATCAAATACAGAATTTCATTTTACAGCCAAGTACATGCCAAAAAGAAGCATCAATTTTCCTTTTTGTTGGTTCTCATGAATCATATTCTTGACCATCACCTATCCTTTTAATTCTTTCAATTCAACATATTGTCAAGGCCAAGATCAAAATCCATTCTGAAGGGATTATGGAACTAAATGGCATTAGCTTATATACTTTAAACCATTGAGCTGATTGTCATTATTATAGAAATAGAGAGGAATTTGAGTACATCCTTTGTTATGAGAAAACTTTACTAGCCATTTCTGGGATATTATGCTCCATTGGATCTAATCCTCTCTTGTTGATTACAAGAATGTTTGAATTTAAAAATCCGTCATCCAAAGTGTATTTATCACAAGCAAAAACTGATGCATTCCATTTACCATATAGGGAAGGAAAATTTGTATATTTCATATGCCTAGTTTTAAATCCAGTTTGATCTCCAAATGCAACAATCTCACAATGATGGGCTTGCAAAGACTATTTGACATTTTGAAATTAGTGGTGGATGTGAAGATGTGAAGTCATCCCCTATGGATGTGCTATTTTTGGTTGTTCTCTTCCACTCCAGATGGCTTAAAAGTCTCAACACTCTTTATGTCATTGTTGTGCTCACCAACAGAAGCTTCCCAATTCCCTTTTGTACATCAAGGATTTTATGTTGAGACAATGGTTCCTGAAATATAGAAAGATGTAAATCTTGCTACTAGCACAAAATTGCTTAAGCCTTGTTCCTTGAAGGATCAAAGTCAGTCTTGAGGCTCTCCCATATCAGTACCAGACTAGTAGGTTTTCCCGCCCAACAAGAAGGTGCTCTGTGGTTGTCAACTTTGTTCAATTAATTTATGTTTCTTGGTATAAGATTCTGACTTCCAACCAATGATTATTTTTAAAATATTTGCAAACTCTTTCGCAGGTTTCCGACACAAAATGTGCAACATATTTGCAGTTTCTAACAACAGTAGACCAGGCAATTGCTCCACATGATCCAATTTACTGGCCTATTTTGATATGGCTACTTCCAAAAATATTCCTTAATTTGTTTTCTCTTGTTTTACTCTCCAATGCTATCATGTATTTAGCTTATTTCTAGTACTACTTAAGTTCCTTGTGTTACGGATTCTATATTGTGTTCATACATGATGATTGGCAGTTGTCTCGTCAGTTAGCGTCTTGGGCTTCTTTTAGTTTTTATTAAAGCATAGGAAAGCCTAATGTTTCCTTTGAAATTAATACGAGTTGAAGATTTAAAAATACTATGCGGTTTGAAGGCACAACTATAGGGAAGTGCCAATTTTCTTAGCGATTTGAATTTCAATAGTACGTGTTTTAGAGATCATGATGAGATCAAATTACTTTATTTTACAAAAATAGATACGATAATGGAGTATTATCAAGTTTGAGTTATCTAATTTATGTTGCAAGATGTTGCATGTGAGATATTGGGGTCTTTCTTCTCAAATATAAGTAGTCTTTTTGAAGGAACTTCAAATCTCTTGCTGTAAGAATTTCGAACTATTTTTCCCCCATCTTTAGATTTAGACAAAGCTACTAACATTTTTTATTTGAAACAAATTTTGTTTTGCAATGCATGAAAGTTGTCCCCAACTGGAAACTTTTATTTTTATTTTCTTAAAATAGTAAAATTTGAATATAGAAGATTTTGTTTCACATTGGAGGGGGCCAGGGGGGGCAACAAACTCCTTCATCTAAATTCTTGTAGATTTTGCTGTGGTTTGCCATCACTTTGGTAGCTCCCTATCTCTAAGACCTCTCAGTTTTTTATTATCCTCACAAAGATGGGTAATTGTTGTTACCTACACACTCTTGCACACAATTGAATATAGTGACTTTCAATGAAAATTTTGCGTGTATGTTTGTGTGCAAGAATTTGTGTGTAATAAACACCACTCAAAAATATTAATCTCGTCCCTATTTCTTCCTTTATTGGGGTTGTGTATTTCACATTATTTTAATGGGCTTTTAAACAGTTTCCTTAATGAACCATGCGGTTCCATTGATCCAACTAAAAGCCCCTTGTATATTGCTCATTCCTAGACTCGGCCCAAGTTCTTGAACAGTTAAGCCTATCAGTACTATTTAATGATATATCATATATTAATTCTTTGGGATGTGACAAGGTATTAATTCTTTGGGGCTAAAACATAAAGAGCTCTAAAAATTCCAAAACATAATATAAATGGGCTCATAGTCATCTTTGAATAGGAAAAACAAAAAAGGAAGACAAGTTTGTTCTAAAAGTGGGCTCTAAGTGGACCCGAAGCCCAAACATGGTTTCTGAAAAAACTTGACCCAGATTGAATTTACTTCCCAATGCTAACCGAAGGAAATACCGTTTGAGTAACGCCAAGTCCAACCAAGCAATACGATCATCATTATCCCACAACAATATTTTTAAAATGTAGTGTCTCATGCTTTAGCTAAGTTAGTTAAGTTTGTTAATAGTAATGCACTTATGTTTGTGGTAATATCTCTTCGAATTTGTTTGGTATACTTGGAGGAAAAACTCTTTATTTGCTTTGTTGAATGAAATTTTAGATTTATATTAAAAAAAAAAAGGTTTGATGAGATTATAAGGACCATGACCATGACCATCCAATATTGAGAATTTATTGGATCAACTTAATACTCAGCTGGATGAACTTATTTTCATATTTTATTTTGTTTATTTTTTAAGTACAATATTTTTTAAAAATTGTTTATAATTATATTTTTACACGATAAACAAAATTTATTGAAGGAAACAAATTCATCAAATGCACACCAGACGTCTCTATTAGAAATACTAGAAAGTACTAGTTGAGTTGCAAGACTCTTGACATAATGAAGGTTGAATTATATAGCTTACAGTTGGAACTGAAAATTAGAGATATGAAATTTTGAATTTTTAGGAAAAATTAAAATGCTACAACATGTATAATTGGAACTTGTATATTTAGGAAAATACATGTCCAAAAAACCTTTTTATATTAATAGCTCAAAATAGTATGAATCTTGTGGGAAAAGTAAATAGCGTTGGCGTTGCCTTTCTCAGCATCAGGAAAATTCTGTTATGGCCGTTATTAATGATGTGGCATGGTCGGTTAAAGAAGTTGAATTGGGGGATTGTTTAAAATTTATTGTAGGGAATATTAGGCCCAAAAATGGTTTGAAGTCCATTAAATATGAATGAGTCAAACGTTAATGAAGTATCATTTTCCCAACCATGGGCTTTACAAAGTGGCAGATGCAAACTATTAGATCTTTCCCTCAAAAAGATCTCAATATGAAGCTCTTCGAGCAATTCTGGAGAGGAGGCACCGAGTGTTTTTTTTTTTTTTTTTTAATTATTTTCTTAGGGTGCTATCAAAGGAGGTATTGAGTTACAGACAAAGTTTGGCTACAATAGGAATAGGAAAATAACATGTATTTCTATAATGTTCAATTTACATAATAGGGATACACTCATTTTCTTATTGTTGACTGTAACCTTAGACTACAACTAAATTTGTAGCCATCCCATTAAAAAAAATAATAATAATTGTAGCCAAACTTTTTCAGAGACATTTTTCAAATTCTTTTGCTCTTATAACTGGTTGAACAATTAATTGTGATATATTAGGAATTGTCATTTTAAAATGAAGATATTTAATTATTTAACCAAACTTTTAACCCATTTAAATATACAATGATGAATTATAATCAATTTCAATTTGCTAAAAGATGCACCCTATTATATATTTTTGAAGCATTTGATTAAAGAACAACAACTGTAAAGTAGACAATGTGAGTCAATATGCCCTCCCAATAAGCGAAAATTATCTCCAATGCACAGGGATGCATTTTTAGCCTTTTTCTCTTGTGCATTAAACCTAAGGACCCCCTCTTTTTAAAAAAAAAATATATATATATATATATATATTACTTGGACTAAATCATCATATTCAAATTAGTCCTCAATAAAATAGTTAAATTAAATTAGAGTTCAAAATTTGTAGTCAAATTCTTGAATCCCTAATTTTTTCTTATTTCATATTTTTAAAGTACTTTTCTAGTACTATGGAGTAATCTACTCATTTCCATAGGAGATTTTTAACTTCTACACCATATAGACCTTTCTTATTCTAAAACATCTAAGCTATTTCAAGTCAAATGAATATGTTATATCAAAATCTAAATAAAAGATAATTAAATCCTTGAGATTGATCTTATTCGTATCATAGATGGGGTTTATAGGAGGAGAACGTTGTACCGGTCTGGGCAAAACAAATGGGCTTTATACAATATAAACACTGAAAGATAGCCCACTGTATTAATATTGCGGGTCTTGACCCAACCGATTGAAAAATCAACAATCACACAGTGTGATCCATATTTAAACACTCACTAGTCACAACTCAATCCAGAACCTTCCTTGCCCAACCTAACTGATTTTGAGGAAAAAGAGATAGAGTAGAGAAGCATTTTAAGCCCATAGGCCATCCCAAGTATTTTTGAACATTCAACAATATCAAACTCATAATATGAACACTCCAAAGCACGAGTCAGTCACTGTTCTTGCTGTTATTGATGTTTTTGTTTTACCAATACATGTCCTTGTCCATGATTAAACTAAATTTGTACTCAATTAAAAATATAAAAATAAAATAGTTAATCGGAGGGTGACAACAAAGTCCATCAAAACTATCGTAAATTTTGTTAACTTGTTGCTATATTCTTGCCATCACTTTGGTAGTCCATTTCTCAAATGACCTCTCTATTGCTCGACCAACTTATTATCCTTATAAAGACACTAATCTCATCCCTCTCTCTTCTTATGTACAAAGCTTGTGGGATCCCTGAAGTTATGTTACAAAGATATTAATCTCAATTATGCCTTAGTGAGACAATCTCTAACAAGAACCCAAATTTTAGCCATCATACTAATAGTGACTCTTAATAGCTCTAACAAAACCTGTAACCTACATCCCATTATTGTCTCTCAAAGTACCACCCCAAAAAAAAAAGCAAGTTTCATGAACGTTATTATCAATTTCTTTCCCTTAGAAATGGTCTTACTCCGTTGGGTTGATAAAATACCCAAATTCCCATTGAAAAAACGAGATTCCAAGGCCAGGAGAAACATAAACCATGAAAAAAAGATTGAATGACTCTGATTTGATTCAAGAAGTTGGTAGGAAACACCATAGATAGATAGAAACATTCCAATTTAAGACGCAATAGCTTACAAAAACTCGCAATTCTTAATCAACCAAATTTAATGGGTCATCAAGTCATTCTCTTAATGGACCATTGAACTCTAGTGATCCAAATAAAGCACATGATTGGCCCATTTCTTACCCTGCGCCCAAGTTCTTAAACAGTTCAGTCTATGACTATTTAATGATTTTTTTTTTTTTTTGAGGTGTGATGTGATGAGGTATTTAGTATTCACTCCATAATGTCTGAGTACCTAGACCCGTTTGGTTTGGTAGTAATTTGGAATTAAAAAGTATGGTCAAATAACCTTTTTCTTTTTCTTTTTTTAAGTATGTTTTGAGTATTCATAATGTAAAAAATAGTGTTTGATACCATATTTTTCTAACTTCTTTGAAAAAAAATGAAATCACACACTCAAGTGTTTTGCATAAGTTTTTTTTTTTAAAAAACAAAAGTGTGTTTTTTGTATTTTTCAACATCTTGCTGGTCCCATGATTTGGAAATTAATTATAACCATGATTTGTACTTGTGGAGTGATTATTATGCCAAGAGTGCATAGCAATCACAATTTTTAGCACTTAAAAAATGAGAACGGTAGTTTAAATCTTTCTACCAAACACACCTAAGCCTCACATTTTTTAGTCAGATCATGATTTTTAGAGCTTTTTAGAGTATACTACCGCATAGAGTTAATTTAATCTAGACCATTCAATTTGTTAACTAATAACTTATATGTTATGGTCCGTTTGGATAGAACTTATTTTACTGAAACTGAAAATTGAAAATTGAAAATATTGTAGTAAAATAATTTTTAAATGTGTGAATAATATTATAGAGTCTATTTTTAATAAAAAAGTTAATGAGAAGTTAAATTTATAGATCTGTAAACAGTATTTTTATGTAATATCCATGGACAAAAAGTCAACCAGTACAGCTAAAAAAATAAAAATAAAACATAGAAAACGCAAACACCGTTTCATCTGTATCCAAACCGCACCCAAATGTCATTAATCCACCGAGAAAAGCCTTAAATGATAACGTCATATCAGCTATTAAAAAGAAAAACAACTTTACAAGTTAAATTGTAATGTACCTTTTGGAAGACCAATAATTGTGTGGGATCCACAACAATGCGCAATTCAGCTACCCCATCTCTTTCATCTTCAGTTTTTAGCAATCAACTTCCACTCAATTTCTTGATTTTTACTTTTGGAACCTAAACTTGTTACTTGACTTTCTTCCACAGAAAATAGTTACAAACATTACGAGACATTTTTGTCTTATTTTAAAAGAATCCTCATGTAGTTAGCCTTCACAAGTCAACAACTATGTTCTCCATTTCTCCTCAAGCAAGTTACATGAATGTTATTATCAATTTCTTCCCCTTACAAATTTTCTTATTCTAGTGGGTTCATAAAAACCCAAATCCCCATAGAAAAAAAAAAAGATTCCAAGGCCAAGAGAAACAGAAACCATGAAAAAAGATTGAAAGGCTCTGATTTGATTTAAGAAGTTGCTAGGAAACACCATAGATAGATAGAAACATTCCAGTTCAAGTCGCAATAGCTTACAAAAACTCACAATCATTCGTCAACCAAATTTAATGGGTCATCAAGTCGTTCCCTTAGAGACATGGTTCACAACTCTTATTCCCCCAATCCATAAGAATTTATACTTGTGAATTGATTATCATGCCAAGAGTGTGTAATAGTTATAATTTTTAGCACTTAAAAACTGAGAACTATAGTTTAAATCCTTACCTTCAGCCTTACATCTCTTAGTCGGATCAAGATTTTTAGAGCCCGTTTGGTAAAAGACTTCTAGTAATATTATTTGTATTTTTTGGAAATATATATAAGTAAGAACGCGTGTGAAAACTGTTGTTTAAACAACAGAAATAAACAAGCCCTTAGAATTCTTTTGAGTACTTTACCACGTAGAGTTTATATAATCTAAACCTTTTATGGAGTGTTTAGTATATGCACTTAAAAACTAAAAATTGTTGTTTGAAAATATGCATAGAAATACGTGCCCCGCCTCCTTTTTTTGAACAAAAAAGGAGGCGGGGCAACTATTTATGACTAACTTTCCAGGTGTGACCTAATAGGGGCACTCTCCACTAGGAAAAGTTAGATTGTGCCATAGTTACTGTGATCGGAGCGCCATAGACGTCACCCTAACACCTTAAGAGAGCTAACAAGAGAGGCACAATACAAGTTAAAAACCCTCCTCCCATATAGTACTTGCCACGACTCGATCAAGTGACTTTGTGCTTGCATGCGTAATCTCTCCCAATCGGGCCACCCTCCCTGGGGTCTATAAAGTGTCATTAATCCACCGACAAAAATCTTAAATATAATGTCACATCAACTATTAAAAAGGAAAACAACTTTACAAGTCAGATTTTAACGTGCCTCTTTGAAGACGCACTAACTGTGTGGTATCTACCACAACACGCAATTCAACCACCCCATTAAAATCAGCTGTCCTATGGTCCCTCTTTCATCTTCTCTTTTAGCAATCAACTTTTGGGACTCAAACTTCGTTGTTCCTTGACTTCTTTCAACAGAAAAAAGTTTCAAACAATACGAGAAATGACCCACCAAATTTCCACATCATTCCACTCTGATATTTTTGGGAACTAAACTTCATATCAACTAGTCAAATTTGTCTTTTTTCTTTGTTATCTTCATTTTCTGAAACAAGTAACTTCCACTAGATTTACTATTTATTTTTAGGAAGTAAAGTTCCTTTCACTGGCTGAAAAAAAAAAAAAAACCTTGACCCGCATTTAATTTTCTTTATATAAAGTTACAAACAATACAAGAAAAAAGACGCCTCAATCCAATTGTAACCTCAAGGAAAATAATGGTTTAAGTAAAGCACACCAACCGTTCTATTTTTTGATTATGATCTTTCTACTCCTCCTTTCTATTATCAGAAATTACAGAAAAAGAGAAATGCTGACCCAAGGATATAATGGTTTGACTAGCACCAACCATTCTAAGATCAAAGCTGGATGAGATTATTTCCATTGCTTCTTTAGTTTATTTGTTAAGTGCACTTTTTTTTTTAAATGAATAATTGTAATTTTGTATAATAAACCTACGAATGTAAACTTAATAAACTAGATAAATTTTCCGGTCACTCACATTTTAGTAGGAGTAATTGGTAGGAACTACACAGACTGACAGGCACAAAGAGCCACATATGTCAAAATTCTTTCTCAATTATTGCGCTTATAACCGTGTCTGGGATCCACCATAAAGCGCAATTATTCACTGATGGTTCACATTTGATTTGATTCACACCTATAGAATAGTAAAGGACCTTTCTGCTACACGCATTAAATGCCAAAGAGGAAGTATTTTGAGAGTTACTGACTTACTGCAAAACAAAAAACACCTTCACAGATCACATTTCTCTTTCACTCTCCTTGGGCCTTGGTTCGACAAAGTTCAATCATAAATCAAATTTACTTTCTCAAAAGTAAACACTCAAAGGGGGAAAGGAAAATGCCTTACACCTGGTCAAAGATAGGGTGGCAATTTTTATCTAAACTTACGAACTCATCCAAAACTCATTTAATTTGGATAAGTCTTGACTCAACTCAATTAAATATTTGGGTTAAATGGATAAGACCCAAATAGATAATTCAATTAAATAGGTTTTGATGGTTAAACCATTGGGTATCCAAATACCCATTTAAAATTTAAAGTTTAATACTTATAAAAAAAAAAAAACTAAAACTAAAAACTAAAAACCCTAACAAACAAGAATGCATCACAGCAGTTACAGCCAGCCGCCTCTTCCTCCATCTAATGTAAAAATTTTCTCCTCCATTTTTTAGGCATTTTCTCAGCTACCAAACTAGACAAAAGCTAAGCATCTTTCCCTCTTCCTTTATCTAAAGTTTGTCTTTCTTAGTAACTCAGATAACAAAAAGCTTTTCTGCAATGGCACCCAGGAAACAACGTGTTGCGGAGGAAGAAGAGAGAGAAACGGCTTGTGATTGGTTGATTTGATGATCCAATTCTCCTTGCACTTACCTTAGGAGATTGGACCGGAGAGACTCTTCTGTTTTCCACTGAGTCAATTCTCCCTCGACTCGGGCTCCTCACATTGCTCTCACTCCACGTTGGCGAGTTTGCATTTCGTCCTCTTGCTTGGTACCTTCCACTCCGATCAATCTCCAGCCAATCGCGCCTCAGACTCACCACCGACGACACCTCATTTGTATTCCGGCGAGGACCAAACCTCGATCTGAAGCTCAAAGGCGGCAATTCATTTCCACCACGACTAAAACGGTTCACCGAAGACCTTGTTGGCTTCATTACGACGATCGGAGACTCGCCATTCTGATCGTAAACGAAGTTCTGGTGGCTCATTTGGTTTTTAGTGCTTTGCATATTATGTCTAATGTTTCTTGTTTGGTTGCCCAGAAAAGTGCAAGAATAAAATTAGTCTCTTGTTGAATTACTAAATATAAATTTTATAATATGAATTTTATAATGGGTTAAATGGGTGGGTTACTAATTAAACTAGTCGCTAACCCGTGCGATGCACGGAATATATTTCATTTTGCTTAAAATAAAATTTTAAATGAAAAAACATCATAACTTATCAAAATAAACATAAAATATACAATATTCATCGCAAAATGTTATTTGAGAATGAAATTACCATCAAAATGATATAAAGAAAAATTTCATGTCAAACAACTCATCAAGGTGGAATTTGGTTGTTACTAAGATCCTATATGTAATTTTCCAAAAAGATATCATATCAGTTTTGATCTTCATTCTCTTTTTGCATATTAGTTACTACTTTTAACTTCTATGTAAAATTTTGCTTTAACTCAATTGTTATCTTGAGATAAATCTATAGTTATCTCATCTTTACTACTGGTACTCATCCCATGTCTATCGCCATTGTAACTGTAACACATAAAATCTTACCTATTGAAGAAGAAATTCAAAGTAGTTCATCTGGCATTACTGTTGGAAAATCTCTGGTTTTTGTATCTCATACAAAAACACACACAGCGGAAGCAACAAATCCACGGATCTACTTCAATCATGAATGATAAACATGTAGCCATGAATTCTAGAATAAAGAAAAAGATGCGTACCTTGATGCAGTGAATTTCAAAACCTTGAAGATCAAACATTCTTGGGAAGACTTTTAATCTTCACTCCAATTCCACTTGATGCCCAAGATGTGTGGTCTCTCAATTGGTAACAAAAGGGTGATTAGAGAGTGACAAAAACTCACATATTTTTCATTTCACAATGATGTTACTCTCATAAAATATTCTGAATGTTTTTCCCTTTTGTATCTAACCAGTTATCTAATTGGGCTGGCCTTTTGGGCCTTTCCAATTGGGCTTAAATGTGTGGCTTGGAGTGGGACCAAAAGGGACCAATAAGACACTAGCTCCAATGGGCCTTGGGCTTTTCCGTCAACTCTTGACAAGTCCAAAGTTACCATTAACTATATTTAATACCACTATATAAATATAGTTGCACTCTAGGCCTTATCAATAAATTATTTTCCAAGACTTTATTGTACATTCAACCCCTTCATTAAAATATTCGTAGTAATACAAAGTCATAAATATAGACTGCCACTTTGAAAATTACTACATCTTAATCCTTGAGTACCCGGTTTAATCCTTTATGTTATTCATATATTTATGAAATCCAATTTCATAAATATATACTTTAGTAACTCCTTACTAAAGTGGTTGGGCCCAACACTCTGAATAACAAAACCCATTAAACTTATCTCAATGGAATATTTTATATCTCCGTTAAGAGATTATGAATTCCATCTTGAAAATATATGTTCCATCAACATTAAATGCGGCTGCCCAACATACTGAAGTTTTGACCATAACTAATAGATCTCACTCCTGATATATCAAAGCAACCTACATCTCATGATCAGGTCCATTATTCTCTCAGGATTTAGAGTTGATGTAAATAGAAGTCGTGAGATTTATTATTCAATTGACAGTCATTTGAATAATAATAAATCTCACAGCGGTCCAGTTCAATATGTCTTAACTCTTAAAACATATCAACACACCAACTAGAAGTCTCAACTTCCATGATCAAGACAAATCATCGTAGTTGATATGTTATGGTCTTCGCAGATGAAATGTCCAATTTCATCACCGACTACGAACTAAAACTATGAGTTTACAAAGAATTTGTGATATATATCTTTTTGTGACTTTTCACATAAATCACATACTATGCATCTCATGGACTAAGATAATGTCCCATTAGTTCATAAATAGTCTCATATGATTAAACAATCTAATTATTTATGACATGCCTATAAATTGGATTTTAGGGCATAAATCCCAACAATTACACCAACAACATTCAAGGCAAAATCCGTCCTGTGAAGGGAAAAAAAAATCAATCAACCATGAAAACAAAGATTCATAAACTGAAGAAGCTCAAGATAATTTTAGAACTTATCAAGATATATAACCACATACCAAAAATTTTAAGAATCAAAAGGGGATTATCATAAGAAATAAATGTGCCTTAGTTTGTATATGAATTTAATTTGTGGAAAATTTATAGCCACATACCAAAAGATTTATGAACCAAAGGGGGTTTATCATAAAAAATAATTGTGCTTCAGAATTTGTAGAGATTTATTGGAAATTCAATTGTGATTTATGAATAGCACACTTGATTATCAAAAGCAAATTCCTAACTTCAAATTAAAGGGTTGCATGTTCTCTAACTCAAATTCTTATATCACAACTGCAAATAATAATTATATAAAACTGATACAAACTATGCACAGACAATCAATAGGCTCTGTTGCTGGTCTTTAGCACTAAGATTTGAATCGCATCGTAATCATAACTGCATAATACATAATTAGATGTCAAGACTTTCTAGGGCTTCACATATACTTCTTTAGGATCCTCTACAACACTTGTAGCAATGCAAAAGTTAAAAATAAAAAGTAGTAGAGATTGCAAACAGAGAAAAGAGAGTACCGAGTTTTTGTTGGGTTTTATGTTTCTGACTGTAATTCTCAATAAAAGCGTATAAAAGCGTGAGAGGAGTAGCTAGGTTTTGCGGCGGTACAGTTTCAGTCGGATGAAACTTTATATTTTTAAATCAGATTAAATTTTTTTTTTTTTTTTTAACTTTAGGATTAAGGAAGGAAAAAAAAAAATCATGTTAGGACTCTCTCACTATTTAGTTTAAAAAATTAAATTTTTTTATAAATTAAAATGATGATATGAAAAATTGTGAGAGTTTCAGAGGTTTTGGTTTTATATATATATATATATATATATATAGAATATATAGATAAATATAATAATATATATAGATAATAATAATAATAATAATAATAATAAATATAGATGATGATTTTTGTGATAAGTTGATGTAGGATAGAATTTACAATTTAATTTTTGTAATTATTTAATTTTGGTATTTTTATGCAAAAAACGTTATTTTAGGTCTAGGTGATTTATTTCCTTATTTTTAGGTTCTTTTAGTGTTTTTTAGGTCAAATTTGGTTCCTATTATGGTTAGGTATTAATTAGGGCTTATTTTAGAATATATTTTCTTGTCCATTAAGTTTTATAGAGCCCTTAAATAGGCCTCCAAGTTTGTATACGTTTTTCAATATTATTGATATTAATAAAAATTCAAACTTTTGCCTATTATTTTTATGGTGGATTCTATATAAGATATAAAACCTAAAATAAAAAGAAAATAGTGATGATGTGAAAAATTATGAGAGTTTCAAAAGCTTTGGTTTTATATATATATATAAATGGGTTAAGTTGGTAATGGATAATTAATTTATATATAAATGGGTCATAAATAGATAAATACACAACCAACCCATTTATGACCTAACCCATTTATAATCCAACCCGCTCATTTGCCGCCCCTAATAAGAGGTGACTCTTTTGTCTTTTTTTTATCCTCATTTATTTTTTTGATGAACATTGCCCTTATTTATTTATTTTTACTGTTGCTAGTCAGCAATATAATTCACTGGCAGATATAAGTTAAAGATACCATTAAAGGGTGCTTTTAGGATAATTATTAATCAACTATTTTAAAAAAATTTGGCATAACTTTTATAAAAATATAAAAAATTATCAAAATATTAATTACTTTTTTCTTTATCCATAAAATCTTCTGTAAAATAGTTTGATAAAAATTACCTTTAAGTCATCCGTTAACGTTTTAAAAGTAAACACTAGAGTCTTCCTTTCTTCTTTTGCAGGTACAAACATTACAGGAATGCTAACCCATGAATACAATGGTTTGAGTAACACCAACCATCCTACCATACTAACATCTAAGTTGGTAAGTTTATAACCGAAATTTTGTATAACAAAACGATGAAGATAAGCTCAATTAACTTGAGAAATTAGGGGGTGTTTGGTAAGTGTTTCCAAATAATAATTTTCAATTTTTAAACAATATTTTACGTATTTTCACACATTTTTCACCCATACATATTTTCACAAAAATTTTTAAATAATAATTTTTAATTTTTAAGCGCATCTACCCACGGACCGTACTTCTCTCACTCACTCTATGATTGTTGGTAGGAAGTGGGAACCACCACAACTGATAGCACAGCTGCAAAAGAAAGAGCCATTTTCTAATGTCAAATTTTCAATTATTGTGCTCCCTGGAAATGGCACAATGACTGTGTCTGGGATCCACCGTCACACGCAATTATTCAATCATTCCATTAAAATCAATTCAATAGTTCACATTTGATTCACACGCATATAGTGGTAAAGGACCTTTATTGTGCACGACCTAAAAGCAAAGATGATTTTTTTTCCCTAATATAAGTGGAAGATTTAATTATAATATCTTTTTTTTTATTATTTAAGAACTATAAAAGATAAATTGTTTGTAAGAAGCACTATAAATAAATTCTAATCACACATTATATTATTTATAAAATATTTAGTTTTATATAATAATTGAATGTAAAATGTATTATATTTTTTTGAAAATAAAAATTACAAAATTCAAAACACTTTTAAATAACAAATATATATATATATTTTTTGATGGGTTTAAATAACAAATATTGATAGCTTAATTTTGCAAATCTAATATATTGTATCAACTATACTTTATTAGAAAATAATTAAATCATTTTAAGAATGGTTTGGAACTAACCATTATAAGCCTCATTTCTAATATTCCTTTTTTACTTTAAAAAAAAAATCGCCAAAATTTTCCATGCGTAGTGCAGTTTGCGACTAGTATTAAGATAAATATATTGTCTTGGGTTGTCACTAATATGGCACATGTAAAGAATATAACCCAAAGTGATTGACATATTTTTATATTTTGAATGCACATAAATTATAATTATTATTAGAATATAAATTCTACTCAAATTTTTATTCATATAATTATAGTATAAAATCTAAAAGTTCTTATTACAAGAGTTTCCACCAAAATTTATAAATACAAATCTTAAAAAGATAATACGAAAGGAGACCTTTTTCATTATTTTTGGTGAAAGGGAAAGGGGTCCTCTCTAAGAGTTTCAAATTTCAATGGAGAACTAAACATCATAACTAATTATGCAATTCTATGTTTAAATTATAATTTATATTGGAAAGAAATGAATTTTATATATATAAGTTAAACGAGTTTAGTTATGTCAAAACTGGCCAATCTGTCTTGATAGAGATAATAAATCAAATCATTTGAGGTTATTTACATTTCGTTGGACAATGAAAATCAACTATAAAAATTCACATTATTTTTGGAGAACGTATGGTTGGTGTTATCCAATGTTGATAAGATTATTGAATAACAGTTTAATACTGTTATTTAAATAATAATTTTTAATATTTAAATAACATTGTATACATTTTTGCACATTTTTTTATTTACATATATTTTTACAAAATAATAATATTACTAAAAATCTTTTACTAACTTATATTGCTGACTAACACTCGTAAAAATTAATAAATAAATGATGACAAGAAAAGACAAAAGACTAACCTTTAACCAGGTGTAAGGCATTTTCCAATTTTTCCTTCCCCCTTTGAGAGTTTACTTTTGAAAAAGTGAATTTGATTTAGAGCATTCTCATCTGCTCTCTAAAAAAAAATACTATTTTGACACATTAAAAACTTACTTTATCATTTTAGCACATCATTTTACAATATACCATTTATCAGATGTTCTATTCTTCAATTTTATACATTAAAATAATATATTAATTACTCCCTATCATCCCCATCCCCATCGTCAACAACAACAACAGCGGCACAACCACCACTGCCGCAACAACGGCCACCAACAACCACTGCCGCAACAACACCGACAACCACCACCGGCACAAACCCACATCCACCAACGCCACCTCAAAAAAAAAAAAAAAAAAAACAACCAAAGAGATCGGCTGCGCACAAACCCACATCCACCAAACCCACATCCACGAAATTAAACAAACCCACATCCCAAATCCACCAAATCAATTATAAAATTAATTACAATTTACACTAAAATCATAAATTGAATCGGACATACATCGAGAGTGACAATCAGATTAGGACAACCGCCTCCGTCGCCGTCTCTGATGGAAGTTTTCACTTCCGACCATCGTGTCCTTCACACTGGAGTGGGTCAGTGATTAGTGGCCAGCTTGGGCGGTTTCTGTCTCTCGGCGCGGCAAGATCGGCGTGGCGAGACGGCTGATGGAAGTTTTCACTCCCGGCCATCGTTTCCTTCACACCGGATTTCCTCTTCGTCGCAAAGTGGGTCAGTGATCAATGGCGAGCTGGGCGTGGCGAGACGGCGATAAGACGGCGTGGCGAGACGGCGAGACGGCGTGGGCATGGCGAGACGGCGATGAGAGTGCCCCAGAGAGAGAGAGAGAGAGAGAGAGATGGGTTTCAGAATGCCAGACAGAGAGAGAGAACTGAGAGGAGGAGAGAGGAAAAAGGAATTAAATAAGCCAACAATGTATGGCATTGTTATCCGTACGCTCTCATATTTGAGAGCGTATTGTAGCATGTTTCATATTTTTGAGACATTTAGCATGCCTCATGAGAGGTTGTTTTTGGTGTTTGGTGTGTTAAATGTGCCAAATATTTGACATTTGACACATTTAGCACACCTGATGAGATTGCTCTTATGATCAACTTTGTCGACCAGTGTAATTATTTTGCTGACTAGCAACAGTAATATGCTTAGCCACAATAATTCTGTTTTAGTCCAAGTAACACCTTTTCTCCCCTTTTTATAAGAGAGGGCCATATTTATCGTAGTCGGTAGGAAGTGAGAACCACCACACAGCAGGGCTACAAAAGAAAGAGTCAAATTTTCAATTATTGTGCTTCCTGGAAAAGGCGCAATGACAGTGTTTGGGATCCACCACTACGCGCAATTATTCATTCATCCCATTGAAATCAATTCAATGGTTCACATTTGATTCACTGTAGACGACCTGCACGCCTTAAAAGCAAAAGATCATTTTTTTTTTTTTAATATAAGTGATAGATTTAATTATAATATTTTCTTTTTTATACTGTTTAAGATATATCTATATTATTATTTAATTATTTAATGAGCTTTTTTTTTGTTTGGATCATATTTTTTTCGTTTTAAAATATCTCTATACTCTTAGGTTTAAGTAGAGACTAAATTAAAGGATAGTCTGGTAAAAATACATGTCTAATTTGCACTAAAATATTATCTACAAAATAGGAATAATCTTCCACTAACCCACTTCTTTAAAACAAATATAAGTTTATTGTTTTTTTTAATAGAAAAATAAGTTAAACACCCCTACATTTATCCAAAAACAAATCAAAATATCAAAAAAAAAAAAATTAAACTAAATAGATATATACATGTTTATAGTTTATATATATATATATATATATATATAAGTAGATATATCTTTAATTCCTACTAAAAAATTGCCTACAAAACATGACTACTTTTTTAAAGATTTTCAAATTATTTTATCCATTTATAAAAAAAATTAAAATTAAAATAAACACGTCTCTTTATAAAAACACATCTTCCGAAAACGATCAGTACACCCATATTTTAGCCACACAAACAACTTCAAACTTCTATCTAATAAATTTAAATCTCCCCATTATTACACTTATATATTTTTGTAATTGGAAAATATAATAATCCTAAATTATAATGAATTCAAATTATTAACTTTCTCCTAAAAAATAGAAGCACGCGTGCTCAGAAGCTAGCGAAGAATAAACTGTTTGTAAACCGTACTAGAAACAAACTTTATTGAAAAGAATACTCAAAATATCTTTGGAGAATGTATTTTTAGTGTTATCCAATGTTGATAAGATTATTGAAACTTAACAAACTCATTTCCTTTTTCCCTTGAAGATTATCTATTTTGATTGATTTTTTAAGAAAAGATAGGCATATCAGATTCCTTTTGTTTATTACTTAAAAATACAATAAAAATAAATAAATCAGTTAGTCCTAAAGTTCTTCAATCTTCTTTTTTTCATTGACAACCTTATCAAACAACTTCCACTCATTTTCTTAATTTTAATTTTTACTGTTGGGAAGTAAACTTCATAGTTTCTTCCAACTAGTCAAATTTGTCATTTTCTTTTCTTATCTTCTTTTCCAGAAACAAGTAAGCAACTTCCACTACATTTATTATTTATTTTTAGGAACTAGAGTTTCCTTCCACTAGCTGAACAACTTGACCCGGCATTGAATTTTCTTCACATAAAAGTTACAAACATTACAAGAATAGACCCTTCAATTGTAACCTCAAAATAATGGTTTGAGTAAATCACACCAACCATTCTACTTGTTCATTATGATCCTTTCAACCTAAAAAAAAAAAATTATTGATCTAAGATCAAAGCTGGATGTGTTTATTTCCATTGCTTTTTTAGTTTTTTTCTAAGTGAAAATTTTTTAAATTGAATAGCTGTAATTTTGTATAATAAACTCACGAAAATAAACTCAATTAACTAGAAAAATTCCTTCCTCTCACACACTTTTTTGTAGTTGATAGTAACCACACAGACTGATAGGCAGTACAGCTGCACAAAGAGCCAAGTATGTCAAATTCTTTCTCAATTATTGTGCTTATAACGTGTCTGGGATCCACCACAACGCGCAATTATTCAATCACCTTATTGAATTCAATTCAATGGCTATCTAGTAGTGCCTCCAAACCCCCATGTTTTCCTTGAACTCGAAGGGCCAATTTGTGGTGTGCCTTTGTTTAGTGTGGGTAGAATCTCGTCTCTCTCTTGTATGAGTTATTTGTTTTTAAAAAACAAATAAAAAATATTTTCTTATATATTTTTTAAAAATAAGACAAATATACCACTTTTAAGAAGTGTGTGCTAGCATGCTACACAACTCTTCTGATTTTCTGCCTAAATGAATTTTATTTATATAAGTTAAACGAGTTTAGTCGTGTCAAAACGGGTCAATCCTTCTTAATAAAAATAATGAATCAGATCATTTGGGGTTATTCACATTTTGGAGAATGAAAATTTGCTATAAAAAATCATTTTATCTTTGAAGAACGTGTGGTTGGTGTTATCCAACGCTGACAAGATTATATAAAACTCAATAAACTCATTTCCTTTTTTGCTGAAAGATTATCTATTTTGATTGATTTTTTATGAATAAATAGTCATATCCGATTCCTTTTGATTATCACTTAAAATACAAAAAAAAAAAAAAAATCAGTTAGTCCTATAATTCTTCAATCTTCTTCTTTTTCATGAACAAACTTATCAAACAACTTCCACTCGATTTCTTAATTTTTACTTTTGGAAAGTAATAAACTTCATAGTTCTTTCTACAAAATGAATAAATATTACAACATAAATGTAAAGACGTGGAAGTGAATATAAAAGATGAAAAATTAGTGAAATTATTTAATCCCACATTGAAAAAGAGAGAGACTATTTTATTCTTTTCAATTGCTAGGCTAATATGAATTAACTCAAATATTGTGATAGATACGTGGGCAAAGAAAATGTGAAGGGTTACAAACATTACTAGAAAAGATGCCCCAATTATTCTAACCCCAATGGAAATAATGGTTTGAGTACCAAGTAGGCAAGTACCAACCATTCTGCATTATGATCCTTTCAAAAAAAAAAAAAAAACTGGTTGATCTTGATCTTTATACTGCTCCTTTCTATTATCAGAAATTACAGAAAAAGACACCCCACTTCAATGTTAACTCAAGGACCAACCATTCAAAGATCAAAGCTGGATGAGTTTATTTCCATTGCTTCTTTAGTTTATTTGTTAATAAGTACAGTATTTTAAAATGTATAACTCTAATTTTGTACAATAAACCGACGAAAATAAACTAGATTAACTAGATAAATTTTCCTGTCTCACTCACTTTTTAGTAGTTGCTAGGAACCACACAGACTAATAGGTAGCACAGCTGCACAAAGAGTGTGTGTGTGTGTATGTCAAATTCTTTCTCAATTATTGTGCCGAGATCCACGACAACACGCAATTATTCCGTCTCTCTTTTGTGTCTATCTATTTGTTTTTAAAAACAAATAAAAATAATTTTCTTTTTATTTTTTAAAATAAGACAAATATAAAACTTTAAAAAAGTGTGAGTTATGAGCTACCATGTTACAAAATTTATTTTATATATATATATATATTGCAAAAATGTAATGTGGTGGATGGTTAATATAATTAGTAAAATTGTTATATTAGTAGTTGACTCATATGAGAATAAACAATTTATAATGATGTTGTAAGATTATTTGTGCATGTAGCATTATTCATTATATATCTGTCACTTTACAAACCATTCTCTCTTGGTTTTCTACCTAAATTGCAATCGTAAGTGTTCATGAACATACGACATAGTGTGTGTATTGTATCGTAAAATCGTACATACTATACGATACAATAGACAAATGTTTTAAAATTAGAATTTTTTGTTAAAATTTGTACTTTTATTTGAATCTAACAAGTTGTTAAACTTGTTTTTAACACAAATTATTAGGTTACTTTATTTAGCCTAATAAAATAAAATATTCATAAGTTTTTTTTTTTCTCTTTCTCTTACAAAATTTAGACTACACAGTACATACTTACACTTCATTTTAATATTTATAAATTTATTGTCTATACTATGAATAAGATATTAATCAACAATATATATATTTTTGTTATTATTGTTATAAGTCCAAGAAATTAGAATGCCAAGAAGAATTTTTTAACAATATATTAAAATGAAAAGAATACGAAGAGATAGTAAATGTTAATGACAATGAATAAAATTTTAGCGAAGAAATAAGTTTTCAAAATGATAAACATGATAATAGTATTGACTTAGATATATTTGATTAGGCAATATAATGAATATGATAAAAATAAATTATTATTTTTGGGTCTTTGTAACATATTATCACTTTTGAATTTAAGCAATTTGAATGTGTGTGTTATAAACATATGCTAGTTTGATTTATTTAATTAGCTTGTCAAATATTATTATATAAGTGATGAATAAACTAGTCATTAGTTGAATATATTTAAAATTTATAATTAATACATACCCTTTAAATATGTATATTTATAATTTTTTTCTTAAATTTTATTAAGTGTTTGTGTATTTTACGATACACAATACGATACGATATACGATACAAAAAAATAAAAAATATATTCACGATACGATTCACGTTTTGACAAATATAGTTGTTATGTGTAAAGAAAGATAAATTTTAATAAAAAATTAAAAATATATTTTTTTAATGAAATGTAATGTAAAATAAATAATAAAGTGAGTATATAAAATAAAAAAAAGTGATTAATAAAATGAGTATGTAAAATAAAAAAAATAATTTTTTATGGGTGACAAAAAATTTTACATAAAATACTCAGTGTTATTTTTGGTATTTACTACACCGTAATGTCGGAGCCCATACCGTAATGTCGGAGCCCATAAACCTTGCTTCTATAGGCCTAAAATCCAATACCACCTGTCTTCCGAGGTTATAAAATTACTTTATCAAAAGCTAAATCATAATCATTCACTTCGTCAAAAGTAAACCAAATATAACCAATAATCAAACGGAGAAATGCTTTTACACTTGGACTAAGGTAAAGTCTCTGTCTTTTCATAAACAGATTTAACAAAACAACTTCCATTAGAGTTAATTTTTTATAGAAAGATATTGTTTGATTCACTTTTGTAACAGCGGAAGGCGCAATGAGCGTGCGGGATCCACCACGACGCGTAAATTTACCTTTATGCTAATAAGCAAAATAATTACAGTGGCCGACAAAGTATAATCATAAATCAAATTCATTTTGTCAATAGTAAAGTCTTGGTGGGTTCCAGTTAGATAACATTGGGTGTGGCCCGTGTGGGTGGATTAGGGAGTTTGAAGCTGTGTTGGTGGGGGCTAAAATTGTTTTCCACTTTTTTAGGTTATAAAATATTATATACTCAACAACTGTACTGTGCCTGTGCAGTGCTAAGTCCTGTCATTTTATCAAGTATCAAGCTTTGTGCAGTGTGTATTCTCAAAAAAAAAAAAAAAAAAAAAAAAAGCTTTGTGAAGTGTGCATTGTCACTGTGCAGTGTGCAGTGGCATTAGTGCTGTGGAGTGTGGAGTGTAAGCAGATTGTGCAAGTGTCTCAGCGTGTTGTCCTTGTCCTATCAATCAAGTAGGTTAAAAAAATATAACTTAAAAAGAATGACTGAGCTTATAGAAAAATATTAAGAATCAAGACTCAGCGTGTTGTCCTTGTCCTATTAATTAAGTAGATTAAAAAAATAACTTAAAATGAATGATTGTGCTTATTGAAAAAGATCAAGAATCAAGACTCGGCGTGTTGTCCTTATCCTATCAATGAAGTAGATTAAAAAAATATATTTCTAAATGAATGACTGAGCTTATAGAAAAAGATAAAGAATAAAAATGAAGAAAAGAAATGAAAAAATATAGATAGAGCGGTAGAGAGATAAAAATATGATAGATTTTTTCTTTTTGATTTAAAAATTTATAATCTTTATTTTAGTATATTTTAAGATAATTATGTCATATTATTAATAAATTTATCTAATATTAATTTTGATTTCAGTATATTTTAAAAATGAGTTAATGAATTTGTCTCTTAAAATTTAATTTTGTTAGTAGAAGGTTGGCTATTGTTATTTTTTTGCTATTTGGAGTGTTTGGTAGAGTAGTTTGAGAATTGGTGTTTGTAGTTTTTGAAATATGTGCAAGTGAAAAAGTGTGTATTGTAGTTTAAAATGTGCAAATGTTAGTTTGAACTCACTCACCCAACAAACCCTCTTTTGCATTTTAAGATACAATGAGGTTTTTTTTAATGCATTTTACTAACTAATAAAAGGACTAAATTTTTTTTAATTAAAATATATAGATAAATATTACACATACACATATATATGGATCCGGTTAATGTGTGTCCTTTCTATTTTTGAAAATATTTTTTCGAGAATTGAAAAAACTGTTATTACTTTTTTAATTTTTGAGAAATTTTTTTTCAAAAATAAAAATTAATGTGTGCTCTAAAGGAACACATTAGTAAAATCCTACATATATATATATATATATATTTTTTTTTTTTTCATGTGAAAACATTCTTTTATTTAGGAGCTTTAGACAATTGCAACTATTGTTCGGCCCTAGTTCTCCATTCTCTTCCTTTTTTTTTTTTTTTGGGTGAATTAACTCTCCATTCTCTAACATGAAGTTTTTAAATAGAAAGATATTGTTTAATTCACTTTTGTAACAGTGGAAGGCGCAATGAGCGTGCGGGATCCACCACGACGCGTAATAAGCAAAATAATTACAGTGGCCGACAAAGTTCAATCATAAATCAAATTTACCTTTATCAACGGTAAAGTTTTGGTGGATTCCAATTCGGTGAGAAAGTGTTCATCAAAAAAATTAGGTGAGAAAGTTTCGAGTGCGGTTCAAACTCTTTAATATTTGAAAAATACTAACGAGTGTCTTTAAGATACTAGTTAATAATTTATTTAAAAAAAATTTTTATGAGAAATGAAAAAAAGTAATTAATATTTTGATACTTCTTTTTATTTTTCATAAAAATAGTATTAAAATTTTCTTAAAATAGATTATTAAAAAATACTTTAAGAGCACTTGTTAACATATTCTTTAATATTTTAATTTAATGATAAAAAGTTATTATTAAGAGAATTGATTGAAACTCCCTTTAAAAATAAAGTAAAAATTTCTAAGGAGTAAAGTGTAAACACCAGTGTCCGTTTTTTCTTATCCCTCGATAATTTGAATCATAATCTCCTAGCTGTGCTCAATTATTGTGCTTCATGAAAAAGGCGCAATGACCGTATCTGGGATCCACCACAACGCTCAATTATTCATTGAAATCAATTCAATGGTTCACATATGATTCACACGCAGATTAGTAAACAAAAGGACTTTTCAGCTGCACGCTTTAAAAGCAATACAGGGAGTATTTTTAGAGTTTCTACAAAACAAAAAACACTTTCACTGATCACATTTCTCTCTCACTCTCTTGGTTCTCTCTTGTTTGCATTCTCTTTCACCACTCACGTCTTTTGCGAAGAAGAAAGCATGGCCGCAGAGTTTGTGGGTGGAGCAGTTTTCTCTGCATTCCTTCAGGTGGCGTTTGACAGAGTGACCCCTGATGACGTCGTCAACTTCCTCAAGGGAAACAAACGCATTGGTGGATTGGTGGATAAGCTGAAGATAGTGCTGTTACCTGCTAATGCAGTGCTCAATGATGCGGAGGAGAGGCAAAATACAGACTCAAATGTGAAAAAGTGGCTGGACGAGCTCAAAGATGCTGTTTATGTTGCGGATGACCTCCTGGATGAGATTGCCACTGAAGCCTTACGATCCAAGTCAGAAGCTGAAATTCAAACCTTCACTAGTAAGGTACGGGGCATCTTCTCTCACTCTGTTCGTTCATTTGATAAAAGAATAGAATTGGAGCTAGAAAAAATTCTGGATAGACTAGAATGTATTATAAAACAAAAGGATGCCCTTGGTCTTGTTGCTAGTGTTGCCCAGAAGGATACCCTTGGTCTTAAAGTTGTACAATCACGACCATTGACAACTTCTTACCCTGAAGAATATGTGTTTGGTAGAGACAAGAACAAGGAGGCAATATTTGAGAGGTTCCAATCTAATGGTGCAAGTGATGATGAGATATGTGTTGTTCCCATAGTGGGTATGGGTGGGGTTGGTAAAACAACTCTTGGTCGATTTGTTTTCAATGACAAAAGAGTAAAAGAGAGTTTTGATCTCAAAGCTTGGGTTTGCGTTTCAGAAAATTTTGACAGTGACAGGATAGTGAAAACTATTTTGGAGGCTATTTCTAATGATCAAAACATGAATTCGCCACAAGATAAATTGAGAGAGAAATTCATAGGGAAGAAAATTTTTCTTGTTTTAGACGATTTTTGGAATGAGAACTATTGTGATTGGGATGAACTACGTAGAGTTTTTAAATGTGGAGCAAAGGAGATTAAGATTATTGTTACTACACGTAGTGAAATAGTCGCATCAATTGTACGCACTGCTGAAGCTTTTTCTCTAGAGCAATTATCAGATGAAGAATGCTGGTTATTATTTGAAAAACATGCATTTATAAGTGTAAAAGCTGGTGAATTTCCAATTCTAGAGGATATTGGTAGGCAAATTGTCCAGAAGTGTAAAGGCTTACCTTTAGCAGCAAAAACACTTGGTGGTTTGCTGCGTTGTAAGCAAGATCAAAAGGAGTGGAGAATGATTTTGAAGAGTGATATATGGAATTTACCAAAAGAAAAAAGTAGCATCCTTCCGGCTTTAAGATTGAGTTACCACTACCTCCCATCACATTTGAAGCATTGCTTTGCTTATTGTTCCATCCTTCCAAAAGATTATGAATTTAAGAAAGAGGAGTTAGTCTTGTTGTGGATGGCACAAGATTTTTTACAGCAATCCCAAGGAAATGATAGGATGGAAGAAATAGGTGAACGGTACTTTGATGATCTGGTATCTAGGTCACTTTTTCAACGATCAAGTACCTATGAATCACGTTTCATAATGCATGACCTAGTCAATGACTTGGCAACATATATATCTGGAGAATTTTGTTTTAGACTGGAGGAGGATGATGAGTTGAAGAAAATAACAAAAAAGATACGCCATTTTTCATTTTATGAAGGTGGATTTGATGACTCTAAGAAATTTGAGATCCTTTCTGAAGCAAAGGGTTTGCGAACCTTCTTGGGAGAATTAGAATGTAGTTGGGAAAAACATGACAACATATGGAAGATGATATGTGATTTGTTGAAGGAATTTAAGACCTTGCGGGTTTTAACATTTTCTAGTTCAAATATAACGGAGTTGCCTAATTTTGTTGATGATTTGAAGCACCTTCGTTATTTGAATATTAGTGACACTAATATCAATGCCTTGCCCGATTCTTTATGTAACTTGTATAATTTGCAAACCTTGATATTGCCGTGGTACATCACCAAGTTGCCTGCCAACACGAGTAAACTAATCAACTTGCGCCACCTAGATAATAGTGAAGCCGAAATGGAAGAGATGCCACCACACATGGATAAATTGAAAAATCTCAGAAAATTACCTGTTTTTTGTGTGGGCAAACATGATGATGGGTCTAGTATTAAAGAGTTGGGGGAGCTACAGCATCTTTCTGGAAAATTGTCTCTGTTGAACTTGGAAAATGTTCAATGCATTAATAAAGATACTACGGAGGTTATACTAAAGAACAAGCAAGATTTATCTGAGTTGAATTTGGAATGGAAACATGATCATGGCGCTGAAGATTCAGAAAAGGAAAGAATTTTGCTCGAGCAGTTGTGTCCTTGCACAAACTTGAATTCTCTCACCATCGCTAATTATGAGGGTACAAGCTTTCCAAAATGGTTAGGAGACTCGTCATTCTCTAAAATGGTGTCCATAGAGCTTCGTAATTGCGATAATTGCTTCTCCTTGCCTACGCTTGGACAGCTACCTGACCTCAAGAGCCTTAGAATTGTATGTTTTGGAAAAATATCAAGTGTGGGCCCTGAGTTCTATGGGAATACAATTAAGCCGTTTAGAGCGCTTCAGTGTTTAACATTTAGAAATATGCCAGAGTGGCAGGAGTGGGATATACCTGAAGGGGAAGTTTTCACTTGTCTTCGAGAACTTTATATTTATAATTGTCCGAAGCTAAGTGGGGGTCTGCCCGTTCAACTTCCCTCTTTGACCAAACTTAATATTAGAAAGTGTAAGCAGCTTGTTTCCTTTCCCAGCAGAGGACTGTGCGCTCCAAATTTGTCTCAGATTGCAATTAAACAATGCAGAAACTTAAAGTCACTGCCTGAAGGGATGCACACCCTCCTCCCATCTCTCGTGAGTTTGGTACTGCAAAATTGTTCAAAACTGGAATCGTTTCCCAAGGGAGGTTTACCCTCCAACTTAGCAAGTCTGGATATATTCAACTGTGACAAACTCATTTCCCGTCGCATGGAATTGGGATTGCAAAGTCTTCACTCTCTCAGAAGTTTCTCAATTACTACTCATCACAAAGAATTGGAGTCCTTTCCAGAGGAGGCGTTGCTGCCTCCTAATCTTACCGATTTCTACATCAGTTATTCACCATATCTAAAATCGCTCAATGGTAAGGGGTTTCAACCCCTTACCTCTCCTAAAAAGTTGCACATTTTGGGCTGCGATAATCTCGACTGCTTACCTCTGGTACTAATTCTGCCTACCTCTCTTTGTGAGCTATACATTTCTGATTGCCCTTTGTTGAAAGAACAGTATGAAAACGAGAAAGGGGAGGGCCGGGTCAAGATCGCCCACATCCCCAAAATATCCATATGTTGATTGAGCTATGAGTCGAAGAACACTTCTGCCCAGGTACTAATTCTCATTTTCGTTAATTCTCATCAAGCTACAGTGAAAAGTTTAAATCTTTTTCACCAAAATCATTTTATTTCATCTAACTTTTTAATGCCAAGCTTTAAAGTATCTTTTCTTTTTAAATTAATATATAGGTGAATATTTCATCGAAACCCTGAAAGTATGTTTATAAACCCTTATGGTCCGTTTGGATTGAGGGAGAGGGAGAGGGAGGGAGAATAGAGTAGAATAGAGTAGATTTAGTACAAAATTAACTTATTTTAGCTAACTCTACTCTACTCTCCCTCCTTCCCCCCTCCATCCAAACAAGCCATTAATCATAATCTCTATAGACCATATATCATAAACCATAGGTTTAGTTTTAGTTTTAGTGTGTTATTTAATTGTAAATTACAGAAAAACTCCCCAACATACAGAACTATATACATATATAAAGGAAGCATTAGATCATGCTACAATTGACATATTTGAACTAGGTGATTTTCAACATTGTTATATATGCTCATTTCATTGCCTTTTCTTTTGCACAGTGTAAATAACAAGTGTCTTACACACCCGCTGTCAATTTCATGCCACTGCTAGCTGCTGATCCTTCTGCATTGTGTATGAATTCCTAAATGTCAATTCTCCCAAAAAAAAAAAAAAAAACCTCCAAAATATCTGATTAGTTTTCAAGTCACTGTAAAAGCTCATCCTTTACTCTCATTCTTGGCGGATATGCTCTTGCCTCATTATACATTCACTACATTTCTATTCTGGACTTCTGAAATACAAGACAAAGACTTTTGTGAATGTTTAAGCTAAAGGTAATTCTAAATTTCCAGCATATGTATTTGTTGATCAACACATTCATTTAAAAAGTTAAAAGAATTTTTTAACAATCAACGAACTGCAAACTACCAATCAATCTATTTATTGAATTGAGAAAAAAATTATAAAAAAATGTTCCTTCAAATTATTTGAATAAAGTTTTAGAGGATAAAATAACAAATGGATAATGTATAGTAGTAAATAAAAAAAATTAATTGGTTTTATAATAATTTGTTCAAGGTATGTCATTTATGGTTGTAAATGCCTTATCCTATGCTCTACAGACTGTATGTCATTATCATGATATTGATACCACAACTTTAGTATTAGACGTTTTAGGTTTTTTTTAAGAAAATTAATTTATATAAAAACTTCACGGCATCTAGAAAAATGTTCAAATTTATCTATATATATATTCCAGAACAAAGTAAAGCTTTCTAGTAGTAAATATTTTTGTTACACCTATGTAAGAGATGCTGTTAGATGTTTTTCAACCAGAGGCTCTGGATCCCAAGATTATGCTACAGTTGACATATATTTTTTGAACTAGGTGATTTTAAAAATGCTCATTCATTGCCTTTTGTTTTGCAGGGTCACATTTACTTGTAAATAACATGTGCCTCACACATCCGTTGTCAATTTATGCCACTACTAGCTGTTGGTCCTTTTGCATTGTATATAAATTTCTAAATCTCTGATATTTTTTCAAGTCACTGTGAAATCTCATCCTTTTCTTAATTAAAGAATCATTTACTCTCATTCTTGCTGGAGCTGCACTTGCCTCATTATACTTTCACTGCGTTTCTACTGTGCAGTTTTGAAGTGCAAGACAAATACTTTTGAGGTAATGCAATTTTTCCAGCATATGTATTTGATGAATAATACATTTGTTTTATAAGTTTAGAGTATTTTAAGAAATATTGGGATTTGACTTGGCCAGTTTGGCATTCTGTTTAATCTCAGGTAAACTATGTGGCAGTTGATAGCTAGTGCTGTTTCTTTACCTTCTAACAGCTGCTGAATCACACTGATCAAGTGTGGAGAGGGACTTACTCAGGCTTTTTCTTTGGAAATCCTAGACGGGAAGATGTGACATCCCCTCTAGAGGATAGGTTGCTGCATTTGGTTTTTTTTTTCTTCCTAACTTGAAAGAGCTCAAAAGGTTCAGCATTTGACTGCTCTTGCTATCCTCAACTGTTGGAGCTACCATTACTACCAAGAATTATAAATGCCCTATTGTGTGACAATGGTGCCAGAGGCAGAGGGGGGAAAGCTGGCCCAGGATTGCTGAGATGTTTGTTCCATGACAGATCAAAGTCTAGAGATGCTCTGTGATTGTTAGGTTTGTTAAACTGATTTGTGTTTGTTGGTATAAACTTTGAACCTGTCATTTGTTTGTATAAAATTTGAACCTATCTTCATAAATGCTTTTAAAGTCTTTGTCAACTCTGCAAAGTTTTAAGCCTCTGACAATATTAGCATAAGGGACATTTGCTTCAAATCATCCCATTGATGAATAGAATGATAATAGACCTACCAAATGCATCTCTTTCAATCAACATTTTTGAAGAGCTAAAGTTACTTTCAATGAGCCGCAATTATGTTCGTCCTGCCATCATGTTCTGTTTTTTTAAAGTTTGAACTGCCCTATGTACTGTGTTGTAATGAAGAATAATGTAGAGAATGGTGCCTCATAGTTCCAATTCCAGCTCCTAGATTTGAAAGAAAAGATATCCTTTAGGCAATTTATAGGATATCAAGTGTGATTGTGTGAGTTCATTACACATCGAGAACTTTATCATCTTCCATGTGATTTTACTTGGATGTCTTCCGAATATTCCTAAATTCATACTTTTTTGGTACTTTTCCATTGCTCTCCAGTATTCAGTTTATCCACTAATTCTTTTCCTTGTACCTGTGCGCATTCAAATTATTCATTTATTGAATTAATTTGTTGTCACTGTACTTGTATTTCCTTTGATGGTGAAATGATACCAAAAGCAGAAGGGAAAAAAGTGACACAAGATTGATCACATCCCCTGCAGACATATAGATGACTAAGTCATTGTACAGTTAGGTATGTTCCGTTCAATTACACACACACACACACACACACACACACACACACACATATAAAAGTTTACTTTTTGATAAATACGTCTGAAAAAGTGTTACTACTTGATGGACTGGCTGAAGAACAGTGTCATAAGTTGATTCTGCCTTGAGATCAAGCACTTTTTAGGGGTTGTCCTTTGTTGAAGGAGTAGTTCCATTAGAAGAAGGGCAAAGGTTGGAGCAAAAAATGCCTATTTTTTTAGAATATTAATTGATGATGAAGTGATTATACGGCTGAAAAGTGTACACCGTGTCCTCATTCACCATTTTCTTCATTCACATGGCATCATTTAAATATTAAAGTTAGGTACATAAATGTTCCACTAAAACCATCTAGTTCTCAAAGTGATTTAGTACTTTCAATTATTGGATAGTCAAATTTAAATGATGTTAATTATGATGAATTAGAAGGCTTTCCAGATTCCTTCCTTCATTATTTTGGATATATCAAACTTAACTGACATGAGTAGGTATCTCTCATGTCACCACCTGAAGGGCTGAAACAAGAACAAGCCCATACAAAATTAGGAAGTGGTCAGCAATTCTTCTGCTTTATTATGTGTGCTTCTATTAGATAATTAGGAAAAGTGATTGATATGTTGCATTTATGCAGAAAGTTCATTTGTTTTAGATATGATATGTAAAACTTATATTTCTAAAACTGTCCTTTGCAATGATGATTTTGGCAGACAGACCCTAGGGAAGTGTTGCCTAAGATTGCTAATGTCTATCCCAAATCAATTGACACTCTTCACAAAACTTAGTTTAAATACAATCATTTAATTAGGAAATTGCATGAATCAATAATCTTTATTTTTTTTTGTTTTGGTCAATGTTGTCACTTTCTCAGCTTGCTACCAGCATTTTGCTATTAAACTTTTTTCCATTCCTTAATATTTTAATTTATTTTCAAGGCTTCTGCACAATTTTACCTGGTTTTCCATCTGACTTGTATTTCTTTTGTGCTTCCAGATATGGTATGCTAAAATAGCCCTGTGAGATTCAAGCTTGTGATATGAAAATTATTACCTTGCTTTCAAAATCCAGGGTGACTTCAGCCAACCAACTCAAACTTCCTCGGCAACTAGCACTTTTGGTAAGCATTCAAACCTCTTTCTTCAAGATTTCTAAAAATGGTTTACTACCGCTTATTTATTTACTTTTTGTTTTCAAGATTTATTCTCAAAGTTTCCTAACCTTCTGTTGTTACTGGTGCCTGGAGGTTGGCCTTGAGAGCAATGGAAAAAATAACCACTGGTGGTCCTCATTGTCAGCATTGAAATTTGATTAAAAGGAAATAATTTCCTTCAGGAAAAAATCAAGTATGAGCCAGGATCTTGAAATTTCTTCAACTTCATTATTTCTTTGTGAAATGTCAAGCAAATGTTTTAAGATAATAATTTTATTCTTTTTGCACTTAATTCTTGAATTCAAATTGTATTTTCTAGACCTTGCCATATGCTTGACAAGAGGAGCTTGGGAAATTCAGGAGAAACTTGTCATATCATCGAAAGAGTATTGGTGGCGGTAGCATTCCAAATCTCACCAAGTACTCCATCCTAGTTTCCACTAGACTAACCCTTCATTTATGCATTTCCAAGTTTCAAATCCTTTGAATCTTTTTCCTTTTTTCTTTTTTGTATATTTTTTCAAAAAGATTAAGAAATAATAGGCATCAGCTTAACTTTTTGGTAGTACTCGCTAAAACATTTCCTTACCATCACTAGTCCTAATATTTTATTTTGTGCAGCACATGAACAAGGCCAATGTCCTGGCTTTCTCTGCTCACCACCAACAAATGCCCTTATTTGGCTGTGGACAGATCTGCCTGTATGCTTCTTCTGATTAGTCCTAGGTAAAAATCCTTTAATTTTCAAACAGAAGCATATTCATGTGCAATTCTGATGTTGAATTTTAAAAAAGTGAAGCAGTAGTTCTAATGAGAACCATGTGAGCTTGCAAGTCATGGAATGAAAAAATCCATACCGAACAGATCCTGAACAAAATAGGGGCTAGCTCATTTGTTTCAAACCAGTGCTCTGATTTATCATTATTTTAAAATTAGAAAAACATTTCTGAACAAATCCTTTGTTTGTTAAAAGAATTTCTTCTTCAATTTTACAAACCAATCTTGGCAAATTTTGGTGCTTGATAATGCTGAGTTATATTCTATCCGATACTAAAACACAGTATAAAAAATTATTGATTTTCATTGCATTTGAATGTAAATATCAATCATCCAAAGTGAATTTATCAATGCATTTCAGAAAATGCAACATTTTTCTTATTTTATTAAAGTGAAGGTAGGGGGGTGATATATTGTATGATTTCTTATTTTCAACTTAGGAATAAATTATTTTACATTTCATATGCTTAGTTTAAATTCAATTAACATCATTAGATGCAGCAAACATTGCCAGCGGGTGGATGGGGGCTTCTAAGAATCGAACACACTACCTGCGGATCGATATGGGCTCATAAAGACTCTTCAAGATTTTGGAAATGGCGGTGGTCATGAAGATTTGAAGTCCTTGCCAGATGACATGTTGCTACTTTTGTTTTTCCTCTTCCTAACTACAATCAGCTCATAGGCTCAGCAAGTCACTCCTCTTGCCAAGGTTGCTTTCAGTCACCGGTAGGAAGCATCCAACTCGCTTTTTCCCATCAAGAATTTTATAGTCTTATGCTGAGACAATGGTGCCTGAACTAGACAGGGAAAGCTGGCTGTTGACCCAAGATTGCCCAGCTCTTGTTCCTTGAAAAATCAAGGCAATTCTTGATTTTAGTAACAGTAATTACTAATATGTTTTCTCCAACCAGAAGGTGCTCTGTGATTGTTAGGTTCATTCAATTGATATATTTGTTTATAGACATTCAAAGATTTATGTCTCATGGTGTAAGCTTTGGACCTCTATCAAACATCTTTGCAAACTCTTTTGCGTGTACAATTATACAATGAAGAGCAATGGAGAGACTGGGGCCTTAGCACCTAGATTTGATAAAAATTGTAAATAAATGGTCATTTTCATTCTTAAGAACATTATGGAAGTGACAATTTGTATTTGTAAGCTTTTATATAGCTAAGAACATTGAGTGTGAAGAGATTCGAGCACACTTAAGTGGGCTCTAGCATGAGTTTAGACCTAATTATGTTATATTAACATTTTCTTCTTGTCATAAGGATTTGATGTGAGACTTTACTAAGGTGTAAAGTGTGACCCAACACCTATCTTATTCTAAAACATCAGCCCTATTCAAATCAAATGAACATGTACCATCATAGACATGGGGACAGATGGGGTTTAAAGGAGGCCGAATGCTCCTAGGTTATCCGAGGAAAAAAGAAAGAAAATAAATAAGATGAAGAAGAAGTATTTCACAAAATATCTATTTGAATTATAAACCAATGAGGATGCCAATAAGTGAACCTGGACTGGAAAAATGCATTTTTAATTCTAAAATAAATTAAAGAACTTTTCTATATTTTACATTTTTCTTAAAGTGATTTTAAATATAAAAAGGCAACTGTGCAAAAATATCCCAAATGTCATGTATTCGTTAATTAGTAAACCAAATTGAATACTACGTGACACTTTCATTAGTAATTTGATACAAAAATATAGCTAAAAGAGATGAGATTAAATCAACCTAAAAGTATAAAGGGTGAGATTAGACAAAAAAAAATATATATATATATTAAAAAAAAAAAAACCAAGTGTGAGTAGCCAAATACATAGCCATCTAATTTCATCATCTAAACCACCGTTAAAATCTCAAACTTTTTTACATGCATGCACACACACAAACGGTACAAAATGAGCGTATACAATGATAACATTTTCCACCATTAGTAAGAAAAAAAGCATAGTCATAGTTGAATTAAATTAGTAACAACATTAGCTAAGCCCAAAATTGCATGATGCTTTACTTACAATTAGTATTTGGTATAGACAGAAGGAACAGATAATTTCCTATCTCAGGATATAAAAATGTTCAACAAATTTGGCACTGTACAGCTGAAACATATTCTGATATGCAACATGCATCTTTTCTTTCTGTCTTTTTTTTCTGCCAGATGACGTGCTTGCTCTTCAGTAGTTAAGTCTCACAACTTCCAGGCCTATTTTTTGAGTTCCAAGTTTTTCACCTAAACACCAATGAAGGACTTGAGACCTAGTCTTTGCAGTTATTAGCTTAATACCTCAGTTTTAGGAAAGGAATTGGCTGGTTGCCATGATTGTGATTGACATAAAACTGAACCTCTAGATCATTTAAAATTAGCAAAAGAAGAGGACTCCTGTGAGAAGCACTATTAACTACACTACTCCGTCATATTTTCCTCACTTGAATTGCTTTCAGGTAGCCTATCATTTTCATCATTTTTACTAGCTTCCTTATCTACTTCCCCATTTGAATGACTCGCAGGCAGAATATCCCCATCTATCTTAGTATCCTCTTCCATGCTGCTTTCATGTTGCACAAAAGGCGTATCGGTGTCCATGGCATTGAACACAGTTGTTGAATTTTGTTGATCATTTTGTCCCGAGTAGGTCATATAATGATCAAATTGATGACTCATGTATCGTTCCTGACATCAAGAAAATTACAAGTATCAACTTTAGAATTCAGTCAATTGTGCAATTACGGATAACCAAAACAATAAAAGTTAAGAAAAAGGTCCAGGGTAACAGATTAAGCCATCATCCTGCGTGGATGAGGATATAGATTACATTGAAGTGTGATACAAATTTAAGCAATTAAAAGCATTTCTGCATAACCTAAAGTCAAAACTTCTTTCCAAATTGATGCACCAATCATGCACTAATGAGGACAGAAATTTAAAACCCGAAAAAGAAAGCCATACATACCTGATACCTCCAGTTAAAAATGCTAATCATCTCCTCAACACCACTGACAAGATGGACAGGTCCAGTGTCTTCAACATGTCGTTCTGTATATGATGTGATCTCATTTAGATTGAGGGCAAGGCGATCAGGTCTCTGAAGCAGAAGTTGAAATGTAGGCTGCAGTTCATAGCGTTGTTCAAACAGAGATCGGCGACAAAACACATACAAACCAAGTCGGGCACGAGACATGGCAACAACCAATCTTCTAACATCACGAAGGTGACCAACAAAGCGAGTACGCACAAGAGACAGCAATATAAAATCATTTTGCTGACCTTGAAACTTATCAACAGTTGTAACCTATACACAAACATTAGCGAAAACAGTAACATATTAATATGATAACATAGCGCGGTCCAACTAATATTTTAGAAGAATAACATCTAAACAGGCAACAATGACAATAAAATAAAACCTCACACAGGGATGGCTAGGGTAGTTAATCATGTTTAACATGCACACAGGATATTAAAAAAGTGAAACAGTCAATTAGAAGAGTCCAACCAGGCCTCTGCTCTTGGTAGAGCACATGTTCATCCCCAAAAATGTAAAATTTACACATCCTGACCCACAATTTAACTGTTGATATGCCTGCTAATTATGTAAAAGGGGGTACGCTTAGTAATTTACCTTGCTGGGTGGACCAATGAAGTCAAACGGAACACATCTTCTATTGATAACATCACGGATCAAAAGTTTCTGGCCATTGTAAGTTGTCAAGATGGATATCTTATTTGCTGGGTACCCAAGTAAACGCAGGTACATATAGACACTAACAACATATTCAGCTTCTCCCTCATTTTGATAAAACCAAGGGGAAGGGGCACTTTCACCTCTACCTTGGTAATCGGGCACATCCACTAACTGATACTCATAGGAGAATCCAGCATTTGCTCTATGGAAGACAGCATCCTCCTTTACGTAAGGAAGGTCACCCAAATCTCTGTACCTCCAGTTGTACAGTTTGGCTATACTTGGCCTGGCTCTACCCTGGGCATTGAGCTCAATATAAGGAATGCCGAGACGAACAAACCTTGTAAATAGACTCTGATCCATGTGGCTATACTTCTGGAAAGCCATGTTCTTCACAACAGGAGGCAACTGGTGATGATCACCAATCAGGATGCAGCGCTTAAGCCGTGCATAACCATCTTCTTGCCTCTGGAGCAACATTGGGATGAAGGTCTCAATCTCCAATATTTGGGCACTTTCTTCCATCAACAAGTTGTCATACTTGAAACCTAGCTGAAGAAAATCCTTCCTCTTGAGTGCTGCATGAGTGCAAGTCATTGCAACAATCTTTGCCTGCTTGGTCATGAGATAATTTGCTCGATCAGCCGTTGACTTGAGCAATTCAAATGCCCTACACTCTTCAAGCTCTTGAAACATGGTCTTAAGATGACGAAAGCACCCCTTAGCTGCTCTCATGTCTTTCTCAAAAGACTCGCCCATAAAAATTGGATGCAGAGTGTCAGAGAAAAATTCCTTGAAGGGAAAGCGGTCTTTAACAAATGTTGGTTTATCTTCATTCTCAGCACAAGCCGCCAAGAATTGTTTCCAGCAGGAGTATACATGAAGCAACCAGAAATATCCAGCAGTTTCACATGTATAACCTACATCCTCAGGCAGTTGAAGAGATCTAGCCAACCTCTCCACTTCACCAAGCAGTTCTAAGCATCGGACAAGCATTGAATTCACACGGCCTTGCCTACTAAAATCGAGATCAGTCACTAGTTCTTGTTCTCCTTGACCAAGACGGAGTAGATAACGTGCGGGTACATCCCTCTAAAACAATAAACATGAAGATGCATTAGAAACTATCCTACTAGTAGCCAAAGAACCGTACACACTACAAGCTCAAGCATATACAAATGAAGAGGAAGGGCAAAGTTATCATCCTGAAGTGGTACCTGCATTATCTTCTCAAAAAGGTCATTCAAAGCCTGATTTGAATGTGTGATTATCAATGTTCGCTGAGAAGGACAACTGTGTTAAAGCACATTCAGGATTTGCACAGCTGTATCAGTTTTTCCCGTACCAGTTGGACCCACAACCATAGTTAGTCGAGGCGGAATGCCAGAGATGATTGCTCCAGTCTGTGCAACAAAAAACACTACAAATACTTAGTGACACTTTCAAAAAGATGTAAACATGGAAAATGTGACTAATGATGTTCACACAAACACCAGCACCAATGTTGAAATGAATCTAGAAGCAAATTATGAGAACACTAGAACTAAATTACAGTTGCATATTTTTTTTTAGAGTCGAATAATTTTTCCAAAGTAGCACAAAGAAAAGTTTATTCACAAAATTCCTCACAAGACTGCAACAAAAATTGAAGTCAATCATCAAAACAAAGATTTGAGGATCCCAGAAAATCTTACCACATATATAACCCACAATTTACACTTTACACAAAAAGGTATTAGGATAATGTTTTTCATCCATGTGTGAAACTAAAAAAAAAAATAAGGAGAGATATCTTCCAAGCCAAGAGTCTGTGCATTTTATTATCAACATGGAGTTGAACAAGTTAGCTCCAACATGGAGCTAGAAGCCTAATTACGCACATGAGGTATGCTAGTCAATGTACCTTCTCCATTGGCTATACTATGAAAGGGTATTCAAAATGGTTACATGCATAATATCATCCAGTGAAATTAGCCATTCACAATATTGAAGACCATTGACAATACTAGCCATCAATGATCGCAACTCTCAATATGAAAATCCAATGAGAATCCTTGATATTCCAAAATCTTGCATACATATCATTCACTTTCACAAGGTAAAATAAACACAAAAGACAACCAAAATGTCTCTAATTAGGAAAAAAAAATATCAAATGCCATGTCTAAATCATAAATTGCTTGAACATAAAGATGAATTTCAAAGCTAAAACTTTGGTAGCAGAAACTTCAGTCATACAACCATGATAAACAGATGACCAATTCAGTCAATAAAAAGAGAGAGAAAATTCAGCCCAGGAGAAGATTAAAGCCCATTTACTTTCTTACTTCTCATTTCCCTTTCTTGTTAGAAGGAAAAACTCACAGAACCTGGGGATGGATACTTAAGCTAGGTTCCTCTCATAAGCCCTAGTATCTGTTAGTGTGGTTCAGTACTCTTTCTTTCCGGTCAAACTGTTCAGGGGGTGAATTGCCCTCTCATCCCCATCTGATCATCCCTATTTAGATACTACTATTAATCTAAAATAATAATCAAGTTTAAACTGAGATACAAGTTGCATATAATTATATAAAGGCCCACTAAATGATCAATTTAGTTAACAAATTTGCCAATTCAAACTTAAATTCATGCAGCCAATGGGATAAGTACCAATTATATAAGGATTTCCATAAATAGGCAAAGGACTTTGGATCATCAGAAAGGATTTAACACAGTGCAATTGAAAAAAATAGTTGCATAGCACCTGTGTAGGTGTAAATCTAACTGAGTTCTGTTTTGGCTGATCTTGGGGATAAGGACCTGGGTCAGGAGGAGTGTATGCCTCAACAATGAGTGTATCCTCCATTTTGACACCATCTACTGAATCAACACCAGATATCTTATTCCCAGTAAGTGCATGACTACCGCCTTTTTGCGTCTTGGGAAGCCTAATTCAAAAAGGAGGCATCGGCTGCAAGTTTTCTCTGCCATCTGGATTTATAAAACAAACCTAAAAGAAGAGAAGGAAAGGTAGTTTTTAAGTGACATTATTTTTACTCAACGCATGATTATACATAAAACATCAAAAGAAAAGGCAAACAATAGCAAACCTGATAATCCAGAAAACTGTCTTTTAAATGGTCAACATCAAGAAAAGTATCTTTGAAATCTACCATTTCCAAAAGATCAGGCATGTTAGTCCATTGTACTGCAGAAGGATTCCCATAGCCCATAAATACGTTGTGCAGCCAATCAGGAACAATACAATATTCATTCATAAGATCTCTTATAGACTCTAAAATTGCTTTGAAATTGTTTTCTTTTGGCTTCCTCCTCATCAATAGATTGAATGTCCTATAAACATCATCTGCACCTTTTTCTACAATATTGCTGTATCTAAAGTAACAGTTACAGTTCTCAGTTCCCCTTTTGGAGGCTTCCACTCATCTCTTTTAATTCTTCCTGTGAAATCATTAATGAGAGTTCCCTCCTCATCACGAACCTCAATAATCTCACATCCTCTCACATACTGAAGTCCAAGCCTTTGTGGCACACTTGCCTTGGCAGCTTCTTCAGTACTTAAAGGCTCAAATGAAGGGCAAATCGAAAGTAAAAACAGAACATCGTGCTCTTTAAGGGCATTCCACTCTGATCTTATTTGTACTTTATAACTGGAAATGCTAAAAGTCACGTCTGCAGTAACAGATGATGGCTTGACTTCTCCAATGTTTGGCTATTTTACCTTGGTGATCTTAAATTCTTTAATTGGCACAGCCATTCTTGACCAACCGCGAAAAGCAGTTTCTCCATCATTATTGATGTAGGCAAGGAGATGTGGTACAAGTTCCTGAATATCCTCACATATCTCAAATGTTGTTTCAAGACGGAAGAGATTAAAATTTCGCAGAAGATAATCATGAAGCGTTAAGAATTGTAAATTAAGTTTTGGAAGAGCTAGACAACCCTCGCCAGAGTAATTTATGCTTGGTACAAGGCTTTCATCCCACATAATTTGCTCATTTGGGTAGAGTGGGAGAGCATTTATGGTTTCTTTTTGAGATTATTGTTTCTCAAAAAAGGAGACCATGACTTCAAAAAGAAAATCAACCCTTTCTGACCAGGGATCTTCCTCTAAGATCAGTTTGAGCTGCAAAAAGGGATCATGTCAGCTAGTGTCCAAAAATCATACAGTTTTTAAAACAATATCTTTATACACAAACACAGTCACACACACACAGGGAGAAAGCATGAGAGGGGAGAGTACATTTAAGAAAGAATATTACAGCCAAATGGTTTTATGACATGATTTTAAACTAGTGCAACACAAGATGAATGGCAGCATCAGCATACTAGATTTGCCCCAGACAGAATTACAGAAGAATAACTTTCTCTTGAGTCTGCAAGGGACAATATAGGGACTTTCATCTACAAAAAAAATAATTAAAATATAATTCATTTCTAAAACCCAATGGCAGTTAAAGCCAGAAAATTTTAATATAGTTACAATACTACATGCAGAATCATTAACGTTAAGGCCTTCACAGGGTAAATCCCAGAACTTCTTGTTCAAAACAAGTACTTATAATCAACTTACCACTCAGCAGAGACATTCAAGATTATATTATTAATTTGCATCCCCCTTCCCCAACCCACCCCAAAAAAAAAATAAAAAGAGAAAGAAAACCTTATCAAATTTCTCATACACTGCTAAAATAAAAAATACATCTAGTTCTTCTCAGTACTGTGCTAACTGATGGTAGAATTTTAAGACTTGTGATTTTAGAGGTAAAAGAGTGATAAGTTCAAAAGTTCAGTTTTGGCTTGATCGTTGGTGTGGCTCCTCTCCCCTCGCTGATCGTTATCCTGAATTATTTAGAATTTGTTGCAACAAAGAGGCAAGTGTAGCGGATCTTATGAGGTTCACTAATGGAGTTCTCCATTGGGATTTTCAGTTCTGTAGGGGGATTCATAACCGTGAATTGGAAGCTTTCAGGAGTTTCATCAGTTCCATTTATTGCACCCCTGTAAGGGGGATCGGGGAGGATAAGAGATGTTGGCTGCCTTGTAAGAGTAAGGGTTTTACGGTCAGTGCTTACTACCATCTTCTTGTTGGCCATTGTGAGCAGTTTTTCCCTTGGAAAAGCATTTGGAAGCAGAAGATCCCCTTTAGAGTGGCTTTCTTTGTTTGGACAGCAGCCTTGGGGAAATGTCTAACTATTGACAACTTAAGGAAAAGAAAGATTTGCATATTGGATTGGTGTTTCATGTGCAAGTGTAATAGTGAATCTATTGACCATCTCTTCCTTCATTGCCCGATCGCTTTGGAGTTGTGGGATATGGTTTTTGGGTTATTTGGAGTTTGTTGGGTTATGCCTTCCTCGGTTGTTGGGCTTTTGGCTTGTTGGCAAGGTCGTTTTGGTCGCCATCGTAATGGAGATCTTTGGATGGTTGCTCCCCATTGTTTGATGTGGTGTGTTTGGAAGGAGAGAAATAGTCGGTGTTTTGAAGACAAGGAGCGTTCCTTGCCTGATCTCAAGCTTCTTTTTTTTAGAACCTTACTTGATTGGTTTTTTGTGTGGAGAAACCATCCTTTTTCTTCTATTTTAGACTTACTTGATTTTTGTAATGTTCGTTTTTGATTTTTTCCCCCCTGTATACTTCCTGTGTACTTCGTTGTTCCTCTCTTTTTGATTTCAATGAATCTTATTACTTATCAAAAAAAAAAAAAGAGGTAAAAGAGTGATAATTCTTGGGAGCCAACAGCAACAAAAACGACGTTTGCATAAACAGTTGTGCAAGAGTAGAGGAAGCACTAACAAACTCCACACGAAGATCAACAAGAACTCATTCTGGTCCTAGGCATGAGATCAAAAGTGACGATCAACATAAGGCAACATGTAATCAATCATTCATTTACAAACCTTGTGGCAAACCAAATCCCTCAAATCCGTAGGAGAAAGCTCGGACAACTTCTTAGAGAGATCAACCCGCTTGTTAATTGCACCAATATTAGCCAATGCAAGTTCTCGCAACTACAAGCACCAATGGAAAGAAAGTTGAGACATTTATCAAATTGAATTAAACAATAATCAGAGCAATAATGGTGATAACAATAATAATGATAACAACTAATTGTTCCTTAATATTAACATCATAAGCAGCGACATTTTCAATTCAGAACATTTATAAATGCCTGCTCAGACACGGACCTTGGGGATCTTCTTGAATGCAAGCAGTTGAAAAGATTGGAAGCAGTCATAATGAGACTGCAGCACCTCATCATTTGTCAGTTGAGTCCCAACATGATCATTAATCTCAAATTTCTCATAAAACTGCAGCAAGTCGACCAGTTGTGCAAAGAGTTTCGCCTTCTCATGTTTATAGAGTGCACTCAGATGGCACTTGGCAATAACAGCCATGTCAGCAACAAGAGGTCTCAGGTACCTGTATGCCCCAGAAAAGAGAAAATGTTTTGAAAAATAGAGAATAAAATTATTCCCATAAAAAAAATGATAAATAGAACTCGAGAAGAAAAAATAATGATAAAACATAGCATGAGTAAATAAGTTGACCAAAGGATTCCACCATTCACGGATCATAAAAGCATATAATTTCACTTTGAAAAATATTTTCCAAGGAAGATCTAGTATGTGATAAAATAATCACCATAATCTAAAGAAACCAATGTCAAATAATGTGGGGAATAGGAACCAGTTGTATAGTATCATTTTGGATTTTAAGATTATTCTCCAAATATAGGCAAGATTGAAGAACAAAACACTAAGATCTCAACTTTAAAAACATAAAAACCAAGGAAACTATTATAGATCAAAACAGAAAAATGTCCCATTTCATCTTTCTACTTGCTAGACTTAATTAAGTGTAATTTCAAATTAAAATTACCATTAAAAAAACACAGAAAGCAATCACATAAGCCCATCCACATCAGCTCAGATATAAGTTTATGAAACTTTTTTTTTTTTTTTAATATGAAAGTAAGAATAATTTTATTGAAACAAGATTACTTCATGAAAAAAGTTCACTTTACCTCCTTGTTGGCAGTTGGCTCGAGAGATCAATAAGAAATTCCATAAACCTCTCACAGTACAAAACACAAGCATCATCAACTTGCTTCAAACCATAAGCATCAATTATTTTATTATCTTCATTAACATGTTGTTCCTGGGAAAAAACCGTTGAATCCAATACCTGGAACAAATTGATAAACTTAAACATAAATGCCTTGCGCACCATAGTTATAAATCAAACAATTACTTCATAGTTTATTGTACGATAAAACCTCCAGAAATTCTTCAATGAGATTTCTCAAGAATTTCACTTCAAGCTTAGTTGACGGGTCAAAAAGCTCTCCTTGCTTTGTTGCCTCCTTAGCTTCTCTCTTTATCATTCTTTTCCATTTCTTGATCAATTCCTGATTAAGACAAAGCTCCATCTACAGAGAAGAGATTCAGATATTTAATAAATTCCAACCACTATGGAAATAGATTAAGAAAGAGAATGTGTCATACCTGAAAATGACCATATGACAAATTGTGCCAGGATTGCAAACTTGCTAATCTCAACAGAGTCTCACTGACAACCTCATCTCCCAAGCTCTGTTACACAACATATAAATCAACAGACAAACAACTAAACAAGAACTCATTTATTTGCAAGAATGAATTGTACAATATAAGTTTATAGACGCAAGCATATGTATACATGACCAAATGTATGACAGCGTTGAGCATGTAACAACGTCTGGACATACTTGAGTTTAGATGACTTTCAATTATTTCTTATCATAAGGGCAATAAGCGTTATGCAGCTCTACTTAGGAAGAATCAAATACAAGTATATTTTAAGTGAGTGTCTGAAGTTTATTTCTTTCCACTGAGAATTTAGAAGTGCGAAAAACTAACCATTAGCAACTTAATCATTCTAACTTCATAAGACCATGAAATGAAAATTAAAAAAAATGGAAGCATTGATATAATGAGATATAAATAATATAGTAGTACATATCACATATATAGAGTATGACTGCTAATTAAGCAAATTAAAAGGTTTAGGAGATAATGCATATATGGACCACATAATAGGTTAGACACATCCAACAAGTGATTGTTTCTAACATTTAAATGTATATGATCAAAGCATAAAGTAGGATGCTAGCATACCTGAAAGGCATTGATCATGAAAACCAAGTAATTCGTCTTCTCGGCAATGCTTAATTCTATGCCCTACAGTTACATTTGACATATAAGAGATTCAGATACATCAACAGTGCATCAAGTTCATCAGATAATCAAATCATATGTTTAAAAGTAAACCTACCTTCATAGAAGTTCTTTTAAAAAGCAAAATTCATAACCGCCTTTTCTTTTGACAAGTAATAAATTATATCTGGAAAAAATCAACAAGTACATGGACTACAATAGCTGAGAACATAATAAAACCGCCTTTGGAATGTCATACATTCAATAAGACATTTACAAGTTTGTAAATACTCAAGGAATTAGACCATTTAATCAGAGGTTTCATTAGAAATCATGCTAGTTTATGACCATTACACATTCAAAGAAAGTGAGCATATATTATGGGAGTGCACATACTAAATAATCCTTTTAAACCCAAAACAGATAATGCAAAAACAAGTCTCATCATGATAGACACAAAAACCCAACAAACATGCTGCAAAAATTCATAAGCAAACAAAAAAACTACAAAAGTCCTTATAATGAAAGGACCAAAATACAACCATAGAAATAAAAAGTAGACAAACCTCCTTCAGCCAAAGAACCCTCTCAAGGAATCCCTAAAAAATGTCTTTTCGATCATAAAAGCATACCCAAGTTGCCACATTCTCCTGAAACTGCAGTTTTCCACACAAAAAAACTGTGATTTCAGAAACTCATCATAACTATCCATCCCATTCAAAATCAATCCCCCATAACCACATTTACAAAACAGAACACCAAAAACCTCATGCTTCTACAACTAAAGTGTCACAAAACTATTGCACCAGATTAGACTGAGTCTTTTATCTGCTTCTTTTAATAGAATAAAAAAGTGCATATTACAGTATTATACACACATGCATATAGCTTCTTTTTTATTGGTAAATTACACATGCAAACAACATAGCTGTTATATGGTCTACAAAGCATCTGTCATTTGCAGGATGATTACAATTGCTTCAATCTGTCTTGCATGGAATTCAGGTATATTGGACCAGTATTTTTATTCTCCCTGCTAAAATTGTGAAAATCATTGCTCTAGGGCTTCTTGTGGAAGGGCACCAATAAGTGATGACTCATCTTTAGGGGCAAACGAGGCTTGGGATTTGGTGTGTGCCCCAAAAAGAGAGCGAAGATTAGCTTTAAAGAAAGTAGTTTAACAGAATAAGGAATAAATTCTAAAGCACATTTGGAATATTTTTGTTAAAGCAGGTTCCATATGAATTCAATGGGTTTTGAGTATCTGTTAAGGAATAGAAGATTTTGGGTTGTCATATTCCTTGTGATGCATCATGGGGTTGGAGAAAAAATGGAAATTACTTCTTAGAGAGCTAGCTAGGCTTTACAAAAACATAGAACTGAGTAGGGAGGAGATGTTTTTGTGTTGCTAGATAACTCACGCACAGATGGTCCTTTGTTTCCCAAATATGGTTTCAGGGTTGTTTATGATACTGGCAGCAAGATCAATTTTCAAATCTCCAGTGTTTTATCTGATCAATAATTGGTGATGGGTGCTAGCTAAATCTGATGTTCTGGTTGAAATTGAAGTTAAAGTGTTCAAGGTGAGCTTGGGAAGAGGGATTCTGTTGCATGGCCTGTCTCCAAATCCAGTGTCGTCAATTGTGCAAATACGTGGGAAGCTATCAGGTCTAAACTTCCAGTTGTGGATTGGTGGAGTATGGTCTAGCACTCTTTTAGTATTCCAAGACACATTTATAAGCTAGCTGACCTGAGAAATAGGCTTAGCACTTGCGATAGATTCTTGAGTTTGCGCTATCAAGGCAATTCTCACTGTGTTTTCTGTGGGGGTTACATTTAGAGGAGGGATCACTTATTGAGTGAAATTTTATCATAAGAATATGGCATCATATTGAAGGCAATCCGGGTACAATATTTTTCAACAAGGTGTCAGTACTTTTGAAGAAAAAAGGGTCTCAAATCAGTAACACACAAAGTAGCATGGGCTCTGGCATTATATAACAGTGTTACCAAATCTAAAGAAAGCCTTTTATCAAGCTATTAAATGGGATGCAAGAATCAGAACTTTTTAAACCTCATTGCATAACAAAACTTTTTTTTTTTTAATAATTACGAAACCTTTCTAAAGAAGAGCCCTTTGAACTCGCGTCTAATCGTTAACACTTATAAGCAACTGACTCCGCACACCAGAACCAGTTACCGGGTAATCCAAGTGTATAATTCACTCCTGACGAGCTAAGCAGTTAATACAGCTTTAATGAGTGTAAAGGGTAGTTTTAGCCAAAGATTTTGAGTTTACACTTCAAAGTGTTCTAACTATGCTGTGCTTAGTAAAATCTCAAGCTCATTCATACAATTATAAACTAAATTAATAAAAATAAAACTTTATACTTTGTATATGAACTTCAAAACAATTATATTTTACCTTCTCATTGACCATGAGAATCATCGACATGACGTGCTTGAACGACGCCGTATCGGGGTCGAAATTGGGCCAGAGGTAGTTCTCCAAATACTGACTCACCTCCAAAATCATCACCCTCTGCAACGGCACGGGCTTTCTCCCTCCTTTCTCACCGCCGGAGTCTTTACCTCCTCCGCCTCCGGCAGCTTTCGACCAGTTATCCTCCGCGATCTTTGTGGGCCAGTCCCGCTGAATCTCCGACAACGTTATCATGCTCAGCAGCGCAGACTCCACCGGCTGCGTCGCCGACGACGTTGGATCCACCGGGTACTCCGCCACCCTGTGCCGCTTGAAAAGATATAGCATGCTATAAATAGCCCTTTGAGATTCAAGCTTGTGATATGACCTTGCTTTCAAAATCCAGGGCGACTTCAGCCAACCAACTCAAATTTCCTCTGCAACCAGCACTTTTGGTAAGCATTCAAACTTCTTTCTTCGAGATTTCTACAAATGGTTTACTACCGCTTATTTATTTATTTTTTGTAGTACTCGCTAAAAATCCTTTAATTTTCAAATAGAAGCATACATAAGTGCAATTCTGATGTTGAATTTTTAAAAAGTGAAGCAGTAGTTCTAATGAGAACTGTGTGGGCTTGCAAGTCATGGAATGAATAAAATCCATACTGAACAGATCCTGAACCAAACACGGGCTAAGCTCATTTGTTTAAAAATAGAAAAACATTTCTGAACAAATCCTTTGTTTTTTAAAAGAATTTCTTCTTCAATTTTACAAACCAATCTTGGCAAATTTTGGTGCTTGATAATGCTGAGTTATATTCCATCCGATACTTACAACATTGTTTAAAAAATTGTTGATTTTCATTGCATTTGAATGTAAATATCCATCATCCAAAGTGAATTCATCAATGCATTTCAGAAAATGAAATGGTGCATTTCTTTTTCTTATTTTACTAAAGTGAGGGTAGGGGTTGAAATATTGTATGATTTCTTATTTTCAACTTTAGGAATGAATTGTTTTATATTTCATATGCTTAGTTTATATTTCTTATATGCATTTTTTTTTTGTCCATGATTAAACCAAATTTGTATTCGATTAAAAAAAAAAATTAATTTGTATCTGGAAGAGTTTGTTTCAGATCGAAGGGGGACAACAAAGTCCATCAAAACTCTTTTTAGATTTTGTTGCTATATATTTGCCATCAAAACATTTGATTTAATCCACACACAAAAAGAAAAAAAGAAAGGAAAAAAAAAAAAGAAAAGACATTCGATAACTAGAAGATGGCATTTGAAGCCTTTGAGATATCAGTAGTACCATCTACAACATTGGCGGTGTCTACCTGAACAATGTAATCAAAGGGGTCAGCATTCTTGATGGTTCTGCCTTTTGTGGTTTTGACAAACTGTAATGAAAATTATTTGGACATTGTCAAGCCAAGCAATGGGAGACGATTCCATATTGTGCTTGGTTCAAATTGGCATTTTGCAGAAGTGTGTGTATACATGTAAGGCATTTTGTGGAAGTCATCAGACCATTTTTATCCTAGGAAGCACCATAGACAGAAACATTCCAATTCAAGGCCTAAAAGCCTTACCTTGTGGAGCTTTTCAAGAGGGATTTATCTTGCGGTGGTGGTGATAACGGAGGAGGTGATTTTGAGAATGGCGGCGGTGAGGATGATCACGGAGTTGTGGGTCCCGCTAATAGTGGTGATGGTGGTGTTTTGTTGTTGGTCAAGTTCAAGTGTTCAACAATCGGTGGTGCAGCAGCAGCAGCAGCAGCAACATCAAACGATGCCGTTTACGACTTTGCTTACGATGCCAACGACGTCGCACTTGGATTTGAAGGAAACCGATCATCGCATTGTGAATCGGGATATGTTGTGGGACTGTGATCACATTGCTCAGAGTACTCAGGTAATGTTTCGAATCTTTTTGTATAAAAAAGAAAAAAATAATAATTTGATTTGATTGGTTATTGTGCTCTTCTTGTTATTTAGGTTTGACTTTTGAAGACTTTAGTTAGCTAAAAAATCACTGTTTTTTTTTATTTTTATTTTCAGTTTCTAGGAGGTCTTGCCACTTACAAAAATGGTTTGGTTTTAGTATTTGTATTCAGTTTTTATTTTTAGTATCTTAAAAGTTGGATTTGAATACAAAAAATGAATACAGCTTTTTAGCATTTTTGCTTTCTATGAATACAAATATTGTAGTATATTCATAAATATTGTGAAAACAAAAAGTTACTTTTTGTGATATGATGTATGTGAGTAAGAAATTTTTTTTTTTAAATAGAAAATAAAATGACCAAACCCCCTATAATGTATACTATGCTTAAATTATATATTCAAAATAACTTACTAAACACTATCAAATGTGAAAATAAGTGTTTTTTTTTTCTATATTCAAATTTAATATTTGAATGTAGAACAAAGAAAATGAAAAGTGAATACACATCTTTTTGAAATCAAATAGGCCCTTAGCTTTTGAGATTTTGCTAATGAAATTAGCATGTGTACCATTCACAATATTAAGGACCATTCACAGTACCAGCCATCAATAATCCCAACTCTCAATATGAAAATCCAATGAGAATCCTTGATATTCCAAAATCTTGCATATGTGTCGTTCACTTTCACAAGGTAAAATAAACACAAAAGACAACCGAAATGTCTCTAATCAATTTAAAAAAAAAAAAAAAAAATCAGATGCCATGTCTAAATCATTAATTGCTAGAGCATAAAGATGAATTTCAAAGCTAAAACTCTAGTAGCAAAAGCTTCAGTTAAACAACCATGACAAACAGATGACCAATTCAGTCAATAAAAAGAGAGCAAATTCAGCCCAGGAGAAGATTAAAGTCCATTTACTTTCTTACTTCTCATTTCTCTTTCCTGTTAGAAGGGAAAACTCACATAGTTTATGGATGGATACTTAAGCTAGGTTCCTCTCACAAGCCCTAGTATTTGTTAATGTGGTTCAGTACTATTTCTTTCCGATCAAAATGTTCAGGGGTGAATTGCCCTCTCTTCCCCATCTAATCATCCTCATTTAGAGGCTCAAATGAAGAGCAAATCGAAAGTAAAAATAGAACATCATGCTCTTTAAGGGCATTCCACTCTGATCTTATTTGTGCTTTATAACTGGAAATGCTAAAAGTGTCATGTCTACAGTAACAAAGAGATGACGACTTGACTTCTCCAATGTTTGGTTGTTTTAGCTCGGTGATCTTAAATTCTTTAATTGGCAGTTTCTCCTTCATTATTGATTTGGTACAGCTTCCTAAATATCCTCACATATCTCATATGTTTTTTTTTTTTTTTTTTTTTGAGAGATAATTATAACATGCTGCTAACCCCGCAACTTGAACCCTTTCCCTCCTAAACCCTCAAGCACTTTATGCATGAGGAGGTGCCAATTCAGTTACAAAGTTTTTGGCACATATCTCATATGTTGATTCAACATGGAAGAGATTAAAATTTTGCAGAAGAGAAGCTAATCATGGAGTGTTAAGAATTGTAAATTTGTTGGTTGAGACTTTTTTATTGATGTAGGCAAAACTTGTGTGCTTTGTGGGTCAGGCCTTTATTAGTAAAATCTGGCTTTTCAACATTTTTCTCAGAAATTTGTTTTTTAAGTGCATATATTTACTATGGGTCGGGTCAGGTCTCTCTAGTATGGCCCCCATATCTTTAAAATGGCTGATGGGTTCTATTGCAGCCCACAAGAACCTCCCTTTGCCATGTGATTAAGAGAGAGGACAGGTTAGACATACAGGTTGTTTCCACAAATTTCACCCAACCTATTGGAAAACTAAACTCTGCCTAATCCTTATTCTAAAAAATAGTAATAATGACATAGCCCGATTCAAAACTTGCCCAATTTGACCTATTTGAAAAAGAAAGATAGAGATAAAAGAAGAGGAGTGTTTCAAGCCTAGAATCCATCCTATGAGTATTTTATATTAATGATAATCCAATGTAAGTAATATTGCACTAATCATATTCAATCATTTCAACATGTTGTGAAAAAATCATATTGCACTAATCATATTCTACCAAGATGGAAGAGATGCCTCCTTAAATGGGTAAAATTAAAAATCTTAGAAAATTACTTGTTTTTGGTGTGGACAAACATGATAATGGGTCCAGCATTAAAGAGTTGAATTCTCTCGCCACTAAACATTACGAGGGTACAAGCTTTCCAAAATGGTTAGGAGAATCTTCATTCTCTAAAATGGTGTCCATAGTGCTTAGTAATTGTGATTATTGCTTCTCCTTGCCTCCACTTGGTCAACTACTTGACCTCAAGAACCTTCAAATTAATGGTTTTGATGAAATATTAAGTGTAGGTCTAGAGTTCTACAGGAATGATTCTTCTATTATTAAGCCATTTAGTGCCCTTGAGCGTTTAACATTTGTAAATATGCCAGAGTGGGTAATATTTGAAGGGGAAGTTTTCTCTTATCTTTGAGAGCTTTATATTTATTCTTGTCCCAAGCTAAGTGGGGGTATGCCTAATTAGCTTCCCTATTTGACCATACTTGATATTAGAGAGTGTGAGCAGCTTGTTGCTTCACTTCCTAAGTCTTCAGCTCTCCATGAATTATACTGCACGGGAAAAATACAATTTCCAAGTGGTGATTACTATCAATCACTTAAAGGTGTGAACATAGTGAGAGGCGGTGAATCAATTTTGTCTTTCCACTAGAGTTTGCTTCCCTCACTAGGTTAGGATTCTATGGGTGCCCTAATTTTGTTTCCTTTCCCAACGGAAGACTGTGCACTTGAAAGTTGTCTATGATTGTAATTAGACATTGCAAATGGTTAAAGTCGTTGCCTGAAGGGATGCACACCCTCCTCCCATCTCTTGAGTTTTTGCAATTGGTGGAATGTCCAGAACTAGAATCATTTTCTGAGGGATGTTTTCCCTTGAGTTTAAAAAAACTTTCAATCTTCTTATGCGACAAACTCATTATTGCTAAGTCTTCACTCTCTTAGAGATTTCAAAATTCAGTGTAAATGCAAAGAACTGGAGTCCTTTCCAAAGGAAATGTTGCTACCTCCTAATCTTTCTAATTTCCACTTCTATAGTTTTCCAAATTTAAAATCGCTCAACAATAAGGGGTTTCAACACCTCATCTTTCTTGACACCAAGGGAGTCAATACCATATTGTATCGATCAATATGGCCGGAATTTGTCGTACTAGTGAGTCAATTGGTACAAAAAAACCCTTTGATTTCTACTAACCAAAGTATCGGTCTATACTGGGAAATATTGGTCATATTGGTGATTATTGGCCATTTTGGCCAGAAAATATGAATAAGCCAGTACAAAAATCTAAAGAAAGAAAAAAAAAGAGATGAAAAACTAACATAACGATCACTTTGTCACCATCGCTAGACATGGCAAACTGTCGAGTCTGGTCAAGTTCGGGTCAGGTCATTTGAGTTGCGGGTCAAAACGGGCCATTTTAAATGGGTTGAAAACGGGTCGGGTCAATCAGGTTGGGGGTTGGGTCAGGTTGGCCCATATTTTTCACATTAAAAAAAACAAATAAATGCCAACTTTTTAGAGAGAATGAATCAAATCAAATAGTTAGACTATTTGTTACTAATTTATTATTATACTTGTGATGTGAAGGGAAAAAAACAGACAAACCAAAAAACATAAAGATCTCCATATCCTTGCAATTCAAACAGTTTTGACTTTTGAGCATGACTAAAATTCTTTACATACTTTAAATTCCAAGATCACTAATGATATCATTCCCACAAAAGAATAAAAAAATAATAATTACAAAACTAAATGTTATGGACCATGTTAGAAGGATTGAAGGAGACTAATAGAGAGAGAGAGAGAAGGGAGGCGGAGAATAGAAGTTGCTAAGCTGAAAGTAAGAGTGAGAGAAAAGGTCATGAAGACAATGGAGTTACTGAGTTAGATTTTTTTTTTTGGTTTTGCCTTTTAGCCTTTTGATTTGAGTCACTATTAAATTATTTTGTTTTGTTTACTGCTTGTCACTTTGTCACTAATTCACTGTGGCCGGGTTTGTGATTTGTGCTAGTTAGATACTTAGATTAGATAGATATTAGTTTATTACATTATTACTATTAATACTATATTAAACTGACAAACTTGGATAAAAAAAAAAAAAAAAAAAAACTTGGACATGTTAGATACTTAGATAGATATTAGTATATTACTATTCCTTTTGTATATCTTTTTTTCCATTTCATTTAACTCTTTTTTTTTTTTTATTAAATAGGGGTAGAACTGCCAAAACACACAAGTTTATTGTTTTTTATAATAGTGTTATGTACCTAGGACCAGGAATAGTCTAGCACACCTTACCATAATGCCATATAGTTTTTAAATATTTTTTAGGAAAAAAAAGTTAAAAAAACGGGTGGGCGGCGGGTCAAGTGGGGTTGGCACACAAAAAAATGGGCGGGCTGCGAGTTGGCCCATATTTAATTCAAAACAAAAAGGTGGGATTGGGGGGTTCAAAACGGGCGGGTTCAGGTCGGGCTAGCAAATTTCAGTGTAAATGCGAAGAACTGGAGTCCTTTCCAAAGGAAACGTTGCTACCTCCTAATCTTTCTAATTTCCACATCTATAGTTTTCCAAATCTAAAATTGCTCAATGGGAAGGGGTTTCAACACCTCACCTCTCTTAAAACCAAGGAAGTCAATATCATACTATACCAGTTGATACAGCTGGAATTTGTTGTATCAGTAAGTCAATTGGTACCAAAAAAAAAACCCTTTGATTTGTACCGACCAAAATATCGGTCTATACTAAGAAATATTGGTTGTATCGGTGATTATCGGCCACTTCGGCCAAAAAATATGAATCAGCTGGTACAAAAATCTAAAGAAAAAAAGAGATGAAAAACTGACGGAAAACTCACTTTGTCACCATCGCCAGACTTGCCACCACCATGTTGGTTGTTGCCCCCATACTGCGAGTCACCTCTCCCTCCTCCTTCCTTCTTCTATTTTGTTCCACTGCAGCTTTATTTTTGCTGGTGCTTCAGTGGTTCTTCCTCTTCTATTTTTCTTCTTTCTTTCTCAAATTATTTCATTCACTTCTTTTGTGTGCTTCGTATTTTGTGGGGGTCTGGGACTAAACCTTCAACCTTCATGTGAGCTAAAAAATTCAAATTTTCATAATAATTTGGTTTCCTATGTTAACGTAAACTTTTGGGTGTGTTTTGTTCATTTATTAGTATTAGTATAGATTGTACTGCTGTGCTGACCACCAACTTCAATATTAGATATTCACTCAAAAAAAATTTAATATGAGATATATATTATTGTTAATAAATAGAGTACTAATTAAGCTAATATTTGTGGAAAGGAATTAGATATGTTAGGTGAAATATGGGTTTATAATTTTAAAGTCTATTAACAAATTATTATATAAACTTTAACAAAAGAACATATAATTAAATAAATACAAGATATATTACGATTAGCGGTAATTCTGAAACAGTACACCAGTATTAACTAGTATTAAAATATTGAAATATTTTATTTCTTTTACCAAACCGAAATACCCCTGGTATGGTATTGATTCTCTTGCTTAAAACCCAAAGAATTAAGTTTAGCATTAAACTTAAGTTCTTACCAAAAGAAGTTTTGGCCACATCTCTTTCTCAACTAGAAATCATTAATTGCCCTCTGTTGAAAGAATGGTATGAAAAAGAGAAAGGGGAGGATTGAGTTAAGATTGCTCACATCCCAAAATTCACATTAAAGAATGCTTCTGTCTAGGTACTTATTCTACACTAATATTACCTTCTTTTTCTTGCTCAATTTTGTTTTTTCCCACAAACCTACCGTCAGAGTTTTGTTGGTGATTAAAAAAAAATTCTTTTCAAAGAATCAATTTTTTTAATGGGCGATTGAAAATTCTAATGGAGGCCCTCTATTCCTCAAGCATGCTAAATGCCATCCAAATAACTTACATCAATACTTTAAATATTTTTCACCCCAAATCAATCCATTTCATCCAAGTTTTTAATGACAATCATTAAAGTATATATATTTTTTAATTATATTAATATATTGGTGAAAATTTCATTAAAAGCCTTTTCCTATAGAGGAAATGATAGTAAACTTTATCCTAAAGATATGATTATACAACCTATACAAAGAGATAAATAAAAATGTTTGCATTGTGTTAATATCATATTTTGTCCACCATCGATTTGCGTGTCAGACCCCGAAAAATCCAAAAATGTTATTTTCTTTCCATGGGGCTGCGAGAACATCCAAAATGACAAGGCGCAACCCGTTTGGATACCGGAACACCCAAAGTGCCTTTTCTAGCCAAAACGACCAAAACACCCCTAGTGGGCCTAGAAACCATAATTTTGATCCAACCATCAGAATGAGTTGAAATCAATGCCATTGCAAAGATAGTCAAATTCACATTCCAATGACTATTCACTGGTTGAAATCGGAGTTATAATGGCCAAGATATCATAAAAACCGGAATAACGCACCGATTGACGTACCACTAACTTCCCAGGGCCATAACTTTTGATCTGACCGTTGGATTTTCAAGTCCCACACCTTTTCAAAATCAAGAAGTCAAGATATTTCCAGGGGTTTCAAGATCAAGCCAATCGAAGAAGTTGAGGCTGGCGGCCCTTGAAAGGCCCGAAAAGCACGCCGAGCCTATAAATAGCACCAGGCACCCCCCAGGCCAGAAAAGGAAGATTTTCTGATTTTTTTCTCTCTACCTGGATGCTGTCTACACGTTTTTCCTCTCTTCCAAATACAAAAAACACACAAAAAGCACATCAAAGCCTCTTGATTCTTCCTTCTTAACAAAAAATACAAAGGTATTGTTCCTATACTCAATCTTCTTCCCCTTGGTTCTACACTTTGGATTTGGGGTTTGGGGGTGTGGATGTAGCCTTTTAGCTACTATCCCTACCCCTACCCCTAACCCTCTATATCTTTTTCTAGCTTTTTGTCTTGCTCTTTTTATCTTAATAACATGATTTATTGCTTTCCTTAGCATGTTTCTTGCTTTATCTTGCTCCTAGCATGTTTTTAGCTTAGATCCATGTTCTTCCATGGCTGTTTATATGTTATTTGTCTCAATCTACATGTTTTATGCTTTATGCCATGTTTTTGCATGTTTTGTTGCCCTTTTCGTTCTATGTTGATGTTAGGGTTACTTGCTCACATGCTTGTATGATGTTTTTGGCTATGCCTTGTTTGGATCTACGCATTTATGTGTACATTTCCATGCTATATGGTTAGATTCTTGTCTTCACATGCTTATACGCTTGGATTCATGTTCTTCCATGATTGTGTGCTAGATCTACATGTTTACATGCATGTTTCTACGCTTATATGTCTAGATCTATGTTTTCACATGCCTACATGCTTAAATCTATGTTCTTTACTTGCTTTATGCTATCTTCCATGTGCTTGTGCGCTCCATCCCATGTTTGTGTGCCTAGACCTAGGCCTTGTTTGTCATGTCATGTGCTATTGTAGCCCTTTTGTCCATTTTGTCGCATTTTCTTGCATTTTGGCTTAATGGTTAGGACCTAATCTAGACCCTATGGTCTTTTTCATTGTCCATACACCAAGGCCCACATCAAAGGGTTTGGATCATCCTATTTTCATGTCTATGCTTGCTTGGTTCTATGCTTTATGTCTGTGTTAGCCTCTTTAGTTCTAGGCTTTACCACGCTTGATGCCCTTAGCGGGTTTATGGTTCTGTGGTTACATCCGATGCCCTTGAGGCCTTGTTTGCATGTAACCATTTGGGAGGTATCTTCAGATGCTGGGTTGCTCCGTGCATACCTTTCCCTTTTCCGCTCCACGTGATGCTATGCTTACCATGCTTGTTTGCGCTACCCGTTGGCTTTCTATGCATCTTTACACGCTTGCTGACATGTCCATGCATGAGTCTTGCTTGCTAGTGTGTCATCCATACTTTAACACAATGAAGTAATGGCATTCGATCTAAACCTACATTTGTCCCTCGCAGACATCACTTTTCGTTTGTTTTCTTGCTTGTTTGCCTTCCTTCTTTTTTGCTTGTCTGCTCGCTTCCTTGTTTGTTTGCCTTTTAGTTCGCTTGCTTGTCTTATTGCTTGTCATGTCTCCTACCACATGCTATGCTTGTTTCACTTGTATGCTTGTTTGCTTTATTCCCATTGCGCATTACCTATGCACCTATTCCTTCCATTGCTTGTTTGCTAGTTTCTTGTCTTTGACTTTGCATGTAAACACATGGAGCAAGGACACATGGAGCTAGGGCACGGTCTCCCAGGCACAAGCAAAAAGGGCATGAATGCGAGCATGTAAATATAAGTCGAGCGGCTATGTTTAGTTGGTCTAGGGGTCTAGCCTCTCCCATTGGGTTATGTACTCTTTTAAAACCCCCTTCCATCCTCCCTCATTTCTCTCTTAGATGAGTTGTATTAGGTATATCATGCCATGTACCATTCATCCTCATCTCTAGAGTATGACGACCTTCTGTTTACTTTCCTGCACCTATATTTTGGGCCATGCTTTAGGTATGTAGGCATTTACTTTTCTACTCTGTGTGCTTGCATTGTGCATGATGAATGTGTATATATAACTACTTCACCCCTTCCGGCGTAATTGTCATAGTCCATGCCACCTAAGGCAAGCAATGCCTAATTTCCGCCGCAAAAGTAAGGTGACACATTGTCGAATTTTCGCTATGGAAATCTGGTACTCTGCCTGAACACCTTAGGAAAGCATAGATTGGGACCACACCCTTTCAAAAGCCAAACCTCAAAACCTCCTCATGCTTGCAAAGCCCCGAAAGCCAATGACAAAATCATGTTTTTATTGTCAATCTCCAAAAATTAAGGTTTTATTAAAACAAAGGACTGTCCTTGGACAGGCATTGTGGGGTGCCTAACACTTTCCCCACAATTAACCAAACTTCCAAACTCAAGAATCAAGATTTTTTGTCATTCATATTAGATTAGGAGAAATGTCATTTTTCTTAGCCTAGGATTGGTAATAAAATCAACTAGAAACAGGTGACTAATCACACCTTAGAAAAACCAATGATTGGTGGCAACTTCACTCACCTTTGGTAATCACCTAAAATTTGGCCAAGATTCTCGCCACACCACCAAAGGTAGACAAATACCCTCCTCCACCGAGAGAGCGAGAGCACCTTAAGCTCTACGCGGAATTGCACCGCAATCATTCGAGAGGGGCCTCTAACGGGCCCTGCGCATGCGGAAGCGTCGCCATGGCGGGTGGTCAAACGAAGGCCTGATGGCGGTTATCCATCTCGAGGCTGGGCGTCGACACATTGCATCTAGGAAATATTCATTTTCCCATAAAGAACATTTTTTATTTATTAAAAAAAAAAAATAGATGGGTAGACTAACAAACAACTAACTGCAAACTACCAATCAATCTATTTAATAAATTGGGAAAAAATATTAAGATTTTTTTTTTCAAATTATTTTAGTGAAGTTTAAAGGATGAAATTAGCAATGGGAAATGACTAGTAGTAAAAAGAAATAAAAATGATTTTATAATAATTTATTTAGGTTATGTCATTTGTGTTTATAAATGGTTAACCAAAAGCTCTATAGATCATATATCATGAACCACAATTTTAGTTTTATTGTGTTCTTTAATTGTAAATTATAGAAAAACTTCATAATATCCAAAACTATATACATGCATAAAGACTAGTGGGCTTAGGGCGGCTTAAGGGACTTTGGGGTCTAAGGTGATGTTTAAATCAGGCTTTTTATATATTTAAATTTAATTAAATAACATCATTTATTAAAAATCCATTCTTCTAATTTGTTGAGATGCAAAAAAGTTTAGGATATTTTTTTGATGAATTTCTTACTCATGTGTGAGTTGTTTAACTAAATTTTTTTGAAATTTTTTTATTCGTTTTAATATTTTCACCTTTATTATTATTATTATTATTATTATTATTATTATTATATTGTGTTCATTACAAGTAAAAAATTATCTATAGAACCCTTTTGGAACTTGATTATCATTATTATTATTTTTTTGGTTAACAACTAGCTAGTATATAACTATATTTATAAAAAGCTACAAATAAATAAATATTTAATAAAATAAAGAAATGAGTGGACAATGGTCCTACCACACTTAAATGTCACTTCAAAAAAAAAAAAAAAAAAAAAAAAAAAGCTGTGGAGCTGCTCTTGCCTCATTATACATTCACTACATTTCTACTCTGGACTTTTTAAAATACAAAGCAAAGACTTTTGCGAGAATGTTTAAACTAAGGTAATGCAATATTTCCAGCATATGTATTTGATGATCAACACATTCATTTAAAAAGTATCTTAATATGGCATGCTATTCAATCTCAGGTAGACGTTGGGGTTGTAGAAAGCTGGTGTTGTTTGTTTACCTTCAAATAGTAGCTAAAACACATAGCTCATGTCAATATCAGCACTTACTAATGTGGTTTTTAAAGCGAGAGATGCTATTTTCTTGTCAGGTTTGTTCTATTAAGCTACGTTAATTTGTTGGTGTAAACAATTATTCATTCACCACATTCAAATCAATTTAATGGTTCACACATATACAGTGGTAATAGGAACTTTTCAGTGAGACCATGTTTAACAAGAACCCAAATTTTAGCCATCAAATAAGTAATAGTGACTCTAATAGTTCTACCAAAACCTGTAACCCATGGTCCACTAATGTTTCTCAAAATACCACCATGTAGTTAGGCTCAACAACAACTGTGTTCTCCTAAATCAAGCTTCATGAATGTTAATAGAATTTCTCTTATTTCAGTGGGCTCATTATATCCAAATCCCTATAAGAGAAAAAGGATTATAAGGTAGAAAGAAACTATGAAATAACATTGAATGACTCTGATTTGACTGAAGATGCAATCCTTCATCAGCCAAATTTAATGGGCCTTCAAGAAGGTTTTCTTAATGGAACAACTAAAAAAAGCTCACCAAAGCCCATCACGTATCACCTGTTCTTACACTTTGGCCCAAGGCCTTGAATAGTTTAGCCTATTACTATTTAATGACTTCTATTTCATAAAATTGAATTAATTAATACAAATGGACTCATAATCACGGCCCAAAAAAAAAAAAAAAACTCAGAAGGAAGGAAAATTGGCTATCTCATACTCAATCTCAATGGGCTTGAAGCCCAAGTGTGAAATATGCAAATCTCCTTCTTAGTGTATGGACTGTATAATTTACCGTTAAAATTATCATTAAAGAAATTGCTTTTGCTAGTCAGCAAAATCGTTTCATTGGTGGTAGACAAAGTTTTAGGCAAGTTTTCTGAGAGAATGAGACTTTATGCATATTTCTGTGATTTTTTTTTTTTTTTTTTTGGAGGGTGGGAGAGAAAAAGCACCTTAATTTATGTAAAACTTGAGTGGTCTTTGGGTGTTACTATACTAATTGTTTTGCCAAACAATAAAAGAGCTTTGAACTCCACAATTTTGGGCACTTACAACATGTCAAATCCAAGAACTTGACCATTAATGGTGCAGAAATACACTACCCTAATGAGGCCACTAGTTATATGCTATTAATTTTAATTAGTTGTAATGCTTTTTGTCCACGTGTGCCAACGTTTCTGTTGGTGCCTTTTCACCGGTGTAAAAGCTTTCTATTAATTAGTGTCTATTCATAATTTGTTGTTCTACACTTAGATGTTGGATTGCTCTCATCATTCTTGGCTTGATATGGTTAAGTATCATTTTTAGCTTGTAATATAATTTGCTTCTATTTTGATTGTTCTACTCGGTATCTCTCTTTTAATCTTTCAGATAACGTTAGGAACATTGGATCAAGATGAATCTTAAACTGAATGGGTCATCAGACCATTCATGAACACAAACAAGAAAAGGAAGTTTCTTGGGGATTGGTGCTACCTTAGAGAAAAAATTATTCTTTGTTTTGCAGCGATTTTGGTCCCAGGTATGCTTAAGCTAGTTACTTGTTACCAAGCTCATTTTCTTTTTCACTTAAAGATTATCTATTTTGATTTCATCACACACGCTCTGCACATGCAATAATACTCTTTTTTATTTATTTATTCTTTTTTATTTATTTGTTTTTTTTGGTTTAGGGTTATAGTGTTTGAAAGTGATATGTAAATAACTGTTTGTATTTTTTTTTTTTTTAAAAAGAAAGAGGTAAGGTAATATGAAATAATGTTTAAAAATGAGATAGAAATAGTGTCCTAAGTTTTAGGCTGAATGGAGAAGATAAAGGGAAAAGTTTTAAAATTATTTAACTAAAAGATGGTGGTATTTTAGAGAGTCTAAGAATTTGTGTGAGGATATTTTAGTATCCAGAATGTTAAAACCACTCAAATAGGGATCTCGTTATTAATAATATAGATAAATAGCCATATCCGATATTTTTTTTTATCATTTAAAAAATCAATCTTCTTCTTTTTCATGAACAACCTTATAAAATGACTTCCACTTACGGTATGTTTGGATTAAAGAGCTGGGAGAAGGAGTAAAAGGGAGTAGACTAAAGTTAGATAAAAATTAGCCTAATTTTTGACAAATTTTACTCTACTTTACTATTTTCTCCCCCCTCAATCCAAACAAATCATTAATTTTTACTTTTGAGAAGTAAACTTCATAGTTCCTTTCACATAAAAACATTTCATTCTACTCAGATATTTTTGGGAACTAAACTTCCTTCCAACTAGTCAAATTTGTCTCCTATAAAAAATAAAAATAAAAAACTAGTCAAATTTGTCCTTTTCTTTTCTTATCTTCTTTTTCAGAAACAACTAAGCAAATTTCCACTACATTTATTATTTATTTTTATGAACTAAAGTTCCTTCCACTAGCTGAACAACCTGACCCGGCATTGAATTTTCTTCACATAAAAGTCACAAACATTACAAGAAAAGACCCTTCAATTGTAACCTCAAAATAATGGTTTGAGTAAATCACACCAACCATTTCCTTTTTCACTGAAAGATTATCTATTTTGATTGATTTTTTTTTTTTTGAATAGATAGCCATATCCAATTCCTTTTGCTTATTACTTAAAAATTCAATAATAATAAAAAATCAGTTAGTCCCATGGTTCTTCAATCTTCTTCTTTTTCATGAACAATCTTAGAAAACAACTTCCACTCAAATTTCTTAATTTTTACTTTTGGAAAGTAAACTTCATAGTTTTTTTCACAGAAAAATGCTTCATTCTACTTAGATATTTTTGGGAACTAAACTTCCTTCCAACTAGTCAAATTTTTCATTTTCTTTTCTTATCTTCCATTTTAGAAACAAGTAAACAACTTCCACTATATTTATTTATTTATTTTTAGGAAGTAAAGTTCATTCCACTGGCTCAAAAACTTGACCCCGCATTGAATTTTCTTCACATAAAATTATTACTAGAAAAGATGCCCCAATTATTGTAACCCCAACGGAAATAATGGTTTGACTAAAGAACACCAACTATTCTACCCCCACACAAAAAATTGTGGATCTTGATCTTTTTACTGCTCCTTTCTATTATCAAAAATTACAGAAAAAGACACCCTACTCCAATGCTAACTCGAGGACCAATCATTCTAAGATCAAAGCCTGAAGTGTTTATTTCCATTATTGCTTCTTTAGTTTATTTGTTAAGTACAGTATTTTTAAAATGAATAACCGTAATTTTGTACAATAAACCCATGAAAATAAACTCAATTAACTAGATAAATTTTCCTTGTCTCTCACAATCTCACTCATCTTTTTGTAGTTGGTAGGGATCACACAGACTGATAGGCCATTGAAATCATGGCCGTTTCTGAGATCCACCATAACGTGCAATTATTCAAACCCTCCATTGAAATTAATTCAATGGTTCACATTTGGTTCACACATATAGAGTGTTGATATGATCTTTCTGCTACACGCCTGAAAAGCAAAAGAGGAAGTATTTTGAGAGTTTCTGCAAAACAAAAAACACTTTCACAGATCACATTTCTCTCTCTCTCTCTCTCTCTCTTGGTTATCCTGTTTGCGATCTCTTGCCTTTGGTTTTTCACCACTCACATCTTTTGCAAAGAAGAAAGCATGGCCGGGGCTTTGGTGGGTGGAGCATTTCTCTCTGCATTCCTTCAGGTGGCGTTTGACAGGCTGGCTTCTCGTGATTTCCTAGAATTTCTCAAGGGAAGGAAAGACATTGATGGATCGCTAAAAAAGTTGAAGATGTTGCTGAGGTCTGCTAATGTGGTGCTCGCTGATGCGGAGGAGAAGCAATATACAAACCCAGATGTGAAAGGATGGCTGGACGAGCTTAAACATGCTGTTTATGTTGCAGATGACATCCTGGATGAGATTGCCTATGAAGCATTGCGATGCAAGGTAAGTGGCTTCATCCCTACTTCTGTTGCTTTATTTGACACAAGGATTATATCTGAACTGGAAAATATTCTAAACGAATTAGAATCACTTATAAAAGAAAAGGATGTCCTTGGTCTGGAAAAAATTGCTGGTGGAATACCATCACGACCACTGACAAATTTTCTCCCTGAAGAATATGGTGTATTCGGTAGAAACGATGATATGGAGGAGATATTTCAGAAGTTCCAATTAGACGATGCAAGTGTTGATGGGATATGTGTTGTTCCCATAGTGGGTATGGGTGGGATCGGCAAAACAACTCTTGCTCGATTTATATATAATGACAGAAGAATAAAGGAGAAGTTTGACCACAAGGTTTGGGTTTGTGTTTCAGAAAACTTTGATAGTTTCAGAATAGTGAAAACTATTTTTGACGAGGTCACTTTGGCTACTGGTAATGATCAAAACATGAAGTTGCTGCAAAATGAAATAAAAGAGAAATTCATGGGGAAGAAAATTTTTATCGTTTTGGACGATTTTTGGAATGAGAACTATGATGATTGGCTTGAGCTACTTAAAATTTTCAAATGTGGAGCAAAGGAGATTAAGATAATTGTTACTACACGTAGTGCAAAAGTCGCATCAAATGTATGCACTGTTGCAGCCTTTTTACTAAAGCAATTATCAGATGGAGAATGCTGGTCATTATTTGAAAAACATGCATTCGTAACTGGAAAATCTGGCGAATTTCCAATTCTAGAGGATATTGGCAAACAAATTGTCCAGAAGTGTAAAGGTTTACCATTAGCCGCAAAAGCACTGGGAAGTTTGCTACGTTGTGAGCAAGATCCAAGGAAGTGGACAATGATTTTGAAGAGTGATATATGGGATTTACCTGAAGGAAACAGTAGCATCCTTCTGGCTCTAAGATTGAGCTACCACTACCTCCCATCACATTTGAAGCGTTGCTTTACTTATTGTTCCATCCTTCCAAAGAATTCTAAATTTAAAAAAGAGGAGTTGGTCTTGTTGTGGATGGCACAAGATTTTTTGCAGCAATCTAAAGGAAATGGGAGGCTGGAAGAAATAGGTGAACGTTATTTTGATGATCTAGTATCTAGGTCACTTTTTCAACGATCAAGTAATAATGAATCATATTTCATAATGCATGACCTAGTCAATGACTTGGCAACATTTATATCTGGAGATTTTTGTGTTAGGCTAGAGGAAAATGATGAGTCAAATGAAATAACAGAAAAGACACGTCATTTTTCATATCCTAAAGGTCAATTTGATAACTCTAAGAAATTTGAGTTACTTTATGAAGCAAAGGGTAAGGGTTTGCGAACCTTCTTGGGAGAAGAATGGTTACTACATCCGTGGCTAAAATATGACAATGTAGAGAAGATAATGATAGATGATTTGCTGGAGGAATTTAAAACCTTACGGGTGTTATCATTGCCTAGCATGGGAATAAGGGAGTTGCCTGATTCTGTTGATAATTTAAAGCACCTTCATTATTTGAATATTCGTCACACTGAAATTAATCACTTACCTGATTCTTTATGTAACTTGTATTATTTGCAAACCTTGATATTGTCATGGTACATCACCAGGTTGCCTACCAACATGAGTAAACTAATCAACTTGTGCTGCCTAGATAATAGTGTAGCCAAAATGGAAGAGATGCCACCACAAATAGGTAAATTGAAAAATCTCATAAAATTACCCGTTTTTGTTGTGGGCAAACATGATGATGAGTCTAGTATTAAAGAGTTGGGGGTGCTTCATCATCTTTCTGGAAAATTGTCTTTGTTGAACTTAGAAAATGTTCAATGCGTTGATAAAGATACTAAGGAGGTTATATTAAAGAACAAGCAAGATTTATCTGAGTTGTTGTTAGAATGGAAACATGGTCATGATGCTGAAGATTCAGAAAAGGAAAGAATTTTGCTTGAGCAGTTGTGTCCTCATACAAACTTGAATTCTCTCACCATCACTAATTATGAGGGTACAACCTTTCCAAAATGGTTAGGAGACTCATCATTCCCTAAAATGGTGTTCATAAAGCTTAGTAATTGTGAGTATTGCTTCTCCTTGCCTCCACTTGGACAGCTACCTAACCTCAAGAACCTTCAAATTGAATGTTTTGGAAAAATATCAAGTGTGGGCACTGAGTTCTACGGGAATACGATTAACCCGTTCAAAGCCCTTGAGTGTTTATCATTCGAAAATATGCCAGAGTGGCAGGAGTGGGTTATATTTGAAGGGGAAGTTTTCTCTAGTCTTCAAAAACTTCATATTTATAATTGTCCCAAGCTAAGTGGGGGTCTGCCCGTTCAACTTCCCTCCTTAACCCAACTTGATATTTGTGAGTGTATGCAACTTGTTGCTTCGCTTCCTAACTCTATAGCTCTCCATGAATTATTATTATCATACACGGGGAAAATACAGATTCCAAGTGGTCATGACTATCAATCACTTAAAAGTGTGTTCATAGAGGGCGGCAGTGATTCAATTTTGTCATTTCTACCAGAGTTTGCTTCCCTCACTCGCTTGGAATTCTGTGGGTGCCCTGATTTAGTTTCCTTTCGCAGCGGAGGACTGTGCGCTCCAAATTTGTCTCAGATTGTAATCCAAAATTGCAGAAACTTAAAGTCACTGCCTGAAGGGATGCACACCGTCCTCCCATCTCTCGTGAGTTTGGAACTAAGATGGTGTCCTGAACTTGAATCATTTCCCGAGGGAGATTTGCCCTCCAGCTTAGAAAGTCTTGCTATATACGGGTGCGAGAAACTCATTTCCCGTCGCATGGAATTGGGATTGCAAGGTCTTCACTCTCTCAGAAGCTTCACAATTTTGGATCATCGTAACAAATTGGAGTCCTTTCCAGAGGAGGCGCTGCTGCCTCCTAATCTTACCGATTTCGTCATCAGTTCTTTACCATATCTAAAATCGCTCAATGGTAAGGGTTTTCAACCCCTTACCTCTCTTAAAAACTTGCGCATTTTGGGCTGCAATAATCTCGACTGCTTACTAGAAGACGTTTTACCTACCTCTCTTTGTGAGCTAGATATTCGTGGTTGCCATTTGTTGAAAGAACGGTATGGAAACGAGAAGGGGGAGGGCCGGGTCAAGATTGCCCACATCCCCAGAATATTCATAGTTGATTGAGCTATGAGTCGAAGAACGCTTCTGCCCAGGTACTAATTCTCAATTTTGTTAATTCCCATCAAGCTACAGTGAAAAGTTTAAATCTATTTCACCAAAATCATTTTATTTCATCTAACTTTTCAATGCCGAGCTTAAAGTATCTTTTCTTTTTAAATTAATATGTTGGTGCATATTTCATTAAAAGCCTGAAAGTATGTTTATAAACACTTAATCATAAGCTCTATAGACCATATATCATAAACCAAAGGTTTAGTTTTAGTTTTAGTGTGTTATTTAATTGTAAATTATAGAAAAAGAAGCATATATATAAAAGAACTATATACATATATAAAAGAATCATTAGATCATGCTACAGTTGAAATATTTGAACTAGGTGATTTTCAACATTGTTATATATGCTCATTTCATTGCCTTTTCTTTTGCAGTGTTACTTTTACTTGTAAATAATAAGTGTCTTACACACCCGCTGTTAATTTCACGCCACTGCCAGCTGCTGATCCTTCTGCATTGTGTATGAATTCTTAAATGTCAACTCTCCACCAAAAAAAAAAAAACCTGCAAAATATCTTATTAGTTTTCAAGTCACTGTAAAAGCTCATCATTTATTCTCATTCTTGCTGGAGATGCTCTTGCCTCATTATACATTCACTACACTTCTACTCTGGACTTCTGAAATACAAGACAAAGACTTTTGTGAATGTTTAAGCTAAGGTAATTCTAAATTTCCAGCATATGTATTTATTGATCAACACATTCATTTAAAAAGTTAAAAGCATTTTTTAACAATCAACGAACTGCAAACTACCAATCAATCTGTCTATTGAATTGAGAAAAAAATTATAAAAAAATGTTCCTTCAAATTATTTGATTGAAGTTTTAGAGTATAAAATAACAAATGGATAATGTATAGTAGTAAATAAAAATAATTAATTGGTTTTTTAATAATTTGTTCAAGGTTTGTCATTTATGGTTATTAATGCCTTATCCTATGCTCTACAGACCATATATCATGATATTGATACCACAACTTTAGTATTAGACGTTTTAGGTTTTTTTTTTTAATTAATTTATAGAAAAACTTCATGGCAACCAGAAAAATGTTCAGATTTATCTATCTATATATATTCCAGAACAAAGTAAAGCTTTCTAGTAGTAAAACTATTTTTGGTACACCTATGTAAGAGATGCTGTTAGAAGTTTTTCAACCAGAGGCTCTGGATCCCAAGATTATGCTATAGTTGACATATATTTTTTGAACTAGATGATTTTCAACATGCTCATTCATTGCCTTTTGTTTTGCAGGGTCACATTTACTAGAAAATAACATGTGCCTCACACATCTGTTGTCAATTTACGCCACTACTAGCTGCTGGTCCTTTTGCATTGTATACAAATTTCTAAATCTCTGATATGTTTTCAAGTTACTATGAAATCTCATCCTTTTCTTATTTAAAGAATCATTTACTCTCATTCTTGCTGGAGTTGCTCTTGCCTCATTATACTTTCACTGCGTTTTTACTGTGCAGTTTTGAAATGCAAGACAAATACTTTTGAGGTAATGCAATTTTTCCAGCATATGTATTTGATGAATAATAAATTTGTTTTATAAGTTTAGAGTATTTTAAGAAATATTGGTATTTGACTTGGCTAGTTTGGCATGCTGTTTAATCTCAGGTAAACTATGTGGCAGTTGATAGCTAGTGCTGCTTCTTTACCTTCTAATAGCGGCTGAATCACACTGATCAAGTGTGGAGAGGGACTTACTCAGGCCTTCTCTTTGGAATTGGTGGCAAATAGGAAGATGTGATGTCCCCATTGGAGGATAGGTTGCTGCTTTTGGTTCTGTTTTTCTTCCTAACTTGAAAGAGCTTAAAAGGTTCTGCATATGACTCCTCTTGTTGTCCTCACTTGTTGGGGCTACCATTACTACCAAGAATTTTAAATGCCCTATTGTGTGACAATGGTGCCAGAGGTGGAGGGGGGAAAGCTGGCCCAAAGATTGCTGAGATTCTTGTTCCATGACAAATCAAGGCCAGAGATGCCCTGTGATTGTTAGGTTTGTTCAACTGAATTGTGTTTGTTGTTATAAACTTTGAACCTATCATCATAAATGCTTTGTTAAGTCCTTGTCAACTCAGCAAAATTTTAAGCCTCTAACAAACGCATAAGGGACAACTGCTTCAAATCATCCCATTGATGAATACAATGATCATAAACCTACCAAATGCATCTCTTGCGATCAATATTTTCGAAAAGCTAAACTTACATTTAGTGAGCTGCAATTATGTATGTCCTGCCAGCATGTTCTGTTTTCTTCAAGTTTGGACTGCCCTATGTACTGTATTGTAAATTGTAATAAAGAATAATGTAGAGCATGGTGCCTCATAGCTCCAATTCCAGCTCTTGGATTTGAAAGAAAAGATATCCTTTTGGCATTTTATAGGATATCAAGTGTGCTTGTGAGTTCATGACACCTCAAGAACTTTATTGTCTTCCAAGTGAGTTTGTTTGGATATCTTTCGAATATTCCTAACTTCATACTTTTTTTGGTACTTTTCCATTGCTCTCCATTATTTAGCTTATCCACTAATTCTTTTCCTTGTACCTGTGCATGCTCAATTATACATTTATTGAATTAACTTGTTGTCATTATACAAGTATTTCCTTTGATGATGAAAGATACCAAAAAAAGAAGGGAAAAATGTGACGCAAGATTGATCACATCCCCTGCATACATATAGATGACTAAGTCATTTTAGGAGCTAAAATTCCAATTCAACCCAAGCTGCTGTTTTACAGTTAGGTACATTCCATTCAATTTTATATAAATATAAGTTTATTTGTTGATAAATATATCTGAAAAAGTGTTACTACTTGATGAAGGGCTGGCTGAAGAATGGTGTAATCTGTTTCTGCCTTGAGATCAAGTAATTTTTAGGTGTTGTCCTTTGTAAGGAATGGTTCCATTAAGAAGAAGGGCAAAGAATGGAGCAAGAATGCCCATTTTCTTCAGCATATTAATTGATGATGAAGTGATCATGCAGAGTGATCATGCAGCTGAAAGTGTAGAAAGAGTCCTCATTTGCTGTTCTCTTCGTTCACTTGGCATCATTTAAATATTAGAGTCAGGTACATAAATGTTCTATTAAAACCATTTAGTTCTCAAATTGATTTATTGATTTAGTACCTTCTATTATTGGATAGTTTAACTGATGTTAATTATGATGAATCAGAACACTTTCCAGCTTCCTTCCTTCACTATTTTGGATAATCAAATTTAACTGACATGAGTAGGTATGAAAGGCTGAAACAAGAACAAGTCCATACAAAATCAGGAAGTGGTTGGCAATTCTTCTGCTTTGTTATGTGTGCTTCTATTAGTTATTCTTCCCCAGGAAAAGTGACTGATATGTTTCATTTATGCAGAAAGTTCATTTATTTTAGGTATGATATGTAAAACTTATATTTCTAAAACTGGCCTTTGCAATGATGATTTTGGCAGACAGATTAAGCATTTGCGTGAATCAATAATCTTTTTTTTTTGGGTCAATTTTGTCACTTTCTCAGCTTGCTACCAGCATTTTCCTATTAAACTCTTTTCCTTTCTTTAATATTTTAATTTATTTTCAAGGCTGCTGCACAATTCTACTGGTTTTCCATCTGACTGGTATTTCTTTGGTGCTTCCAACAATAATATGATATAAATAGCCCTGTGAGATTCAAGCTTGTGATATGAAAACTATTACCTTGCTTTCAAAATCCATGGTGATTTCAGCCAACCAACTCAAACTTCCTCTGCAACCAACACTTTTGGTAAGCTCTCAAACCTCTTTCTTCGAGATTTGTACAAATGGTTTACTACCATTTATTTTTTTGCTTTTTTGTTTTCAGGATTTATTCTCAAAGTTTTCTAACCTTCTATTGTTACTAGTGCCTGGAGGAGGTTGGCCTTGAGAGCATTTATTGTTTAGTTTTGATCAAGACAGGACTTCCAAGAGCATTGGAGAAAATAACCGCAGGTGGTCCGCATTGTTAGCATTGAAATTTGATTAAACGGAAATCATTTCCTTCAGGAAAAAATCAAGTATGAACCAGGATCTTTAAATTTTTTCAACTTCATTATTTCTTTGCAAAATGTCAAGCCAATGTTTTGAGATAGTAATTTTGTTCGTTTTGCACATAATTCTTGAATTCAAATTATATTTCTAAACCTTGCCATATGCTTGACAAGAAGAGGTCCGGAAATTCAGGAGAAACTTATCATATCATCAAAAGAGTATTGGTGGTGGTAGCATTCCAAATCCACCAGGTACTCCATCCCAGTTTCCCCTAGACTAACCCTTCATTTATGCATTTCCAAGTTTCAAATCCTTTGAATCTTTTTCCTTTTTTCTTTTTTGTATTTTTTTTTTCAAAAAGATTAAGAAATAATAGGCATCAGCTTAACTTTCTGGTAGTACTCACTAAAAATTTTCCTTACCATCACTAGTCCTAATATTTTATTTTGTGTAGCACATGAACGAGGCCAATGTTCTGGATTTCTCAGCTCACCACCAACAAATGCCCTTATTTGGCTGTGTAGGGGTTTGGTATCTCATTAACTGATGAATAAATTTGAGCAATCCTAGGTAACATTGCAAGAGACTTTTAGGGACAAATCTTACTGTATGCTTCTTCTGATTAGTCCTAGGTAAAAATCCTTTAATTTTCAAATAGAAGCATATACAAGTGCAATCCTAATGTTGAATTTTAAAAAAGTGAAGTAGTTCTAATGAGAACTATGTGGTCTTGCAAGTCATGGAATGAATAAAATCCATACTGAACAGATCATGAACCAAATATGGGTCAAGCTCATTTGTTTCAAACCATTGCTCTGATTTATCATTATTTTAAAAATAGAAAAGCATTTTTGAACAAATCCTTCGTTTGTTAAATAATTTCTTCTTCAATTTTACAAACCAATCTTTGGCAAATTTTGGTGCTTGATAATGTTGAGTTATATCCCATCAGAAACTTACAACACAGTTTAAAAAATTGTTGATTTCCAAAGCATTTGAATGTATATCCATGATCCAGAGTGAATTTATCAATGCGTTTCAGAAAATGAAAATAGTGCATTTATTTATCTTATTTTACTAAAGTGAGGGAAAGGGAATGAAATATTGTATATTTTCTGATTTTCAACTTAGGAATGATATATTTTATATTTCATATGCCCAGTTTAATCCAAATAACATCATCAGATGCAACAAACACACTGCCTGTGGATGGATTTGGGCTCGTAAGACTCTTCAAGATTTTGGTATCGGTGGTGGACATGAAGATTTGAAGTCCTAGCTAGAGGAAATGTTGCTACTTTTGTTTTTCCTCTTCCTAACTACAAACAGCTCATAGGCTCAGCAAGTCACTCCTCTTGCCATGGTTGCTTTGTCGCCAGTAGGAACTATCTGACTCGTTTTTTCACATCAAGAATTTTATGTTGTCTTATGCTGAGACAATGGTGCCTAAAAAAGACAGGGAAAGCTGGCTGTTGACCCAAGATTGCTCAGCTCTCGTTCCTTGAAAATCAAAGCCATTCTTTGGGCTCTGTTCTCTCCAACCAGAAGGTGCTCTGTGATTGTTAGGTTCATTCAATTGATTTATTTGTTTATAAACATTCAAAGATTTATGTCTCATGCTGTAAACTTTGGACCTCTATCAAACATCTTTGCAGACTCTTCTCTCTGTATACAATTATACAATGAAAAGCAATGGAGAGACTAGGGCCTCAACACCTAGATTTGATAAAAATTGTAAATAAATGGTCATTTTCATGCTTAAGAACATTATGGAAGTGACAATTTGTATTTGTAAGCTTTTATATAGCTAACAACATTAAGTGTGAAGAGATTTGAGCACACTTGTGTGGGTTCCACCCAATGGTAGCTCCAGGATTTTTGTCTGAGAGGGTCAATAAGAAACATAAATTATGTAAAATTTAAAACAAAAGAGACTTGAACATATCACTGTCACAAAAAAAAAAAAAAAAGAAGATAAATAAACATGAAATTTTACAATTGTTTTCTACAAGGTTTCATATTTTGAAATCATTGCATGATAGATTCATTATCAATCTTGCAAGCTCATCTTTTTCGATGTACACAGTCAAACAATCACTCATCCACCAATCCCTCATTCGAGCTGTTCATTCTTGATATCAATCCTACGAACTACATATATTCAGATTTTTAGATTTTTATTGTCTTTTAGTGTTAATGTACTTTTACCCACTACATAGCCAACAACTACTCTCACTCACAAGTCACAAATTTGGTGTCAAAGTGCAAAAGACAAAAACTCAAAACTTTAAATCAAATTAATACGAACACTATTATTATTATTATTATTATTATTATTTTTTGAGAAAGAATATGAGCACTTTTAGTAAAAAGTAAAAAACTCATAGAAAGGATTGTCAACTGGTCAAAGACTCAAAACTCAAAAAAAAAAAAAAAAAAAAAAAAAAACACTATAACCCCACCCCACCGCCCATACACACAAAGACACGGACATGGTCAAAGACTCAAAACTCAAAAATAATAATAATAATAATAATCAAGACACTATAACCCCCCACACACACATGGTGATTCAAGTGAAAGAGTCTATCAAATCACTAAAAACACTCTCACAGTGAAAGAAAAAGAGAGAGAGAGAGAGTTGGAAATACCATATCAAGCACCAGCAAATCCTGGGGGCTACACGGCGGCAGATTGTTTGTGTGTGAAACGGCTACCTTTTTTCTTTGGGTTTGGCGAGTGAAAAAGGATAGCGAGAGAGGACTACATTTTTCCCTTAGGTTTGGTTTAGGCCTTTTTTTATTTACGATTTTTTAAATTTTGATTTATGGGCTTTTTATTTTTGAGATTAAAGACCAAAAATTTTCTGTTGAACCATTTTTTGGGGGGGGGGGGGGGGGAAGGGATTTAAAGTTGAATTCAGCTAGGCTTTAAAAAAATATAGGGTCAGGGTCAAGTTGAGGGTGTGCAAATTTTTATGGCAAGGGTTCAAAACAATATATGTGTGTGTGTGTGTGTGTGTAATAACGTAGTGCCGCCCTTAGCCCCAGCATATGCGTTTAGATCTAATTACGTTATATTAACAATTTATTCTTGTCATTCATATTTGATGTAAGACTTTACTAACGTGCGAAAGTGTAAACCCAACATGGTGTTTACTAACGTCTAGTTGGAAACACCTATCTTATTCTAAAACATCAGCGCTATTCAAATCAAATGAACATGTAATATCATAGACATAGGGACAGATGAGGTTTAAAGGAGGCGGAATGCTTTGTATTATACGGAGAAAAAGAAAGAAAATAAATAAGATGAATAAGAATTATTTCACAAAATAGTTATTTGAATTATAAACCAATGAGGTTGCCAGTAAGTGAAACTGGGGTTGCCAGTAAGTGAAACTGGACTTGGAGAATTCATTTTTAATTTTAATATAAATTAAGGAATTTTTCTATATTTTATATTTTTCTTAAAGTAATTTTAAATATAAAAGAGAATGGTGCAACTATGCAAAAATATCCCAAGTGTCATGTATTCATTAATTAGTAAACCAATTGAATACTACATGGCACTTTTATTAGTAATTTGATACAAAGATATAGCTACAAGAGATGAGATTAAATCAACCTAAAAGTATAGAGGGTGTGATTAGATATTAGAGCAATAAAAATAAAATTTAAAAAAAAAAAAAAACAAAAACAAGTTTGAGGAGTTAAATATTATGTTCTTATATTTTACTTATTAAAAATACAAAGCCATCTAATTTCATCAACTAAACCACCATCAAAATCTCAAACCTTTTTACATGCGCCCACACATACATTTGAATGACTCATAGGTAGAACATCACCATCTATCTTAATATCCTCTTCCATGCTTATGTTGCTTTCATGTTGTACAGAAGGTCAATCTATCAATGTCCATGGCATTGAACACAGTTGTTGAATTTTGTTGATCATTTTCCTGTCATGTATTGTTCCTAACATCAAGAAAACTACAAGTCTCAACTTCAAAATTTAGTTAATTTTGCAATTACAGGTAACCAAAAAAAAAAAAAAAAAAAGTTAAGAAAAGGTCCAAGGTAATAAATTAAGCCATCACCCTCCATGGATGCAGGATATAGATTACATTTAACTTGCAATTGCTTTCTAACTCGCAAATTGACAATCTTTCATCAGCCAAATTTAGTGGGCCTTCAAGCAATTTCCTTAATGGACCATTGGGACTCTAGTGATCCAAGTTAAAAAGCTCATCAAAGCCTATTGTGTATCACCCACTCATACACTCGGCCCAACTTCAAAAATGATTCAGCCTATTACGGCCAAAATGGCCCAATACCATCAATTTTTGAAACTATTAGCTTAAAAACACTGTTTCGAAAATAAACGAGAATCTACCACTTTTTCAAGTACTCGAGTTTGGTGAACTCAAGTACCCTATTTTCTAGTTTCACTGTGGCATGATGACATGACATTTGGGAATTAAATATTTCACTTGGTACTCGAGCTTCATGAGCTCGAGTACTGTATAGTGTGATACTCGAGTCCACTAAACTCGGGTATCAATCTGTATTGGTCCCAATTGCTTCAGCAATCATGCAACTGGGCCAACATAGAGTGGTACTCGAGCACTAAAAACTCGAGTACTGTGTTTAATACCCGAGTTCACCAAACTCAGGTATCAATCTGTGTTGGCCGACTGATTTTTCATGCCCATTGATACTCGAGTCTAGTAAACTCGAGTATCAATCTGTATGCCAATTTCTGGAGAATGCACAAATCTTTACGTCCATCTAGTTCTAGGGTTGTGGCTGCCCATCTAACAAAATTCACTGGAAGGTCAAATTGGCTAGAAGCTCATGCTCTCTCTCTCTCAATAAAAAAACAAAGAAAGAAAAGTCCCCATATATGTTTTTTTTCTTTGGTTTTGGTTAGCCATCTAACTCAAATAATTAGAAACAGAATACAATGGCCCCAATGGTTTCTTTAATCAGTTGGTTTCATCTTCTTCTTTTTGCTTTTTGAAGAAATTCACAATATTTAATATATATATATATATATTTTCCCAATTGGTTGATTTTCTTCCCCCCACATCACCCTCCCTTCATTATTATATAATATTATATTATATTATGACATGCCTAAGGTTTTTTAATACTTACATGTGATCAAATAGGTGGTATATGGAAAGGCTGTTTATAAAATCACCAGCATCATAACTCATTCAGCACAACTTATATGATAACCTTGAGAACTCAGAGGTGGTATTATACTATTTGTTTTAGAACTTAACATCCCTCCAAGCCAAACAGAAAATTTAATGAACTTGTTAAACTGTCCAGTAATGCATAGTTCATTGCAATTTGGTAGGGAAAGAAGTTAAGATTTGGTACGTTACATAATAAGATTCACCCCCATCTCCCAAAAAAAAATAAAAGAGAGAAAATCTCCCCTACTAGTAATAGTATAATGCATGGGAAGCAGTCATCACCCATGCTTTCCCATGCATTTCTGAAATTGGAGACCCCCACTTTCAACATGTAATCAACTGCTACAACCTCCATGTCCTCTAGCTGGTATTCAACTTCAACACCATCATCCTCTGTCTCACCAATGGTTGGATCAACCTAATAGTATCGCCAAATGCATTAGTTAATAAAACAACTATGACATGTTCATGACTGACATAAATTTTCCATATCCCATCCTTCATTTTGATCATGATAACTTAAAGAATCTATGCATGGAAACAACCTCAGATACTGCACAAGTTGTTATTTTAACCAAAGTAGGATATGGTGACTAAAAGATCTACAGCTATCAACAACCACTAGAAAATAAGCTTCTTGAGTCTATACAAAGCAAAATTTATGAGATCATTTTCTATGTTTTTGCCTAAATGAAATTAGCACATAAAGCCCATAAATTCTACAAGGAAAAAAAATAAAACCAATATGACTAGATAATAAATATCAGACTTAATTTTAGAGGTAGCAATAATATTTTTTAAAGCACAAAGAAAGGAGAGAGAGACGCCAAGCATCTTCACATATAAAGAAAACTAAATAAAATGATACCCCACAAATGCATTATCCACAAATAACCACAAATACCCAATGCTCCAATCTGGCTCCAAAGAATGGTTCTGTAACTAGATAATAACATTTAGAGCATCTCCTTCACAAATACCCACAAATACCCCCAAAGACCCACATATACCCTCAAATACCCACAAATTCCAAATGCTCAAACAAATATTGAGATAAGGAGACAAACCTTGTGATTCCAAACTGAAGATGCAAACCGACAGTGAGAGGAGAGCATGAGCAAGAGGGAGAGAACAGAGCGAGAGCGAGACTGAGAGGGAGACCGAGAGCGAGACTGAGAGGGAGATTGATAGCGTGTGGGGGATGATAGCGAGATTGAGAGGGAGATAGCGAGCTAGCGAGATTGAGAGGGAGATTGAGAAAGTGAGTGATGAGAGAGTAAGCTGAGTGTGCTCTAAGTGTGGGTAACAGATCTTGGTTTAAGTGTGGGTAATAGGGGCCATACTCGGGTGTAATTGCCTAGAATAGTACTCGAGCTCATGAAGCTCGAGTACTAAGCGGAATATTTAATTCTCAAATGCCATGTCATCGTGCCACGGTGGAACTAGAAAATAGGGTACTCAAGTTCACCAAACTCGAGTACTTGAAAAAGTGGTAGATTCCCGTTTATTTCCGAAACAGTGTTTTTTAGCTAATAATTTCAAAAATTGATGGTATTGGGCCATTTTGGCCGCCTATTACTATATAATGATTTATCAATTCTTTGGGGTTTGGTGAGGTATTTATACTCCATAATGTTTGAGCCCATAAAAATTCAAAATATAATACAATTGGACTCATTGTCACGGCCTAATAAGAAAAACACAAAAGGAAAAAAAAAAAAAAGTTGGCTATCTCATATTCAATCTCAGCGGCCTGAAGCCCATGCGTGAGATGTGCAAATCTCCTTCATGATATAAGATATTTATCTTAAAATAAAAAATGGTTTTGCATGTCAGCAAAATTATAATCAAATTCAATTTGTCAAAAGTAAACCAAAAGAAGAATAACAATAAATATAAAGATAAACTATATTTCATGATTGTTAAGGTGGTAAATTATAATTGTAATGCTTTTAATTTTAGTTGTAAATTCTGAACGGTTTAGACCCCTAAAACTATAACCAGATTGCGTAGCCTAGATTAATTAGCCAAGTTGTTACTTAGTCAAATTATGTAATTCTAGGTTAAAACAATCACAAGATCATATCAAGCATATAAAACAAATAAAGCAGCGGAAAATAAATAACACAGTGATATGATCACCCAGGAAACCACACCGGAAAAACCTGGGGAGGATTTTACCCACCGATCCTCAAGGCAAAACGGAATCCACTAAGAAAGAATTGAAGTTCTTACAAAAGGACTTACAAGCTCCCCGCTTGACTTCCTAATGCTACACACCAGTAGTAACTTCCTGACACGACCACGCGCAGGCTCCGAATCCACGGACTACTTCTTTCTTTGAACTCCTTCTTCAAGTACAAGCTCCTCACTTGTTTTTCTCTTTAAGCTTTAATGGCTGCAACCTAGTTGATCATCAAGATGTTGATGTGATCTCAATCTTGAAAACCCTAAGCTTTGTGTAAAGGAAAGCTCCTCTAGATCTCACAAGAGATTTACACAAAACCGCAATGTATGAGCAACAATACAACTTGTGCAACTCTAAAAAACGTAGCTAGGGTTTGCCTTATATACCTAGGGCAAAAACATAAAAACCTAGACGTTTAAAGAGTTAGGGCTGAGTTGGAATTCTGCAGAAAAACGCATCTGGGCCGACTTTCGATCGATCGAGTCTAACCTTCGATCGATCGAGCCAGGCCGAGAAGCCCCAATGCTTCTGCAGTCACTCGATTCCAACTTTACAATATTAAACCAACTTTGAGCAAACTTAAATAAGACTAAGTACATTGTTTTGATCATGGTTTGCCAACATTACATATTAGAGTTCTAAATACATAAAATCCTAAGACCTTAGAACCTAACAAATTCTTTGGGGTTTGGTGAGGTATTTATACTCCATAATGTCTGAGCCCATAAAAATTCAAAATATAATACAAATGGACTCATTGTAGTGTATTTGAGTGTTTTACTCGGTATCTCTTTGTTACTGTTTCAGATAACATTAGGAACATTGGCTCAAGATGAAGCTCAGACTGAATGGGTTATCAGACCATACATTAAAATATTATGCTTTGTTTTGCAGAAATTTTGGCCCCAGATATGCTTAAGCTAGTTGCTTGTTATCAATCATACACTGTCAGGTGTATTTATAGTGATGTGAAACATCGTGAATTTGATGATGAAGCCTTTTTAGTTTCATTTTTGGGATTTGAGGATGTGGCAATTTTTTTCATTCTTCATTGGCGGAATTGTCAAGAATCATTTTCTGTGTATAATGCAAGCAGCCAGTGATATCACTAAAAGTAGCATTATCTGCATCATACTTGACTGATGACACAATGTAAAGGATGACAAAGAGTTCTTCAACTCTCTCTTGGAGAGGTTTCTCAGTTGTGCCTCTGCATTTGTGAAATTGAGATTCTACTACAATGATTAATTATTATTATTATTAATGTCCTTCCTAATAGAGATTATTAAAGGGTTTTTTTAAATAATAAAAAAAAGAATAAACAAATTTTTGTTGGTGGACGGGGTCGTGTTTGTGTTTGTGTTACTCTATTATATTGTCCAATCCTAACTTGACTCATTTAATTATTATCTTAAAATCTCTAAATCCTACCACATCTTGTTTACTAATCTAGTTAACATAACGTGACCTACGTAATATGCTTAATAATCATCTAAACTATTATAGATTTTGTTGTGGTTTGCCATCATTTTGGCAGCTCCATATCTCCAAGACCTTTCTATTGTTTATTATCCTTATCAAGATGGGCAATTGTTGTTACACAAACTCTTGCACACAATTGTACACACAAGCAAACTTAGCACTAAAGTCATAACTTCAAGTCACAATTTCAGTGCAAATTTCATGTGTGCGGTTGTGTAAATGAGTGTATAATAAACACAACTCTACAAAGATGCTAATCTCATCTGGGCCTATTTCTTCCTTCTTTTTTTGGTGGTTGTGTATTTCACATTTTATTAACTAGTCGATATCCCTCGCGATGCGTGGATACGTTATACTTTTATTTTGAAATAATTTCTAACTATTCTTTATGGCCTTATGCTATGACACTCATCTTATGTTCAATTATATTTTACATATCATTAAGAGGAAGAAAACAAAAAGAATCAAATTATTTTGAATATACATAATTAAGAATATGAATATATATAGCCAAAATGAATTCACAATTATTTAATTATTTTGGCTAATTAAAGTGTACAATTATCTTTTACATTCTTTGAAAGAGAGTGGGTAAATGGGCATATAATTTGCTAGTTTCAAGAGTCTTCTATATTAAAAATTAAAACAAAAAACATATTGAGGGAATTATTGTTTCTATTACATAAACCGTTTATTTATTTATTTTTATTAGATTCCATCATATGAAAGAAGATGGTGTAGAAATAATCCATTTTTGTGCAAAAATACTATCAGCAAAAAATGATTTATTGAAGTAAATTTAATTATAACATCTTAGGTTGATTCTCCTTGGATAACATATTTCGTTTAAAAAATAGATCAATTGTTTTGTTTGTTTTGGCATACAATTACAAAATAAGTGCATATAATAATGAAAGATCATATTATATATCACGCCCAAACAAAAATTTCTTCCATTAAACTTAGTTACTTTAAAATTAAGAAGCCTACCTTACATTACATCCATCTTCTCTAAGAATGAAACCCTTAAACATTCAGCCTAAATAAAGAAAAAATTAAATAGTTCAAATATGACTAAAAATTCGAATGAAATCACCTTCATCGATACCAAAAGTCAAGGTACAACTTCGTTAAAAAAAACTCTCTATTCTTCTTCATCACCTGTTTTTGACAAGAATAGAACCTCTCAAATTGGGTAAGTTAAGTTAAGCATCAACCACTTAGCTACGCTAAACTTTGTTTCTTCATCACCTGTTATCTTTGCACTAAATCATTTATTTGTGCTTCATCCGAGGCCTAACTCTGGTGCAAGCCCTGCATCACTTATTTTATTGGTCCACGGTCATAAAAAATTGAAAATAAAAGAAAATCTGAACTTGAATTAATTGTATAGAGAAGAGGTTAAATTACAAACAAATTATAACATTAGGACCAGATTTGATAAGTTCTATCAATCCTAATCTTTACAATTTGATAGCTTTTGTCCTACCTCTACAATTCATTTCAAACTTTGTGTTGGTTTAAATTTTGGTTTTGATTTTCGATTCTATGAGGTGAGTATAATGATTAAGCATAACAAACTAACAACGATATTTTTTTTTTTTTGAAATTGGACTATTCATTCATTCAATCAATATGCGTTTCATATTTTTCCTTCTCCTCTACGTAGGAGCTTTTTCTCTCACTCTTAGGTGAGCTTTCCTTTCCACTGTGTAAAAACAGTGGACTTGCAAAAACATAACATGGACCAAGATTTCATTGAGCGATTACAAAATATTCAACTCATGGAGGAAGAAGGCGAAGTAGTACACATTCGGTCAACCAGTAGAGAGAAAACCATTGAAGATTGTTCCCTCACCCTATTAGGCCGGTTCCTTACTACTCGTCCATACAACCAGAGAGCGGCAAAAGCACTATTACGGATGGTGTGGAAACTAGGGAATGATTTGCGGATAATGGACGTGGGAGAGGGGCTGTTTCAGTTTAGATTCAAACTGGAGAGCCAACTGACATGGGTACTGAACAACGGCCCTTGGAGCTTCGACAATACCTTGTTGGTCCTCCGACAATGGGAAAGGGGTATGATAACCAACTCAGTGACTTTCTCGGCTCTTCCTATATGGGTCCAGGTGTGGGGGCTGCCATTTGACTTGATGAACAAAGAGACTGGCTGGGAGATTGGTAAAGGAATGGGGCACGTAGTGGAGGTGGATAAAAAAACCTTCCTATGATCAGACCAAGCACGTTTCATCAGGATCCGAGTCGAGCTTCCACTGGAGAAACCGATTCGGCGAGGAGGATGGGTTGCGAACCCAGAAGGTGATCAAGTACGAGTTGGTTTTAAGTACGAGCGCTTGGTGGTGCTATGTTACCAGTGTGGGAGATTCGGCCATGAGGTGAAGGAATGTCCATCTCAGGGATCCACACAGCTGATAGAGAGACCGTATGGGGAGTGGTTGAAGGCCGGTGTACGGAGGAAGGTGCTGCACAGACAAGGGCTGCACCGATCCACGTGGAGACTGCTGACGTCAACGACATTAAAAGCATTAATGAATCCCACAAACCAGTTTCAGAGACAACCAAGCAACCAATTATTGTGGCTGTAACATCTGAGCATTTAAATGGAACACAAATCCCAGAAACCGGCCACATCAATGCTGATAATTATGAGCAACCTGAAATCATGGGAATGGAGATTAATGGGTCGGGAATTATTACATCCGATACGTTGGACCCAAGCCTCATCTATGTGCCAGTCAAATATGATAACCAAAGGCATGTGACCCACTCCCAACTCACTTAAACCAGCCACGTGAGAGACTACCAAGTATGCAGTGCCGGCTGAACAGTGGAGCATAAAATGCAGTCGCCTAAGGCTCCAAATAAAAAAAAAAGCCTTCAAATTTTAACCAATAGAGTTATTTATAATCAATAAATAAAATAATATTTTTTACCAGATAAAAAACAAATAAAAAATAGAGAAAATGCAATGTCCACAATATTTTTTATAATACTTTTACAATTATGCTAAGTAGCAGGTTGTTACAACCTGTTATTGATGGCAAAAAAATAATTATAGTGATATTTTCAAAGAGAAAAAAAAAAAAAAAAAACTTAAAACCTAGGATTTGTTGTAAAAAAATATTGTGAATGTTATACTTCTAAAAAAAATAAGAATAATAATAAGAGTTTAGTTAACAAACTTTTACTAGTTCTCACCTAGGTCCACCACTAACATTACTCTCTTACTTACTATTATCAATCTATCATATCAACAAGTATGAAAAATTTTGTTAAATTTTTTCTGTTTATAAAATTTCTAAAAAAAAGAAAAAATTCTACGTAGTTTATGTTAATTAGTATTAATTTTGTATCTAAAATAAAATAATTAATTTTCACCTTAGGCCCCCAAATACATCAAGCCGCCCTTGCAAGTATGGGCAAGAAACATAAGCTACATACCTCAGGAAATAAAACTTCTGGGAATAAAATAATAAGCCACACAACAACCCAAAACCACACAGACCATAGAGCAACTACAAGCCGCAACTTGAAAGGAAACCAACCTGAGGACCACCTACCTTTGGAAGAAGAACTGAAACAAAATGAGAAGAGAAGCAAAGCCATGGAGTGTAACCCAAAAAATATCACTATCAAAACAGTGGAGGCTGCTGGACAACCCCGCCAAGAACAATGAAAATCATAAGTTGGAACTGCCGGGAGCTTGGGAACCAACGTGTAGTGGATGTGCTCTCTCACCTTATGAGGGAAAAAAACTCCCAAAATCTTGTTTCTTATGGAAACAAAACAGTCCGTATCAGAGATGAAATAGATTCAATTTAGTTTACCATATCAATGTATGTTTGCGGTACCTAGTATTTGTCGAAGTGGAGGGTTGGCATTATTATGGATGGACGAAATTGAGTTGCATGTCCAGACTTTTACCTTGAATCATATTGATGTGCTTATTATGGATGACCTAGCAAACCCATGGAGGTTGACAGGTTTCTATGGATGGCCTGAGGAGCAACGAAAACAGGATTTATGGAAATTCTTGAAACATCTCCATTCTAGACACTTAGCACCCTGGCTTTGCTTTGGGGATTTTAACGAGATCCTGCAATCAAAAGAGAAGCAAGGTCGATTGCCAAAGCCACTGGCCCCAATGCAGCACTTTCGGATGGCACTTCTACATTGCGGATTGGTGGACCTGGGCTTCCAAGGTAATCTCTTTACTTGGAATAATGGTCGTGAGATGGATGATTATGTGCAGGAAAGACTAGATTGGGCATGTGCAACGACGGAATGGAGAGATAAGTTCCCACATAGCCATGTCGCTCACCTACAAATAGCATATTCTGATCATATACCAATAGTCATCACCATACAATCCCAAAGGTAGGCCAAAAAGAAAAAAATACCACAACGTTTTGAAGAGAGATGGGCCACTCACCTTAACTGTGTGAATGTCATTCAAATGGCATGGGAGGCCGAGGTGACCCCTGGCAGTCCAATGGCGAGGCTTTTTGAAAAAATAAAAAAAATGCAGGTTTGCTCTAGTTGATTGGGGCCGTGAGGTCTTTGGGTCCTCTAACATGCAATTGCAGGCAAAACAAAAATTACTAGAGGAGCTTTGCTTGCAAAATAATGCCGACTGTGTCAGCTCAATCAAAGAACTCAAAGCTGACATTAGCAACCTAATTCATTAGAATGAGCTATTCTAGCGACAAAGGTCTCGATCAATATGGTTACCTGCTAGAGATAAGAACACGAAGTATTTCCATAATCGTGCCAACCAACGCCGACGCAAAAACCATATCCCTGTTGTATTTGATAGCGAGGGTAGGTGGTGCACTACGGAGGATGGTATTGCCAAGGTGGCCGAATCATACTTCAAGGACCTGTTTGCAGCAACCCCAACAGACAATATTGAAGGTGTTTTACAAGCAGTTGAAAGACATGTCACCCCATAAATGAATGATAGACTCACCCAACAGTACACTCCCGATGAAGTCCGAACTGCCCTTTTCCAAATGCACCCATCAAAAGCGTCGAGGCCAGATGGTATGTCTCCCTTCTTTTTTCAGAAATACTAGCATATTGTAAGGCATGATGTCACTAAAGTTGTCTTATCAGTTTTGCACTCGGGTCATATGTTGAAGAAAATGAACCATACACACATTGTCCTAATTCCAAAAAAGGACCCCACACACTTAGCAAACTATAGACCCATTAGTTTGGGTAATGTTGTCTCGAGGATAATTTCCAAGGTTATTGTAAATCGATTAAAATATATTTTGCCTAATGTTGTTTCTGAATCTCAGAGTGCATTTGTGCCAAACTGGCTTATTGTTGTTAACATAACAATTGCATATGAGCTATTACACAGAATGAGAAACAGAAGAAGAGGCAAAGTGGGGCACATGGCGGTCAAGCTTAACATTAGCAAAGCTTATGACCGAGTGGATTGTTGCAGAATATTATGCGCAAACTGGGATTTGACCAAAAATGGGTGCAAGTAGCCATGGAGACCGTCACAACGGCCTTTTATTCCGTCCTAATTAATGGTGAACCAAGGGGCTTCATTACTCAATCTAGGGGTATTAGGCAAGGAGACTCATTATCTCCATACCTATTCCTCCTATGTGCTGAAGGCCTCTCGGCATTGTTAAGGAAAGCTGCTGAAACTCGGGTGTTACATAGAATCTTGTCAAGTCAACATGGGGTATGCATATCCCATCTCCTATTCGCCAATGACAGCCTCCTTTTTTGTAAAGCCACAGTAGGTTAATGCCAACAACTATTACATGTTTTGGGCCAATATGAAGCGGTCTCGGGTCAAGCCATCAATCGCCAAAAGAAGGCCTTGTTTTTTGGTAAGAATACAAAGCCGAAAGTTAGAACATTGATCCAACAAATGTTGGGGGGAAGAATAATGACACAAACTGACAAGAACCTTGGCTTGCCTATGGCCAGTGGAAAATCAAAAGTGACCACTTTTAAATACCTACAAGAGAAGATTACAAAACGAGTGATGGGGTGGAAAGAGAATTTCATTTCAAAGGCTGGCCAAGAGATTCTAATTAAAACGGTGGCGCAAGCAATCCCCACATATGCCATGATCATCTTCAAATTGCCCAAATCCACATGTGACAACATCAACTCTTTGCTTGCAAAGTATTGGTGGGGGCAAACAAAAGAAGAAAGGAAGATCCACTGGATAAATTGGAAGAAACTTTGCACACAAAAAAATGAGGGGGGAATGGGCTTTCGTGACCTCCATTCCTTTAATTTGGCAATGCTTTCCAAGCAAGCATGGAGACTAATCCATGACACCAACTCGCTATTCTACAAGGTGTATACAAGGCTCAATATTTTCCAAACAGCTCCTTCATGATGGCTAATGTAGAGAGCAATCCTTCTTTTGTTTGGAGAAGCCTTTTGACAGCAAGGGACATAATCTTTAGAGGCTCAAGGTGGCGGGTGAGAAATGGCAGAACAATTGGGGTGTACACTCATAAATGGCTCACACACAAGCCAATACCACTGACAGAGTCAGCGTTGGACATGAGATTTTGAGAACTCATAGATGAAGACACCAGGCAGTGGGACCGGGGGAAACTAGAAGCCATGTTCAGCCAGAGGACGAGGGAGGAGATCCTAGCAATACCACTCAACCATTTGCAGTCCCAAGACACGCTAGTATGAACTGAAAATACGGCCCAAAAATTCTCGGTTAAAACTGCATACCAAGTCGCTCTTCACTCTAGTACGCAAACTTGGGCAGAGCACTTTGCTGCTCGGGATGATGGGCCAACCTGGAACAAAGTCTGGGATTTGAAAGTGCCGCCGAAGGTCAGGATGTTCCTCTCGAGAGCTTGTTCAAACTGCCTTCCAACTAGGGACAAGCTGTATCAATGCCAAGTGAATGTGAATACACGGTGCGAATTCTACCTTCAGCAAACTGAGACTGTGCACCATATCCTATAGGAATGACCATTAGCTCAAAATGTGTGGGCTTTGTTCAGTGGCCGAACTCAGAAGTGCAGCAACGTGGCCAGCGACTTCTTCATTTTATTTAGGCAAATGCAGAGAAAGCTCAGTCAACAGGAGTTGAAGAAATGGGCTGTCACAGCATGGGTGATATGGACGACAAGGAACAAATTTTACTTCCAACACTACCAAACTCACCCAAAGGTGATTGCAGACATGGCGTGTGGGCTGCTTGAAGAATACCAGCGGCTCATGGACACACAGGGACAAAACTAGTTTTCTACGTTGTTTCAATGTGCTTGCGTGCATGTGTAATTTCCTATAATACACTGTAGCCACCCATGTGTGGGCACCTCTCTGGGACCATGTTGTACGTGTTTGATCGCCATTAATGAAATTTTTTATCGTTTGGATCTCCAAAAAAAAAAAAAAAATTTCATTCAATCAATAAAATTAACTTTTTTTTTTTTTTGATTGGATTAAAATTAACATTTTGATACAAAGCTTCCATAACATCAATATTTGGGTTTTTAGTTTGTGGTTGAAATGGTAAATTAAAAATAATACTATATATTATAAGAACTTAACTATAACAATAACCAAAAAAAAAAAACCCAAACATTGTTTTTTGATTTTTACATTGAGCGGCCATCAATAATCACACCTCGACTTGAAGTTAATCTTTTGTGTCAATCCTATCTGCCTAGGATCATTCACATCCTTAAAAGACCATATAAAAAACCAAAAATCAGAATCCATTTAATTTTGGCAGGAAAATTTTCAATTATTTTTTTTGAGATATTACTTTTATGAAAATATACATGAAATACCATCAAAAATAAATAAATAAATAAATAAACATGAAATATAGGTATTGCGGTATGCAGGTGTACATATAGGTCGAATCAATGGTACACAATGAATAACCTGCTATCTCTGCAATAGTATTGAGGAAATGGACCGACCCATAAGAATTAGTAATAGTATGGTTTAGGGTCTGTTTGGATACAACTTATTTTACTGAACTGAACTGAATTGAAAACTAAAAACACTGTAGAAAAATAATTTTTAAATGTGTGAATAGTGCTGTGGAACCCATTTTTAATATTTTTTTTAATAAAGTGTTCATGAACAGTACACTTTGTCTCTAGCTAAAAGTAGAAAAAAGAAAAAGAAAAAAAGGAGAAAACGAAAACGGGAAACATAGCCGTGGATCCAAACTCAACCTTAATCGAACTGAAAAGATGTATTATCCTATTTAAGATTTGCAAAAAGGAAAAAAAAGATGTAGTGTTGTGAAGTCTATAAAAGCAAGATTGATACAAATTTGATAGCACTTTAAACAAATAGTTGTCACTCAACTGAGAATTATAAAAGAGCAAACAACATTTCACCTGGTTTGTTGATAGTACAAAATGTAAGGTATCATTTTAAGCCAGAGAACAATCAATGCATAGAAAAGAGAAGAGACAAAAATAGTAGAACGTCAAAAGGTGAGAAGAGATGAGTTTGCGTAATAGTTGAGAAGTGGTAAAAGATAGATAGAGGAAAGAGCAAATTGATGCGGCACTTAATAATGAGAGTCTTATCGAGAAGATTGTAAAGAAAGTCTTTTAAAGTTTGTGTCCTATTTTATGATGCTAGCCCATATTTTGGAGAATGTGGGAAAGAATTAATGTAGAAGGGTCATGCCTAGCTCATAATATGTAGATAATAAGTGGGCTTGGGCTTTTCATAAGGTTTGGTCTGATTTTAATTTAATTTTGATCTATAGCCCATCTTTTAGATAATAGTTAAAAAAAAAAACTTAATGAAAAGGGGTTAAAAAAGCTAAATGAAATATTAGAGCGTCACATGACAGGACCTCATGCACTTCTGCATGAGGTCTCTGCTTATATATATATATATATATATATATATATATATTGATCTGATGGGCCTTTAAGCAGTTTCCTTAATGTACCATGTGGCTCCACTAATCCTACTAACAGCCCTTTGTATATTATTCGTTCCTAAACTCGGCCTAAGTTTTTAAACAGTACAGCTTATTACTATTTAATGATATATATTAATTCTTTAAGGTGTGACAAGGTTTAATTCTTTGGGGGCTAAAATATAATGAGCTATAATAATTCTAAAAAATAATTTAAATGGGCTTGTAGTCATGACCCAATAGAAAAACGAGAAGGGAAAGAAAAATTTGTTCTAAAGGTGGGTTCTAAGTGGACCTGAAGCCCAAGAATAAGATGTGCAAGCGAGATTTCTAAAAAAACTTGACCCGGATTGAATTTACTTCACAACGCTAACCCAAGAAAATACTATTTGAGTAATTCCAACAATACTTTGAAAATGCAATATCTCAGCTAAGTTAGTTAACTCTTTTAATAGTAATGTACTTATATTTGTTGTGATATAACTGTTCGAATTTGTTAGGTATACTTGGATGAAAGACTCTTTTACTTGCTTTGTTGAATGAAATTTTAGATTTAGCAAAAAAACCAAAAAAAAAAAAAGTTTTGATGAGATTATAACTACCATGACCATGGTTGTCAAAATCCCGATTTGAATCTTACGATCCTACGATTTTACGATCTCACCTGCCCAAAATGATCTAAATCTTTCAAGGATCTCAGCGATCGTTCAGGATCGTACTATTCTGATGATTCCAAACGATTTTGGTTTCTTGTAATCTTCTTTAACTTAACAGAAGGTTCAGTTAGACCCAAATGAAAAATAATATTCCAATAGATCAAGTTTTATTATTCCAATGTAGCGAGATAGAGTGTTAGTTGAAAAAAAAAAACAAAAAATAACATCCCAATAAAGTGTTACGTTTTGAGATTCTTGACATCTTAAATGATGCATACAAATGGATGTAATGATGCATGGTAATTACATCAAACTAGATGTGAACCCGCGCGTTGCGCGTGATAATTATTTTTATGGTGGTTTTATTAAAAAAAAATTTATAATTTAAACTAATCTAATAATGAGTAATGTATTTCGTAATTATATTTTTATTTATTATAAGAACAATCATAAATGTAATATAAGATCAATCCAAAATACCAAAAAAACATAAACTAAAAAAGAATTAATAAAACTTAACAATGATTAATTGAACCAATATTAGGATAAAATTTTGTTTTTGATAATCTATTAAGGTTATTTTCTTTGTAGAAATTATAATTTCGGCCGCCCAAAACATATTATCAAATAAACAATTATTAGCAAAATCTAAAAATTAAATTTCTATACATGCATTGTTATAAAATAATAATAATTAAAATAAAATTGCAAAAGTTAAAATTTGTCACCTATCCGATTATTTTTGTTTGGCTAACCTTTGCTTTTCTTTAAATAAATGGCATTATAAAGTACTTCTAGTATAACTATTAAGAGTACTTTATCCACCACAAAGGATTAAAAAATAAATAAAAATTAGTAAAGTCTCATAATTTAACATCTAAATTGAGCACTATAAAAAATCATGCTATGTAATAGAATAATATTATATTTTTATATGCTATATTTAATTCTTTAAAATGCAATAGGATAACATTTAACATTCAAAGAGAATAAAAAATAAATAAAAAACAACAACAACAATTTAAAAAACAAAACTAAATCACAACTTAAAAAACAAAACTAAATCGCATTAACCAAAAATAGAGTTTTAAAGAATATAAAAAATTATCAACCTAAAGTAGAGATGCAAGAAAAATAAAAAAATCTACCAAAAAATTTAGAGAGAGAGAGAGAGAGAGAGAGAGGGGAACCTTTTTTTTGTGAGGAAAAACTATGCATAGAATAGAAGAGATAGTGACAAATTTATAGTAAGAGGGTGTGAATAAGAAAAGACAAAAATAAAGGAAGATGAAGGGAAAGAGGAAGAATGATATTAATTTAGAGAGTAGTGGGGAGATGAAAAGGTAAAGGAGGGAGAAAGATTGAAAAAGTAGTGGGGAGATGAAATGGTAAGGGAGAGAGAAAGGTTGGAGAAGTGTACATATTAAAAAAATAAATGTTAAAAACAATTATAGGAAAATTAAAAAAAAAAAAAAAAAAAAAAAACCTAAAAGCTGAACTGAAAAGGCTTTGGGTTGGGCTTGATAGTGGAACTAAATAAATAAGAAGTGGGCTGAATTAATTATACAGATTTATTATAGGGTGATAATGAGAGTAAATAAATAAGTAGTGGGCTGGATTTATTATAGGATAATAGTGAAAGTAAATAAATAAGTAGTGGGCTGCATTTATAGGGCTGAAAAATGTAAAAACCATTTTAAAATTATAGGAAAATTATATTTTAAAAAAGAAAAAAAAAAAAAAAAAGAATGACGTGGCAGCTGATGTGGCGCAACTTGAGAGCAGCAACATTAAATGCTACGCTTCAGCTTCTAGTAATATATAGATGGATGCAAATTTTTTATTTTTTGTGAATATATAATTTATGTGATTATTTAACATACCAATTTTTTTTTTCTCAAATAATGTAGGATCTTACGATCTACGAGCCCACCTACCTCCAACGATCTTACGTAGGATCCCAATTTTAACAACTATGACCATGACCATCCAATATTGAGAACCTCTAACATGAAACTTAATACTCAATTGGATGAGCTTATTTTCATATCTTATTTTATTTATTTCTTAAGCATGATTTTAAAAAAATTAATTAAAATTATTTACATCATAAAAAAAATTTATTGAAGGAAATAAATTCAACAAATGACACACTTGCTAGATAAATTCTTTCTTGTCAAATGGAGGTGGTGTTTTGTATAACTAAGATATTTTAAACCTCAGTGGTGTTATATATCCAGCTACATAAAGTCTTCATCTTTTAAATAGTTGGTAGGAATGACCACATCACTTCAGGAAAAAATAAAAATAAATAATGGTTTTTTTATTATTGTGAAAATGAAGGAAACTATAGCCTTAAGTTACAATTAATATTGTAACTAAATTTTGTCAATAAAAAAAATTTGTGAGAACAGAAAATAGTGGTTGCCTTGCCTTTCTCATCAACAGTAATATTCTGATATGGCTATTATTGATGACGTGGCAGGGTCAGTTAAAGAAGCTGAGTTGGAGGAGTATTTCGAATTTACTGTGGAGGAAAATTGGGCTCAAGTGTATGTAAATATCATTTTCTTAATGGGCTTTACGCAAGTGGCAGTGCAACAATTGGATCTTTCCCCCAAATTGATCTCAATATGGGCGTTGAATGCGCTTCAAGCTCTTTGGGCTATCCTTGGATATGACTTATGAGGTACCGACGATTTTTTTTTTTTGGTTTCTTTAAAGGATTATTCTCTTTTAATCGTGAGGAAATTGTTTCACATTATCTTAATTATTTTCACAATACTTTTGCATTTACACGTATTTCCACAATGCTTAAATAACGTTACTAGAACAATATTATCAAACAGGTCATTAATTATTTTGCCGCTGATAGTAGTAGTACACTATCATATGCCAGCTATTTTTGAGTGCTCTTTTGCGTGAATACATAATGATGGTAGGAGATATTTGCTTAGTGCTTTGTTATTTATGTGAACAATATCCAAGAACCTTTCATCAGTAAGCATCTTCTTGGTATTTTGTAAAGAAGTCATTTCATCATTTTCCTTAAAAGATATTGGAACTAGGATAAAATGGGATTTTCCTTCACATTATGTGTCTAGCTGATGTTTTATTTTACACAAACCCAAAATATATTGTCATGAATCCTCCCTTTCATCGATGTTGGTTTAGAGGTTTTGAGTACTATTATACAGCTGAAACAAATTGAGATCACTATCATCATTATATGTTGCTCAGTGACTCTACTATTTAGAGCCCTACTTTTTTCAATAAAATTTATTTCACACACATATATATAATATATGCTAATGAGGTCTAGCTCAATTTGCACCTCCCCTTAAAAGTTTTAGGTGGAGGATGATGTTGTGGGTTCAAGACCCATCAGCTGCTTGTGTAAATTTCTAATGTGTCTGTGTGTGTTGGTTTGTAAATCCATTTTCTTCCTTTCTCTTAGGCTTTCTCAATATGAGTTTAAATGGGTACATTGCTTTTCTGATGGTATTTATTTAAATCCTTCTAATTCCTCATTATTGACCTGGGATCTTGTCATTATCATCTCCTTTTATGCTTTCCTATTTTTGTTTGATATATTTATCAAAACTTGTCCTTAACTCCATGTTTCATTAGGACCCTTAGCCATCCCTAGATTTGGCTTGATGGCACTCATCAATTGATTGGTGAGCATATGATGTGTCTACACAATCTATTTTCTTCTCTTCTTTTACCTTCTTCTATTCTGCTTCCACCAGAACCATCCCTTTATTATGATGCAGTAGCACCCCCATTTTTTAGTAATTATTGCTGAAAGGCACCAATCCTTAGGGCATTGGGCTCAGTAATGACCTAAACATATACATGTGAAGCATTGGATTTCTTCATTACCTTTGAGGTAGAATCCTGCTTCATTGAATGTCATATGAATCAGCAAAGTTTTCTTAAGTACAGTAATTAGGTTTTTTCTGGTTATCTTTAGAAGTTTAAACAATGCCAAACATTGGACTGTATTTTTGGATGGATCATTTGAAGACCAGATGTTTCTAAGATGGGATCATAATGGTGTTGCCAAAGTAAATAAATAATAAGGCAATTGAATTAGAAAGGAAATATGTGTGAAGTGATCTTTAAGGATGGTGAAGTGCTAGGCTGCGAAGTATAAGATTGTGATTTGACTCTTGTGAGTGGCCACTGTATATTGAGGTTGTGTTCTTGTCAGAAATTATTGGTGAATTCTGCCCCAAGGGCACTGCATATCTAATAGAATGTAGCAAAAATATGGAATGTATCTATGGTTTCTTAAATGAGTTCCGTGAGATGTAAATGTCAGTACCATAAATGGTTTCTCAGTTATTTTAGTGTTAAAATTTTAAAAGAACAACTGGAACAAGTACAGGAGAAGTAACTTGAAGGATTTTACTGCCAGAAACACGGTAGGAGCCTTTATTTGGGCAGTTTTGGCTTCCCGACTCTCATGGGATGTAGCATCAATTCTGCTTTTGTGTTCACTGTTTTATATTTACATTTTTAAAAAAACTTGTTAAAATAACCTCTATATTTTACTTATAAAAAAAGTGTTCCCTGTTTGATCTTATTCAGCTTTTTATTTATTTATTTATTTATTATATTGTTGATAACTAGGTGAAAGGACAGCAAACATTTTGAAGCACCTTTTTCCAGTGCCAAAGCCAGATACCAAACGCATTATAACTTTTGCTAATGAGTCTGACTATATTTCATTCAGGTTGGTTTATTGTTTGATTCTTTTAGCGATGCTTCTATTGGCTATTCTCTAGTTTGTTAAACTTCTGTCAGCAATGATTATGTTAGCTTGGACCTATTACCTATATTATCTCCATTGACATAAATTACGTGTGAATGTGTGTTCACAATGTTTAACATAAAAAAAGAAAAAGGGCAAATTGCACTTTCCCTCACTAAACTTTAGGGATGTTGCAGCCAAGAGCCTTGTAACTCAATTGGCATCTCTTGATGTTTCTAACAAAGGTGTCTAGGGTTCAAATCCACCCTCCCTCAACTATTGAATCATAAAAATAAATAAAAAAGAAAGAAAAAAAGGGGTAGTTGCAATGTTCGCCTAATTGATTGGTAATAGGCAAAGTGCCCCTCTCCATGTTTGTGTATTTACAGTAATTAACCTATCAAAAAGTGTGTATTTACAGTAATTAGCATATAAATCAAAAAGAGCAAATTGCAGATTTCCTTCCTAAGCTTTGGGTGGTTGCAATGCCCTTTGATTGATTGGTTATATGCAAATTGCCCCCATTGTTTCAAATTTACGTTGGAGTCAATTTTTTTAACAAAAATTTCTAGTTTTTTTCTTAAATTCATGCCTGGGCCCACATGAATATCATTTGAAATGGCACTTATGCCCTTAATGATGCCAATTCTATTTGGATTTCACATGAAATGTCAAATGCCAAATTTTGGAATGAGTCTTGATGTGGAACTATGGCTGAACAGCACACATGTTTGCTTTTGAACCCTATTAACAACTTGTAAACAATCAGGCATCATATTTATGAGAAGCATGGAGGTCCTAAATCCATTGAGCTTAAAGAAGTCGGTCCTCGGTTTGAAATGCGGCTTTATAAGGTATTTTATGCTACTTTGTTACTTTTCAGTAAAGCTTAATTTTTTTGAAGGATTATTCTCTTTTAATTGTGTGGAAATTGTTTCACAACACCTTAAATAATTTGCTTCTGGTATTACACTATCATATGCTAGCTATTGTTGGGTGCTATTTTGCGTGAATACATAATGATCGTAGGAGATATTTTTGCTTTGTTATTTATGTGATCAACATCCAAGAACCTGTCACAAGTAAGCATGTTCTTGGGGTGGCCATTACCAACACCCCCCTCTTTTTTTACCCACTGTGCTTTCGAATGGTGGGGTTGGGGGGGTGAGGGGAGGCTTCTTAGTATTTTGTAAAGAAGTCATTTCGTTATTTTCCTTTTAAGATATTGGAACTATGATGATCAAATGGGATTTTCATTCACATTCTCTATTTAGCTGATGTTCCATAATATTTCTTGTCATGAATCCTCTTTTTCATCGTTGTTGGTTTAGAGGTTTTGAGTACTACTATACAGCTGAAACAAACTGATATCACTATCATCATTATATGTTGCTTTGTGACAATTAGAGCCTACTTTTTTCAATAAAATTTATTTCACACACAGACACAGACACAGACACAGATATATATAAGGTCTAGCTAAATTTGCACCTCCCCTTATAAGTTCTAGGTGGAGGATAATGTTGTGGGTTCAAGACCCATCAGCTGCATGTGTAATTATCCTATGTGTGCATATTGGTTTGTAAATCCATTTTCTTCCTTTAGGTTTTCTCAATATGAGTTTAAACTGGTACATTCCTTTTCTGATGGTATTTATTTAAATCCTCCTGTCATTATCATCTCCTTTTATGCTTTCCTATTCTTGTTCATTATATTTATCCGAACTTGTCCTTAACTTCATGTTTCATTGGGACCCTTAGCCATCCCCACTATTTGGCTTGATGTCATTCATCAATTAATTGGTGAGCACTTGTTGTGTCTACACAATCTATCTTCTTCTCTTCTTTTTACCTTCTTCTGTTCTGCGTCCCCCAGAACTATCTCTTTATTGTGATGCCGTAGCACCCCCCATTTTTTAGTAATTATAGCTGAAAGGCACTGATCCATAGGGCATTGGGCTCAGTAATGACCTAAATATATACATCTTAGCATTGAATTTCTTCATTACCTTTGAGGTAGAATCCCGCCACTTCACTGGAATCAGCAAAGTTTTCTTAAGTATACATTTTTAACAGTAATTAGGTTTTTTCTGGTTATCTTTACTAGTTTAAACAATTTCAAACATTGGACTGTATTTTTGGATGGATCATTTGAAGACCAGATGTTTCTAAGATGGGATTGTAGTGGTGTTGCCAAAGTAAATAAATAATAAAGCAACTAAATTAGAAAGAAAATATGTGTGATGTGATCTTTAAAGATGGTGAAGTGCTAGGATGTGAAGCATAAGATTGTGATTTGACTCTTGTGAGTGGCCACTTAGAAAGTATTTGAGGATAGCCACCCCTCCTAGAATCCTACTTATAGGAACTAGCACTTGGAAATGGCCTTTATTATATGAACTGGTATAAAAGGTCTTCATAGGTTTTTTCATTTTGTGTATCAACCTTCTGGCTGGTAGCTTTGTTAACTTTCTACCCAACAAATGTTGTTCCCTTTGAAAAAGTGTACATTGTAACAGCATTGTAACAGAGTCATATTGACTGATTTGACTTCAATCTTAAATGCTGTCCTTAATACTATAATGTGGGAATAAAAGAGAGGAACAGTTGTAGCGAAGGATCATTTGGGGGAGTAGGAAAAACTTACCCACCGATATTTGAAATGGACATTTTTTGGAATAGAGCAAATTGAAGGGTGGAGGACAACGTTTTTTTGGTTAAGGAAGTCTATGGCTGCAAATGGCTCTTATTTCCTCAATGCTATATTAAATGACTCTTATTTCCTCAAAGCTATATTACTGCCCTTTGGCATTTAATTATAAATTTAACCTTTGGGAGTGATGATTATTCTGGCGTTCAATTCAAGGTGGGTAAGAATCTTTTGTGATTGTCTGCAATCTGCATTAGCCAATAGCCACAGCATCACTTTGTTCCAAATATCAATGAGGTAGTAAATCCAAAGACTTGTGATCCTGGAGGGGTAAAAAGATTACAAATCTACAAATATATTTCTGAAATGCTCACACATAACTAAATAAATATTATATGTGCGCGTGTGTGTATATATATATTCCCTTTGTTGACAGGAGGAGTCTTAGTTCATGTTAAACCTGATTGATCTTTGGGTTTTATGTCCTCAAATATATATTACTACTCTTTGGGCTTCAAATTATATAGAAAAACACTTGGGAGTGGTAGTCACTCTGGAGTTAAATTCATGGTGGGTAAGAGTGCTGGTTTATGATATCCTGCATTAGCCACGGCATCACATTGTACCAGATATCCTAGAGGTTTATGTCCATTGATGAGTAATCCAAAGACCTGTGATTCCTGAGGGGTATAAGGATTGTAGATCTATAGAAACATATTTCCGAAATTAATAGTTTTTTTTTTTGGTTGTTGTGTTGTTGGAGAAAAAGGACCTTAATTCATATTAAATAAGCATGAGTGATTTATGGGTGTACCTATTCTAATTGTTTTGTCAAACAATAGAAGACCTTTTGCCATAGTATGTTGTTTTTTATGGTTCCTTAGCACATTGCCTGTACTTCGGTTTTTTTATTGTACCTTTTCATCCTTTTTTGGAATGAAGCATTATTTACTTGGCAATTGAAAAAAAAAAAACCAAGAACAGCAACAGGAGACCTTATCTCCACAATTTTTAATACTCACAACATGTCAAACCCAAGACCTTGACTATTAAAGGTGTAGAAATACGCTACCCTAATGATGCCACTGGTTATACACCGTTAATTTTAGTTGTAATGCTTTTGATCCACTTGAGCTGATGCCAAGCTTTCTATTGGTGTCTATAGTTCCTCAGCATCTATTCATAATTTGTTGCTCTCTACTTAGATGTTGGATTGCTCTCTGTAATTTTTAGCTTGTTATGTAATTTGCTTGTATTTGATTGTTCTACTCGGTATCTCTTTGTTGCTGTCTCAGATAACATTAGGAACATTGGATCAAGATGAAGCTCAGACTGAATGGGTCATCAGACCATACATGAACACAACCAAGAAAAGGAAGTTTCTTGGGGATTGATGCCACCTTAGAGAAAATATTACGCTTTGTTTTGCAGCGATTTTGGCCCCAGATATGCTTAAGCTAGTTGCTTGTTATCATACACTGTCAGGTATATTTATAGAAATGTGAAACTTCATAAATTTGATGATGGAACCTTTTTAGTTTCATTTGAGGGATTTGAGAAAGTGGCAATTTTTTTTTTCTTTATATTTGTAATTGTGAATTTGTGAGGCTGTGATATTATCTCCATGGGAGAAAGTGGGGGCTTAGCATAATTAATAAGCAATTTAAATTTCGTGTCATTTGAATATTATTTAGGACAAAATTTGGCTACAAACTTGGTTTTAGCCTAAGGCTACAACTTCAATTAAAAAAAAAAAAACATGGTTATATATTTTGAAAATCTAACTATTAGAATTTATATTATTTATGTTCTTAACATGCATATCAAATTTTATATTAATAAAAAATGTTATTAACTTTTCGATCCACAAACTTACTTTTTATGCATAATTTTATTCTACAAAAATTTGAAATTTAAACTTTGATTGATGACATAATTATTGGTATTTAATCTTTTGAAAATTTTGTAAGTATGAAGAATATACGAAAAAAATGTAATTTAATGGTGAATTTGTCAAAATTCACACTCAATAAAAAGATATTAAGTGAAGTTCTAGCCTTAGACTATAACAAAGTTTGTTGCCAAAGTTTATCCAATTATTTACTATTTAATCTAGAAATTTATTTTTTGTGCATAATTTTATATTGCAAAACTGGAAATTTAAACATTTAATTGATAATATAACTTTTGATGTTTGATTTTTTAGAAATTTTGTAAGCATGAAAGATATAAGAAGAAAATGTAATCCATGATGGATTTGTCAAAATTCATATTCAATAAAAAAAAACATTGAGTGCAGTTGTAGCCATTGATTGACAAAGTTTGGCCAGTTGATTTGTTTAAATAATATACATGAATAATTTTAAATGGACGAAATTCCAATGACTTCCATTCTTACTAAAATATTAAAGTGGCTACTTATTACAAAAATTAAACTATTAAATTGCATATTATTTATGTTTTTAACATACATGTTAATTTTTTTTTCAAACGAATATTATTTACCATTCGATTCACAAATTTTTTTTTATGCATATTTTTAGACTATAAAAATTGAAACTTTATACATTTAATTGATGACATAACTATTAGTCTTTAATTTTCTAAAAAAATTGAAAAGATTTAAGTACAGAAAATATAATAAGAAAATATTATGGATTAGATGAAAGGACAACAACCGTAAATTTGTAAACAATGTTAATCAGCATTCCCTCTCATTAAGGTTCTTTCTCTTGTGCATTAAACATTAAACCTAAGGCCCCGTCTTACAAAAAGGGGGAAAGAGATATTGCTTGGACTAAAAAAAAATTATTGTGGCTAACCATATTACTGTTGCTAGTCAGCAAAATAATCATGCTGGCCAACAAAGTTCATCATAAATCAAATTCACTTTTTCAAAAGTAAGCACTCAAAGTTTTTGCCTTTCGTTTTCTTGTCCTCATTTATTTATTTATTTTTACTGTTGCTGGTCATCAATATAATTCACTGGCTAGCTTAAGTTAAAAGATATTTTTAATGGGTACTTTAGGCCAATTATTATCTATTATTTAAAAAAAAAAATTTGACATGATTTTTACGAAAAATGAAAAAATTAAGTATAAAAATATTAATTACTTTTTTTTTTATCTTTAAAACTTTTCTAAAATAGTTTGTTAATGAAAATTTCAATCTATAATATCTGCTGCTAATGATAAAGAAGTTTCAACTTATATCGTTCGCTCCTGATGATAGCTCTTTATTGTTAAACCAAGACACCAATTAGTTTTTTATGCAGGTGAAAATTAAATCTCAGATCTCTTATTCAACCATAAAAAATTTTACCAATTAAGTTAATTAAAACCAATGTTATAAATTGCACTTAAGTCATCTTTTAACGTTTCAAAAGTAAATGCTAGAGTCTTTCTTTTTTCCTTTGCAGTTACAAACACTACGGGAATGCTAACCCAAGAATATAATGGCTGAAGTAACACCAAACATTCTAACTAACATACTAACATCTAAATTGGTAAGTTTATAAGTGAAATTTTGTACATTAAACCGACGAAGATAAACTAGAGAAATTAACTTCTCTGATTTACCAAAAAAAAAAAAGAAATTAACTTCTCTCACTCACTTTATAGTAGTTGGTAGGAAATGGGAACCACCACAACTGATAGCACATGCACAGCTACAAAAGAAAGAATCAAAATTTTCAATTATTGTACTTCCTGGAAAAGGTGCAATGACCGTGCTTGGGATCCACCAGGACCACCACTATGCGCAATTATTCATTCATTTCATAGAAATCAATTCAGTGGTTCACATTTGATTCACACATTTAGTGGTAAAGGACGATTATGTTGCACGCCTTAAAAGCAAAAGATGAATTAAAAAAAAAATTTATATATATATATATATATATATAAGTGATAGGTTTAATTATAATATCTTCTTCTTTATGCTATTTAAGACGTACAAAGGATAAACTGTTTGTAAAGAGTATTAGAAACAAATTCTAACTATAAGTTACATTATTTACAAGATATCTATTTTTATATAATAACTGAATGTAAAATGCATTATATTTTCTTAAAGAATAAAAAAAACATGGTTATGTATTTTAAAAGTCTAACTATTGGAATTTATATTCTTTATGTTCTTAACAGGCATGTCAAATTTTGTACCAATCAAATATTATTTACTTTTTGATTTACAAACTTACTTTTTATGCATAATTTTATGCTACAAAAATTTGAAATTTAAACTTTAATTGATGATGCAGCTATTTGTATTTAATCTTTTGAAAATTTTGTAAGCATAAAGGATATATAAAGAAAATGTAATTTAATGGAAGAGTTGTCAAAATTCATACTCAATAAAAAGATATTAAGTGGAGTTCTAGCTTTAGACTATAACAAATTTTGTTGCCAAAGTTTATCATATTATTTACTATTCCATCTATAAACTTATTTTTTGTGCATAATTTTATACTACAAAACTTGAAATTTAAACATTTAATTGATAATATAACTATTAATGTTTGATCTTTTGAAAAATTTGCAAGCATAAAAGATATAAGAAGAAAATGTAATCCATGAAGAATTTGTCAAAATTCATATTTAATAAAAAATATATATATTAAGTATAGTTATAACCGTTGGCTAACCAAGTTTGTAGCTAAATTTTATCATTTTTCTAATAAGTCAATTGATTTGTTTAAATAATACACATAGATAGTATCAAATGGACAAAGTTCCAATGACTACAATTCTCACTAAAAAATTAACATGGCTATATATTGCAAAAATCAAACTATTAGATTGCATTTTATTTATATTTTTAACATATATGTCAATTTTTTTTTTCCAATCGAATATTATTTACTATTCAATTCATAAATTTATTTTTATACATACTTTTAGACTACAAATATTTAAAATTTAAATATTTAATTAATGATATAGCTATTAATCTTCAATTTTTTGAAAATATATAAGTGAACATAATAAGAAAATATTATGGATTAGATGAAAGGACAGCAACTGTAAAATAGCAAACAATGTTAATCAGCATTTAGCGAAAAAAAAAAGGTTAATCAGCATTCCCTCTCATTAAGGTCCTTTCTCTTGGGCATTAAACCTAAGGCTCGCTCTTATAAAAGGGGGAAAAAGATATTAGTTGGACTAAAAAAGAATTATTGTGGCTAAGCATATTACTGTTGCTAGTCAGCAAAATAATTACACTGGCTGACAAAGTTGATCATAAATCAAATTCGCTTTTTCAAAAGTAAACACTCACAGGGGCAAAGGAAAATGCCTCACAGCCAGTTAAAGGTAAGTCTTTTGTCTTTTCTTGTCCTCATTTATTTATTAATTTTTATGGTTCCTAGTCAGCAATATGGCTCTCTAGTACGTTATTCTTGTTTTGTAAAAATATTTGTGGGTAAAAAATATATGAAAAAACTTGTAAAATTGATGAAACATTGAAAATTATTGTTTAAACAGCAATACCAAACATCCTCATAATTTTTTGGCTACCGTAATTTAAGAGATATTGTTAATCGGTACTTTTAAGTAAATTGTTAATTTCTTATTTAAAAAAAGTTTTGGCATGACTTTTATGAAAAATAAAAAAAACTAGTATTAAAATATTAATTACCTTTTTAAAAAAAAAAAACTTTTCCAAAATAGTTTGCTAATAATTACATTTTTTTTTATAGATAATTTCAACTTATGACGTCTACTATGATAAAAAGCTTTTCTTAAATGGTTTGTAACAATTGCACCTTTTTTTAGACAGTTTTCTAAAATAGTTTGTCAACAATTGCACTTATTTTTTTAAATAGTTTCAAACTATGATGTCTGCTTCTGATGATAAATTTTTATCATCAAACTAAAACACCAATCTATTTTTAGTGTAGCGAAGATTGAACTTCAAATTTCTTATTCAACTATAAAAGATTTTACAAATTGAGTTAGCTGAACCCGCATTAACAATTGCACTTAAGTCATCTTTTAACCTTTCAAAATTAAAAACTAGAGTCTTTCTTTCTTCCTTTGCAGGTACGATCACTACAGGAATGCTAACCCAAGAATATAATGGTTTAAGTAACACCAACCATTCTAAGATACTAACATCTAAGTTGTAAGTTTATAACTGAAATTTTGTATATTAAACTGACGAAGATAAGCTAGAGAAATTACGGGGCCTGTTTGGTACATAAATTTAAACAACAGTTTTTAATTTTTTTAAAAAATATATATTAATAAAAAAATATATAAAAATACTTATAATATTTAAAAATTAAAAATATATATTTAAATTGATGTAACAAACAAACCCTACTCCTCTCACTCACTTTGCAGTAGTTAGTAGGAAGTGTCGAAGTGAGAGCCACGGCACAGCACAGCTACAAAAGAAAGAGTCAAATTTGCAATTATTGTGCTTCCTGGAAAAGGCGCAATGACAGTGTTTGGGATCCACCACCACGCGCAATTATTCATTCATCCCGTTAAAATCAGTTCAATGGTTCACATTTGATTCACTTTTTTTTTTTTTTAAATATAAGTGATAAATTTAATTATAACCCCTTTTTTTTTATACTATTTAAGACATATAAAGAATAAATTATTTATAAAGAATACTAAAAATAAACTTTAATTGCACATTATATTATTTATAAAATATTTAATTTTATATAATAATTAAATGTTAAATGTACTACATTTTTATGAAGAAAAAAAACTTACAAAATTTTAAACATTTTCAAATAACAAATATTGATAGCTTAGTTTAAAAAATCGCTGAATTTTGTCATGCATAGTGCAGGTTTACGACTAGTATTAAAATAAATATACTGTCTTAGGTTGTCACTAATACAACACATGTCAACTCATTTAAAGAATATAACCCAAAGTGATTAACATATTTTTACAAAATTTTAAACATTTTTAAATAACAAATATTGATAGCATAGTTTAAAAAATCTAACATAGTGTATCAACTATAATTTATTAGAAAATAATCAAATTATTTTAAAAATAGCTTGGAACTCCCTTATAAGCCTTATTTATTATTTTAACTTTTTACTTGGAAAAAAAAAATCGCTGAATTTTGTCATGCATAGTGCAGGTTTATGACTAGTGTAGGGACCAGGTTCGCGCACTACCTCAATGGGGTGAGTGGACTCAAGCCCAGTTAGCCCGATACAAAGAATTTGTAGAGTATGGGTTCAAGAGGTGGGCCCTAATAAGAGTTGCAACAACTAAATATGATAGGGAATGGGTTGGATGACAAGAGAATAAGCTTAAGGGTAAGATATGGCTCCTCGGCCCTCCTCTTAGGGGCTGGAAGTTCTTATTTCTTCTTCAATGCCTGGTTACAGGGTTGATACAAATGCTACCATATATTCTTTCTCTCCAAAATCCCGCCCCCCTTTCTGAGGGACTCCTTATATTATATATCCCCCCTTTAGTTAATCTTGACCCTCCATTTGTTGGTCATGCAGGCTACTACTTAAGTGCTTATCCCATCGGTCACCTTCTTCTTCTATCTGTGAGTTGCAACAACTGTGGCAGCACTGCTCAGGGGCTATTTCTCCATTAATGCAGCTAGAACATTAGGTGTGGGCATTTAATGTAGAGGTGACAGTTTGTCCTGGAATTGCTCCTCCACCATGCTTCTGTGGCTGACCCGTTGTACTTGTCTTTTCTTTGGGGACGTTCTGAAGGACCACCTTTGATTGTGCTTTGTTCTTCCTCTCCATGGTCTCGGTTGGCCGAGGACATGATTGTCCTCAGCAGTGCTTCTTGGTAACTGGATCTTCTTTGATTCGTCCTCGGACATTTCTTCATTCTCGGTGCGGGCCTTGGGCCTAGTATGAAGTGGGCCTGGGTTGTCAAAACCCTGTCCCCACAACTAGTATTAAAATAAATATACTGTCTTAGGTTGTCACTAGTACAACACATGTCAACTCATTTAAAGAATATAACCCAAAGTGATTAACATATTTTTATATTTTGTAAACACATAAATTTTAATTATTATTAGAATATAAATTCTTCTTAAATTTTATTTCATATAATTATACTATAAAATCTAAAAGTTCTTATTACAAGAGTTTCCACCAGAATTTATAAATACAAATCTAAAAAAGATAAAATGAAATGAGACATTTTTCTTTATTTTTGATGAAAGAGAAAGGGGTCTTAGAGTTTCAAATTTCAATAGAAAATTCAATGCCATACGTAATTATTCAATTTGATATTTAAATTATAATTTACATAGGAAAGAAATGAATTTTATTTATATAAATTAAACAAGTTTAATTGTGTCAAAATGGGTCAATCTATCTTAATAGAGATAATGAATCAAATCATTTGGAGTTATTCACATTATATTGGACAATGAAAATTAACTATAAAAATTCAAATTATCTTTGGAGAATGTATTTTTTATGTTATCCAATGTTGATAAGATTATTGAAACTCAACAAACTCATTTCCTTTTTCCCTTAAAGATTATCTATTTTGATTGGTTTTTTATGAAGAGATAGGCATATCCAATTCCTTTTGTTTATTACTTAAAAATACAATAAAAATAAATAAATCAGTTAGTCCTATACTTCTTCAATCTTCTTCTTTTTCATGAACAACCTTATCAAACAACTTCCTTCTCTAAAAAAAAAAAAAAAAAAAAAAAAAAAAAACCCTTATCAAATAACTTCCACTCATTTTCTTAATTTTAATTTTTACTGTTGGGAAGTAAACTTCATAGTTCCTTCCAACTAGTCAAATTTGTCCTTTTCTTTTCGTATCTTCTTTTTCAGAAACACTTCCACTACATTTATTATTTATTTTTAGGAACTAAAGTTCCTTCCACTAGCTGAACAACTTGACTCGGCATTGAATTTTCTTCACATAAAAGTTACAAACTGAAACATTACAAGAAAAGACCCTTCAATTGTAACCTCAAAATAATTGTTTGAGTAAAGCACACCAACCATTCTACTTGTTCATTATGATCCTTTCAACCTAAAAAAAAAAAAAAATTGTTGATCTAAAATCAAAGCTGGATGTATTTATTTCCATTGCTTCTTTAGTTTAATTCTAAGTGAAAATATTTAAAATTGAATAACTGTAATTTTGTATAATAAACCCATGAAAATAAACTCAATTAACTAGATAAATTCCTTTGTCTTACACACTTTTTAGTTTTTAGTAGTTGATAGGAACCACACTTTCAGCAAAAAAAAAAGTTGATAGGAACCACACAGACTGATAGGCAGTACCGTAGTACAGCTGCACAAAGAGCCATATATGTCAGATTCTTTCTCAATTATTGTGCTTATAACGTGTCTCGAATCCACCTCAACGCGCAATTATTCAATCACCTTTTATTGAATTCAATTCAATGGCTATCTAGTAATACCTACAAACCCCCACGTTTTCCTTGAACTCGAAGGGCCAATTTATGGTGTGCCTTTGTTTAGCGTGGATAGAATCTCTCTCTCTTGTATGAGGTATTTGTTTTAGAGGTATTTGTTTTTAAAAACAAATGAAAAATATTTTCTTACATATTTTTATAAAAAATAAGACAAATATACAACTTTTAAGAAGTGTGTGCTAGTAGGCTACACAACTCTTCTGATTTTCTGCCTAAATGAATTTTATTTATATAAGTTAAACGAGTTTAGTCATGTCAAAATGGTTCAATCCTTCTTAATAGAGATAATGCATTAGATTATTTGGGGTTATTTATAATATGTTAGAGAATGAAAATTAGTTATAAAAAATCACATTATCTTTGAAGAACATGTGGTTGGTGTTATCCAATGCTGATAAGATTATATAAAACTCAACAAACTCATTTCCTTTTTCACTAAAAGATTATCTATTTTGATTGATTTTTTATGAATAAATAGTCATATCTGATTCCTTTTGATTATCACTTAAAATACCAAAAAAAAAAAAAAAAGAGTTAGTCCTATAATTCTTAAATCTTCTTCTTTTTCTTGAACAAACTTTTCAAACAACTTCCAATCTCTTAATTTTTACTTTTAGAAAGTAATAAACTTCATAGTTCTTCCCACAGAAAAACACTTTATTCCACTAAGATATTTTTGGAACTAAACTTCCTTCCAACTAGTCAAATTTGTCATTTTCTTTTCTTATCTTCTTTTGAGAAACAAGTGAGCAACTTCCAGTATATGTATTTATATACTTTTAGGAAGTAAAGTTCATTCCACTAGCTCAAAAACTTGACCCCGCATTGAATTTTCTTGACATAAAGTTACAAACATTACTAGAAAAGATGCCCCAATTATTGTAACCCCAATGGAAATAATGGTTTGAGTACCAAAGTACCAACCATTCTACATTATGATCCTTTCAACCCAAAAAAAAAAAAAAAACTTGTTGATCTTGATCTTTATACTGCTCCTTTCTATTATCGGAAATTACAGAAAAAGACACCTCGCTCCTGTGCTAACTCAAGGACCAACGATTCTAAAATCAGAGCTGGATGAGTTTATTTCCATTATTGCTTCTTTATTTTATTTGTTAAGTACAGTTTTTTAAAATGTATAACTCTAATTTCGTACAATAGACCGACGAAAATAAACTCAATTAACTAGATAAATATTCCTGTCTCACTCACTTTTCAGTAGTTGGTAGGAACCATACAGACTGATAGGCAGCACAGCTGCACAAAGAGCCACATATATATATATATATATATATATATATATATATATGTGTGTGTGTGTGTGCGCGCGCGCGGAGCGCAGGTGTTCAATTCTTTCTCAATTATTGTGCTGGGATCTACCACAACACACTATTATTTAGTCTCTCTTTTGTGTTCATTTATTTGTTTTTAAAAACAAATAAAAATCATTTTCTTTAAAAAAAAAAAAAAGACAAATGTAAAACCTTAAAAAAGTGTGAGCCACCATGTTTCACAATTTGTTTATATATAAATATATATATATATATATATATATATATATATATTTACAAAAAACTAATGTATTTTTATTTGTTTTTAAAAACAAATAAAAATAATTTTCTTTTAAAAAAAAAAAAGACAAATGTAAAACCTTAAAAAAGTGTGAGCCACCATGTTTCACAATTTGTTTATGTGGAGCCAGTTGCCCGAAAAACTAACAGAGCACATAAAAAGTGGGCTTGTGGCCCAACGGCCCAAACCGAAGACACTCGTCCGTCCGAGGATACTCCTTCATCCGAGGATACTCCTCCGTCCGAGGATACTCTTCTGTCCGAGGATGAGATCCATCCCTCAAACCAGTTTTAGAAGTGGGCGTAACTATCTTAGTTGACAGAGAGTTTCGCAGAGTCACATGCAAACTAAACTAAATGAATATTGATCAAAGGAGGAACCGGAAAAGGTAACAAATATCTCCTAAAAAGCTGCTGCTCCACATTAAATGCATCCCACCTAACTCTCTGGCCGCATTAATGTGGAAGTGATACCTGAACGATAACCAAGCAGCCTTATAACCACCAAGCGAAGGATCCGGGACGTGTTGGATGGGACAGAAAGAAGTTCCCAGAAGGGAACTTACACGTGTACGGTGAAAGTAGAATGAGAAAGTAGTATATAAGGTGAAGTCGAAATACTCTGTGGGGGACTTTTTGGAAAAAAAGAAAATAGGAGCACTAAAAACCGGGCCAAGAGAAAGAAAGAGAACATCTGTCCCTCATTACCTTGGAAATTCCTTTTGCTGCGCTAGAACTATGTCTTTTTCTATTCACTGGAGCTAGTTCTTACGTCCACACTCTACAAATTTTATTGTCCAGGGTCCAAGACAATTTGAGTCCCTACAATTGGCGCCGTCTGTGGGAAGAGCTTGGTCCGATCGTAGGAAAAGACAGGTGCAACAGCTAATGGCAGAAGGAGCACCACAGCAAGTGGACACTAGTCCACATCAAGCAGAGTCTAGGGGACCCCAACATGGCACACCGTTGGTGATCCGTGAACGAAGGGGAGATTGCGAGGGAAGCGTGCGAACAACCCACACGGAGAGGAGCCAGACTCGAGGGAAGAGCCATGTCTCCCATGCGAAGGACGGTAAAGACATGCAACGTGAGATCGATATGTTAAGAAGGGAATTACAGTACGAACGACGAAAGCAAACGAGTAAGGACGCGAAGCAAGCCTCCGATGAGTCAGACGATACAAGTTACAGGCGACAGTCTAGAACCCCGCCCAGTGAGCTTTCTTCCCACGGTAAAGAGCGTTACAGTCGACGGACGTACAAAAGTTCACCTCAGCAGGGCTTAGGGAACGAGGCTTTGAACAAGGCGCTGAGTCAAGTCTCCAAGTCGCCGTTCACGCGACGCATAGAGGACGCAAGTCTTTCTCGGAGGTTCCATCAACCTACGTTCACCATTTATAATGGTTAGACGGACCCGGTGGAGCATGTTAGCCATTACAATCAGAGGATGGCCATCCATTCTAGGGACGAGGCCTTGATGTGTAAGGTTTTTCCCTCAAGCCTAGGCCCGGTGGCGATGAGATGGTTCAACGGCTTGGAGGAGAATACTATTGATTCCTTTGAGAGACTCATCCAAACTTTTGGGGCTCGCTTTATTACTTGCAGAAGGGTTGTTCAGCCCTTAGGGTCGTTATTATCCATGTCTTAGTGAGAGGGAGAAACCCTGAAAGTATACTCTGACAGATATTAGGAGATGTATAACGAAGTAGATGGAGCCAACGACAGGGTGGCTATTAACACCTTCAAGGAGGGCCTTTCAATCGATCACGAGCTGAGGAGTTCCTTAACCGGTAAGCTTGTTACCAGCATGCGACAGCTTATGGACAGGATTGACAAGTATAGAAGAATAGAGAAAGACCAGATACGGGGTAGAGGAAAGACCAAGGTGATCCCTCAAGAGAGGAGGGAATTTAGGTCGGATCGGTATAACAACAATCGACCTCGGAGAGATTTTGTGGGGCAGTTAGGATCTGCAAATTCCCAGGCAGTCAACGTTGTGTTCCGAGAACCAGTCCAGCGAGTTCTGGAAAAAATATAAAACGAGCCTTTCTTCAGATCGCCCAATAGGATGGCAGGGGATCCTGTGAAACGCAACCAGAACCTCTACTGTCAGTACCATCAGGACCATGGGCATACAACTGAGGACTGCAGAAACTTGTGAGACCACTTGGAAGAGCTAGTCCAAGAAGGGAGGTTGACCAACCTTTTGCACCACACCAGTGCCCGAGGAGGCCAAGCAGGGCCGACGTTGAGAGGAAATGCTTCTTCAGGAGCCCCCCTGGGCACCATAAATGTCATATTTACGGCCCCTGGAAGGACAGGGTCTTGTCCCTCCAGAATACTGTCAGTATCTCATTGCTCGGAGGGGAGCTCGAATTCGGTGCCAAAGAAAGCGAAGCTAAACACCCCACTGGTACTAGGCTTTTCAGAGGAGGACAAGAGAGGGACCATACAGCCGCATGATGATGCTTTGGTGGTTACACTGAGAATTGGAGGATATGATGTGAGGAGGGTGATGATTGATGAGGGGAGCGCGGCCGAGGTGATGTATCCCGACCTATACAGGGGATTGGGTTTGACACCCCAAGACCTGACGGCCTATAGCTCCCCGCTGGTAAGCTTCGAGGGCAGATCGGTTATTCCGTTGAGTATGATTAGATTACCTGTGCAGACAGGCTCCGATGTGGTGGAAGTGGATTTCATCGTGGTAGACGTCTTCTCTCCCTACACGGCGATTCTAGGAAGGCCTTGGTTGCATACCTTGGGGGCTGTTTCCTCCACTCTTCATCAGAAGGTGAAGTACCCGTCAGGCGGCTAAGTGCTAGAAATATTGGGAAACCAAGCCATGGCGAGGCAGTGCATGGTAGCGGCTATCCAGCATAAGCCAGAGATAGGTCCGTCGGCCAGGGCCGAGCATGGATTATAGCAATTAAAGGACCGAGGAACTTTCTCCAGCACTATTGCCGGGGAGGCTGAGTGTGAGGAATTGGAGAGGGTGACTGTCGGTAATGACCCGGATAGGTACTTCCAGGTTGGAGTGCTATTACCCTCGCCAGAGAAGGAGCAATTGGCTGAGGTCCTAAGAAAGAACATAGACGTGTTTGCATGGAATGCCTATGAAGCGCCAGGGGTTGATCCAGACTTCATCTGTCATCATTTGAATGTCAATCCATCAGCTATTCCAAAGAAACAGCCACCTCGGCGTCCATCCAAATTACACGCCGAGGCTATTAAAGACGAGGTGGACAAGCTCAAGTAGGCAGGGGCTATCAAAGAGGTGTTTTACCCTCAGTGGTTGGTGAACACCGTTGTGGTGAAGAAGAAGAGCGGGAAATGGCGAGTATGCGTCGACTTCACGGACCTTAATAGAGCCTGTCCTAAGGATCCTTTCCCTATGCCCCGTATAGATCAGCTGGTTGACGCAACAGTAGGTCATCCTCGGATGAGCTTTTTAGATGCATTTCAGGGCTATCACCAGATCCCACTGGCACCGGGTGATCAAGAGAAGACAACTTTCCTCACTCCCAATGGAAATTATCACTATAAGGTAATGCCATTTGGCTTGAACAATGCGGGGTCAATGTACCAGCGGATGATGACAAAGATGTTTGAGCCACAGTTGGGCAACAACATAGAGGTTTATATTGATGACATGGTAGTAAAGAGCAAAATAGTGTCCGAACATGTGACGGACCTCATCAGCACGTTCGAAGTGTTAAGGAAGCATAAGTTACGATTGAACGCATCCAAGTGCTCCTTTGGGGTTTCCTCTGGGAAGTTTCTGGGCTACATGGTGACGCACCGAGGAATTGAAGTAAACCCCGACCAGATTAAAGCCATAAATAGCTTGCAACCACCTAGGAATCCCAAAGAGGTTCAGAGGCTGACTGGGATGACCGCTGCGCTGAACAGATTTATATCCAGGTCGGCAGACAGATGCAGACCCTTCTTCCTTTTACTTCACAAATGGAAAGGGTTTGAGTGGACGGAGGAGTGCGCATTAGCGTTTCAGCAGCTCAAGGAATATCTCGGCCGCCTATTTTGTCTTAGCCCTGAAGTAGACGAGGTTCTTTTTGCCTACTTGGCGATAGCCACCTATGCTATTAGTTTTGTTATGATACGGGTGGATAATGGCGTACAGTGGCCAGTGTACTATGTGAGCAAATCACTTCATGAGGCTGAGGTGTGATATCTGCCATTGGAGAAGGCCATTTTGGCAGTGGTGCACGCTACCAGAAAACTTCCCCATTACTTTCAAGCGCACACTGTGGTTGTCCTGACTTAGTATCCACTTAGAGCTGTACTTCGGAGCGCTGACTACACTGACAGGGTTGCTAAATGGGGCACAATACTTGGGGCTTTTGATATAAAATATATGCCTCGTACTTCCGTGAAGGGTCAAGTTCTCACCGACTTGGTGGCCGAATTTGCCGAGGGCCCTGAAGAAACAGCTGCAAGCCCACTCGGCATGGACGGAAAATTTGTTGGCCTTATATCCACGCAGCATCTCACTCCTTGGAAGGTGTATGTGGACGAGGCAGCAAACCAAAGGGGGTCAGGAGTGGGACTGGTCCTAGTATCTCCCGAAATGGCCGTCGTCGAGAAGTCTTTAAGGTTGGGATTCCCAGCCACTAACAATGAGGCGGAATATGAAGTTTTGTTAGCAGGAATGGCGACAGTCAAGAAGCTTGGCGGAAAAACGGTGGAGATGTTCTCAGATTCAAGCCTGGTAGTGGGCCAGGTCAGAGAAGAGCTGGAAGCCCGAGACGCCAGAATGCAGAGTTACTTAAGCCGAGTTAGGCGTATGCAAGTGGATTTTGAATCTTTCGAGCTATCCCACATCCCTAGAGGTGGAAATACGCATGCAGACTCCTTGGCTACCCTTGCTACCTCCTCGGCCAAGAACTTACCTCGGATTATCGTTGTTGAAGACTTAAGCTCACCCACTCCAGTAACGGAGGACCCCATTCAGGTCAACCAGATCAGTTCAGCGCCCAATTGGATGGATCCTATAACGGTATACCTTGAGAAAGATATACTGCCCGAGGACAAGTTGGAAGCTAACAAGATAAGAAGGAAAGCTCCTCGGTTCTGGCTGTCCGAGGACAAGAAGTTATACAAACGCTCATTCTCGGGGCCTTATCTGCTTTGTGTACAACCTGAAGCAACAGAGGCACTTTTAGAAGAGCTGCACGAGGGGATTTGTGGGAGTCACACAGGAGGGAGGTCTTTGTCTCATCGAGCAATTACCCAAGGGTACTGGTGGCCAGGCATGCAAAAGGAGGCTCAAGAATATGTCAAAAAATGTGATCAGTGTCAGAGGTTCGCTCCAAATATCCATCAGCCTGGAGGGGTCCTTAACCCTCTTTCTAGTCCGTGGCCTTTCGCGCAATGGGGCTTAGACATCGTTGGTCCTTTCCCTAAGGCAATTGGGAATAAGAAATACTTGCTGGTCGGCACGAACTATTTTACAAAGTGGGTCGAAGCGGAGCCCCTGGCTAATATCAGAGATGTGAATGTCAAAAGGTTTGTTTGGAAGAACATTGTCACCCGATTTGGGGTTCCTCAGGCCCTTATCTCGGATAACGGTCTTCAATTCGATAGTAAGGCCTTCAGGGAATACTGCTCTGACCTGGGAATAAAGAACAGATATTCCACTCCAGCTTATCCACAGGGAAATGGTCAAGCCGAGGCTGTCAACAAGGTCATTGTGAGTGGGCTCAAGAAGAGGCTAGATGAGGCGAAGGGAAGATGGGTAGAGGAGCTGCCACACATTTTGTGGACCTATCGAACAACCCCTCGACGCTCAACAGGAGAAACCCCCTTTTCAATGACGTACGGGGCGGAGGCCGTGATTCCCTCGAAACGGGTTTCCCCACGTTAAGGACTAGCACATTCACCACAGATGGCAATGATGAGCTTCTGGGAAAAAGTTTAGATCTGATAGATGAACGACGAGAGAGGGCGATGGTCCAGTTGGCCTATTACCAACACAAGCTGAAACAAGGCTATGATGCGAATGTGAGGCTGAGGCCACTAGCTCCAGGAGACCTAGTATTGAGGAAAGTTGTGGGGAATACAAAAAATCTAGCTTAGGGAAAGTTAGGGCCCAATTGGGAAGGACCATGTCGCATCACATCTGTGGCAGGAATAGGGGCTTACCATTTAGAAGATCTAGACGAGAAAACTGTGCTCCACCCTTGGAATGTAAGTAACTTAAAGAGGTATTACTATTAACACAAACGGCTCTGTCATATGTTACCTTCTTTAGCTTAATTGGAGCTCTATTACTTGTATTCCTTACGAAAACTAGAAAACTAGGTACTGGACAGAGCCAAGGCATTGCATGGTCCTCGGACCCAAGCCTCTGGGGAAACCAGATACTTCAGATGAAAAAACGAAGTGTTAGACAGAACTAAGGCATTGTATGGTCCTCGGACACCAGCCTCTGGGGAAACTAACCACTTAAAATAAGAAAACTAAGTACTGGATAGAGCCAAGGCATTGCATGGTCCTCGGACCCAAGCCTCTGGGAAAACCAGATACTTCAGATGAAAAAACGAAGTGTTAGACAGAACCAAGGCATTGTATGGTCCTCGGACACCAGCCTCTGGGGAAACTAACCACTTAAAATAAGAAAACTAGGTACTGGATAGAGCCAAGGCATTGCATGGTCCTCGGACCCAAGCCTCTGGGGAAACCAGATACTTCAGATGAAAAAACGAAGTGTTAGACAGAACCAAGGCATTGTATAGTCCTCGAACACCAGCCTCTGGGGAAACTAACCATTTAAAATAAGAAAACTAGGTACTGGACAAAGCCAAGGCATTGCATGGTCCTCGGACCCAAGCCTCTGGGGAAACCAGATACTTCAGATGAAAAAACGAAGTGTTAGACAGAACCAAGGCATTGTATGGTCCTCGGACACCAGCCTCTGGGGAAACTAACCACTTAAAATAAGAAAACTAGGTACTGGACAGAGCCAAGGCATTGCATGGTCCTCGGACCCAAGCCTCTGAGGAAACCAGATACTTCAGATGAAAAAACGAAGTGTTAGACAGAATCAAGGCATTGCATGGTCCTCGGACCCAAGCCTCTGGGGAAACTAGATACTTCAGATGATGAAACAAACTATTAAATAGAAATTAAGTCGCGAAAAGTTCTCGGACCACAACTCGATGGAAATTAATGCACACCATGAAAGTTAGCGCTTCTTAAATAATATCTATGTGATCATCCTTATATGCCAAGGCAAGTTCCATTAGCATCATCTCAAAGCATTTTAGGGTGTTTAATACTTCCAAGGACAAACTATTCGAAACGCTATCTCCACTTTTGTTTGACTCTCAATTGGCATAGATAAGACTAAATTTTCTCTCGCAGTGTTAAACTTTGCTCTTCTATAGCTCAAGGTAACGTAAATGTGAAAATATATTCATGCAAGAAACTATGTGAGAAAAAGATAAACCCATAATATCTTATACAAATCAAAAAAGGGAACTTTGCCCTGCATACATCAACTATTTGTTTAATTTTATTTGCATCTTGGGAGGTGGGACGTTGGCTGTTTCCTGAGGAGGAACATCCTTCTCTTTCTCTTTCTCCTTTGAAGCCTCCCCAGCAGGCAAAACGGTAGAAGTTAAGTCCTTTTTGAAGCTTTGAGAAGCTTGCCCGTCCTTAGGAGCCTCTGCGACTTTGGTTGAGGAGGTCCCCTTTTCCACTTCGGACACTTCAGGCTGTTTCTGCTGACTGGTTGGGAGAGGATTTTGACTCTAAGCCTCTTCAGCTGAGCCAACCGCAGTAGAGGAAACCTCTTGTTGCTGAGGAGGAGTGCTTGAGGCTCGTATGGCCGAAGGAAAAAAGATGTTCTCAGGACTTCTCAGCTCTGATGAAGGCTCGATCCCCGCACGGTTGAGAGCTTCTTTCCAAGTCTGAGCACAGTATGCTCGGCACACAATTGGGACCTCTTTTCTGAACCTTTCCTCGGTCTCGGCCACGCCTTCGTCATACCCCAGCTGTTCGGCCTCATCCTTTGCCTTCTTAGCCTCGGCTCTTGCTTTTTCAGCCTCATCCTTCTCCTTTTCAGCTCGAGCCCTAAGCCTTTGAGCTTCTTCCAGTTGATTCATCAACAGTGATACCCTTTCCTTAGAAGCTTTTAGTTAATCATTGGCCTCCTTAAGTTTTTTCCCTTGGTCCTCAGCTTGCCTTTGAAAGCTGGACATGGCTAAATCAGCATTCTTTCGAGCGGACTCTTCGTCTGCCAACCTTTTCTTCAGCGCCTCTACGTTTTGCTCACTGGTAGTAAGTGACTTGGTAGCTTCAACTCTAAACCCCCTCTCTTTGGCCCACTGGACTTGAAGATTATTGGTCACCTCCTTTAGCCTGAAAGTGGTTTGGACAACCTATATATATATATATATACGAAACGAGATAGTTAGAAATGAAGTAAACTGGAAAGGAAGGGTAAAACGGGAAGGATGATATACCATGCCCAGGTGCCTTTTTTATATTCATGAAGAGCTCATCGTTCTTCATCCTTTTGAGCTCCGCCATATCCCGAGGAAGAAGGAGGGTTTCCTCTAGGGCCGAGGCGACATTGCACCCAATCCCACCATTGTATTCTCTGATAGATGCGTCTGCCCTCAGGGGCTCACCACCGAGCATAGGAGCAGGAAGTCAGGCCTCAGGCTCCGAGGGCTGAACGGTTTGTTTGCCACCCGCTTTAAAAGCCCCACGAGTCGTCTTTCGCTGTTTCAGAGGCTGCTAGTCCTCACTTCCCTGGGTTGAAGGAAGTCTCCCAGCATCCACCACATCTTTGCCTTTTTGCTCCCTCTTTCTCTTTGGATCGCCAGATTCAGCCCCCTGAGGTTGGGGAGGTTTAGGAGGAGGAGGAGGAGGGAGAGTAGTCTGGGGTGACCTCCCTGGAGTTTCTTTCCCAGACTTACCTTCCATGACATCCAACAAACTTCTCTGGCTCTTTCTCTGGATGCCCATATCACCAGAAGCCACCTCAGGAGATTGGGGTCGGTTGAACACCTCAAATCCGTCCGCAGAATCCGAAACCTCTTCAGCTTCTTCTTCTTGTTCTTCTTCTTCTTTTTCCTCCTCCACTTCCTGAATAGCAAGATGTGACGAGGAAGCCCCTACGGAAATAGCCGCTTCAGGTAAAGGTTGAGAAAACGTGGTGCCTTCAGGGATTGGAACACCCTCAGGAACTATGAACTTGCTCCTTTCGTAGGCTACGCTGATTCGGTGTAACCGAGGATCTTTAGCTTTTATCACGCACTTGGGCTGAGAAAAGGAGGTGGAAATTGGCTTGTAGCGAAGGATAACGTGTGCTGCCCTTAGTTGACTGTCGGACGGATTTACGTATATCTCGGACCTCAGAATTTTATCCAAACCCTCCCTGTTAATAAGTCTGGGTTGAGGCTTGGTGGCGCGCCTATCTGCAAAAATCAGCAAGATAGCAATGAAATTCTCGTCAAGAATAAAGTTAACCTGAATTAAGAAACGCAAACTAAAATGCAAAGGCATTCAACCTAAGAATCCCCACCTGGTTTGCCCTCCTGAGTCGGACAGGGTAAACCGTTATGCCATGCACCAGAAAAAATGAGAAAGTCATCTTTCAAACCCTTGTTTGATGAAGGGAGACACTGGATTAACCTTATCTGGGGGAACCTGGACTTAAGGTAATACCCTGCATCCTATAAGTGCTGGAGATTATATACCCAATTCACATCGTGATGGGTAAGGCCCAAGTTTAGCCTCGTGTTAAGGGCTTCTATACTCCCTAGCACCCTGAACATGTTTGGGGCACATTGTGTGGGGGACAATCTAAAGAACCTGAGGTAACTACTAGTAAGATGGCCCATCGGAATGGTCATTCCTCCCTCTATGAAAGCGATCATGGGGATGACTACTTCCCCCGCTTCTCTTTTATCATACCATTCCTCCACGGAAGCGTACCTCATGCCCACCATTGAAGGGATCTTATACTTGGCCCTAAATTCCTCTATTTGCTCCTCGGAATCGACTAAATACTTAAACCTACCCATTTCTTAAGAATTGTGAAGAAAAGTTAGGGAAGATAATGGAAAACTGAGGAGTGTTAAAGAAACTTACAATTGTGAAAAATAGACTCCTCGGACAAACTCCAGATATTTATGAGATCGTTGAGAAGAAGGAGAGAGGGATAGGTTCAGCGAATACTCGATAAGATCGTGAGATTTTTTGTGTAACTGAAAAGAAATTTGATTTGAAAAGCTCTTATTAAGGGCACAGAAATCGTAAGCGGGAAAAATCCAACTCATAAGTTTCGGAAACCCCCCACCGTTAGATCCGCATCCTACTGAAACGTGGAGGACTGAGAAACTGCCATCATTTAATGATGGCGTGCTCCTAACGCCGAAACATTAAGGACGTGTCTTAGGCAGGTGAAAAGGCAGTCTGAAACTTAGAAGAGCCCAACGCAGGAGTTGAGGAGGTGATGTCAAAATCCCCCTTTTTTTGAGGTGACAAAAAGTGAGATTTTGAGGGGCTATTGTGGGGCCAGTTGCCCGAAAAACTAACATAGTACATAAAAAGTGGGCTTGTGGCCCAACGGCCCAAACCGAAGACACTCATCCGTCCGAGGATACTCCTTCGTCCGAGGATACTCCTCTGTTCGAGGATGAGATCCATCCCTCAAACCAGCTTTAGAAGTGGGCGTAACTATCTTAGTTGACAGGGAGTTTCGCAGAGTCACATGTAAACTAAACTAAATGAATATTGATCAAAGGAGGAACCGGAAAAGGTAACAAATATCTCCTAAAAAGCTGCTGCCTCCACATTAAATGCATCCCACCTAACTCTCTGGCCGCATTAATGTGGAAGTGATACCTGAACAGTAACCAAGCAGCCTTATAACCACCAAGCAGAGGATCCGGGACGTGTTGGATGGGACAGAAAGAAGTTCTCAGAAGGGAATTTACACGTGTACGGTGAAAGTAGAACGGGAAAGTAGTATATAAGGTGAAGTCGAAATACTCTGTGGGGGCCTTTTTGGAAAAAAAGAAAAGAGGAGTACTAAAAACTGGGCCAAGAGAAAGAAAGAGAACATCTGTCCCTCATTACCTTGGAAATTCCTTCTACTGCGCCAGAACTACGTCTTTTTCTATTCACTGGAGCTAGTTCTTACGTCCACACTCTACAAATTTTATTGTCCAGGGTCCAAGACAATTTGAGTCCCTACAGTTTATATATATAAAATATATATATATATATATATATATTTTACAAAAACTAATGTGGTGGATGGTTAATATAATTAGTAAAATTTTTATTGTGGAGCCCAAAATATTTAGCAACTCTGGCCCACTTCACATCGGGCCCAAGATCCATGCGGAGGAGAGGCAGAATCTAAGGATAGGCGGACGAGGCCCAAGTCGTCAAGGGACCTCGCCGAGGATGCCCACGTCCCCGGCGAGGTAACGTTGAAGGATGGAAGCTGTCACTCGCTCATTAAATGCATGCCACCAACCCTCTGGCCGCATTAATGGTGAATTGATCAGTGAACAGTGCAGCCTTGGTTACTCCAACTAACAGAAAGCCTGCAGAAGTGACTAATAAGACGAGTCCTCAGACATAAGTTCAGATGACCGACAAGTGGACGACAGAGATCAACTAAATAAGACTATATAATAGATAGAACCCCCAGCGCTAAGAGGGTGGAAGGGGGGACTCATAAAGAGAAATGAAAAAGGGATCTTCAGGGTGTCCGAAGACAACCCTTGTATATGTCAGTTCTAAGGAAAGAAATCTTCGGACTGGGCCGAGAACGAATTTTCTTCACAAACACTTAGCCAAGGTCATTGTTGTTATCCTCACAAACACTTAGTCAAATTCCTTTATTATTATTCCTATGAATTTCACGTCGACCATTGTTTACTTTGCTGGTGCTTAGCTCTTCTACCCACACTCTACAAATTTTATTGTGAAGGTCCAATTCAATTTGAGTCCTTACAGTTATATTAGTGGTTGGCACATGAGAATCAACAATTTATAATAATGTTGTAAGATAATTTGTGTATGTAGTATTATTCATTATATATCTGTCACTTTGCAAACTATTCTCCCCTAGATTTCTACATAAATTGCAATCGTAAGTGTTCATAAACATATGATGTACGGACTCAATTTGTAATGGACCCAAAACAATAAAATTTGTAGAGTGTGGGTAAAAAGGCTAAGTACTAGCAAGGCAAACAATAGATGATGAGAAATTCATAGGAATAATGAGAAAGTAATTTCACTAAGCGTTTTTGTGGATAATCACCATGACTTTGGTTATCACCATGACTTTGGTTAAGTGTTTGTGAGGATCTTTATAATGATTTTTGGCTAAGTGTTTGCGAAGTATGATCATCCTCGGCTCAGTCCGAGGATGTCTTTTCTCAGAATTGACCCACACAAGGATCGCTCTTGGACGCCCTCCAAGATCCTCCTTTCCTTTTTGGCGGTTCTACCTGTTATATATCCTCGTTCAGTTAATCCTCTGCCGTCCACTTGTCAGTTATCCGAACTCTGTGTCTAAAGGTTTGTCCCATCATCTGCCTTTACAGGCTTTCTGTTAGTTCCCAGCCGCCTTTGCATGCCTTCTATTAGTTGAAGTGACCAAGGCATCTGGGTTTGCTGGTCACTTCGCCATTAAAGCGGCCAGAGTGTTAGTTGTGTATATTTAATGGGTGAGTGATATTTTCCCTCTATCAACGTCGGTTCGCCGAGGAGGTGGGCATCCTCAGCCTCTATAATCTCCTCAGCGCGAGCCTTGGGCCGGATATGGAGTGGGCTGGGGTTGTTAAATATTTGGAGCCCCACATATGATATAGTGTGTGTATTGTATCGTAAAATCGTACGTATCATACGATACATAAACAAATGCTTTAAAATGAAAATTTTTTGTTAAATTTTTTTTACTTTTATTTGAATCAAATAAGTTGTTAAACTTGTTTTTAACATAAATTATTAGGTTACTTAATTTAGCCTAATAAAATAACATATTCATATGTTTTTTTTTCCCTCTCTTTCTCCTACAAAATTTGGACTACACAGTACAACCTTACACTTCACATTAATATTTATAGTTTTATTTTCTATACTATGAATAATATATTAATCAACAATATAAAATTTTTTTTTGTCATTATTGTTATAAGTCCAAGAAATTAGAATGCCAAGTAGAAATTTTTTTAAAAAAATATATTAAAATGAAAAGAATAAGAAGAGATAGAAAATGTTAATGACAATGAAGAAAATTTTAGTGAAGAAACAAGTTTTCAAAATAATAAACATGATGATAGCATTGGCTTAGATACGATTGATTAGACAATATGATGAAAATAAATTATTATTTTTGGTTCATTTGTAACATATTATCACTTTTGAATTTAAGCAATTTGAATGTGTATGTTATAAACATATGCTAGTTCGATTTATTTCGTTCACTTGTTAAATTTTATTACATAAGTGATGAATAAACTAGTCATTAGTTCATTATATTTAAAATTTATAATGAATATACCCTTTAAATATGTATATCTATAAAATTTTTTTAGAATTCTATTAAGTGTTTGTGTATCTTATGATTCACGATACAATTTACGTTTTGAGAACTATGATTGTTACGTTTAAAGAAAGATAAATAGTTAAAAAATTCAATAAATTTTTTTTTTAAAATAATATTTTAATGAAATGTAATGTAAAATAAATAATAAAGTGAGTATGTAAAATAGAAAAAAGTAATTTTTTATACTAAAATAAATAGAAATTTTTACACAAAATACTCTCACATGGTGCTATTTTTGGTATTTTTTTTTATTACACCATAATGTCGGAGTCCATAAAACTTGCTTCTCTAGGCCTAAAATCCAATACCACCTGTCTTCTGGGGCTATAAAATTGCTTCATCAAAAGTTGAATCATAATCAAATTCACTTCTGCAAAAGTACACCAAATGACCAATAATCAAATGGGGGAAATGCTTTTAAACCTGGACTAAGGTAAAGTTTTTGTCTTTTCATAAACAACTTTAACAAAGCAATTTTCACTGGAGGTTTTTTTTTTATAGAAAGAAACTCTCTATTCTCTATCATGAAATTGTTAATTAAAAAGTGGGTTCCAGTTAACTCAATTGGTAAAGTTTTTGATGGTTGTATAAAAGATCTGGGGTTCAATCTCTACTTACACTAAAAACTAATTGGTGTTTTGGTCTGATAGTAAAAAACTATTATAAAAAACAGATGTCATAGATTAAAACTTTCTTAATAAAAAAATGTTAATTAAAAAGATATTGTTTGATTCACTTTTTTAATAAGCAAAATAATTACAGTGGCCGACAAAGTTCAATCAGAAATCAAATTCACTTTATCAAAAGTAAAGTCTTTGTCTTTTTTTTTTTTTTTTTGCTGGTCAGCAAAATAATTTGAATCATAAATCAAATTTACTTTCTTGAATGTAAACACTAGTGTTCGTTTTTTCTTATCCCTCTTTTTATTTTTTATTTTATTATTATTATTTTTTTTGCAGGTAATTCCCTTCTGCTAGCTGTGCTCAATTTTATTTATTTATTTATTTTTGTAGTAAACTTCCTACAATAAAAAACTTAACCCCATTTGAATTTACTCCACATAAAGTTACAAACATTACAGGAATAGAATGGTTTGAGTAAGACCAACCATTCTAACATACTAATGCTCTAACATACTAACATCTAAGTTGGTAAGTTTATTTGTTAAGTACAATTTTTATAAATGTATAACTGTAATTTTGTGTAATAAACCGACAAAAATAAACTCAATTAACTAGAGAAATTGCGTCTCTCACTCACTTTATAGTTGTTGGTAGGAAGTAGGAACCACCACAACTGATAGCACAGCTGCAAAAGAAAGAGCAAGAGAAATTACTTCTCTCACTCACTTTATAATATAAAATTTTCAATTATTGTGCTTGGAAAAGGCACAATGACCGTGTATACACCATTACACGCAATTATTCATTTACCCCATTGAAATCAATTTAATGGTTCACATTTGATTCACACGTATAGTGGTAAAGGGGTTTAACTTATGTTCAGTGTTCAGTAGACACGTTAAGACGCATACTGTCCGCATCTTAACGTGTTCAGTGCATTAATGTATTAGATAAGTCATGTCAGTGGTAAAGGACCTTTCTGCTACATGCCTTAATAGTTAAGAATAAATCATTTGTAAGGAGCACTATAAACAAATTTCTACCACACAATACATTATTTACAAAATATCGAGCCTTATATACAGGGACGGAACCAGGATTTGAACTTAGGGGGGCGAAAGCATGAACCAAAAAAATTTCAAGTGACATGGTTTATTAAAAAAAAAAAAAATCATGGTAGACAAAACAATTACACTTTATTACCATAAATATTTAAGTCAAAAAGGAAATAATATGAACCAAAAAAGTTGAAAGTTACAATATGATATTCAAACATTTTTGAAGAAGAATAAAAAAAGAAGAGGACTTCGGTTCTCCAAATTTTGGATAATTGGAATAAATATGTTGATTTTATCACATTGACCAACTCACCAATATGATAAAATCATACTTTTGGATGCAACTAAAAATCACACTAATGAAGTTTTCAAAACTTTTTTTGAGGATTGTAAAAAATTGGGATATTAATATTAAGAGTTGGCAATGCTACATCATCAATATTGGCTTTTAAAAGAATTTTGCATTTTATCTTTTGAAAAAAAAATTAAATATTGTAATTGACTTTCCCATAATTTATAAATCAATTAAAAAGTTATATAAATTATTGTCACCCATGTAAGGGAATTTTTTTTTCTATGAGATTTTTTTGGTTATGAGTTATTGAATTATGATATTGGTGATTTGTGGATTTTTTGTTGTGTTGTATTTGGACTATGAAGGGGCCATGGGTCCAAAGAAATGGTTAAGTGATTAGTTTCTTTTGGGCTATTTGGACCAATCCAAAAATTTGAGGGGAGCCAACTATAAACTCTAAAATATGGGCATGCAAATAAAATAGTTAATTTGAAGAGAGAGGGGGTAGCTAATTTGAAGAGAGAAAGGGGGGGGGGGGGGGGGGGGGCTAATGCCCCCCTCTGCCCCTTAGTGGGTCCGTCCTTGCTTATATAATAATTGAAAGTAAAATGCATTATGTTTTCTTGAAAAAAAAATTACAAAATTTAAAACACTTTCAAATAACAAATATATGTAACTTAATTTAGACAATCAAATATATTGCATCAATTATACTTTGTTAAAGAATAATCAAATCATTTTAAAAAAGGTTTGAAATTAACACTTATAAACCTCATATATTATTTTCATTTTTCACTTTTAAGAAAAATAAATTGCCAAAATTTTTCACTTATTGTACTGGTCTATGACTAGTATTAATAAATATGTTGTCACAAATACGACAGATGTCAACTCATTTTTTTTTTTTTTTTTTTGAGAAACATGTCAACTCATTTAAAGAATATAAACCAAAATGATTAACATATTTTTATTTTTGTAAGTAGATAAATTATAATTATAAATTCTACTCAAATTTTATTTCTATAATTATAGTATAAGATCTAAAAGCTCTTATTATAATCTCATGATCACTTTCCACCAAAATTTATAAATACAAATCTATAAAAGATCAAATGAAATGAGCTTTTTTTTTTTTTTTTTTCTTTATTAATCTTGGTGAAAGTGAAAGGGGTTTTAGAGTTTCAAATTTCAATGAAGAGTTCATCACAAGAACTAAATATTTAATTCTATATTTAAAATAAAATTTATATTGGAAAGAAATGACATTTATTTATATGGGTTAGTTTAATTCTATATTTAAATTTATATTTATATTGGAAAGAAAAGTCATTTATTTATATGGGTTAAATGAGTTAAGTCGTGACAAAACGGGTCAATCCGTCTTGATAGGGATAATGAATTGAGTTATTTTGGGTTAGTTGCAGGTCAAGCAAGACAGCACAAAATTAGTCCAATAATTACTCGTATTAAAGCAAATCAACCTATTTTGACACACTCATTTACAATAACTCGTAAAAAAAAAAAAGTATCATATTTGTGAGACAGTATTTGATATTACTAGTGTAGTGGGAGAAAGTAAGGCTCAGCATAATTATGGGTTAGACTAGAAATAATTTGGTGGGTGAGTATGACATGTTAGCTCACTCCTTACAGATTTTTCATCTTTTTTTTTCTTTACTTATTTTCTAAAAATACATGAAAGCATATCATCAAATCGAATATTTATTTAATTTTTAAATTTTTTTTGAGAAGATTATTTATTTTAAAATGGGCTGATTGGATTTTGTTAAAGCATTCTCATCAACTTCAAAAAAAAAAAAAAAAAAAAAAAAAAAAAAAAAAAAAAAAAACAACAACAACAACAGCATTTTACATTACCAAAACTAACTTTATTTATTTTACATAATCACTTTACAACAAATCATACATTTCATTTTTTATTTTGCATTTCTAAGATATTAAAATAATACCAGCCACTATCGTAACCATGGTTGTCAAAATCCCGATCTGGATCTTATGATCCTACGATTTTACGATCTCACCTGCTTAAAACAATCTAAATCTTTCAAGGATCTTAGTGATCGTTCAGGATCATATGATTCTGACGATTCCAAACGATTTTGATTTCTTGTAATCTTCTTTAACTTAACAGAAGGTTCAGTTGGACCCAAATGAAAAATAATATTCCAATAGATCAAGTTTTGCTATTTTAATGTAGCGAGATAGAGTGTTAGTTGAAAAAAAACAAAAAATAACATCCCAATAGAGTGTTACGTTTTGAGATTTTTGACATTTTAAATGATGCTTACAAATGGATGTAATGATGCATTGTAATTACATCAAATTGATGCAAAATTTTGATTTTTTTGTGAATGTATAATTTATGTGATTATTTAACATACCAATTTGTTTTTTTTTTTTTTTTGTTTTTTCTCAAATAATGTAGGATCTTACGATTCATGATTCGATCATACGATCCACGATCCCACTTACCTCCAAGGATCTTACGTAGAATTCCGATTTTGACAACCATGATCGTAACATCTATTGTTGATGTTATTCTAGCACCCTTTATTGTTAGCTATAGTGATGCACAAATTAAACCATTGCAAAGGTGTTTTAACTTTTAAGTGTTTTAAATTTTTTTTTTTTGGGTGTGCTACAGTTGCATCGTCTAATGGGAATGCTCGTTGGGGAAAGTGTAGAAATATTGTGAATTTTTTGTTTCGTCAGTAAGTTTATTGTTTTTTTTATTCTAAAAAAAAAAAAGATTTCTTGTTCTTATAAATAAAAGTTGACAATTACAATTTTAAAATCTGAAGTGTCAAATTATTAGGACACGTAACCAATAGGAATCCATGAAATTATATTAAAGTTATTAATAAAGTAGCTATTAAAATTATATTCAATTTTTTTTTTTTTTTGGGATTTGGTTTATCATTTTTTTATATTTATATACTACTAATAATTTCATTATAACTAATGATTCAAAAAAGATGATTTATTTGTAATGGTTTGACTAACACAAACAATTATAAGTTTATAACACCAAAGATGGTTGAGCTTATTAATTTCCATTGCTTCTTTAATTTATTTATTAAGTGCAATTTTAAAAAATAAATAACTGTAATTTTGTATAATAAATACACAAAAATAAACTCAATTAACTAGATAAAGTCCTTCACTCGCTCGACCCTCCAAAAAAAAAAAAAAAAAAAAAAAAGTCCTTCACTCGCTCACTTTTTACCAGTTGGTAGGAACTACCACAGGCTGATAGCATAAGAGCCGTATACGTCAAATTCTCAATTATGGTGCTTATTACTGTGTCTGGGATCCACCACAACGCGTAATTATTCATTCAATGGTTCACATTTGAATCACAAATATAAAGTGGTAAAGGTCATTTCTACTAAACGCCTTAAAAGCAAAAGAGGAAGTATTTTGAGAGTTTCTGCAAAACAAAAAACACCTACGCAGATCACATTTCTCTCTCGCTCTCTCTTGGTTCTCTTGTTTGCATTCTCTTGCCTTTGGTTTTTCACCACTCACGTCTTTTGCAAAGAAGAAAGCATGGCCGGGGCTTTGGTGGGTGGAGCATTTCTCTCTGCATTCCTTCAGGTGGCGTTTGACAGACTGGCTTCTCGTGATTTCCTAGACTTTTTCAAGGGAAGGAAAGACATTGATGAACCGCTAAAAAGGTTGAACACGTTGCTGAGGTCTGCTAATGTGGTGCTCGTTGACGCGGAGGAGAAGCAATATACAAACCGAGATGTAAAAGCGTGGCTGGAAAATCTTCAAGATGCTGTTTATGATGCGGATGACCTTCTAGATGAGATTGCCTTCCGGTGCAACTTACAAGCTGAGTCTCAAACTGGCGCTAGCGAGGTACGGAACTTCATCACTGCTTTTGTTGATTCATTTGACAAAGAAATACCATTTAAGCTAGAAAAGATTCTGGCACACTTAGATAGTATAATAGATCAAATGGGTATTCTTAGTCTGAAAAAGGATATCGTTGGAGTAAAATTATCATCACCGCCCTCACGAACAACAACTTCTTGCCCAGAAACATGTGATGTGATTGGTAGAGATATGGATAAAGAAGAAATATTTAAGTTGTGGGAATCAGATGTTGCAAGTAGTGATAAGATATGTGTTGTTCCCATAGTGGGTATGGGTGGGATGGGTAAAACAACACTCGCTCAGTTTGTATACAATGATGAAAAAGTTAACAAGAATTTTGATCTCAAAGCATGGGTTTGTGTTTCAGAAAATTTTGATAATTTTGAGATATTAAAAGCTATTTATGAGGGGATCAATGGTACTGCTAATAACTTTCAGTACTTGCAATCGTTGGAAATTGAAATTCAAAAGACTTTAAAAGGGAAGAAATTTTTTCTTGTTTTAGACGATGTTTGGAATGAAAATTGTGGTGTTTGGGACAGTTTCATTAAAGTTTTTAAATGTGAGGCACAAGAAGTTAAGATCATTGTTACTACACGAACTGAAAAAGTTGCAAGAGTAGTCACTGTTTCAACTCATTATTTTCTAAATGAACTCTCAACCAAGGATTGTATGAAAATATTTGTTCATTCTGCATTTGGAAATAGAAATCCCAATGAATTTCCACACCTATTGAAAATTGGTGAAGAGATTGTTGAAAAGTGTAGAGGCTTGCCTTTAGCTGCAAAAACACTTGGGGGTTCATTGCGTTCAAATTTTAATCAAAATTATTGGATTAAGATTTGTAAGAGTCCTATTTGGGATTTAAATGATGTCAAAACTAATATCTTTCCAGCATTAAGACTGAGCTATTATTATATCCCATCACATTTGAAACAATGCTTTGCTTATTGCTCAATTTTCCCAAAAGATTATGAATTTGAAAAGGAGGAGTTGATCCTTTTGTGGATGGCAGAAGGTTTATTGCAGCAGCCCAAAGAAGCTAGGCATATAGAATTAGAAGAAATAGGTGAAGAATACTTTAATGATTTAGTATCAAGGTCATTTTTTCAACAATCAAGTAAGTCTAAATCATGTTTCTTAATGCATGATCTTATCAATGACTTAGCAAAATACATATGTGGGAAATTTTGTTTCCGATTGGAGGAGAGTAATGAGTCCGATGAAATACCAAAAGAGACACGTCATTTGTTATGTTATAAAACTGGCTTTGGGATCCCTTCGGAAGCTAAGGGTTTGCGAACCTTATTGGTAAAAGACCTCAAACCAACTGGGATTCCTGTATATGAAAGCCTAGTGAAGATGGATCATAATTTGTTTCAGAATCTTAAGTGCTTACGAGTGTTATCATTGTGTGGTACATGCATAAAGGAGTTACCAAATACTGTTGATAACTTGATACATCTACGTTATTTAAACACTCGTAACACTAAGATCGAATACTTGCCTGATTCTTTGTGTAACTTGTATAATTTGCAAACCTTGATATTGTCGCCGTACATCACCAAGTTGCCTACCAACACGAGTAAACTAATTAACTTGCGCCACCTAGATAATAGTAATGTTCAGATGGAAGAGATGCCTCCTCAGATGGGTAAAATGAAGAATCTCAGAAAATTAGATGTTTTTCGTGTGGGCAAACATGATGATGGGTCCAGTATTAAAGAGTTGGGGGAGCTTCAGCATCTTTCTGGAAAATTGTCTCTGTTGAACTTGGAAAACGTTCGATGCATTAATAAAGATACTACGGAGGTTATATTAAAGAACAAGGAAGATTTATCTAAGTTGGAGTTGGAATGGAAACATGATTATGGCGCTGAAGATTCTGAAAAGGAAAGAATTTTGCTGGAGCAGTTGTGTCCTTGCACAAACTTGAATTCTCTCACCATCACTAATTATAAGGGTACAAGCTTTTCAAAATGGTTAGGACACTCGTCATTCTCTAAAATGGTGTCCATAGAGCTTAATAATTGTGATAATTGCTTTTCCTTGCCTCCGCTTGGACAGCTACCTGACCTCAAGAACCTTCAAATTAAATATTTTAGAAAAATTAGATGTGTGGGCCCTGAGTTCTACGGGAATACGATTAACCCGTTCAAAGCCCTTGAGTGTTTATCATTTAAAAATATGCCCAAGTGGAAGGAGTGGGTTAGATTTGAAGGGGAAGGGGAAGTTTTTTCTTGTCTTCGAAAACTTCATATTTATAATTGTCCCAAGCTAAGTAGGGGTCTGCCCGTTCTAATTCCCTCTTTGACCCTACTTGATATTTGCGGTTACTCTGATGAAGTTGTTGTCTCTTTAACTGATGGTTCATTTCTTAACTCTCCACCTCTCCACGGGAAAAGTGTTATCATAAGCGCTGGCGTGCCCGTTTGTTTAATTTTTCCCGTTCTATCAGAGCTTGATTCCGTCACTCACTTGAAATTCTGTTGGTGCTATGAATTATTTTCATTTCCCAGCGGAGGACTGTGCGCTCCAAATTTGTCAGAGATTATAATCCATGACTGCAAAATCTTAAAGTCATTGCCTGAAGGGATGCGCACCCTTCTCCCATCTCTCGTGCTTTTGGAACTGCGATGTTGTCCATAATTGGAATCGTTTCCCGAGGGAGGTTTGCCCTCCAGCTTAGAAAGTCTTGTTATAGATGATTGCAAGAAACTCATTTCCCGTCGCATGGAATTGGGATTGCAAGGTCTTCACTCTCTCAGAAGTTTCACAATTTCTAATCATGACGAAGAATTGGAGTCCTTTCCAGAGGAGGCGTTGTTGCCTCCTAATCTTACCGATTTCGACATCAGTTATTTACCAAATCTAAAATTGCTCAATGGTAAGGGGTTTCAACCCCTTACCTCTCTTAAAAACTTGCGTATTTGTCGCTGCAATAATCTTGGCTGCTTACCAGAAGACGTTTTGCCTACCTCTCTTTATGAGATATATATTTATGAATGCCGTTTGTTGAAAGAATGGTATGGAAACGAGAAGGGGGGGCGGCGGGTCAACATCCCCGGAATATCCATATCTTGATTGAGCTATGAGTCGAAGAACGGTTCTGCCCAGGTACTAATTCTCATTTTCGTTAATTCCCATTAAGCTAATTCTCATTTTCGTTAATTCCCATCAAGCTACAGTGAAAAGTTTAAATCTTTTTCACCAAAATCATTTTATTTCATCTAACTTTATAATGCCAAGCTTTCAAGTATCTTTTCTTTTTAAATTAATATATAGGTAAATATATTTCATTAAAAGTCTGAAAGTACGTTTATAAACACTTAATCATAAGCTCCATAGACCATATATCATAAACCACAGGTTTAGTGTGTTATTTAATTGTAAATTATAGAAAAACTCCCCAACATCCAAAACTATATACATATATAGAGGAAGCACTAGATCATGTTACAGTTGAAATATTTGAACTAGGTGATTTTCAACATTGTTATATATGCTCATTTCATTGCCTTTTCTTTTGCAGTGTTACTTGTAAATAACAAGTGTCTTACACACCCGCTGTCAATTTCATGCCACTGCTAGCTGTTGATCCTTTTGCATTGTGTATGAATTCCTAAATGTCAATTCTCCACCAAAAAAAAAAAAAAAAAAACCTCAAAAATATCTGATTAGTTTTCAAGTCACTGTAAAAGCCCTTCCTTTACTCTCATTCTTGCTATTGATGCTCTTGCCTCATTATACGTTCACTACATTTCTACTCTAGACTTCTGAAATACAAGACAAAGACTTTTATGGGACTGTTTAAGCTAAGGTAATGCTAAATTTCCAACATATGTATTTGTTGATCAACACATTCATTTAAGAAGTTAAAAGCATTATTTAACAATTAACAAACCACAAACTACAAATCAATCTGTTTATTGAATTGAGAAAAAATTATAAAAAATTGTTCCTTCAAATTATTTGATTAAAGTTTTAGAGTATAAAACAACAAATGGATAATGTATGGTAGTAAATAAAAAAATTAATAATAATTTGTTCAAGGAATGTCATTTATGGTTATAAATGCCTTATCCTATGCTCTACAGACCGTATATCATGATATTGATACCACAACTTTAGTATTAGACCTTTTAGTTTTTAAAAAAAAAAAAAAATTTAATTTATAGAAAAACTTCATGGCTTCTAGAAAAATGTTCAAATTTATCTATCAATATATATTCCAGAATAAAGTAAAGCTTTCTAGTAGTAAAAATATTTTTGGTACACCTATGTAAGAGATGCTGTTAGATGCTTTTCAACCAGAGGCTCTGGATCCCAAGATTATGCTACAGTTGACATTTTTTTTTTTGGAACTAGGTGATTTACAACTTGCTCATTCATTGCCTTTTTCCAGGGTCACATTTACTTGCAAATAACATGTGCCTCACACATCCGCTATCAATTTATGCCACTGCTAGCTGCTGGTCTTTTTGCATTGTATATAAATTTCTAAATCTCTGATATGTTTTCAAGTCACTGTGAAATCTCATCCTTTTCTTAATTAAAGAATCATTTACTCTCATTCATGCTGGAGCTGCTGATGCCCCATTATACTTTTACTGCATTTCTACTGTGCAGTTTTGAAGTGCAAGACAAATACTTTTGAGGTAATGCAATTTTTCCAGCATATGTATTTGATGAATAATACATTTGTTTTATAAGCTTAGAGTATTTTAAGAAATATTGGGATTTGACTTGGGCAGTTTGGCATGCTGTTTAATTTTAGGTAAACTATGTGGCAATTGATAGCTGGTGCTACTTCTTTACCTTCTAACAGCCGCTGAATCACACTGATCAAGTGTGGAGAGGGACCTACTAAGGCTTTCTCTTTGGAATTGGTGGTAGATGGGAAGATGTGACGTCCCCTCTAGAGGATAGGTTGCTGCATTTGGTTCTTTTTTTTCTTCCTAACTTGAAAGAGCTCAAAAGGTTCAGCATATGGCTGCTCTTGCTGTCCTCACCTATTGGAGCTACCATTACTGCCAAGAATTTTAAATGCCCTATTGTGTGACAATGGTGCCAGAGGCAGAGGGGGGAAAGCTAGCCCAAAGACTGCTGAGATTCTTGTTCTATGACAGATCAAGTCCAGAGATGTCTTGTGATTGTTAGGTTTGTTCAACTGAATTGTGTTTGTTGTTATAAACTTTGAACCTATCATCATAAATGCTTTTTAAGTCTTTGTCAACTTTGCAAAGTTTTAAGCCTCTGACAAATGCATAAGGGACAATTGCTTCAAGTGATCCCATTGATGAATACAATGACTATAAACCTACCAACTGCATCTCTTGCGATCAATATTTTCGAAGAGCTAAATTTACATTCAGTGAGCCGCAATTATGTATGTCCTGCCAGCATGTTCTGTTTTATTCAAGTTTGGACTGCCCTATGTACTGTATTGTAATGAAGAATAATGTAGAGAATGGTGCCTCATAGCTCAAATTCCAGCTCCTAGATTTGAAAGAAAAGATATCCTTTAGGCATTTTATAGGATATCAAGTGTGATTGTGAGTTCAAGACACCTCGAGAACATGATCGTCTTCCATGTGAGTTTGTTTGGATGTCTTCTAAATATTCTGGACTTCATACTTTTTTTGGTACTTTTCCATCGCTCTCCATTATTCAGCTTATCCACTTATTCTTTTCCTTGTACCTGTGTGTGCTCAATTATACATTTATTGAATTAACTTGTTGTCATTGTACATGTGTTTCCTTTGATGATGAAATGATACCAAAAAAAGAAGGGAAAAAAGTGACACAAGATTGACCACATCCCTTGCATACATATAGATGACTAAGTCATTTTAGGAGCTAAAATTCTAATTTAACCTAAGCTGCTGTTTTACAGTTAGGTACATTCCATTCAATTTTATATTAATATAAGTTTATGTGTTGATAAATATATCTGAAAAAGTGTTACTACTTGATGAAGGGCTGGCTGAAGAACGGTTTCATAATCTGTTTCTGCCTTGAGATCAAATACTTTTTAGGTGTGTCATTTGTTGAAGGAATGGTTCCATTAAGAGGAAGGGCAAAGAATGGAGCAAGAATGCCCATTTTCTTCAGCATATTAATTGATGATGAAATGATCATGCGGCCTAAAGGGATGCACACCTTCTTCTATGTAAGAGATGTTGTCAGATGTTTTTCAACCAGAGGCTTTGGATCCAAAGATTATGCTACACTTGACATATGGTTTTTGAACTATGTGATTTTCAACATGCTCATTCATTGCCTTTTGTTTTGCAGGGTCAATTTTACTTGTAAATAAGTGCCTCACACACCGGCTGCCAATTTATGCCACTGCTAGCTGCTGGTCCCTTTGCATTGTACATAAATTCCTAAATCTTTGATATATTTTCAAGTCACTGTAAAAGCTCATCCTTTTTTTTAATTTGAGAATTATTTACTCTCATTCTTGCTGGAGCTGTTCTTGCCTCATTATACTTTCACTGCATTTTTACCGTGCACTTTTGAAGTGCAAGACAAATATTTTGAGGGAATGATTAACCCAAGGTAATGCAATTTTTCCAGAATATGTATTTGATGATTAATACATTTGTTTTATAACTTTAGAGTATTTTAAGAAATATTGGGATTTGGCTTGGCCAGTTTGGCATGTTGTTTGATCTCAGGTAAACTATGTGATGGTTGATAGCTAGTGCTACTTCTTTACCTTCTAACAGTAGCTGAAACGCACTGATCAAATGTGGAGAGGGACTTGCTCAGGCTTTCTCTTTGAAATTTTGGAACCGGTGGTAGATGGGAAGATGTGAAGTTCCCTCCAGAGGATAGGTTGCTGCTTTTGGTTCCTTTTCTCTTCCTAACTTGAAAGAGCTCAAAAGGTTTAGCATGTGACTGCTCTTGCTGTCATCACCTGTTGGGGCTATGCTAGCACCAAGAATTTTAAAATGTCCTATTGTATGACAATGGTGCCAGAGGCAAAAGGGGGAAAGCTGGACCATGATTGCTGAGATGCTTGTTCCATGACAGATCAAAGTCTAGAGATGCTTTGTGATTGTTAAGTATGTTCAACTGATTTGTGTTTGTCGGTATAAACTTTGAACCTGTCATTTGTTGGTATAAAATTTGAACCTATCATCATAAATGCTTTTTAAGTCTTTGTCAACTCTGCAAAGTTTTAAGCCTCTGACAATATTAGCATAAGGGACATTTGCTTCAAATCATCCCATTGATGAATAGAATGATAATAGACCTACCAAATGCATCTCTTTCAATCAACATTTTTGAAGAGCTAAAGTTACTTTCAATGAGCCGTAATTATGTTTGTCCTGCCAGCATGTTCTGTTTTTTTAAAGCTTGAACTGCCCTATGTACTCTGTTGTAATGAAGAATAATGTAGAGAATGGTGCCTCATAGTTCCAATTCCAGTTCCTAGATTTGAAAGATAGGATATCCTTTAGGCAATTTATAGGATATGAAGTGTGATTGTGAGTTCATGACACCTCGAGAACTTGATCATCTTCCATGTGATTTTACTTGGATGTCTTCTGAATATTCCTAAATTCATACTTTTTTGGTATTTTTCCATTGCTCTCCAGTATTCAGCTTTTCCACTAATTCTTTTCCTTGTACCTGTGCGCATTTAAATTATTCATTTATTGAATTAATTTGTTGTCATTGTACTTGTATTTCCTTTGATGGTGAAATGATACAAAAAACAAAAGGAAAAAAAGTGACACAAGATTGATCACATGCCCTGCATACATATAGATGATTAAGTTGTTGTACAGTTAGGTATGTTCCATTCAATTACACACACACACACACACATATACACACACACACATATAAGTTTACTTTTTGATAAATATGTCTGAAAAAGTGTTACTACTTGATGAAGGACTGGCTGAAGAACAGTGTTATAATTTGATTCTGCCTTGAGATCAAGCACTTTTTAGGTGTTGTCCTTTATTGTAGGAGTAGTTCTGTTAGAAGAAGTGCAAAGACTGGAGCAAAAAATGCCTATTTTTTCAGAATATTAATTGATGATGAAGTGATCATACGGCTGAAAAGTGTACACTGTGTCCTCATTCACCGTTTTCTTCATTCACATGGCATCATTTAAATATTAAAGTCAGGTACATAAATGTTCTATTAAAACCATCTGGTTCTCAAAGTGATTTAGTACCTTCAATTATTAGATAGTCAAATTTAAATGATGTTAATTATGATGAATCAGAAGGCTTTCCAGATTCATTCCTTTATTGTTTTGGATATATCAAACTTAACTGACATAAGTAGGTATCTCTCATATCATCACCTGAAAGTGACATGTATTTCCTTTGATGATGAAATTATACCAAAAAAATAAGGGAAAAAAGTGACGCAAAATTGATCACATCTCCTGCATACATATAGATGACTATGTCATTTTAGGAGCTAAAATTCCAATTTAACCGAAGCTGCTGTTTTACAGTTAGGTACATTCCATTCAATTTTATATAAATATAAGTTTATTTGATGATAAATATATCTGAAAAAGTGTTACTACTTGATGAAGGGCTGGCTGAAGAATGGTGTCATAATCTGTTTCTACCTTGCGATCAAGCAGTTTTTAGGTGTTGTCCTTTGTTGAAGGAATGATTCCATTAAGAAGAAGGGCAAAGAATGGAGCGATGCCCATTTTCTTCAGCATATTAATTGATGATGAAGTGATCATGCAGCTGAAAGTGTAGAAAGAGTCCTCATTTACTGTTTTCTTCATTCACTTGGCACCATTTAAATATTAGAGTCAGGTACATAAATGTTCTACTAAAACCATTTAGTTCTCAAATTGATTTAGTACCTTCTATTATTGGATGGTTTAACTGATGTTAATTATGATGAATCAGAACACTTTACGGCTTCCTTCCTTGACTATTTTAGATAATCAAATTTAACTGACATGAGTAGGTATGAAAGGCTGAAACAAGAACAAGCCCATACAAAATCAGGAAGTGGTCGGCAATTCTTCTGCTTTATTATGTGTGCTTCTATTAGATAATTCTTCCCCAGGAAAAGTGACGGATATGTTGCATTTATGCAGAAAGTTCATTTATTTTAGGTATGATATGTAAAACTTATATTTTTAAAACTGTCCTTTGCAATGATGATTTTGGCAGACAGATTAAGCATTTGCGTGAATCAATAAATTTTTTTTTTGGGTCAATATTGTCACTTTCTCAGCTTGCTACCAGCATTTTGTTATTAAACTTTTTTCCTTTCTTTAATATTTTAATTTATTTTCAAGGCTGCTGCACAATTCTACCTGGTTTTCCATCTGACTTGTATTTCTTTGGTGCTTCCAACAATAATATGCTATAAAGAGCCCTGTGAGATTCAAGCTTGTGATATGAAAACTATTACCTTGCTTTCAAAATTCAGGGTGACTTCAGCCAATCAATTCAAACTTCATCTGCAACCAACACTTTTTGGTAAGCACTCAAACCTCTTTCTTCGAGATTTGTACAAATGGTTTACTACCGTTTATTTTTTTGTTTTTTTCTTTTCAAGATTTATTCTCAAAGTTTTCTAACCTTCTTTTCGTACTGGTGCTTGGAGGTTGGCCTTGAGAGCATTTATTGTTTAATTTTGATCAAGACAGGACTTCCAAGAGCAATGGAGAAAATAACCACAAGTGGTCCGCATTGTCAGCATTGAAATTTGATAAAAAGGAAATCATTTCCTTCAGAAAAAAAAAATCAAGTATGAACTAGGATCTTGAAATTTCTTCAACTTCATTATTTCTTTGTGAAATGTCAAGCAAATGTTTTGAGATAATAATTTTGTTCCTTTTGCACATAATTCATGAATTCAAATTATATTTTCTAAACCTTACCATATGCTTGACAAGAGGAGGTTGGGAAATTCAGGACAAACTTATCATATCATCGAAAGTGTATTGGTGGTGGCAGCATTCCAAATCTCACTAGGAACTCGTTCCAGTTTTCACTAGACTAACCCTTCATTTATGCATTTCCAAGTTTCAAATTGTTTGAATCTTTTTCCTTTTTTCTTTTTTTGTATATTTTTTTCAAAAAGATTAAGAAATAATAGGCATCAGCTTAACTTTTTGGTAGTCCTTGCTAAAAATTTTCCTTACCATCAATAGTCTTAATATTTTATTTTGTGCAGCACATGAACAAGGCCCAATGTTCTGGCTTTCTCAGCTCACCATCAACAAATGCCCTTCTTTGGTGTGGGACAGATCTACCTGTATGTTTCTTTTGATTAGTCCTAGGTAAAAATCCTTTAATTTTCAAATAGAAGCATGTACAAGTGCAATTCTAATGTTGAATTTTAAAAAAGTGAAGCAATAGTTCTAATGAGAACTATGTGGGCTAGCAAGTTATGGAATGAATAAAATCCATACTGAACAGATCATGAACCAAACACGGGCTAAGCTTATTTGTTTCAAATCATTGCTCTGGTTTATCATTATTTTAAAAATTGAAAAGCATTTCTGAACAAATCCTTTGTTTGTTAAAAGAATTTCTTCTTCAATTTTACAAACCAATCTTGGCAAATTTGCTGAGTTACATTCCATCCGATACTTACAACATAGTTTAAAAAATTGTTGATTTTCATTGCATTTGAATGTAAATATCCATCATCCAAAGTGAATTTATCAATGCATTTCAGAAAATGAAATGGTGCATTGATTTTTCTTATTTTACTGAAGTAAGGGTAGGGGGTGAAATATTGTATGATTTCTTATTTTCAACTTAGGAATGAATTATTTTATATTGCATATGCTTAGTTTAAATTCAATTAACATCATCAGATGCAACAAACACACTGCCTGCAGGTGGATATGGGCTCATAAAGACTTCGAGATTTTGGAAATGGTGGTGGACGTGAAGATTTGAAGTCCTTGCCAGAGGACATGTTGCTACTTTTGTTTTTCCTCTTCCTAACTACAAACAGCTCATAGGCTCAGCAAGTTGCTCCTCTTGCCAAGGTTGCTTTCAGTCACCTGTAGGAAGTGTCCAACTCGCTTTTTCACATCAAGAATTGTATTGTCTTATGCTGAGACAATGGTGCCTGAAAGAGACAGGGAAAGCGGGCTGTTGACCCAAGATTGCTCAGCTCACGTTCCTTGAAAAGTCAATGCCATTCTTTGAGGATCTTATGTTAGTAACAGTAATTACTAATATGTTTTCTCCAACTGGAAGGTGATCTGTGATTGTTAGGTTCATTCAATTGGTTTATTTCTTTAAAGACATTCAAAGATTTGTCTCATGTTGTAAGCTTTGGACCTCTATCAAACATCTTTGCAAACTCTTTTCTGTGTACAATTATACAATGAAGGAGCAATGTGGAGAACATTATGGAAGTGAGAACTTGATAAAAATTGTAAATAGGTCATTTTTATGCTTAAGAACATTATGGAAATGACAACTTGTATTTGTAAGCTTTTGTATAACTAAGAACATTATAGGAGCACACTTATGTGGGCTCCAACATATGAGTTTGGACCTTAATTATATAATATTAACAATTCAGTTTGGACCTTAGTATTTGATGTGGGGTTTTACTCACATATGTAAAGTATAAACCCAACACCTTGTAGAGAGGGAAAATTTTCGATCTATCATAAGCTGACACGTCATACTACAAAATCCACAAAATACAGTCAATCACAAAGTGCCACGTATTGCTGCTAGGTTTTACTATCACTACTTAGAAGCCGATGGAAATTTGCCGAGTGTCATGCAAAAACCAATCACGCATCAGCGCACGTGTAAGCGATGACTTAATTTATCTAGCGCGTGTAAGCGATGACATAGGCGAACCAATCAGGCTGTGACATGTGTCACCAATCAGGTTCTGCCATGTGTCGCTCATCCACCTTCAAATTCCTATAAATAGAAACCTTCCTAAGACATTTAGGAGGACACACCAAGCCATCTGAAGCACAGAAGTAAAAAAGCTCTGCAGGAATCAAGCCTCGAAGCCTTCAAGAACTTCAAGAACTTCAACCTCAAAATTGAAAAACATTCGAAGCAGAATCATTCAAACCATTTGCCTAGATCCAAAAGTTTGTGGGAATCAAGCCTAAAGTGTCCGAAAATATCAACAAATCACAAATCAGTGAAGCTCTACGGATCCAAGCTTCTAAAGCCCAGAAGAACTTCCATCACAAACCTTCGAAGACGAAGAACACAAGAAGAACACGAAGAACGTGAAGAACAAAGAATTTCCAAGAAGCTCATAGCCAGAGATTCATTGTAATTCTGTTTCAAAGGTCTTCGATCCATCCTTTAGCCAAATTGAAGGATATTTTGTGTTCAAGTCAAAATCACATTACCACAAATCCAAATCAATAAGTCTTACAAGGAGATTGAATCAGAGGATCACTCTTTTGTAATCACAGAGAATTGTACCACACAATCATCAATATAAATTCTCATTTGTGAAACTATTTTACTTGTTTGATTTATTTCGAACCAAGAAATTTAGTCGTCTACATATTCTAGCACGCCCAGTGGGACATCTCTGCCTCTCATCTCATTCTCCTTCAAAGAAATCCTCATCATTATCTTGCTACCAACTTCAATGGCCACTAGCAAGAACATTCAAGCTTCAATAATAGCTACTTTAATTAAACTTGGTACGACTACCACCAACAACTACATTGGTGCAATCAATTGTAGCCAACCTAAAGCTCATAATCAACTTCAATTTCAATCAACCAAGGAAGCCAAGCTCCAGACAATCATCTACTTAGATCCTCTCACAAGAAACAAGGTCATTAACAAGGACATCTCCACCTTGGAACACCTCAAGTATGGGGGCAAATCCCCTTCTTCCTTCACAAGAAGTTGGTTGCACGATTTCTCTCCCATCAAAGGGAACCAGAAAGATGAGATTTCACATGCTCACTCCAATCCATTCTCTTCTCCATCATCTTGGGAAGTTGTATCAGTCATGGTGACTAACACCTCTACCATGGAAGAAAAGATGGCTGAAATGGAGCAAAGAGTTGTCCTTCTCACAAAAGCACTTAAAGATAAAGACCTCCAAATTGCAACTTTAATGAACAAACTTGAAGTACAAGACCTTGGTGAATCAAGCCATGGTCATAAATTCACATCTGCGACGGATGACGAAGGGAAAGAAACTCAAGACACTCCTCAACAGGAACAATCTACTTTGGTTGCTTCGTTATTAGTTCAACAATTGCAAGACATGATAACGAATACCATTCGAGCACAATATGAAGGTTCTCCTACAAGTTCTCTCACATATTCGAAACCCTATACAAAGCGCATCGATAACATGAGGATGCCAAATGGGTATCAGCCCCCCAAGTTCTTGCAATTTGATGGCAAAGGAAACCCTAAGCAACACATTGCTCACTTTGTAGAAACTTGTGAGAATGCAGGGACTCAAGGAGGTCTTTTTGTAAAGCAATTTGTCCGTTCATTGAAAGGGAATGCCTTTGATTGGTATACAGACTTAGAACCTGAGTCAATCGATAGTTGGGAACAACTTGAAAGGGAGTTCCTTAACCGATTCTACAGCACACGATGCACGGTAAGCATGATGGAGCTTACCAACACCAAACAATGGAAGGATGAGTCCGTCGTTGATTATATCAATCGATGGCGTTCTTTGAGTCTAGATTGCAAGGATAGACTTTCTGAAATTTCTGCTGTAGAGATGTGCATCCAAGGCATGCATTGGGGACTTCTTTACATCCTTCAAGGGATAAAGCCTCGAACATTTGAAGAGTTAGCAACTTGTGCGCATGACATGGAGTTAAGCATTACTAGCCATGGAAGTACAAACCCTCTCATACTTGAGGAAAGCAAAAAGGAAGTAAGGAAGAATGACAGGAATGCAAAGAGCAATCTCAAAGACTCAATGGTTGTTAACACTGCCGAAGTCAAGATTTCAAGAAGAGGAGCAAATGCAAATGAAAAACGACTTGAAGGATGGCAAAAGAATGAGGTGCGTCGTCTGACCTTTAAAGAACGTGAGCAAAAAGTATATCTGTTCCCCGATGAAGACGTGCCAAACATCTTAGAACAACTACTGCAGTTGGAGCTAATCGAATTGCCAGAATGCAAGCGGTCGGAAGACATGGGGAAAGTTGATGACCCTAACTACTGCAAATATCATCGCATCATTGGCCACCCAATCCAAAAATGCTTCGTCTTCAAAGAACAAATCATGAAGCTTGCCAAAGAAAACAAGATCGATCTAGACTTCAATGAAGTTGTTAGGTCAAACCATGTGACCGTTGCTTGTGATGTACTTCTAATTCTCAAGTAGGGAGCAAACACCAACCAAGCTTACAAGTTGATCAACAATGATGATGCAAGAATCGGCCCCATCAATGGGAAGTTCCTCAAACGCTTCTATGCTTGAAAGTCGAGAATTGCTCCTTGGTAAGAGTTTAAACTGCCCACTGTAGCGCTTTAAGAGTATATGATGTCTTCTTAATACCTTTGAAAGCGTACCAATAAGGAGAAATTAATCCCACTCTATGTCACCAATTGCTAGTGTGGCGTAGTGGTTGGATGCCCATGTCACCCTTGAGGGGTCTCGGGTTCGATTAGTGGTGATACCCACTATTACACACTGAGCCCCCCCTTTTTGCAAAAAACAACAAAATAAAAATAAAAAAAAATCTGTTGAACTACGTGATGACTTGATCCCTCTCGAGGGTACATAGGCAACTTGGTATCTTTTGCTAAGTTTAGTCACGCACTAAAAAAAAAATTTATTGTCAAATTGTGAAAAAATAAATAAACAAACAAAAAAAAAAAACAAAGAAATCATAAAAAAAAAAATTGTTGAACTACGTGATGACTTGATCCCTCTCCGGGGTACGTAGGCAGCTTAGTACTTGTCACTAAGTTCAGTCATATGAAAAGAAGAAGGATTGCCAGTCTAGCTTGAAGAGTTTTCCACGGTCATCAATATGCTTTTAAGGTCTCTTTGGTTGGCAAGGCATTGCTTAAAGACAGTCAACTGCTCAATAGGATGATCGAAGATCGTTGTAGCCAAAGATGAAGGCTGTAAGGAGTTGACGTTGCTTAGCTTTCCTTGAAATGATGAGAAACATAAGTTGATTCTTGGTTGTGGAGCAAAATAAAATCTTCAACATCTTTTGCAAGAAATGAAGTCTGCATGGCATTGCCCATCTTCTATGGACATTCTCTCACGTTTCTGAAGTATGCTTTGCATCACTTATCTCCTGGAGGCATCTTCTTGTACCTTGCAAGTCTATACTACATTGTCTCTCTTCTAGGTGGTGTCACTTCATATTTCTGAAATTTGAACCACATCATCTCCCTTCTGAGTGGTGTCATTTCACATCATGTTTCTGAAATCTAGACAACATCAACTTCCTCTAGAATGATAATAGATCATGTATTTGAAGTCGGTGTTGCATCACCTTGCTTCTATGGGCATGTTCGTGCAATGTCGAATTCTTGGTGGCATGTTCTCACATCTTCAAAGTCTTGACAGCATACTATGGCGTCTTCAAAGTTTTGGCGTCATTTTTTCCCGCATCTTCAAGGTTTTGTTGGCATTTCTTTGCATCTTTAAAGTCTTGATAGGGACTCCTTGCATCTTCAAAGTCTTAATATGGACTCCTTGCATCTTCAACGTCTTGTTGGCATCTCTGAAATCTTTATGTCTGGCTACAGTGCTATGCACCTTCGATGTCTAAGCTATGTTGCCTCTGAAAATTGGTGTTGTTGTAGCTTTATTATAAAGGCCAATATTGGTGCAACTTCAATGCGAGTGCAAGTGCTAATGTGGAGTGTTGTCAAGGCTTCATGGCAAAGATGGATGTTGGCATGACTTCAGTGCTAATGTGGAGTGTTGACATGGCTTCACGGCAAAGATGAATGTTGGTGCAACTTCAATGCAAAATGAAGTGTTGACATGGCAAAGGTGGATGTTGGCATGATTTCAATGCAAATATTGCTTCATGGCAAAGATGAATGTTGGCACGACTTCAGTACAAATGATGAATACAGCTTCATTGTGAAGGCGAGTGCAAATATTGCTTCATGACGAAGATGAATGTTGGCATGACTTCAGTACAAATGATGAATGCAGCTTCATTATAAAGGCAAGTGCAAACATTGCTTCATGGCAAAGATGAATGTTGGCATGGCTTCAGTACAAATGATGAATGCAGCTTCATTGTGAAGGCAGGTGCAAATATTGCTTCATGACGGAGATGAATGTTAGCATGGTTTCAGTACAAGGACAAATGCTAGCATGGCTTCATGGTAAAGACTTTCGATGTGGCTACGTTGCAAGGACCGTTGAAATGGTTGCGTTGAAAAGATAAGTGCTGGTACAGCTTAATTGCCAAGACAAAGGCCAGTACAACTCCAAGGTCAATATTAGTAATAGCATCATTGAATCATGAACACCTTTGATAACATTATTGCCTAGATGACTGTTGCTATAAGAACGTTGGTGTAAAGCTCGATGTTAAAGCCCAAAGAATAAAGGAAAGCCTGCTGCATAACAAAAATGAGCAATAACAAAGAACTTGTCAGAAGAAAATCTTATGGCACGTCTAAACAAAAAAAAAAAGAGGAAAGAAAGAAAAAAAAAATCAGAGAAAGAGAGAACTTCAATTGTAATCTCTAGCTTGTGAAAAAAAAAAAGGTTAGTACAACCAAGCATAAAAAAAAATAAAAAAAAAATAAAAAAAAGAGAGAGAGAAGAAAAAAAAAAAGCATAATTTCTCTACGTATTATGCTACCCACTGGAAACTGCTTGTATAGATTAGTGCATGCCCTGGGTGGCTTTATATAGAGAACTTCTTGGATAACAAACAAAAAGAAAAAGGAGAGCTGGCAAGCCATTAAATGCTGACACCAAACAGATATTATTTGAAGTCAGACTTTGCAACTCAAATGCACTCAAAGTCAAAAAATACTGCCCTAGACTTCAGGAAAAAAAAAAAGGCTTATAGGCCTGCAAAAGTACACATGTCATCTAAAATACTACTGCACTAGATTTGGGATGAAGTTCTAGCCCGCGTAGTGTTCAAAGCAACTTATGCTGCCGACCTTGAAAGCAAAGACACTTGCTGATTTCTCAATGTCAAATACTGTCAGAACCGCAATGTAGACTAAAATGGCAACAAGTCCAACAATGCCTGCCGTCTCCCTTCCAGATTTAAAAGAAAAAAACTTCTGATAAGATTTCATAAAAAAATCAACTCACAGAAATCTTCTAAGGACTTCGGACAACAAGACCCAGAGAGGATGTCTATAGTAGACCCATAACGCGTAGCCACGCGCAGCCATAAGTCCACAACCACCTGCGGATTTCTCGTTCAAATCTGCGCAAATCTGAGAAAAATTCTACAAAACCAGTGCCACCACTAGATCCATCGGCCATCGATGTACAAAACCCAGAATGATCATCAAGAATGGAGTCCCCACGTGCTACCACGCGCCGCCATAAGCTTGCGATAAGCAACATCTAGTCCTTCGAATCTGTGCAAATATGCACGTAATTTCAGAAAACAGACCATACCAGGAGATTCTACGGCCTCCGATCTACAAAACCCAAGAATTTAGGGACCAAAAAATGTGGCACGCGCTCCCATGCGCCGCCAGAAAATCTGACTGCACAGCCCTAATTTCACGCGCTCCCACGCGCCTCCATCAGTTCTCACGCGTACATATGCGCCAGATCTTCCATTCCACGCGCCGGCAAGGTTCTCATGAACGTACACGCGCCGTGACGTCACTGTCCACTACGGTCTGACCTGTTTGTCCAGACTGGCCCGGTTTGACCCATTCACTTGACCCAGTCCGAACCGCCAGAAACTAAAAAAAAATAAAAAAAATAAAAAAAATAAAAAAAGTGCTTTGACCATGTTTGACTTTTGACTTTGACCAAAAAGTCGAAATTTTCAAAAGGGGCCTGTCCCACTTGATTTTTCGCGTACATTCCAATTTTGGAATCTGTTTCTTTGTCCGAGATTCAAAAATTGTGCAAACTGTCCAATTTCCAGAAAATTGACTTTTGTATAAATCCTAACCAAAAGTCAAAATTTTCAAGAAGGACCTATCTTGCCTAATTTTTCGCGTAGATTTCGATTTTGGGGTCTATTTCTTCATTTGAGAATCCGAAATTGCTCAAATCGTGTTTTTCTACAATTGTTGGCTTTAATGTGAACTTTGACCAAGAATCAAGATGTCCAAGCAAAGTTTGTCCTATTCAGATTTTCACATAGATTCTGATTTTTAAATCTGCTTATTTGTTTTGGACTTGGAAACTACCTATGTGATCCACTTCTCCGAAGTACTAGCAATGTCCAAAAATTAAGGTCCCAGAATCAAAATTTAAGATTCATCCACTTGGTCTAGATTCCCTCAGGGTTATTCTCCATACTTCAGCAAGGCTTTCCTTCCAAAGTACAAATGAACTCTCACAAGTATGTCTTGAACTTGAAATTACACTGGGTCACTAGTTCAACCTACCATTCCCGTTCGTTGCCTACTAGTCTCTAACCTACCATTCTCGTTCGGTGCCTACCGTTCCCATCTATCGTTCGATACCTACCAGTCAGAAATCTACCATTCTCACCAAAAATTCTCAACCGCCATTCTCAACTACCTAGCTACCATTCTTCATCTCTTTGCTATAAATAGAAGGGTCGGGTCCGTTGAAAACTCATAGAGAAAAATAAACTGAGTCATGAAATGAAGATTTGTTTCTTTCAAATTTTCAAGTCCTCTTTCTCACAGCCATTTCTCACTATGGCCTCATCATTCTCAACACTTAGCAACCGATATTGCTTTATAATCTGTTTGAAATCAACCCTTTCATGGTTTGGTAGAAACCCTCTTCACAACATCATTGTAGTTTTAAGATCCAAACAAATTTTGTTTCTCTCCTTAACGACCATATTTGTTCATAAAATTACTCATAACATGGTTTGCATTGAGGTTCCATGCTTCTTCAGACTTGGTTGGCCAGGGAATTCAAGTCCAGTAGAAGCACCTGTTCCTAACCTCAGGTCTCCCGTAGTCTCTTTCCAATTGCTTGGTCTTCCAGTAGAGGCAACGGTTCAGAACAAACAGCAACTTGGCTGGTTTTTAAGACCAAAATCACAAGTTAGCTCCATCTTTCATTTTTTTGTGCTTTTCCAACAAGAAGCAGTAAATGAAGATGGTAAAAAGTGTTGGGGTATCCTACAAATTGTCTTTCATCCAACACTTGAAACAACCTCCAAGGCACCAGCTCATCAGAATTCAACCTTTGGAGCTAGTAAATGGTCACCAGAGCCTTATTCCATGTCCCAACCACAGTGGGACCTAAAGGTCATCATTGCTAGTACCTCAAAACACACTTTCTGGAATTACTCCAAATTAAAGTCAGCTTAAAGAATTTCAGAAAATACTCTTCTGAAATTACTTCAACTTAACGTCCGTCAGCATGGTCCCATCACACACGCACATTCGATGACTTGTCGCCGGACCTCATTCAGCATGTAGTCAGTCCCGAATCCCAAGTTGTACCTCCCATAAACATCTACACCAGAGGGTCCCCGACGTACAGGGCCAACGCCATGGTGGCGTGTGTTTCACCCATTCACTTTGCTTCATCCCCATCTTCTTCACACAGTCACCATCTCCACTTCATCTCCATCGTCTTCTTCTCACAAACCATCAACATCCTCAGAATCCCTAAGCTTCTGAAATTACCTAAACTTAACTTGAATGATGCAATAACACATGCACATTCAACCACTTTCCCACATGTTCTCGCTGAAATCCGAAGTATACTCTTCTGAGATAACTTTACCAGAAGTTCTTAAAAACACGAGGCTAGCCCCATGACTTTGCATGCTGTACCCAGCCACCATCCTCGCATCCTCCCCATCTTCTACACCCTGTGATCGCCGCCAACGATCCAAAACACTCTTCTGAAATTACCTCAGCTTAACCTCTACCAAAATGAGTCAGTCTTGCAAGTACATCCAACTTCTTGCAAACAACTTTCAGCCTCACCAACCCACTTCAAGTACCATGGAACACTCTTTTTGAAATTACTCCAACTTAACTTTTGCTAAGAAGGCTCGGTCATGCGAGTACATTCAAATACTGGTAGACCCCTTTTCGATCTCATCAAATCCTGTCATATGGGTGGGTCTACTCTTTGGAAATTATCTCATCTTTCTGAAAGCTCCACCACCTTTGTTGGGTTTTAGAACCCTTAAAAACAACCAGATTGCGTAGCCTAGTTAATTAACCAAGTTGTTACTTAGTCAAATTAAGCAATTCTAGGTTAAAAAAATCAAATAATCATATCAAGCATATAAAGAATATAAAGTAGCGGAATAATAAAAGACACAATGATATGATCACCCAGGAAACCACACGGTAAAAACCTGGGGAGGATTTGACCCACCGATCCTCAAGGCAAAACTGAATCCACTATGCGAAAGAATCGAAGTTCATACAAAAGGACTTACAAGCTCCCCGCTCGACTTCCTAATGCTACCTACCAGTAGAACTTACTGACACGACCATGTGCAAGCTCCGAATCCACGGACTCCTTCTTTCTTGGATTCTCCAATCAGCTACAAGCTCCCCGCTTGTTTTTCTTTAAGTTCCAATGGTTGCAACTGTGTTGATCTTCAAGATGTTGAAATCATCTCCACTTGAAAACCCTAAGTTTTGTGTAAAGGAAAGCTCCTCAAAGATCTCACAAGAGATTCACACAAAACAGCAATGTATGAGCAACAATGCAATATGGACAACCTCTAAAAACGTGGCTAGGGTTTTGTTTAAATACCTAGGGTAAAAACATAAAACTCTAAACGTTTAATGAAGTAGGGCTGAGTTGGAAATTCTACAGAAAATTTAACCTGTGCGATTTTCGATCGATCGAGCTTGTCCTTCGATCGATCGAGCCAAGCCGAAAGTAAAAAAGACTTCTGCAGCCACTCGATTCCAACTTTACAATAATCAAACAACTTTGAGCAAGCCTAAACAAGACTAAATACATAAAATCCTAAGACCTTAGAACCTAACAAACTCTCCCTTTGGCAATCTGTGACAAAACACAAACTATAAGCTCAAAGTTTACAATAAAAAAGCCCTTTACAAAAGGTAATGTTCATAAACCAAATTCAATCCTAACTACTATCCATCAATTGCAAGTGTAGACAGCAGCTAAATCGAATCAACCTGTATATTTCCTGAAACACTAAACAAAACGCATAAACGCATGTGTGACAGAAAAACAGTAAATCAACAGATATGTAATCTAACTCTCCCCCTATGTTAGATACACCAAAAATAAACACATTCTTGAAAGTTCACACAACACATAATAAAGACATATATCAATGAATAACTCATAAATATAAATCAATAAATAGTGAACACATAGAATCAAGAATCATATATATAAAAAATGTATTTCCCTACAAGAATAGCCCAAAAGAAAGTATACATGGTGAAGCACCTAGATACAATCTAATCTCAAAAACTCCACTAACTCCGCAAAAAGAAAAAAAAACTCCCCTTAGCTACAAAAAACCCCTCTACAAGCTCCAAACTCTACTCCCCCTTTTTGTGACGGAATGCCAAAGGACATCACAGGCCATCATCAAAAGGAGGTGGTGAGGATGAACGAAGATGCGCCAAATCCACTCTCAGAGCACGAATCTCATCGAACAAGTCCACCAAAAGCTGACCATGAGCCGCCTGAACGGTCATGACAGTCTCCAAAGTACGACGTACATCGAAGTCATCCGAAGGAGGTGGAGGAACAGCAGCAGCAGCACCAACAGGATCAGGAACAGCCTCACGAGCAGGACCTGTAGAAGAAGAAGGGGGTGCGGAACTAGAAGGCTCAGACCTAGCGTGTTTAGAGCCAGCTCGAAGATGAGCAGCCCTCTGTCTAAGGAAAGAGGCACCTATGGAAGCAATCACATGGACGGGCTCAGAAAAAGGGAAATCCTCTAAACCAAGATGAAGCAAAATCCTATGAATAAAGATAGGATGAACAAGAGCATGAGCAGTAGATGAACTCCTATAAACTTCGTTCAAAGAACGAAGAAATAGATGAGAAAAACTGATAGGAGCATCAGTGACAAGAGCGTACAAAAATACACACCTCTCGAGAGGAATGGTGTGCAGATGAGAAATGGGCCAAAGTATATTACAAGCTATCCTAAAGAAGAGATAGACAGTCTCAGGAAGCTCAGCGGTGGTGATCCGAGGATCAGAACCCCACTGGATAGAAGACCCAGTGATGTAAGACATGACATCACTCAGCTCAGGTGACTCATCATAAGGGTAAACAAGATGACGAACCAAAGGTACCCCTAGAGCATCAGCCACTACTGTAGGAGTAATGACATACTCTATGCCTCGTATCCAACTCTTAACTAGAGTGTTGGAATCATAGACGCGGATAGAGATGTTCGAGAAGAACTCTCTAATCAGGGTAGCTGGAGGAGGAGGATCAGACACATCCAATAAAGGTAACCAGCCCCTATGCTCAAATTTTGCCCTAATGGCAGGATCAACCTCATCTAAGGTGACAGAACGCTCAACCCAAACTTTTCTCTTAAGGTTTAGCTTCTCATAAATCTCTTGGTTTTTCTCACTCAGAAACCTCTCACTATCAAAGGAAGGTGGAGGAGGAGAAGGAGAGGGAATAGACCTACGGGCTCTAGTCTTCCTAGGCATGATGCTAAGGAAAGGACAGAGACACAAGGAAAAACCAAAAAGAAAAAAAAAGAAAAATAAAGGCAGACTGCAAGTTAGCACAAAAATCAATAAAATAAAAATCTATATGATGCATGAACAAATACAATGCCATGATGCATGTACTAATGCAGTAAACAATTAAGTTCAATTGAGATTAAATTGACAAAATTGGCTTGAGCAGGGAATTTCTATCAAAAACCCCAAAAATTGAAAACCACTTGTTGAAATTTTTTTTTAAACAAATTGATGAATTGGGCATTACAAAACATAGTACATAGATTATAATGCCTAATTTCATCAAAAACAACAAGTCAATTTCATCAAATTCAACTCAATTTCACAAAAGCCCCAATTCGGATCAAGAACAAACCCTAGATTTTTCAATTTTTTACCAAACTCAAAATTGATCAAATTAACAAGCAAGGATCATGTTTATGATGTGTCCCCACAAAAACCCAATGATCAATTGCACAAAATAGGGCTTGAATCAACAGAAAATCCCAAAAATGCTAAGTCCAAAAAACTCCCTCAAATGCATGGATTTATGCATGAAATCATGAAAATAAATTCAAAAAGAAGGGTAAAAGAGTCTTACCGGCTTGAGGAAAGAGAAACTTTGCAAGAATTTTGGAAGAAAACGACAAAAATTGACTATGGAGCCTTGCCTCATTGGAGAGAGAAAGAAGGTTTGAAAAACTTTTTGAAATAGAACTTTGAAAAAGTTAGATCTGGACTTTTAAAAAAGCTTTTTCACGATCTTCGATCGATCGAAAATTACATTCGATCGATCGAATGAAACAGTCATTTTTAAACAAATTAAAGCACTTTTTCGATCGATTGAAAATCAGAATGGATCGATTGAACTGGGTAGAGGCTCACAAAAATTTTGAGAAAAATCACAGTTTTGAAAAAAACAAATCGAATTTTGAAAACAACTCCTCAAAGCATTTGAACAACGAAAACAAAATGCATGAGTATGAGATGGAATGCTTTTTCAAAAACCCAAATTTTAAACCCAATTTTCTCAAAAACAAGTTTCAATCATTCTCCCATTGAATTTTCTTAAGCAACAAATATGTTGTGCACAAATCTCAAGATATTTTCAAACTTGGTTGGTCAGACCAAAAACACACACATTAGCATGTACAGTGTTTAACAAAGAGTAACTTGTGTAGTGTGTGAAACTAGCAAAAAAACTTGAGATACATGTGAGGTGATATGTGAATAGCAATCAAACACAAAGTCTACACAATTCATCACATAGAATTTAAAAGAGACTATCACCTAAAGAGTTACATCCTATAACTCTCACATCTCCTAGAACAAAAGCATGCAATCATGTAAGTTTCTTGAATTTTTTGCCTCATATATATGTGAATTGGCATCAAGCCTAATAGTACACACCAGTTTGAATTAAGTGAATTGGCATCAAGCCTAATAGTACACACCAGTTTTAATTTAATTGAGGCTACACCTTGTGTTCTTTTTGTGCATGTGCTATACTTTCTCGAGCACAGAATCTTATGATATGCACTAAGGTGTTCATGATTGGCTAGTGAATAGTGGTGAGATGGTTATTTATGCCTTTCTCAAAAGGATCAAGTCCGACAGTTAAAGAACATGTGACTTCAAGATTAAGACAAAGTGATTAAAAACCACACACATCTTTCCCACACAACATGCACTACAAAGCTTCAACTAGTCAAGTGCAATGAATAAGCTCATCAAAGTTAAACAAGGTACACAAGACATGACATGAGTAAATAGATTGACCAACCTTGTTTTCAAAAATCAAGAAAAATAATGTCAAACATAGTTTTGCTTTCCCCTTTTTTTTTATTTTTTATTTTATTTTATTTTATTTTTATTTTGTAAGAGAAAACAAATAAATCCTAGAATGAAATGCATGAATGAAATGCAATGCAAGTCCTAGAACAAAAAAAACACAAAAACCAAAGAACAATGGTCACAAAAGAATAAAGCAAAGAAGCATAAGGACCAAGGAAGCCAAAAACAACTAGGGACATTGAAGCACATCAATCACTTGACGAAGTGTCTCAAACTTACTTCCATCAAGCGGTTTGGTAAAGATGTCAGCGTTTTGACGATCAGTAGGGATATATTCAAGAACAACAATTTTCTTTTCAACCAAATCCCTAATGAAATGATACCTAAGCTCAATGTGTTTGGTCTTAGAATGCTAAACCGGATTCTTAGATATATTTATAGCACTAGAGTTATCGCAATAGACAACCATGGTATCTTAAGGAATCCCATAATCACTCAAAAGTTTTTTCATCCAAAGGAGCTGAGAACAACAACTCCCAGCAGCAATATATTCTGCCTCAGCAGTGGATAGAGAAATAGAATTTTGTTTCTTACTCATCCAAGCCACAAGATTGGCTCCTACATAAAAACACCCTCCAATGGTGCTTTTTCTGTCATCAGCATTCCCAGCCTAATTAGAATCAGAAAAACCTGCAAGAGACAAATTTGACTCCTTGCTATAAAATAATCCATAATCACAGGTTCCACTCACTTATTTTATAATTCTCTTAACAGCATTTAAATGAGAAACCTTAGGATTAGACTGGAATCTGGAGCAAACACCAACACTAAAAGATATATCAGGACGACTAGCAGTCAGATACAAAAGATAGCCTATCATGCTTCTATACAAAGTAACATCAACAGACTCACCTGATGGATCAATTGTTAATTTTGCATTAGCAGCCATTGGTGTTCTAGCATGAGCAGCCTTGTCTAGTCCAAATCTTTTAACTAAATTTCTTGCATATTTAGCTTGATTGATGTAGATTCCTGTCTCTGTTTGCTTTACCTGCAATCCCAAAAAATAAGTTAGTTCTCCAACCATGCTCATTTCAAACATCGCCTTCATTTCATCTGCAAAAGAATGAGCAAGAGAATCATTAGTAGCACCAAAAACAATGTCATCAACATAAATTTTAGCTACAACAAAACCAGTCTTATCCTTTCTTATGAAGAGAGTTGTATCTGCAGATCCCCTTTTGAATCCATGCTCAGTGAGATATGCAGTCAGTCTGTCATACCAAGCCCGAGGAGCTTGTTTCAACCCATAGAGAGCTCTCTTCAATTTGTAGACATCATCTGGTCTGTGAGGATCTACAAAGCCTTTAGGTTGTTCAACATAAATTTCTTCTTGTATCATTCCATTCAAGAAAGCACTCTTGACATCCATTTGATATAGCTTGAAGTTTAGGTGACTTGCTATGGCCAACAGTATCCGGATGGATTCTAACCTTGCTACTGGTGCAAAAGTCTCATCAAAATCAATTCCTTCCGCCTGTGTGTACCCTTGTGCAACAAGTCTTGATTTGTTTCTGATCACAGTGCCATGTTCATCTGACTTGTTCTTAAAGATCCACTTAGTTCCAATCATATGTACATTCTTCGGTCTAGGAACTAGTTCCCACACATCATTCCGAACGAATTGATGAAGTTCTTCATGCATGGAATTTACCCAATCAGCATCTTGAAGTGCTTCATCCACCTTTTTCGGTTCAAATTGGGAGAGATAGCATGAGTGAGTAATCACATTCAATGCTTTTGATCTCAATCTCATGTTATCATTTAGACTACCCAATATATTTGTGGAGGGATGGTTCAGTCTCACTCTAGAGGATGGACGTTTAACTAAAGAGGTGGAGGTACCTTTCTGTTTAGATGAAGGACTGAGCTCACTTTGTACTTGTTGATTTTCACGAACCGGAGTGGATGGTTCTAAACTTGATGGTACAGAAACTGCATCATTTAACAACAACAGCTCTTCCTCACTATGTTTACCAACATACTCAGCAGGAAGAGAATTAACAACTTTTAGAGACTTATCTTGACTAAGAGCAGTGCTTTCTGTCAGTGCTTCTGAACACACTTCATCATTTATCACAACATTTGAGGATTCCATGGCTGTTTTAGTTTTCAGATTGTACACTCTATACGCTCTATTAGTGGTAGAGTATCCTAGAAAGTATCCTTTATCACTTTGTGCATCAAACTTTTCTAGGTTCTCTCTATCCCGTAGAATATAACAGTCACTGCCAAATATCCTGAAATATTTGACAACAGGCTTCTTCCCTCTCCAGAGTTCATAGGGAGTTTTCTTGGAATCAGGTCTGAAGTACACTCGGTTTAATGTATGGCAGGCTGTGTTGATAGCTTCTCCCCAAAAAGATTTTGGCAAATTTTTGTTGTGTAACATAACCCGAGCCATCTCCTGAACAACCCTATTTTTTCTTTCCACAATCCCATTCTGTTGAGGTGTCTTGGGTGATGAGAACTCTTGATAAGTGCCTTGATCATTGCAGAAAGTAGCAAGCTTGGTGTTCTCAAATTCTCTTCCATGGTCACTTCTTATCCTGACTATCACAGTATCTTTCTCAACCTGCAATTTCTTGCACAGATGTATCATCTTCTCAGGAGCCTTAGCTTTATCTTTCAAAAGCACAATCCAAGTATATCTAGTGAAGTCATCAACAACAACTAGAATATATTTCTTTCAGCCCAAACTTTGAACTCTGGCAGGACCCTTGAGATCAATGTGCAGAAGCTCTAATGGTCTTGAAGTTTGAACACTGGTCACTGACGGATGCTTGGATTTCACTTGTTTACCTATCTGACATGGTCCACAAATGCACTTGTCTATCTTCTCAAACTTAGGTAAACCAATAACTGCCTCACATTTAGAAATTTTTTCTAACTGCTTATGACTGGCATGTCCCAACCGTTGATGTCACAAATCAACTTGATCAATCTTTGCACTAAAGCACTTGTTGTTCACACTTGGTGTTATGCCATAACAGTTTTCAGCTGTCTTTACACCAACACACATACAGTCACCTCCTCCATCAAGTATCTCACATTCATACTTGGTGAACAAAACATTTAATCCATTGTCACAAATCTGGCTTATGCTGAGTAAATTGGCCTTCAGTCCATCAACATACCAAACATCTTCAAAAACTGGCAATCCAGGAATATCCACAGTTCCAATGCCTCTGATCACAGATTTGCTTCCATCTCCAAAAGTGACTATCCCAATCTTTCCTTCAAAGAGTGTTTTGAATAAACCTTTGTTTCCTGTCATATGCCTGGAACAACCACTATCCAAATACCAAAGACAAGAATCATGTGCCTTTAAGGTGGTTAATGCAGTATAGCATAAATAATTCTTATCACATATGATTACACTAAGGAACTCAAGGAAAGATTTAACACAAACAATAAAAGGCAAAGACAACAAGTAGACAAGTTGATATATAAGCAAAACAATTTTCCAAAAATCCATGACAACAGGGGTCAAGGATCAGCTCAAAGATCAAAAGATCTAAAACAAGGAGAGCAACCCGCTTTGATACCACTTGTTGGGTTTAGACCCCTTAAAAACAACCAGATTGCGTAGCCTAGTTAATTAGCCAAGTTGTTACTTAGTCAAATTAAGCAATTCTAGGTTAAAACAATCAAATAATCATATCAAGCATATAAAGCATATAAAGCAGCGGAATAATAAAAGACACAATGATATGATCACCCAGGAAACCACACGGTAAAAACCTGGGGAGGATTTGACCCACCGATCCTCAAGGCAAAACTGAATCCACTATGCGAAAGAATCGAAGTTTATACAAAAGGACTTACAAGCTCCCCGCTCGACTTCCTAATGCTACCTACCAGTAGAACTTACTAACACGACCATGTGCAAGCTCCGAATCCACGGACTCCTTCTTTCTTGGATTCTCCAATCAACTACAAGCTCCCCGCTTGTTTTTCTTTAAGTTCCAATGGTTGCAACTGTGTTGATCTTCAAGATGTTGAAATCATCTCCACTTGAAAACCCTAAGTTTTGTGTAAAGGAAAGCTCCTCAAAGATCTCACAAGAGATTCACACAAAACAGCAATGTATGAGCAATAATGCAATATGGACAACCTCTAAAAACGTGGCTATGGTTTTGTTTAAATACCTAGGGTAAAAACATAAAACCCTAAACGTTTAATGAAGTAGGGCTAAGTTGGAAATTCTGCAAAAAATTCAACCTGTGCGATTTTCGATCGATCGAGCCTGTCCTTCGATCGATCAAGCCAGGCCGAAAGTAAGAAAGACTTCTGCAGCCACTCGATTCCAACTTTACAATAATCAAACCACTTTGAGCAAGCCTAAACAAGACTAAATACATTGTTTTGATCATGGTTTGCCAACATTACAAATTAGAGTTTTAAATACATAAAATCCTAAGACCTTAGAACCTAACAACCTTCAATTACTTCATTTGAAGAGCCAAGTGTAAAAATCCATTTTCGAAACTCATTCCCACACTACACCCTGAAACTGTGTGCATGAACGAGTCTCGATGGGGCATTTGTAGAGAGGGAAAATTCCCGACCTATCACAAGCTGACACGTCATACTACAAAATCCACAAAATACAGTCAATCACAAAGTGCCACGTATTGCTGCTAGGTTTTACTATCACTACTTAGAAGCCAATGGAAATTTGCCAAATGTCATGTAAAAACCAATCACGCATCAGCGCATGTGTAAGCGATGACACAAGCAGCCTCGCACGTGTAAGCGATGAGTTAATCGATCCAGCGCGTGTAAGCGATGACATAGGCGAACCAATCAGGCTGTGACATGTGTCACCAATCAGGTTCTACTACGTGTCGCTCATCCACCTTCAAATTCCTATAAATAGAAGCCTTCCTAAGACATTTAGGAGGACACACCAAGCCATCTGAAGCACAGAAGTAGAGAAGCTCTGCAAGAATCAAGCCTCGAAGCCTTCAAGAACTTCAACCTCAAAATCAAAGAACATTCGAAGCAAAATCATCCAAACCATCTGCCTAGATCCAAAAGTTTGCGGTAATCAAGCCTAAAGTGTCCGAAAATATCAACAAATCACAAATCAGTGAAGCTCTACGGATCCAAGCTTCTAAAGCCCTGAAGAACTTCCATCACAAACCTTCGAAGACGAAGAACACACGAAGACATGAAGAACGTGAAGAACAAAGAATTTCCAAGAAGCTCATAGCCAGAGATTCATTGTAATTCTGTTTCAAAGGTCTTCGATCCATCCTTTAGCCAAATTGAAGGATATTTTGTGTTCAAGTCAAAATCACATTACCACAAATCCAAATCAATAAGTCTTACAAGGAGATTGAATCAGAGGATCACTCTTTTGTAATCACAGAGAATTGTACCACACAATCATCAATATAAATTCTCATTTGCGAAACTATTTTACTTGTTTGATTTATTTCGAATCGAGAAATTTAGTCGTCTACACACCTATCTTATTCTAAAACATCGGCACTATTCAAATCAAATGAAAATGTAATATCATAGACATGGGACAGATGGGGTTTAATGAAAGAAAATAAATAAGATGAACAAGAAGTGTTTCATGAAACAGTTATTTGACTTATAAACCAATGAGGAAGCCAGTAAATGAACCTTGACTTGGAAAATACGTTTTTAATTGTAAAATATATTAAAGAATTTTTTTTTTAATATTTCATATTGTTCTTAGAGTGATTTTAAATATAAAAAGACAATGGTGCAACTGTGCAAAACTATCCCAAGTGAAGATTACATGACACTTTCATTAGTAATTTGCTACATTAAATCAATCTAAAAGTATAGAGGGTGTGATTAGAAGTTATATCAATAAAAAATAAAAAATAAAAAAAACCAAGTGTGAGTAGTCAAACATTACATTCTTACATTTTACTTATTGAAAATGCAAAGCCATCTAATTTTATCATCTAAACCGCCATCAAAATCTCAAACCTTTTTACAAAAGCACAAACAGAGAGACAGTACAAAGTGAGTGTACAAGGATAACATTTCCCATCATTAGTAAGAAAGTAGCAAGTCATAGTTGAATCAAATTAGCAACTGTAGGGAATTCAACCCGATTCCCAGGTAGTGAGAAACAAAAAAAATAGAGAAAACACACGCCAAAGAAAATAATCACACGCACAAGACAGTATTTACGTGGTTCAGCAATTTGCCTACGTACACGGAGTTGCAGGGATTTCACTATTATCAGGAAAAATACAAAGTGCGGCTACAGTGTTTCTCTCTCTCTCTCTGAAACACAACAACAATAATGACTAACCCTAATCACAAAAGCGGCTTTTATATCTTGCGCATAGGATTACAATGGGTTACAAAACGGGCCAAAAATAAACTAGGCTCCACATAGCCCAACAAATCTCCCACTTGGAGACTAGTTCAATCACCAACATCAGCCGCTATCTCCAAAAGCAATCCCTCATCCCTGCAACTCATCCTCCTGTCCTCAAGCTAGAAGACCAATTAAAGCTGCACACAGCTTCAACTTCTCAATAGTGACACCCTTAGTCAACATGTCTGCTGGGTTCTTAGATCCACAGATCTTCTCAAGTATTACCAATTTATCTTCAACAAGGTACCAGATAAAGTGGTATTTTGTCTGTATGTGCTTTGACTTTGAATGAAAAGCCGAATTTTTGGCAAGAAAGATTGCACTCTGACTGTCACTGTGTAGAATGCCCATCTCCTGCTTTTTACCCAATTCATCTAAGAAACCATGTAGCCAAATCATCTCCTTTCCAGCTTCAGTTGTTGCAACATACTCAGCTTCTGTAGTAGACAAAGTAACAATCTTTTGCAGATTTGAAACCCATGATATAGCTGTACCACCCAGAGTAAATACAAACCCAATAGTACTCTTTCTACTATCAATATCACCAGCAAAATCAGCATCTACATAACCTTGCAGTTTCAAACTTGCACCTGTAAAGCAAAGACATGTATCTGATGAACCCTTCAGATATTTCAAAATCCACTTGACTGCCTCCCAATGCTGCTTTCCAGGCCTACTCATGAATCTGCTCATAACTCCCACTGCATGTGCAATGTCTGGCCTTGTACACACTATAGCATACATCAAGCTGCCAATAACTGAGGCATAGGGCACCTTGCTCATATGGTCCCTTTCTTCTTCTGTCTTTGGTGACTGTTCTTTGCTCAGTTTGAAATGGCTACCCAAGGGTGTGCTTACTGGTTTAGCTTCATTCATGTTGAACCTGCTGAGAACTTTCTTCACATACTCTGACTGTGAAAGTTTCAATGTACCATTAGCCTTGTCTCTAATGATTCTCATACCAAGGATTTGCTTTGCAGCTCCCAAATCCTTCATTGCAAACTGTTTTGACAATTGCTTCTTTAGATTATTAATCTCCTCAATGCTAGACCCTGCAATGAGCATATCATCCACATACAACAGTAAAATGATATAAGAATTGTCAAAGAATTTGACATAGCAACAATGATCAGCTTCACATCTTTTGAACCCAATTTTATGCATAAAACTGTCAAATTTCTTGTACCACTGTCTTGGAGCTTGTTTTAAGCCATACAAGCTCTTTCTCAGTTTGCAAACTAGATTCTCTTGTCCCTGAACAATGAACCCTTCTGGCTGAATCATGTAAAGTTATTCCTCCAAATCACCATGAAGGAATGCCGTCTTCACATCTAACTGCTCAAGGTGTAAGTTTTCTGCAGCCACCATTCCCAATACTAGTCTGATTGTTGACATCTTCACAACTGGATAAAATATCTCTGTGTAGTCAATGCCCTCCTTCTGCTAGAACCCTTTAACAACTAATCTGGCCTTGTAACGTTTGCTACCATCATGCTCATTCTTTATTCTGTATACCCACTTGTTGTGCAAAGCCTTCTTTCCTACTGGCAATTCAGTCAATTCCCATGTCTGATTCCCCAACAAGGAATCCATCTCATCCTTCATGGCTAACTCCCACTTGCTTGAATTCTCATCTTGTAAGGCTTCTTTATAACACTCTAGCTCACCACCATCAGTCAACAGGAGATAATTTAGAGTGGGTGAATAACGCTGTGGAGGTCTAATGTTTCTGGAAGATCTGCGAACTTCAGCTACAGGTGTACTCTGATCTACCTTTGAATTTACATTCTCCTTATCTTCTTCACCCCTTTTCTGGACAGTACTTTCAGTCAATCCATCTAAGTTGACAAACTTAGATTTCTTTTGATCTATCTCTGTAACATTTGACACTATAGTTGACCTGGCCTTGTACATAACCTGTTCATTAAATATAACATTTCTACTTTTGATGATTTTCCTGTTTTGTTCATCCCAAAACCTATAGCCAAATTTCTCATCACCATAGCCAATGAAAAAACATATTTTAGACTTTGCATCAAGTTTACTACAAGCATCAGAATCAATATGAACATAAGAAACACAACCAAAAACTTTTAAGTGTGAAAACTTTACCTCTTTACCGCTCCAAACCTCCTTAGGAAGTCTGAACTCCATGGGAACTGATGGCCCTCGGTTTATCAGGTAAGCTGCAGTGCTAACAGCATCAGCCCAAAAAGTTTTTGGTAGTCCAGCATGCAACCTCATACTCCTAGCATGCTCATTGAGAGTTCTGTTCATACGCTCAGCCACACCATTTTGCTGTGGTGTTCCGGGAATGGTCTTCTCCATCCTAATTCCCTGTGCAGCACAATACTCACTGAACCCTCCATCTATGTACTCTCCTCCATTATCTGACCTCAAACATTTTACTTTCAAACATGTTTCTGTCTCAACCATGGCCTTCCACTTCTTAAAAGTTTCAAATACATTAGATTTATTTTTTAGAAAATAAACCCATACCTTTCTGCTTGAGTCATCAATAAAGGTAATGTAGTACCTTGAACCTCCAAGGGATGCAACCGGAGAAGGCCCCCACAAATCAGTGTGTACTAACTCCAATCTTTCAGCCTTTGGTGTCCTGTCGGTTTTCAAGAAGCTCACCTTTTTCTGCTTTCCTAAGATGCAGCTTTCACACATGTCAAAATCAATGGACTTTAATTCTGGTAGCTTTCCTCTTGACAACAGCATCTTCATCCCTTTCTCACTCATGTGACCAAGCCTGCGGTGCCATAAGCTTGTATCAGTACTTGCATTAGCAACTGCAATTGTGTCTCTTGGACTTGAGGTCATATATAGAGTACCAGTCTTCTTTCCACGAGCCAATACCCTAGCTCCCTTTGTAACCTTCCAAGTACCACCAACAAATAATATTGCATGTCCTTCATCATCAAATTGTCCAACAGAAATCAGATTCCTCCTTAGGTCAGGAATATGTCGAACCTTCTTCAGTAACCAAACAGACCCATTGGGCAACAATATCCGGACGTCTCCCATACCCACAACATCCAAGGCTGAACCATCAGCTAAATACACCTTACCAAAATCACCTGCAACATAATTTTGTATGATTTCTCAGTGTGGAGTGGTATGAAACGAAGCTCCTGAATCCAAAACCCAATCATCAAGTGGACTGTTTACTGTAAGAAGCAATGCATCCTGTACCTCTTTTGTTACAGCATTAGCAGAATCATCTTCATTATTCTTCTTAGGACTTTTGCACTGGTTCCTAAAGTGACCTATTTTCCCACAATTCCAGCATTGTACTTGTTGGCCTAATCTAGATTTACTTCTATTCCGATTAGAATTTCTGGATTTTGATTTGCCCCGATTTGAATTTCTGTTATTACCTCTGCCTTTTGTCTTAAGGTTTAGGGTAGAACTAGATCCTGAGGTTTCACCTGCATCTCTTCTGCGAATCTCCTCAGCCAGAATTAAATCTCGTATATCATTATACTTGAGCTTTTCCTTTCCTGTAGAATTGCTTACTGCCATCCTCATTGCCTCCCAACTGTTTGGCAAAAAAGCCAAAATGATCAAAGCACGAATCTCATCATCAAAATCAATTTCTACAGACGACAATTGATTTGTGATAGTGTTAAATTCGTTCAGATGTTGTGCTACTGATGCATTCTCTGCCATCTTCAAATTAAACAGTTTCTTCATCAGATGCACCTTGTTGTTTGCCGACGGCTTTTCATACATTCCAGACAAAGCCTTCATCAGATTAGCTGTGGTCTTCTCCTTCACAACATTGTGTGCAACAGACCTAGATAGAGTTAACCTGATAACTCCCAATACCTGTCTGTCAAGAAGAGCCCATTCCTCAGCCTTCATCGCCTCAGGTTTTGTCCTCAAAAGAGGCAGATGCAATTTCCTCCCGTAGAGATAATCTTCAATCTGCATCCTCCAATACGCAAAGTCTGTGCCATCGAACTTTTCTATTCTAGAAGCCTTTCCTGCTTCCTTTGCCATTGCTCCCACTCAAACCTAACCCTAGGCTCTAATACCAGTTGTAGGGAATTCAACCTGATTCCTAAGTAGTGAGAAAAAAAAAAAAAAAAATAGAGAAAACACACGCCAAAGAAAATAATCACACGCACAAGACAGTATTTACGTGGATCAGCAATTTGCCTACGTCCACGGAGTTGCAGGGATTTCACTATTATCAGGAAAAAATACAAAGTGCGGCTACAGTGTTTCTCTCTCTCTCTCTGAAACACAACAACAATAATGACTAACCCTAATCACAAAAGCGGCTTTTATATCCTGCGCATAGGATTACAATGGGTTACAAAACGGGCCAAAAATAAACTAGGCTCCACAAAGCCCAACAGCAACAACATTAGCTAAGCACAAAATTGCCTGATGCTTTACTTACAATTAGTATTTAGCATAGACAGCAGGAAAAAATAATTTCCTATCTCAGGATATAAAAATTTTCAACAAATTTGGTACTATACAGCTGAAACTTACTGTGATACGACATGCGTCTTTTCTTTCTGCCACATGATGTGCTTGTTCTTCAGTAGTTAGCTAAGCAAAAAATTGCTTGATGCTTTACTTACAATTAGTATTTAGTATAGACAGCAGGAAAAAATAATTTCCTATCTCAGGATATAAAAATTTTCAACAAATTTGGTGCTGTACAGCTGAAACTTACTGTGATATGACATGCGTCTTTTCTTTCTGCCACATGATGTGCTTGTTCTTCAGTAGCTAATTTTAAGTACTTCCAGGCCTATTTTTTGAGTTCCAAGTTTTCACCTAAACACCAATAAATGACTTGAGACCTAGTCTCTGCAGTTACTAGCTTAATACCTCAGTTTTAGGAAGGCATTGGCTGGTTGCCATGATTGTGATTGACATAAAAGTGGACCTCCAGATCATTTAAAACTAGCAAAAAAAGAGGACCCTTGTGAGAAGCACTATTAACTACACTACTCTGTCATATTTCCCTCACTTGAAAGCTTTCAGGTAGCCTATCATTTTCATCATTTCTACTACCTTCCTTATCTACGTCCCCATTTGAATGACTTGCTAGCAGAACATCCGCATCTATCTTAGTATCCTCTTCCATGCCGCTTTCATGTTGCACAGAATGTGTATTAGTGTCCATGGCATTGAACACAATTGTTGAATTTTGTTGTTTGTTTTGTCGTGAGTAGGTCATATAATGATCAAATTGATGACTCATGTATCGTTCCTGACATCAAGAGAATTATGAGTCTCAACTTCAGAAATTAGTCAATTGTGCAATTACGAGTAACAGAAAAATAAAAGTTAAGGTCCAAGGTAACAGATAAAGCCATCACCTTGTGTGGATGCAGGATATAGATTACATTTAAGTGTGATAAAAATTTAAGCAATTAACAATGAAGCATTTCTGAATAACCTAAAGTCAAATTTCTTTCCAAATTGATGCACCAATCATGCACTACTGAGGACATAAATTTAAAACCAGAAAAAGAAAGGCATGCATACTTGATACCTCAAGCTAATCATCTCCTCAACACCACTAACAAGATGTATAGGTCCAGTGTCTTCAACATGTCGTTCTGTATATGATGTGATCTCATTTAAATTGAGGGCAAGGCGATCAGGTCTCTGAAGCAGAAGTTGAAATATAGGCTGCTGTTCATAGCATTGTTCAAACAGAGAACGGCGACAAAACACATACAAACCAAGTTGGGCACGAGACATGGCAACAACCAATCTTCTAACATCACGAAGGTGACCAACAAAGCGAGTATGCACAATAGACAACAATATAAAATCATTTTGCTGACCTTGAAACTTATCAACAGTTGTAACCTATACATAAACATTGGCCAAAATGGCCAAATACCACCTTTTTCTGAACTTTTTAGCAAAAAAACATTGTTTAAGAAATAAATGGCGATCTACCACTTTTTCTAGGACTCGAGTTCACCAAACTCGAGCACCCTATTTTATAGTTCCATTGTGGCACTGCTGAGCTGGAAAATAGGCGATTAAAAAAAATAATGTGGTACTCGAGCTTGGTAAACTCGAGTACCATGCAACATAATAC